>CM038669.1:180533256-181133256 GCA_021605145.1 Aegilops bicornis
ATCCGCGATTTCAACAAGTAGTTCGTGCTTCGTCGGCAGGGGAACTATAGGCCATGAAAACCCACCCCTGGTATCTCCACCTGTGGATTGAGAGTCAAAAAGTGTGAATTTCATATTAGTTAAACACAAAGTAATGTCAGGTTACTAGATTAGTTGAAGGAACACTTTAGACATCAAAAAAGAACAGTAGACCAATCACCGTTACTTCTGTTGTCACACAAAATTTCCGACAGATAAGCATCTAAGCATATAGAGAAAGTAAAATTTAGGAAAAAGATCCTAGATCAATCTGACCTCCTTGGTGAGGAGGGTAAGATGGAGGAGGCTCTTGGATCTCAACTGGCTCGGCTTCAACGGCAATCATCCGCGCAACACGAAAATAAAGATCAAACCTTGGCAACAGAAACCACGGGAAACCTGAAATTCTGGACTGAACAAAAAGACATAAGTAGGGGAGAAATTTAGGTCGCTAGACTGCCGTGCTCCTGCATATGCATGATTTTACAAATGTGATACCTCGGTGCTCCCTTCAGTTTTTAACGACTCAAAGACCATTCTAATCCCTCTAGCAAACATGTTAACATAACTACATACGCAATGCATTTCTAAACCATTAACCAAAGCATTCGTGCACTCAGAACTAAAAGCATCTAATTGTTCTGTTCTAAAATATTTAAATGTATGCACTTTGGTACAGCTGCAACTTGGTGACATGAACTGAATTATGGCTGAAGAATAAGAAAGTAGAACCTAGAAAGATCTACCATGCGTACATAACAAATCTGAACAAAAATAATGAACACTGATGATTCCAAGCAGCGCATAGCAAAACCATTCTTTTGGAATAATAAGACGGGGTCATTTTTTATGTATTGTATATTAGGGCAATTACTTATACAGCAGATATCAAATTAAGCAAGTGGGCAGAAATCAGTAGAAGTGGACAACAAAAGTCAGCAGCCCATCACCTTGCAATATATATAGAACATACTTTCACCGACCATCATACCGCTAAACAACAAGACTCATCGGCCATCCACTTGAATTATTATTCTGCAATAGAACAAAAGAAAACACACATAGAACACCAATTAGAAGGGCTCCTACACACCAGTCAATAGTCTATATGGCAACAAAAACAAATCATTTGGTCATTCAAATGGCCGATGGTGTGCATTAGGTTGGGCCTGCCCTCGTCGCCCGCTCCCCTGCCCATCCACCCCACCATCAACCTGAGAACAAACATGGCCGGGTTACTGCAGAATCATTCTACCGAACATGTTGTATGCAGGCAAACGGAAGGAAGACTAACCTCAATGCAAAAGGCAGAACGGCGCAACGGCGGGCGCAGGAGACAGTGGTGGAAGAAAATTATTAATAGTGGCCATGGCCGCATTCCAAAGCTCCAGCCGCTAGCGGCACGACGACAAATGTTTCTCACCCGTCCGCCTAGCACGTTGCGGTCAGCCGCGAGCTCGCCTTCTCTCCCGTGCTCTCCCCTCCCCCGATCCCCTTCTTCCCTCCTGTCGCTCTCTGAGTTTTCGATCCGGAGCGGGAGGGACCGATAGAGCCATCCAGCGGCGGCGACTGTGGCGGTGGCGCCGGCATGGGCCTGACGCAACCACGCAGCAGTCATACAGGGGAGGAAGAGAGGTTGCGAGGTGGATCTGGTGGCGGTGATGCCAGGGCTTGAGGCGGAGAGGCGCTAGTCGCTGGGCCTCGCCGCCGACCTCCTTTTTATCTCCCTTCTTTCTCTCCCTCGTTGTCCTCATATGCCATTCTTCGTCGCCCTTTGCCTGCAGGTCGGCGCCGTGGTGGGGATCAGGGAAGGAGGAGGGGGCGGAAGGGAGGAATGGTGCGGCGGTTGTGAGAAGGAGCGGGTGGCTGTGGATGCGGTTATTGCGGGGATCGAGGGAAACAGGGGCTAGGGTTTGGGCGGCGGCTGGCACGGGACTGAGAGGAGGGAGGAGGAGGTAGGAGGAGGGAGGGGGCCGACGACACGGCGAAGGAGAGGAGGCGGCCGAGGCGAGCAGGGAGAAGAGGGGCGGCGACATGGGAGAGGATGGAGGGAGCGGGGAGGAGGGGACGAGCAGGGCTGGCGGTTAGGGTTTTGACGCGCGGGCGGAGCGGATTGGCAAATTTCCTTGGAGACACGAACAAAGTTTACCCAGCCAACGAGCGTGCGAGACGAGCCCACCAGTCATTGGCCAACGAAAACAACCGTGAGATGAAAATCGAGTTTGACTGTTCTGAAGATCTAACGGCTTAGACGTGTTTGAGAGCCAGATCTAACGGCCCACGAAGGCCCAATCGGGGGAGCCTTCTGGAGGTGAGTTGGCTAGCCTCTGTTTTGTTTTAAATGCCACTCCAAATCTGGTGTATCCGAGAAATGCCACTGCAATTTCCAGACTTTGAAAAATGCCATTTCATGCCATTTCTAGTGGCATTTTTCGAAGTCTGGAGTGGCGTTTTTCAAAGTTCGCAAACTACAGTGGCGTTTTTCTAAGTTTGCAAAAATTGTAGTGGCATTTTTCAAAGTTTGGAAATTGCAGTGGCATTTTTATGAATCACCATAATTGGAGTGGCATTTATCTAATTTGTTTATGAGACGGAAGTGGTGTCAACTGGCTGTGCGGGACACTCGGCCTGTCTAGACAACCTTTTCTTTTATGTTTACCACAGACCAGCCCAATAGTTTTTTTCTTTACGAAAATGGCTAGCCCAGTTTTTTGTGATCTGTCAAGTAAGTCGCTTTATCGTGCCTGTTGGGCTGCAAATCTTTCAAGACGAGGAGAGCTTCATTAATTTGGCCGAGAAAATGGCCTATCAGTAATGAGAAATGGGCTGTACATTTTTAAAATACATCAAACCGGGAATTAGTTTCAAATATCTTTTTTTCATTTCGAGATTTTAAATTGCATTGATTTTTATGCGTGGACAATTTATTGGATTTTATATTGATATACATTTATTTTTAAAATCAGTCTGAATGTGACTCGAAATTTTGGGATTAAAAACAGTTCAGACCGCACTGACATATGCAAAATTTCGTATAATTTTTTAACCGTGGCCACAATATGAGCTGTAATGCTAACAAAAAGAATATGGGCTCCAAAAAACACGTCAGAATTAGCAAATGGGATGTAAATTATTTGAAATAATGGCAGATGGGCCGTATGCTGTTTTCCACAGATGGCCTGTATACTGTTGGATGTCCATCCAACGGTCGTGGTGCTTCTTCAATCTCTGCTTTTCCTGCTCCAGCCGCTCAAACAAGCGCCGACGGGACTGCCTGCTCCCTCCTCCTCAAGGCCGGTCTTGTGCTGTCACAGAGCCTCACCGCCCCACCGTACTCCCATCGCTGGCCTAGCCATCCCTCTACTCGCCCACACCTGCTGTTATTCTCCGGCGACGGCAGACGAACCAGTAAACCCTCGTACAGTCGTACTCCCCTCCACGTGGAAACAAAAACAACTGCCGAGTCTTCCCTGCCTCCGTGTTGTTCCCTTCCTAGGCCTCGCCGTCGTCCACTGCCCTGGTGCTCTCGGCGTGGCGTGGTCAATGTGGTCAACGACCGACATGCATCTGAAGTGGACTGTACGTGGAGAGGCTGACAGCTGGGTCCACGGCCGCACGCAAGGAAATGCCTCCTTATTACGCGCAAAATAATGATTCCTCCACCTGACATCTGGGACCCACCGAAAGAGCCTCTGTATTTCATGAAAAAAATGTTACCGCCGCTGACAGCTCGGACCCACCAGCTATATCTTCGCACACAAGGAAGTTCCTCCTTATTACGCACAAAAAAATGAATACTCCCCCTGCTAGCTGGGACCCAGTATAGTGGGCCTACTAAGTTGACGGGGACGAAGGGCTGTAAACTTAGTAAATATGCACGATTCTAGCTCGACTGACCGTACAATGTCCATCCAACGGCCGTAGTGCTTCTTCAACCTCTGGTCTTCTTGCTCCAGCCGCCCAAAGCAGTGCCGGTCGTGCCGCCTGATCCTGCCTCCCGTGGCCAGGTCTTTGCCGCGAGGCCTCACCTCCCCATACTACTCCCACCACCGCCAGGCCATCCCTCCACTCCACTCACCCACACCCCCGTTATTCTCATGCGACGGCAGCACCAACCAGTGAACCCTCGTACTCCTCTTCGCGTGGGCATCCACTGCCGCATCTTCCCTGGCTCCGCATCGTCCCCTTCATAGGCCTCGCCGTTGTCCACCGCCATGGTGCTCTTGGCGCGGCGTGGTCAATGTGGTTAACGACCGAATTCCATCGGAAGAATACTGTACATGGAGAGGCTGACAGCTGGGTCCATGGCAGCCGCAAGGAAGTGCCTCCTTATTACACGGAAAATAATTATTCCCCACCGACAAATAGGGACCCAATCGGATGCCCACCAAGATTTCACGAAAAACGTTTGCTCTCGATCTGGGACCCACCCGACGGGCCACGTATTTCGCAAAAAACGTTCCCTCATCACACCGGACCCACCGGAAGTGCCTCCTTATTACGCACAAAAAATGAATACCCCCTGCTAGCTGGGACCCACCTTGGTGGGAGGCTGACTTGTGGGCCTACTAAGTTGACTGGGATGGAGGGCTTTGTCAACTTAGTCAATATAAACGATTCTAGCTCTAGTGACCGTACGATGTCCATCCAATGGCCGTAGTGCTTCTTCAACCTCTGGTCTTCTTGCTCCAGCCGCCCAAAGCAACGCCGGTCGTGCCGCATGCTCCCGCCTCCCGTGGCGGATGTCTGCCGCTGAGGCCTCATCGCCTACTATTCCCACGCGTGGCCAGGCCTGCGAACGGCAGCCTCACACCGCAGCCGAACCAAAGGAACCTCAGATTCTCTCCGCGCAGGCTTCCACTATCACGTCTTCCCCGGCTCCGTGTTGTCCCCTTCCTAGGCCTCGCCGTCGTCCACCGCCCTGGTGCTCTTGGCGCGACGTGGTCAACATGGTCAAGGAATGGCTTCCATCAGACATGGACTGTACGTGGAGAGGCTGACAGCTGGGTCCACGGCCGCAGCAAGGAAGTGTCTCCTTATTACGTGCAAAATAATTATTCCTCCATCTGACAGCGGGGACCCACCGGACGGGCCACCGTATTTCGCAAAAAGACGTTTTCCCCTGACTGCTGGGACCCACCAGCTACATCTTCGCATGCAAGGAAGTGCGTCCAGGCAAAAAAAAAGATTTGCCCCCCTGACGGCTGGGACCCACCAGCTACATCTTTGCATGCAAGGATGTGCGTCCTGGCAAAAAAAAAACGATTCGCCCCCCTGACTGCTGGGACCCACCAGCTACATCTTCGCAGTAAGGAAGTGCTCGATACCGGGACCCACCTGTTCGAAGCGTACATAGCGTTGTCATTCTGGTCACGAACGTGTACGTACATATATACTGGTGGCTGTAGAGGCGCGCACGTGTCTTAGTAGAGGCGCGCACGTAGCATGTACATGTACGTACAGCGGCCAGGGTGCAAGAAAGAAAATACGGCCACATATGTGTACATATGGGCGGGGTCTCGTACGCCTACTCGCGCATACGTACGGCGAGGGCTCGTTGACATGGCTGGGTTGGAACGGAGAAACAACATCGTTGCCGTGTTCATGGGGAGGCAATGGAATGCGTCGTGTTCATGGGGAGGCAACGGAATGCGTCGTGTTCATCGGGAGGCAACGGAACGCGTGGGAGCCAACCGGCTGGGTCGGAACGGAATGCGTGGTCGTGTTCATCGGGAGGGCATGGACGGACTAGACGATGGAAACGAGGCCTGGCGTACCGCAGAACGGAGGAAACAGACCTCCTACGGTCGAAACGGGGGTCTTGTTGATCGGGAGGGGTGTGTTGTACCGCAGAACGGAGGAAACGGACCTCCTACGGTCGAAACAGGGGTCTTGTTGATCGGGAGGGGTGTGGCGTACCTCAAAACGGGCGAAACGGACCTCCTACGGTCGAATCGGGGGTCCTGTTCATTGGGAGGGGTGTGGCGTACCGCAAAACGGGACTCCGTGGGATACTGGTCATCTCCACCTTCGACCCCCTCCAGCCTCCACGAGCTACTGTTCATCCACCGTCGACCTCCTCCAGCCTCCACCTGCGACTGTTCATCCATGGGCTCCTGTTCATCCAGCCTCCACCGGGCGCTACTCCACCGACTACTGTTCAACCAGCCCTCTCCATGGGCTCCTATTCAACCACCCCTCCACGGGCTACTGTTCATCTAGCCCTCCACCGCTCATCGCTCATCCCGCCCTCCACGGGTGGTCCTGTTCATCCAGGCCTCCACGGGTCCCGTTCATCCAGCCCCAACCGCTCGATCGATCGGGGTCCTGTTCATCCAGAGGCAACACCACGGGTCCTGTTCATCCACCCCACCAGGAACTATTCATCCAAACCCCCATAGCGCTCCTTTGTTCATCCAGAGGCGGCATCGATCGGCTTGATTAGCGGCAGATGGCGAAGAATCGCCGATCGGGTTCGATTAACAGCCATCGATCGATCGCCGGGTTCGAATGCGTAGCCCTACGCGTGCTGTCGCCGGGTTCGATTAGAGCCCAACGCCTCGCTCGGGTTCAGTTAGAGCCAACGCCTCGCACACACGCGCGTACGTGTATGAGAGAAACGCGCATCGCTCGGCCCCCGACCTCCCACCATAACCGGGAACTCCCCGAAATTTTCCTCCTCCTTGCTTCTACCCCGGTTTTTCCCGTCATGGACGGACCAAAGAATGTCATGCAGCTGTGTCTCCGGCCCGCCCAGGACGAAAATCCCATTTTCTGTCATGATTTTTTGTCATAGAAGTAGGAGCCCACCACATCTATGATGATACCGGGTTTTGTCATAATTATCGTCATAGAAGTTTCATATGTATGACAGAAATATTTTTCGTTCGGCCCAAAATGTCACGGATGTGTGTTTTTTTTGTAGTGTTGTCTTGACGGGGTCGTTCGGTTGTGTCGGTGAAGGAGACGTCTTGTTCTTGTAGTTGCTTGCTGGAGGACGAGTTGAGGAAGGTGTCGCTTGCTTGGAACTTGACTTGTCGCCGGTACTTGGTGATGCTCTAGTCGAGGTAGGAGGTGTCGAAGTAGAGGTAGGTTGAGGGTATGAGCCGTAGGTCTTGGATGAGTACTTGGCGTATTTGAAGTCTTCTTGCACTTGTCGTTCCGCCTTGGTCGCTTGATGAACTAGCTCGAGAAGGTTGGAGTAGGGTTCGAAATCGGCAATCTTCCTTATTGGGTGGTAAAGGCCGTTCAAGAAGCGTGCCATTGTTTGCTCATCATCCTCTTTGACATTGGCTCTTATCATGGCAATCTCCATTTCTTGATAGTATTCTTCCACCGTCTTTATGCCTTGCTTGAGGAGTTGCAACTTCTTGAAGAGATCTCGGGTGTAGTATGTAGGCACAAAGCGAGCTCTCATGACATCCTTCATTAGTGACCAAGACACGATGGGTGGCTCGTCCTTCTCGCGACGTCGTTCAATCACTTGTTCCCACCAAATGAGGATGTAGTCTTGAAACTTGAGGGATGGCATGGCGAACTTCTTTTCCTCGTCGTAGTTGTGAAGACGAAATATCTTGTCGACTTTCAATGCCCATGAGAGGTACTCCTCAGGATCATTGCTTCCGGAGAACTTGGGCATGGTGAACTTGAGTTTGCCGTAGCAGAGTTCTTCATCATAGTGATGATGTTGATCTCGCTCTTGGCGTGGAGGAGGGTCTTCAAGCACTCGATCCGCTTGTTATCGCTCTTCGCGTGGAGGAGGGCGAGGCATTAGTTCCCAGTTTCGCCTTTCTTGTTATTCTTCACGTCGGGCTTCTTCTTCTTGTAGTGCTTGACGAAGTTCTTCTTCTTGCTCATGGACTTGACGGCTTCATTGGGCAATGGCTCGAGTGGACTCTTGGAGTGCATCTTGAGCCACTTGAGCTTGAGCTTCATGACTTTGTTGCTCTTGCCGGATTGCATCACCGTCTTGAGATCCTTGACGTGGGCGTTGTGGAGGTAGATCATGCTCCATAGCTTCTTATTGTTGGCGTCTTGCTTGCCACTAGTACAACAAGGTGCTATACAAACGGTTTTTAACCCCTTTCCACGACGGCATTTGAAACCGTCGCCCAGTGAGTGGCTGCGATAGGGGGGGAGGTCCTTCTCACATGATCCAGAAATCGCCGGGGACATTCCCTCCTGGCACACACGCTCAGCAAAATGAGGTCCTGTACGACCGGTGAGCAATCAAATATGATTATACGTACAATAGTGCTAAAAAATTCAATTATACATGCGAAATTGTTTTCAGTCGTAAGTTCATCCCATACAGTAAGTCCCCACTAAATGTTTCCGTTCGTATATACATCCCACACAGTCGCTCCAAGGAAAATGTTTCTGTTCGCAGGTACATCACACACAATTTTGCCCGTTAAATCGTTTGTGATAGCGTTCCCACTGCACACGGTATTAACAATTTTATCGTTTGTGTTATTAAATGCATCACACACGATGCGTAGAAGAAACTGTGTGGCAAAGGCTGTCCATCACATACAGTTTTTATGTGGTAAATGTTTGCCCCAGGTGGCCTAACACAAACAATTTTCAAGAGGATGTCGTGTGTGATTGTTCATTAATCCAACACGGTTTATTCCTAGAAACTGTGTATGTTGCCTGAGGTTATCGTCCGTGGTGTTTTCTCAACAACCGTTTGCAATAGAAAAACCTAATTAGGAAGCTAATTTTCCTATTATAAATAATCCATCTATTAATCTAAGTGACATTTCCTATTAAGCACACAATATATTTCATTTTCATAATTGAAATACATCAGAGTACAACATCATATAGCTTCAGCACTCAGCTACCCCATTACACAACTGCACCAGCACCAAGTTTCACATGCAACATTTATAACCTTTCAAAATTAGCATCATAGACGGTACATAGGCAGATGTATCTCATCTGGCAAACTGTTGAAGCAGAAGGCGAATATTAAGCCTTCATTGATGTTGAAGGTCTCTGCAACTTTTGGTCAGTGCTTGTGGATGATTGGCCGTCCATCCTTCGTCCTCTTCAGGAACACTTCAATATTGAACCGTGGCAGTTGTATGAATACCTTCCTCACGCTCCTGACCATACTGGTGGTTTGAGAGGTATTCATCAGTGAACAGCTTTGGGAAGGCTTGAAAACAAGGATGTGCATAAATATCTTCTCTATATTGGAAATGGGGCAAAGGAATAAAAAGGCAAGGTATAATAGTTAGTACCATCCTGTAGTGAACTGATGTCTTCTTCATTGTGCAGACAAAGATCTTGTTGTTTTTTGTCACTAATTTCTTTATGCTAATAATCTTTCTGAGTTTCTTGACTTGACTGATATTCATGGACAACTCATTTCCCCATATGCAAAAAGGGTCGAACAGTGGGTCAAAACCTCTGACAACAGGACCTACATGTGCAAGACCAAAATTTTAAAACCCTAAATATTAGAATGGTTCCTGTATCTGCACAATAATGTGCTATTAGAAAAAGGACCATGCATGTGAAAACCTCAATTGTAAACCTCAGTGCTTCCCATTGTTTACCTGCAACACATATAAAGTAGTTAGTGATCAGATTAAGTGAGGGTTCACATGTTATTAGTAAAATATGTTGATGAAAAATAAGCACATTGCATATTCATCAGATTAATTCAAGCCACATGGAAAACCCATTTATCCAAACCAAGCATGATTAAGAATTAGGAAATATAGC
The DNA here is from genome assembly GCA_021605145.1 of Aegilops bicornis. Lineage (NCBI taxonomy): Eukaryota > Viridiplantae > Streptophyta > Magnoliopsida > Poales > Poaceae > Aegilops > Aegilops bicornis. The sequence continues at coordinate 180,543,013 of CM038669.1, forward strand.
AATTGTATATGTTTATCATGTATTAAGTGTAGCCAAATTCGATTATTCCTTATATGCACAACAATACAAAATTCTACCCACAACAATGAGACATCGCATTGCAGAATTGAACCAAGCAGTTAACTAAATACCACAACAAATGAACCAAACGTTAACTGAGCACCACATTGCACAATATAACATACTCCTAATAGAAGACCAGACAGTTAACCAAACCAACCATGCTTAACAACTTGGAAATATAGCAATTGTATTTGTTTCTCATCTATTTAGTACAACCAAATTGGATTTATTCCTCACATGGTAGACAATAAAAAAAATGCACCCACAACAATTGAACATCGTATTGCAGAATTGAACCAAACAATTAACTAAACACCACAACAAATGAACCAAACCTTAACTGAGCACCACATTGCACAATATATAACATACTAGAAGATCAGACAGTTAACCAAACCAAGCATGCTTGACAACTTGGAAATATAGAAATTGTATTTGTTTCTCATGTATTTTGTACAGCCAAATTGGGTTTATTTCTCACATGGAAGACAATACAAAATTGCACCCAGAAGAATTGAACATCACATTGCATAATTGAACGAAACAATTAACTAAACACGACAACAAATTAACCAAACAGTTAATAAGTGAGCACCACATTGCACGACATATAGAACATATACACTAGAGGATCAGATTGCATGGTAAAAGTACATAGGACAATTCACTAGAATTTTTTAAGGAAAGGAAGTAGCTACCAAACTGGACGTGGGTCCTTATAGTGAGCTAATAGGACAAGATACTCCTCATTGTCAGACATATCAATGATGATTGGCTCCTTGGACATGGAAGAGGGCGAGGACTCCGCATCGTGGGTGCCCTCGTCATAGTGGTGAGTTGCCTGAGCCGCTCCCGGCACCAACCTGCTGGCTCTCGAGTTGAGGTAAGCATGTGCACGCTGAGAAAACACCTCGTAGTCTTCGTCGAAGGCACCGAGGGTGGCCTCGAGAAAACGCCACGAACTATCGTTTAAAGCAGCCAACTGCGTCGCGGCATCGGCGCGCAAAGCGTTGACGGTGGCCTCGACGGCGAGGTGCTCCTCCAAGATCTGGGGTCGGCACGAATTGCAGCCATCGCGACCTCATCCACGCGTGCGGCCGTGATTTGCTTCTATGCTGCCAAATGCTCCTTGAGCTCCTGGCTATACTGCGTGCACCATGGCTTAGGGCAGCACTTATTTGGCCGAGGGGTCGGTGATTTGGGTGGAAGGTGTCGCGTCGGCAGTCAGGGCATGTGGGATGTGGAAGGAGGAGGATGATGGGGGTCGGGTGTGGATTACCTGCCTGGATAGACGAGGCCGAGCAGCGTGAAGGCGCTGCAAGCAAAGAGTGAAGGTTTCAACTTGGAAAGGAAGGCAGAAACTGGGGAAATGTGGCTTTTGGTAAGGAGAGGGGGCGGGTAGGTAGATATTTCCGCGAAAATTTTAAACCGGTTTAGCGAAAAAACTAGCGCGCAAAGTGTCATCAGACATGATCCCTTATTCAGAACTGTGTACGATATGTGAACATCACAAACGATTCAGATAGCTTAACCCGCGTGTGATGAGTTTGTGTTGGAAATATGCCCTAGAGGCAATAATAAAAGCATTATTATTATATTTCCTTGTTCGTGATAATTGTCTTTTATTCATGCTATAATTGTATTATCCGGAAATCGTAATACACGTGTGAATACATAGACCACAATACGTCCCTAATAAGCCTCTAGTTGACTAGCTCGTTGGTCAACGAGATAGTCATGGTTTCGACTATGGACATCGATGTCATTGACAACGGGATCACGTCATTAGGAGAATGACGTGATGGACAAGACCCAATCCTCGAGCATAGCACAAGATCGTGTAGTTCGCTTTGCTAGAGCTTTTCTATGTCAAGTATCTCTTCCTTAGACCATGAGATCGTGTAACTCCCGGATACCGTAGGAATGCTTTGGGTGTACCAAACGTCACAACGTAACTGGGTGACTATAAAGGTGCACTACAGGTATCTCCGAAAGTGTCTGTTGGGTTGACATGGATCGAGAATGGGATTTATCACTCCGTATGACGGAGAGGTATCTCTGGGCCCACTCGATAATGCATCATCATAATGAGCTCAAAGTGACCAAGTGTTTGGTCACGGGATCATGCATTACGGTACGAGTAAAGTGACTTTCCGGTAACGAGACTGAACAAGGTATTGGGATACCAACGATCGAGTCTCGGGCATGTAACGTACCGATGGACAAAGGGAATAGTATACGGGGTTGCTTGAATCCTCGACATCGTGGTTCATCCGATGACATCATCGAGGAGCATGTGGGAGCCAACATGGGTATCCAGATCCCGCTGTTGGTTATTGACCTGAGAGCGTCTCGGCATGTTCGCATGTCTCCCGAACCCGTAGGGTCTACACACTTAAGGTTCGGTGGCGCTAGAGTTATTAGGAAGACTTGTATGTGATTACCGAATGTTTTTGAGTCCCGGATGAGATCCCGGACGTCACGAGGAGTTCCTAAGGGTCCGGAGGTAAAGATTTATATATGAGAAGTTGTCAAACGGACACCGGAAAGTTTGAGGGCTTACGGTATTGTACTGGGGCCACCGGAAGGGTTCCGGAGGTCCACCGAGGGGCCACCTCCCGGGGGCCACATGGGCTGCATGGGGATAGCAGCCAGCCCCGGTGGGCTGGGTGCGCCCCTGGCCCATGCGCCTAGGGTTTGGGAACCCTAGAGGGGCGCCTGCTTGGGGGCAAGCCACCCCTCCCTTGGCCGCCGCCCCTCTAGATGCCATCTAGAGGGGCCGCCTCCTCCCTTCCCCTATAAATAGAGGGGTGAGGGAGGGCTGCACACCCAAGCCAAGGCGCAGCCCTCCCTCCCAACACCTCTCCTCCTCCGCGTGTGCTTGGCGAAGCCCTCGCCGAGAATCACACTCCACCATCACCACGCCGTCGTCTTGCTGCTGGAGCCATCTTCCTCAACCTCTCCTTCCTCCTTGCTGGATCAAGACGGAGGAGACGTCGTCTGCACTGCACGCGTGTGTTGAACGCGGAGGTGTTATCCGTTCAGCACTTGGTCATCGGTGATCCGAATCACGACGAGTACGACTCCATCATCACCATCACCTTGAACGCTTCCACACTCGATCTACAAGTGGTATGTAGATGCAAACTCACTCCCTTGACTCGTTGCTTGGATGAACTCATAGATGGATCTTGGTGAAACCGTAGGAAAAATTTTAATTTTCTGCAACGTTCCCCAACAGTGGTATCAGAGCTAGGTCTATGCGTAGTTCTCTATTGCACGAGTAGAACACAATTTTTTGTGGGCGTAGATGTTGTCAACTTTCTTGCCGCTACTAGTCTTATCTTGCTTCAGCGGTATTGTGGGATGAAGCGGCCCGGACCAACCTTACACTTACGCTTCGTGAGACCGGTTCCACCGACTAACATGCACTAGTTGCATAAGGTGGTCATGGGTGTCCTGTCTCTCCACTTTAGTTGGAGCGGATTAGATGAAAATGGTCCTTATGAAGGGTAAATAGAAGTTGACAAAATCACGTTGTGGTTATTCGTAGGTAAGAAAACGTTCTTGCTAGAACCCAATTGCAGCCACGTAAAGATGCAACAACAATTAGAGGACGCCTAACTTGTTTTTGCAGCAATTGTCATGTGATGTGATATGGCCGAAGTTGTGATGAATGATGAATGATATATTGTGATGTATGAGATCATGTTCTTGTAATAGGAATCACGACTTGCATGTCGATGAGTATGACAACCGGCAGGAGCCATAGGAGTTGTCTTTATTTTTTGTATGACCTGTGTGTCATTGAAGAACGCCATGTAAATTACTTTACTTTATTGCTAAATGCGTTAGCCATAGAAGTAGAAGTAGTCGTTGGCGTGACAACTTCATGAAGACACGATGATGGAGATCATGATGATGGAGATCATGGTGTCATGCCGGTGACAAGATGATCATGGAGCCCGAAGATGGAGATCAATGGAGCTATATGATATTGGCCATATCATGTCACTACTATATAATTGCATGTGATGTTTATTATGTTTATGCATCTTGTTTACTTAGAACGACGGTAGTAAATAAGATGACCCCTTACAACAATTTCAAGAAGTGTTCTCCCCTAACTGTGCACCGTTGCTAAAGTTCGTCGTTTCGAAGCACCACATGATGATCGGGTGTGATAGATCCTTACGTTCACATACAACGGGTGTAAGACAGTTTTACACATGCAAAACACTTAGGAGTAACTTGACGAGCCTAGCATGTACAGACATGGCCTCGGAACACGGAGACCGAAAGGTCGAACACGAGTCGTATGGAAGATACGATCAACATGAGAATGTTCACCGACGATGACTAGTCCGTCTCACGTGATGATCGGACACGGCCTAGTCGACTCGGTTCGTGTATCACTTAGATGACTAGAGGATGTCTAATCTGAGTGGGAGTTCATTAAAATAATTTGATTAGATGAACTTAATTATCATGAACTTAGTCTAAAACTTTTGCAAATATGTCTTGTAGATCAAATGGCCAACGCTCATGTCAACTTGAACTTCAACGCTCCTAGAGAAAACCAAGCTGAAAGATGATGGCAAGAATTATACGGACTGGGTCCTAACCCGAGGATCATCCTCATAGCTGCCAGAAACAATATGTCCTAGAAGGACCGCTAGGTGACGCTCCCGTCCCAGAGAACCAAGACATTATGAATGCTTGGCAGACTCGCGCCGATGATTACTCCCTCGTTCAGTGCGGCATGCTATACAGCTTAGAACCGGGGCTCCAAAAGCGTTTTGAGCATCACGGAGCATATGAGATGTTCGAGGAGCTGAAACTAGTTTTCCAAGCTCACGCCGGTCGAGAGATATGACGTCTCGACAAGTTCTATAGTTGTAAGATGGAGGAAAATAGTTCACAAGGAGCACATACTCAGAATGTCTCTTGCACAACCGCATGACCCAATTGAATATTAACCTCCCCGATGAGGCGGTCATTGACAGAATCCTTGATCGCTCCCACCAAGCTACAAGAGCTTTGTGATGAACTACAATATGCGTGGGACGGTGAAGACCATTCCTGAAGTATTTTCAATCTTTGAAGTCAGCAGAGGTTGAGATCAAGAAAGAACATCAAGTGTTGATGGTCAATAAGGCCACTAAGTTCAAGAAGGGCAAGGGCAAGAAGAACTTCAAGAAGGACGGCAAGGATGTTTGCCGCCCGATAAGCCGATTCTGGGAAGAAGTCAAAGAATGGACCCAAGCCCGAGATCGAGTGCTTTTATTGCAAGGGAAGGGTCATCGAAGCGGAACTGCCCCAAATACTTAGCGGATAAGAAGGCCGGCAACACCAAAGGTATATTTTATATACATGTAATTGATGTGTACCTTACCAAGACTCGTAGTAACTCCCGGTATTTGATACCGTGCCGTTGCTCATATTTGTAACTCACAGCAGAGCTGCGGAATAAGCGGAGGCTGGCGAAGGGCGAGGTGACGATGCACGTCGGGAATGGTTCCAGTCGATGTGATCGCCGTCGCACGCTACCTCTACATTTACCTACGGGATTAGTTTTGAACCTTAATAATTGTTATTTGGTGCCAAGTTTGAGCATGAACATTGTATCTGGATCTCGTTTAATGCGAGATGGCTACTCATTTAAATCCGAGAATAATGGTTGTTCTATTTATATGAGAGATATGTTTTATGGTCATGCTCAGATGGTCAATGGTTTATTCTTAATGAATCTCGAGCGTAATGTTACACATATTCATAGCGTGAATACCAAAAGATGTAAAGTTGATAACGATAATCCCACATACTTGTGGCACTGCCGCCTTGGTCACATTGGTGTCAAGCGCATGAAGAAGCTCCATGCTGATGGACTTTTGGAGTCTCTAGATTATGAATCATTTGACACATGCGAACCCTGCCTCATGGGCAAGATGACCAAGACTCCGTTCTCCGGAACAATGGAGCGAGCAACCAACTTGTTGGAAATCATACATACCGATGTGTGCGGTCCAATGAGTGTTGAGGCTCATGGAGGATATCGTTATGTTCTCACTCTCACGGATGACTTGAGTAGATATGGGTATGTCTACTTGATGAAACACAAGTCCGAGACCTTTGAAAAGTTCAAGGAATTTCAGAATGAGGTAGAGAATCAACGTGACCGAAAAATAAAGTTCTTACGATCGGATCGTGGAGGAGAATATTTAAGTCACGAATTTGGTACACACTTAAGGAAATGTGGAATCATTTCACAACTCACGCCGCCTGGAACACCTCAGCGTAATGGTGTGTCCGAACGTCGTAATCGCACTCTATTGGATATGGTGCGATCTATGATGTCTCTTACAGATTTACCGCTATCATTTTGGGGATACGCTCTAGAGACAGCTACATTCACTTTAAATAGGGCACCGTCTAAATCCGTTGAGACGACACCGTATGAATTATGGTTTGGGAAGAAACCTAAGCTGTCGTTTCTAAAAGTTTGGGGATGCGATGCTTATGTCAAGAAACTTCAACCTGAAAAGCTCGAACCCAAGTCGGAAAAATGCGTCTTCATAGGATACCCTAAGGAAACCATTGGGTATACCTTCTACCTTAGATCCGAAGGCAAGATCTTTGTTGCCAAGAATGGATCCTTTCTGGAAAAAGAGTTTCTCTCGAAAGGAGTAAGTGGGAGGAAAGTAGAACTCGATGAAGTACTACCTCTTGAACCGGAATGTAGTGCAGCTCAGGAAAATGTTCCTGTGGTGCCTACACCTACTGGAGAGGAAATTAATGATGATGATCAAGGTACTTCGGATCAAGTTGTTACTCTTGAACTTCAGAGGTCCACTAGGACACGCTCCGCACTGCAGTGGTACGGCAACCCTGTCCTGGAAATCATGTTGTTAGACAACGGTGAACCTTCAACTATGAAGAAGCGATGGCGGCCCAGATTCCAACAAATGGCTAGAAGCCGTGAAGTCCGAGATAGAATCCATGTATGAAAACAAAGTATGGACTTTGACCGACTTGCCCGATGATCGGCGACGATAGAAAACAAATGGATCTTTAAGAAGAAGACGGACGCGGATGGTAATGTCACCATCTATAAAGCTCGACTTGTCGCTAAGGGTTATCGGCAAGTTCAAGGGATTGACTACGATGAGACTTTCTCTCCGTAGCGAAGCTTAAGTCCGTCCGAATCATGTTAGCAATTGCCGCATACTATGATTATGAGATATGGCAGATGGACGTCAAAATGGCATTCCTTAACGGGCATCTTAAGGAAGAGCTGTATATGATGCAGCCGGAAGGTTTTGTCGATCCTAAGAATGCTAACAAAGTATGCAAGCTCCAACGATCCATTTATGGGCTGGTGCTAGCATCTCGGAGTTGGAACATTCGCTTTGATGAGATGATCAAAGCGTTTGGGTTTATGCAGACTTATGGAGAAGCCTGCGTTTACAAGAAAGTGAGTGGGAGCTCTGTAGCATTTCTCATATTATATGTAGATGACATACTTTTGATGGGAAATGATATAGAATTCTTGGACATCATTAAGGCCTACTTGAATAAGTGTTTTTCAATGAAGGACCTTGGAGAAGCTGCTTATATATTAGGCATCAAGATCTATAGAGATAGATCGAGACGCCTCATAGGTCTTTCACAAAGCACATACCTTGATAAGATTTTGAAGAAGTTCAAAATGGATCAGTCCAAGAAAGGGTTCTTGCTCAGATCTTGCAAGGTGTGAGATTGAGCTCAGCTCAATGCCCGACCACGGCAAAAGATAAAGAAGAGATGAGCGTCATCCCCTATGCCTCAGCCATAGGATCTATTATGTATGCCATGCGTGTACCAAACCTGATGTAAACCTTGGCGTAAGTTTGGTAGGAAGGTACCAAAGTAATCCCGCAAGGAACACTGGACAGCGGTTAAGAATATCCTGAAGTACTGAAAAGGACAAAGGACATGTTTCTCGCTTATGGAGGTGACGAAGAGCTCGTCGTAAAGGGTTACGCCGACGCTTAGCTTTGACACAGATCTGGATGACTCTAAGTCACAAACCGGATACGTGTATATGTTGAATGGTGGAGCGATGGCTGGTGCAGCTGCAAGCGAAGCGTCGTGGCGGGATCTACATGTGAAGCGGAGTACATGGCAGCCTCGGAGGCAGCGCATGAAGCAATTTGGGTGAAGGAGTTCATCACCGACCTAGGAGTCATACCCAATGCGTCGGGGCCGATCAAACTCTTCAGTGACAACACCGAGCTATTGCACTTGCCAAGGAGCCTGTGTTTCACAAGAAGACCAGGCACATCAAGCGTCGCTTCAACTCCATCCGTGAAAATGTTCAAGATGGAGACATAGAAATTTGTAAAGTGCATACGGATCTGAATGTCGCAGATCCGCTGACTAAACCTCTCTCATGAGCAAAACATGATCAACACCGTAACTCTATGGGTATTCGATTCATCACAATGTAACTAGATTATTGACTCTAGTGCAAGTGGGAGACTGTTGGAAATATGCCCTAGAGGCAATAATAAAAGCATTATTATTATATTTCCTTGTTCATGATAATTTTCTTTTATTCATGCTATAATTGTATTATCCGGAAATCGTAATACACGTGTGAATACATAGACCACAATACGTCCCTAGTAAGCCTCTAGTTGACTAGCTCGTTGGTCAACAGATAGTCATGGTTTCCGGACTATGGACATCAGATGTCATTGACAACGGGATCACGTCATTAGGAGAATGACGTGATGGACAAGACCCAATCTCGAGCATAGCACAAGATCGTGTAGTTCGTTTTGCTAGAGCTTTTTCAATGTCAAGTATCTCTTCCTTAGACCATGAGATCGTGTAACTCCCGGATACCGTAGGAATGCTTTGGGTGTACCAAACGTCACAACGTAACTGGGTGACTATAAAGGTGCACTACAGGTATCTCCGAAAGTGTCTGTTGGGTTGACACGGATCGAGATCGATTTGTCACTCCGTATGACGGAGAGGTATCTCTCGCCCACTCGGTAATGCATCATCATAATGAGCTCAAAGTGACCAAGTGTTTGGTCACGGGATCATGCATTACGGTACGAGTAAAGTGACTTGCCGGTAATGAGACTGAACGAGGTATTGGGATACCGACGATCGAGTCTCGGGCATGTAACGTACCGATTGACAAAGGGAATAGTATACGGGGTTGATTGAATCCTCGACATCGTGGTTCATCCGATGACATCATCGAGGAGCATGGGAGCCAACATGGGTATCCAGATCCCGCTGTTGGTTATTGACCTGAGAGTGTCTCGGTCATGTCTGCATGTCTCCCGAACCCGTAGGGTCTACACACTTAAGGTTCGATGGCGCTAGGGTTATTAGGAAGACTTGTATGTGATTACCGAATGTTGTTCGGAGTCCCGGATGAGATCCCGGACGTCACGAGGAGTTCCGAAATAGTCCGGAGGTAAAGATTTATATATGGGAAGTTGTCAAACGGACACCGGAAAGTTTCGGGGGCGTACCGGTATTGTACCGGGGCCACCGGAAGGGTTCCGGAGGTCCACCGGGAGGGGCCACCCCTCCCGGGGGGCCACATGGGCTGCGTGGGGATAGCAGCCAGCCCCTGGTGGGCTGGGTGCGCCCCCCCTTGGCCCATGCGCCTAGGGTTTTGGGGGAACCCTAGACGGGGGCGCCCCCCTTGCTTGGGGGGCAAGCCACCCCTCCCCTTGCCGCCGCCTCTAGATGCCATCTAGAGGGGCCGACCCTCCTCCCTTCCCCTATAAATAGAGGGGTGAGGGAGGCTGCACACCCAAGCCAAGGCGCAGCCCTCCCTCCCCAACACCTCTCCTCCTCCGCGTGTGCTTGGCGAAGCCTGCCGAGAACTGTCACTCCACCATCACCACGCCGTGCCGCTGCTGGAGCCATCTTCCTCAACCTCTCCTTCCTCCTTGCTGGATCAAGACGGAGGAGACGTCGTCCGTACCGTACGTGTGTTGAACGCGGAGGTGCTGTCCGTTCAGCACTTGGTCATCGGTGATCCGAATCATGACGAGACGACTCCATCATCACCATCACCTTGAACGCTTCCGCACTCGATCGACAAGTGGTATGTAGATGCAAACTCACTCCCTTGACTCGTTGCTTGGATGAACTCATAGATGGATCTTGGTGAAACCGTAGGAAAAATTTTAATTTTCTGCAACGTTCCCCAACAGTTTGAACATAAAAAATTTGAACTATGTACTATACACCGACGGTGCTCCAGGATATTTTGTACCGCATCTCACACGGTTTGTGATAATAAACTGTGTGCGATCTACTTGATTTTTCGTCTTGATTTGAATTACATAATGGGGTCACAGCTGCAAAGGATGATGTTTGAATTGCTAGAACTTTTATCTAGAGTGAACATGCAACTATAGGTGTGTCGTAAAAAAATTGGAATTATTCAGGGTTCATTTGGCCATTTTTATACATTAACTTGGTTTTCTAGGCATTTCAGGTGCACAACTCAAAATTAAACTACATGCACATGCTCCAGTGCACCAACATGGGTTGTAAAATTATATATATATATATATATATATATATATATATATATATATGTGTGTGTGTGTGTGTGTGTGTGTGTGTGTGTGTGTGTGTGTGTGTGTGTCCATGGGTTGATGCTTATGTTCCATTCAAGAAATGGGGATGAATTTCAAACACCACGGCACCGTGGCTCTCCGACAAACGCTGAGGTGCTTGATTTTTGTAATTCTAGTAAATACAAAACTCGTCTGAAATTCATGGCATGCTATCATGGAACGACATCAACAGGCTGGGGTAAAAAATATTATCCCATTTGGGGCAGGTTATGGTATAAGCTTCTCGCAAACCAGAGCTTCTCTCATAACAAGCGTGATGGTTTCGGTAGGGAACGTGCCACCTTGGGGACGAACGATATCTATTGCCTCTTCTTACTTTCAAAATTTTTCTCGTGTCAACATAGAACAGCAGGAGTGTTGTGCAATTTTTAGGATTTTTTGGGGTTCGCTTGGACATTTTTATACATTAACTGAGTTTTATATCCATTCACGTGCATAATTCAAATTTGAACTACATGCACATGCTGCAGTGCATATAAACGGGTTGAAAAATCAAATGTGTGTCCTTGGTTGCAAGCTTAGGTCCCATGCAAGAAATGGGAATGAATGTGAAACACCTTTGCCACCGTCGCTCAGCCACTAACATTGAGATACATGGTTTTAAAATTATAGTAAATCGAGAACTCGTCTGAAATTCATGAAACTTGACATGCTATCGTGGAACGGCATCAACATGCAGTGGTAAAAATATTGCCCCATTTGGGGCAGGTTGGGGTATAAGCTTCTCACAAACCAGAGCTTCTCGCAACAAGCCTCATGGTTATGGTAGGGAAAGTTTCACCTTTCTAGACGAAACGATATCCATTGCCTCTTCTTGATTTCAATTTTTTCTCTAGTGTCAACATAGAACAACAGGAGTGTTGTGTTAAAATTTGGATTTTTTGGGGTTCCTTTGGACATTTTTATACATTAATTGAGTTTTCAATGCATTTATGTGCATAATTCAAATTTGAACTACAGGCACATGCTCTAATGCATGTAAATTGGTTGAAAATTCAAATCTATGTCCATGGTTGCAGGCTTAGGTCCCATGCAAGAAATGGGAGTGAATGCCAAACACCCTTCCACCGTCACTAAACCACAAACATTGAGATACCTAGTTTTTAAATTCTAGTAAATCCAAAACCCATCTGAAATTCATGAAATCTGGCATGCTATCATGGAGCGGCATCAACATGCCATGGTTAAAAAATTGTCCCATTTGGGGCAGGTTCAGGTATAAGCTTCTCACAACAAGCCTGATGGTTTCGGTAGGGAATGTTTCACCTTTCTAGACAAAACGATATCCGTTGCCTCTTTCTTGATTTCAATTTTTTCTCTAGTTTCAACATAGAACAATAGGAGTGTTGTGTTAAATTTTGGAATTTTTTGGGGTTCGTTTGGACATTTTTATACATTAATTGAGTTTTCAATGCATTCATGTGCATAATTCAAATTTGAACTACATACACATGCTCTAATGCATATAAATTGGTTGAAAATTCAAATATGTCTCCTTGGTTGCGTGCTTAGGTCTCATGCAAGAAATGGGAATGAATGTCAAACACCCTGCTACCGTCACTCGGCTGCAAACATTGAGATACCTGATTTTTAAATTCTAATAAATCCAAAACTCATCTGAAATTCATGAAACTTGGCATGCTATCATGGAGCGGCATCAACATGTCATGGTAAATTTGTTGTCCCATTTGGGGCAGGTTTGGGTATAAGCTTCTCACAAACCAGAGCTTCTCACAACAAGCCTGATGGTTTCGGTAGGGAACGTGCCACCTTTGGGGACGAAACGATATCCGTTGCCTCTTATTGCTTTCAAAAAAATTCTAGTGTCAACATAGAACAACAGGAGTGTTGTGTTAAATTTTGGAATTTTTCGGGGTTCGTTTGGACATTTTTATACATTAACTGGGTTTTCTAGGCATTTTATGTGCATAATTCAAATTTGAACTACATGCACATGCTCCAATGCATATAAATTGGTTGAAAAATCAAATATGTGTCCTTGGGTGCATGCTTAGGTCCCATGTAAGAAATGGGAATGGATTTCAAACATCACGACACTGTTGATTGCCCGCAAAATGTTGAGATACTTTGTTTTAAAATTCTAGTAAATCCAAAACTCGTCTGAAATTCATGAAACTTGGCATGCTATCATGGAATGGCACCCGACATGCTGTGGTATTTTTCATGTCCATTTTGAGAGAATGCGCACTCGAATAACAACCAACAAAGGCATTTCGAAACAAATAGCTGCCACTGTAATATCTCAAACATTTTGCATAATTTAAATCGTGTGCTTTCTGTTAACCATTCACGAGACGCCACGCCTCACTCTTTTAATGGCTAGGAGGTGCCGCGTGGACAGGTGCTTGATTAAATGGGAGGTGTGCGAGCTGTACTTGAATGCGCAGGCTCACCGAGAAGCGTGCAAAGCTGTACGCCGCGCAGACTCAACGGGAAGCGAGCCCTTTGACTTCCATGGCCGCCCACCTTGCTCGCATCTGAAGGAAATATGCCCTAGAGGCAATAATAAAGTTGTTTATATTTTCATATATCATGATAAATGTTTATTATTCATGCTAGCATTGTATTAACCGGAAACTTGATACATGTGTGGATACATGGACAAAACACTGTGTCCCTAGTAAGCCTCTACTAGACTAGCTCGTTAAAGATGGTTAAGTTTCCTAACCATAGACATGTGTTGTCAATTGATGAACGGGATCACATCATTAGGAGAATGATGTGATGGACAAGACCCATCCGTTAGCTTAGCAGAATGATCGTTAAGTTTTATTGCTATTGCTTTCTTCATGTCATATACATATTTCTTTGACTATGAGATTATGCAACTCCTGGATACCGGAGGAATACCTTGTGTGCTATCAAACATCACAACGTAACTTTGTGATTATAAACATGCTCTATAGGTATCTCCAAAGGTGTTTGTTGGGTTGGCATAGATCGAGATTAGGATTTGTCACTCCGACTATCGGAGAGGTATCTTTGGGCCCTCTCGGTAATGCACATCATAATAAGCCCTGCAAGCATTGTGACTAATGAGTTAGTTGCGGGATGATGTATTACGGAATGAGTAAAGAGACTTGCCGGTAACGAGATTGAACTAGGTATGAAGATATCGACTATCGAATCTCGGGCAAGTAACATATTGATGACAAAGGGAATAACGTATGTTGTCATTGCGGTATGACTGATAAATATCTTCATAGAATATGTAGGAACCAATATGAGCATCCAGGTTCCGCTGTTGGTTATTGACCGGAGAGGTGTCTCGGTCATGTCTACATAGTTCTCGAACCCGTGGGGTCCGCACGCTTAACGTTCTATGACAATTTTGTATTATATGAGTTATATGATTCGGTGACCGAATGTTGTTCGGGGTCCTAGATGAGATCATGGACATGGCGAGGAGTCTCGAAATGGTCGAGAGGTAAAGATTCATATATAGGATGATAGTATTTGGACACTGGAAGTAATCCGAGGGTACCGAGTACGTATCGGGTCAACGGAAGGGGTTCTGGGCATCCCCCCGGCAACTACATGGGCCTAATGGGCCAAGAAGGGGACAGACCAGCCCTAGGGGGCTGGTACGCCCCATGTAGGCCAAAATAAGGGGGAAGGAAAGAGGATAAGAGGGAAAGGAAGGGGAGGTATTCGGCCTGCCCCTTCCTTCTCTCCTCCCTCGTACTTCCTTCCCCCTCCGGATGAATATGGAAGGGGGGAGGCCGAATTGGGAGGCGCCCAAGTAGGATTCCTCCTACTTGGGGTGCCCCCTTGGCTGCCTCTCCTCCCCTCCAACCTATATATGTGAAGTGGGGCACCGCTAGAACACACAACATTGATTGTGGTGCCCCTCCACAGTTTACGCCTCCGGTCATATTGTCAGAGTGCTTAGGTGAAGCACTGTGCGGATCACTTCACCATCACCGTCACCACACTGTTGCTCTGACGAAACTCTCCCTCGACACTTTGCTAGATCAAGAGTTCGAGGGACGTCATCGAGCTGAACGTGTGCAGAACTCGGAGGTGTTGTATGTTCGGTGCTTGATTGGTCGGAATGACAAGAAGTTCAACTACATCAACCGCGTTGTCAAACGCTTCGCTTTCGGTCTACGAGGGTACATGGACACACTCTCCCCTCTCGTTGTTATGCATCTCCTAGATAGATCTTGCATGAGCGTAGGAATTTTTTTGAAATTGCATGCTACGTTCCCCAACAGTGGCATTAGAGCCAGGTCTATGCGTAGATGATATGCACGAGTAGAACACAAAGAGTTGTGGGCGGTGATCATCATACTGCTTACCACCAATGTCTTATTTTGATTCAGCGGTATTGTTGGATGAAGCAGACCGGAGCAACCTTACATGACCACGTTCATGAGACTGGTTCCACCGACAAACATGCAACTAGTTTTGCATAAAGGTGGCTGGCGGGTGTCTATTTCTCCAACTTTAGTTGAATGAAATTTGACTGCGGCCGATCCTTGTTGAAGGTTAAAACAACAAACTTGATAAATCATCGTTGTGGTCTTGATGCATAGGTAAGAACGGTTCATACTAGAAGCCCGTAGTAGCCACGTAAAACTTGCAACAACAAAGTAGAGGACGTCTAACTTATTTTTGCAGGGCATGTTGTGATGTGATATGGTCAAGACATGATGTGATATACGTTATTGTATGAGATGATCATGTTTTGTAAAAGTTATCGGCAACTGGCAGGAGCCTTATGGTTGTCGCTTTATTGTATGAAATGCAAACGCCATGTAATTGCCTTACTTTATCACTATGCGTTAGCGATAGTTGTAGAAGCAATAGTTGGCGAGACGACAACGACGCTATGATGGAGATCAAGGTGTCAAGCCGATGATGATGGAAATCATGATGGTGCTTTGGATATGAGATCAAAGGCACAAGATGATGATGGCCATATCATGTCACATATTTTGATTGCATGTGATGTTTATCTTTTATGTATCTTATTTTTCTTAGTACGGCGGTAGAATTATAAGATGATCCCTCACTAAAATTTCAAGGTATAAGTGTTCTCCCTGAGTATGCACCGTTGCGACAGTTCGTCATGCCGAGACAACACGTGATGATCGGGTGTGATAAGCTCTACGTTCACATACAACGGGTGCAAGACAGTTTTGCACATGCGGAGTACTCGGGTTAAACTTGACGAGCCTAGCATGTACGTGCATATGGCCTCGTAACACCGGAGACCGAAAGGTCGAACGTGAATCATATAGTAGATATGATCAACATAGAGATGTTCACCATTGAAGACTACTCCATCTCACGTGATGATTGGACATGGTTTAGTTGATTTGGATCACGTATCATTTAGATGACTTGAGGGATGTCAATCTAAGTGGGAGTTCTTAAGTAATTTGATTAATTGAACTTAATTTATCATGAACTTAGTCCTGAGTATTTGCATATGTATGTTGCAGATCAATAGCTCGCGATATAGCTCCTACACTTTTTTTATATGTTCCTAGAGAAAAATAAGTTGAAAGATGATAGTAGAAATGATGCGGACTGGGTCCGTGATATGAGCTTTATCCTCATTGCTGCACAGAAGAATTATGTCCTTGATGCACCGCTAGGTGTCAGACCTATAGCAGGAGCTGATGCAGACGTTATGAACTTTTGACAAGCTCAGTATGATGACTACTTGATAGTTTAGTGCGCCATGCTTTACGACTTAGAATCAGGGCTTCAAAGACATTTTGAACGTCGTGGAGCATATGAGATGTTCCAAGAGATGAAATTGGTATCTCAAACTCTTGCCCGTGTCGAGAGGTATGAGACCTCTGACAAGTACTTTGCCTACAAGACGGAGGAGAATAGCTCAACCAGTGAGCATGTTGTAAGAATGTCTGGGTACTATAATCACTTGAATCAAGTGGGAGTTAATCTTCCAGATAAGACAGTGATTGACAGAGTTCTCTGGTCACTATCACCAAGCTACTAGAACTTCGTGATGAACTATAATATACAAGGGATGACAAAAATGAACTTCGTGATGAACTATAATATACAAGCGAAGGTAGAAATCAAGAAAGAGCATCAAGTGTTGATGGTTAACAAGACCACTAGTTTCAAGATAAAGGGCAAAGGAAAATAAAGGGAACCTCAAGAAGAATGACAAGCAAGTTGCCACTCCCATGAAGAAGCCCAAAGCTAGACCTAAGCCTGAAACTGAGTGCTTCTACTACAAAGGGAATGCTCACTGGAAGTGGAACTACCCCAAATACTTAGCGGATAAGAAGGATGGCAAAGTGAACAAAGGTATATTTGATATACATGTTATTGATGTGTACTTTACCAGTGTTCATAGTAACCCCAGGGTATTTGATACCGGTTCAGTTGCTAAGATTAGTAACTCGAAACAGGAGTTGCAAAATGAACAGAGACTAGTTAAGGGCGAGGTGACGATGTGTGTTGGAAGTGATTCCAAGGTTGATAAGATCACCATCGCACACTCCCTCTACCTTCAGGATTAGTATTGAACCTAAATAAATTTTATTTGGTGTTTGTGTTGAGCATTAATATGATTAGATCATGTTTATTGCAATACGGTTATTCATTTAAATCAGGGAATAATTGTTGTTCTGTTTATATGAATAAAACCTTCTATGGTCATACACCCAATGTGAATGGTTTATTGAATCTCGATGTAGTGATACACATATTCACAATATTGATGCCGAAAGATGCAAAGTTGATAATGATAATGCAACATATTTGTGGCACCGCCGTTTAGGTCATATTGGTGAAAAATGCATGAAGAAACTCCATGAAGATGGGCTTTTGTAATCACTTGATTATGAATCATTTGAGACTTGCGAACCATGCCTCTTGGGCAAGATGACTAAAACTCCATTCTCACGAACAATGGAGCGAGCTAACAAGCTATTGGAAATAATACATACCGATGTATGCGGTCCGATGTGTTGGGGAACGTAGCATGCAATTTCAAAAAAATTCCTACGATCACGCAAGATCTATCTAGGAGATGCATAGCAATGAGAGGGGAGAGTGCGTCCACGTACCGTCGTAGACCAAAAGCGAAAGCGTTAGGTTAACACGGTTGACATAGTCGAATGTCTTCACGATCCAACCGATCTAGTACCAAACGTACAACACCTCCGATTTCAGCATAAGTTCAGCTCAATGACGTCCCTCGAACTCTTGATCCAGCAGAGGGTCGAGGGAGAGTTCCATCAGCACGACGGCGTGGTGACGGTGATGGTGATGTGATCCGCGTAGGGCTTCGCCTAAGCACTACGACGCTATGACCGGAGGAGTAAACTGTGGAGGGGGCACCGCACATGGCTAAGAGAACCATTGATGTGCTATGGGGTGTGTCGGCGTCCTGGGAACGGGGGTACCAGACCTGCCTGCCTGCAGCCCATGACGCGACTCCACCAACGGCCTGGTACCATCTTCAGCAGCAACCACTGAAGACCCTCGCGAGGAGCCAAGCCTCGCGAGGCGGATGACACCAAGACCTCCTCAGGGGCTGTCTCGCTAGGCTAGCTCCCGAGGAGCGGAGATATCTATGCAAGGGGCACCTCGCGAGGTTCCCGTGACGTGAACCATGACGATCAAGGCCAGGCGGGCGCCAGCGGGCGTAGTGTACCAGTTTCCTCTTTGGTTCTAAAGAGACATGCGCAGGTGAGGAGTCCCGAGGCGTCATGCAAAGGTTTCCATATTGGTGCAACGAGACCAAGACCACCAGGATGACAGGACGGAGGTCACTGCAGAGCCCACGGTGGCGTCACCACCAGAGCCTTTGGCAGGCGAAGACCACCTTTTGTCAGGATAGCTTGTACTAGTTGTCTCCCTTCAAAATTGGCCGTTGTGGGATCCCTTCCCACCTAACATTTGGGAAGAGGACCAAGGCCTCCATAAATAGGACTAGCCACCACCATAGGAGGCAACTGATCTTGGATTGAATCCATTCCACCAAGCTCACCGAGCACAAGAACACCTCTCCTCAGGAAACTATTCCTACCTTGTACTTGTTCATCCTCAGCCTGCAAGGCAATCCACCACACCACACTGGAGTAGGGTATTACACCGCAACGGTGGCCCGAACCAGTATAAACTCTCGAGTCTCTTGTTCTTTGGGTTCATCGAGCTAGGCCTTGAGATCGTCGTGCGAGCGAGCTAGGGAGAGAGAGTTGTTCATGCGCACCCCAGTGTTCGAACCTGAAGGGTTTGCCGGAACCTGTAATCCGACATTTGGTGCGCCAGGTAGGGGTGTGCTGGAGCTTTCCCTCCGTTGATCCACGCTCCGCTACTCCGCCGCTTCCATGGCTCACGCTCGCCGAGCCCATGCTGAGCGTCGGGCCGCCCTTGCCGCTCGCGTCGCCCAGATGGCACCAGTTGGCAAACCTCCCCACCGTTCTCCATCACCCGCTGCCAACGCTGCCACCGGTCTGGACGGAAACGAGCAGCAAGCCTCATCGTTGCAACCTTCTGTGCGGCGGGACGGACGCATCACCACCCCGTCGCTGACTCCGGCCGGCTCGTCGTCCCACACTCATCGCGTGCCCACGGCCGCGCAGGCTGCGCTGCTCATGGCACGCGAGCTCCTACATTACCGCCCAGTCAACGACCTCTATGAAGATTGGCTGGACCGCATTGCGAGCTCGTCAGCGCCGCTGGAGGCTCTCCTGCACTGTCCCTCTCGCTACCTCGCCCACCTCTAGCTGCGGGCGACGTAGCACACGGAGCACCTCCACCACCTCCGCATCAAGACGCCGCCCTCGCACCAAGATGTGCGGCCCCGCGGCGTGACCCACCACGCAGAGCACCCGCGCACGAAGAAGGAAGCTGCCAAGAAGTCCCTCGGCCGCAAGAAAATGCTCCAACGCTCCCAGTGCCCCCGCGTCAAGACCGCGTACCGCCTGCAGCGGCAATGCGTGGATACCAGGACTAGGCTCCGCCTCCGCGACGGGCTCGGGTGACCACAATAGTCTGCCGTGCCTTCACTCCTAAGCTGCGCAGCGTCGTCTGGTCTGGCAAGTTCAAGCCCGACCTGCCGCCGCGCTACGACGGCACCCCCGGCCCTACAGAGTTCCTGCAGCTCTATGCACTGAGCATCGAGGTGGCCAACGGCGACGAGAAGGCCATGGCAAACTGGTTTCCCATGGCCCTCAAGGATGACGCGCGCTCGTGGCTCCTGGACCTGCCTGCGGGATCGATCTCCTCCTGGGGCGAGATGCGCGAGCATTTCTTCGCTTACTTCCAGGGCACTCGTGACTGCCCACCGGTCGCAGGTGACCTGCGGCACATCAAGTAGCAGCCAAGGGAGACCCTGCAGAAGTGCATCCAGCTCTTCAATAGCATTCGGCTCAAGATACCCAAGGTGACGGACGAGGCCATCATCTCCGCATTCTCTGATGGTGTCCGTGACGTCAAGATGAAGGAGGAGCTCACCATCCACGAAGACCTATGCACGGCCCTGGAGATGTTCAACATGGCAACCAAGTGCGCGAGGGCTGAGGAAGGGCGCCTTTCTCTCCTCGAGCTCCCAGCTGCCGACCAGGAGGACAAGAAGGCCAAGATCAAGGACGTGAAGCGCAAGGGGGCTGTCGTGCTCGCAGCGGAGCCGGAGATGAAGCGCGGCCGTGACCACTCCGAGTCATCCAAGGCCAACCGCCCATTAAGCGCCTTCCACAACGTTCACATCCACAACACCAATGACTGTCAGGAGCTCAGGGCCATCCACGATGGGTGCTTCAGTCGGCGCCCCGAGCGCAACGACCGGGGCTACGACCGAGGAGGAGGACGAAGTGGAGGACACTGGGACGACCGCGGCTCCCGCGGGGAGTGGCGCGACCGACCTCGTGAGGACCGCTGGAAGGACCAGCCTCGCGAGGGCACCTCGAGAGACCAGCCTCGTGAGGACCGCCCCCAGGGCAACGCTGGCCTCCCTCCGCTGCCACCTCCACCAAGAAGGAACGACGACCATCATCAGGACGAGGGGGCTGGGGGCTTCCAGGAGCCATGCGCCATCGCCTGCATCTTGGGTGGCGCTCAGGCCCCAGCCTCTTAGCGTATCTTCAAGCAGTTTGCTCGTGAGGTGAACGCGGCCCTTCCCCGGCTCAAGGCCACGCGCCCGCTCAGGCGGTCCAAGTGCGCCATTACCTTCAACTCGTCGGACCAGCTCAAGTGCGCGGCAACTGCCGGCGCCCTCCCGATGCTCTGCTCGCCCATCATCAGCAATGTCCAAGTCACCAAGAAACTCATCGATGGCGGTGCAGGGCTCAATGTTCTGTCCGTTGAGACGTTCGACCGCCTCCAAGTGCCATACGATCAGCTGCAGCCTACCAAGCCCTTCCCAGGAGTGACCGACGGCTCCACCACCGCAATTGGGCATGTCCGCCTCCCTGTCACATTCGGCCAGCGCGACAACTACCGCACCGAGCTCATTGACTTTGACACCGCCCACATCCGCCTACTGTATAACGCTATCCTTGGGTACGCAGCCCTGGCCAAGTTTATGGCGGTGACCCATCACGGCTACAACATCCTCAAGATGCCAGGGAGCGGCGACATCATCACGGTCGCCTGTGAGGAAAGGGACGCCATGTGCTCTCTCGAGCGCGCTTACCAGGTGGCAGCAGCCGAAGACCCAGACAGCGAAGGCGCCCTGTACCTGATACGTCTCAGTCGTATCTATAATTTTTGATTATTCGATGCCAATATTATACAACTTTCATATACTTTTGGCAACTTTTTATACTATTTTTGGGACTAACATATTGATCCAAAGGCTCAAAGGCCGGTTCACATGCATTGCATGTTTTTTGTTTCACAGAATACCCATATCAAACGGAGTCCAAACGGGATAAAAACTGACGGAGATTTTTTTTGGAATATTTATGATTTTCGGGAAGAAGAATCAACGCGATACGATTCCCGAGGGGGCCACGAGGCAGGGGGCGCGCCCGAGGGGGTTAGGCGCGCCCTGGACCCTCGTGGCCACCCCGTAAGGTGGTTGGAGCCCTTCTTTTGCCGCAAGAAAGCTAATTTCCGGATAGAGATTGTGTCCAAAATTAAGCCTAATCGGAGTTACGGATCTCCGGTTATAAAAGAAACGGTGAAAGGGCAGAATCCAGAACGCAGAAACAGAGAGACAGATCCAATCTCGGAGGGGCTCTAGCCCCTCCCACGCCATGGAGACCATGGACCAGAGGGGAAACCCTTCTCCCATCTAGGGAGAAGGTCATGGAAGAAGAATAAGGAGGGGGGCTCTTTCCCCTCTCTTCCGGTGGCGCCAGAACGCCGCCGGGGCCATCATCATCACCGCGATCTCCGCCAACACCTCCATCATCTTCACCAACATCTCCATCACCTCCCCCCATCTATCTACAATGGTCCACTCTCCCGCAACCCGCTGTACCCTCTACTTGAACATGGTGCTTTATGCTTCATATTATTATCCAATGATGTGTTGCCATCTTATGATGTCTGAGTAGATTTTCATTGTCCTATCGGTGATTGGTGAACTGCTATGATTGGTTTAATTTGCTTGTGGTTATGTTGCTGTCCTTTGGTGCCCATCATATGAGGGCGCTCGTGGATCACACCATAGGGTTAGTTGTATGTTGATAGGACTATGTATTGGAGGGCAAGAGTGACAGAAGCTTCAACCTAGCATAGAAATTGATGCATACGGGATTGAAGGGGGACCAATATATCTTAATTCTATGGTTGGGTTTTACCTTAATGAACATTAGTAGTTGCGGATGCTTGCTAATAGTTCCAATCATAAGTGCATAGAATTCCAAGTCAGGAATGACATGCTAGCAGCGGCCTCTCCCACATAAAACTTGCTATCGGTCTAGTAAAGTAGTCAATTGCTTAGGGACAATTTCGCAACTCCTACCACCACTTCTCCACACTCGCTATACAAACTTTGTTGCTTCTTTACCTAAAACAGCCCTAGTTTTTATTTACGTGCTCTTTATATTCTTGCAAACCTATCCAAAAACACCTACAAAGTACTTCTAGTTTTATACTTGTTCTAGGTAAAGCGAACGTCAAGCGTGCGTAGAGTTGTATCGGTGGTCGATAGAACTTGAGGAAATATTTGTTCTACCTTTAGCTCCTCGTTGGGTTTGACACTCTTACTTATCGAAAGAGGCTACAATTGATCCCCTATACTTGTGGGTTATCAAGAACTTTTTCTGGCGCCGTTGCCGGGGAGTTATAGCGTGGGGTGAATATTCTCGTGTGTGCTTGTTTGCTTTATCACTAAGTAGTTTTTATTTTGTGCTCTTATTTTCTATCTTTAGTTATGGGTAGGAAATGCAAAATACGAAAAAAAATTAGTTGTACCTATTACACCAATGGTCGAAGAACCACTCAAAATCTATCACACTCCTGAAGCTTTTTACTTGGATCATCTTTGATCCCTTTGTGCTCGGGCTGAAACCCCAACTAGCTTAGTTGAGGGCAAATCTTTAGATGAGCATGCTTGTTATGTGCGACACCGCTTATCTCAAAAAGGGAAACTTTTACTGGATCAAATTCATCGTTTGCAATGTTATGCTTGGAATATATGTGAAATATATGATTTTACTTGTTGTTATGAAGACCCTAAGAAACACCTTCTCTACCAATGTGAGTTTAGTGATAGTGGAATCGTATCTTCGTATGCTAAGGGTGTTTATAATTACTATGATGTTCAACAAATTGAAGAATTTGTTGCTTTTAAGGGTGCTTATGAAATTGCTTGTTTGATTGAAAAGTATGATGCTACTCTTTACAAATCTGAAAATTTTGCCATACTTAAATATTTTTATGATAATTATGCTTCTAATGCCTATGTTAAACCATATATTGAGGACTCCTCCGCTGTCCAAGAAGAGACTAATATTTTGCAGGAGTCTATGGAAGAAGGAATTGGTGAAACTGTGGGCTCATTGGATGAAAAAGATGATGAGGAGAGCGGAGAACAAAAGGAGGAAGAGCGGATTAGCTACCCGTGCCCACCTTCTAACGAGAGTAACTCTTCAACTCATGCATTATTTAATTTCCCTTCGTGCTTACCGAAGGATGAATGCTATGATGATTGTTATGATCCCGTTGATTCTTTTGAAATATTCCTTTTTGATGATGCTTGCTATGCTTGTGGCCAAGATGCCAATATGAATTATGCTTATGGAGATGAACTTTCTATAGTTCCTTATGTTAAACATGAAATTGTTGCTATTGCACCCATGCATGATAGTCCTATTATCTTTTTGAATTCTCCCGACTACACTAGATCGGAGAAGTTTGTACTTATTAAGGATTATATTGATGGGTTGCCTTTTACCGGTACACATGATGATTTTGATAGATATAATATGCATGTGCTTGCTGCTCCTACTTGCAATTATTATGAGAGAGGAACTACATCTCCGCCTCTCCATGTTTCCAACACGATAAAATTGCAAGAAACTGTTTATACTATGCATTGGCCTTTACTTTGTGTGCATGAATTGTTCTTTTATGACATGCCGATGCATAGGAAGAGAGTTAGACTTCGTTATTGCTTGATATATGTTACTTTGTGCTCACTACTAAATGCTAAATCATTGTTAATTAAATTTGGCTTTGATATACCTTGGGATCCGGGTGGATCCATTACTTGAGCACTATATGCCTAGCTTAATGGCTTTAAAGAAAGCGCTGCCAGGGAGACAACCCGGAAGTTTCAGAGAGTCATTTATTTCTGTTGAGTGCTTTTGTAAAGTTTAAAAACAAAAAAATAAAGAGGGGAACCTAAAACTTTTCAAAAAGGAAAGTGAAAGTGAGAGAGACAAGCATTGTTGAAGTGGGGGAGCTCCCTGAACTTTGTTCATGCTCATGGAAACTTTGTGAATCTTGATTACAGAAACTTCTCAACAAAAATAATTATCCCCTTGTACAATTCCATTGTATAAAAAAATGTGCCAAGGTTTGCCTTTAGGATGTTTACAATGCTTGTTGGTTTGTACGGTGCAGGACAGAAACTTTGGCTGTAGTGCGCGATTTGACATTTTTTACTGGAACGTCAAATGGTTCTAAAACTTTTTGAACTGTATTTATATACAAATTGTTTATTTTTCCTAATTTTTGTAGAATTTTTGGAATACCAGAGGTATGGTGAATGTTCAGATTATTACAGACTATCCTGTTTAAGACAGATTCTGTTTTTGATGCATAGTTTGCTTGTTTTGATGAAACCATCAATTCCTATCACTGGATTAAGCCATGGAAAAGTTATATTACAGTAGCTATAATGAAAAAACAAAATATGAATTGGTTTGCAACAGTACTTAGAGTAATGATTTGCTTTATTATACTAACGGATCTTACCGAGCTTTCTGTTGAGTTTTGTGTGGATGAAGTGTTCGAAGATCGAGGATGTCTCGATGTGAGGAGAAGAAGGAGAGGCAAGAGCTCAAGATTGGGGATGCCCAAGGCACCCCAAGTAAATATTAAAGGATACTCAAATGTCTAAGCTTGGGGATGCCCCGGAAGGCATCCCACCTTTCTTCAACAAGTATCGGTATGTTTTCGGATTCGTTTCGTTCATGTGATATGTGCAAATCTTGGAGCGTCTTTTGCATTTAGTTTTCACTTTTATTTTATGTACCATGCTGGTATGAGATAGTCCTGGGTTTATTTATAGAATGCTCTTTGCACTTCACTTAATCCTTTGAGTACGGCTTTATAGAATGCTTCATGTGCTTCACTTATATCATTTGAAGTTTGGATTGCATGTTTCTCTTTACATAGAAAACCGCCATTTGTAGAATGCTCTTTTGCTTCACTTATATTTGTTAGAGCGTGGGCATATCTTTTGTAGAAAGAATTAAACTCTCTTGCTTCACTTATATCTATTTAGAGAGATGACAGGAATTGGTCATTCACATGGTTAGTCATAAAATCGTACATAAAACTTGTAGATCGCTGAATATGATATGTTTGATTCCTTGCAATAGTTTTGCGATATAAAGGTGGTGACATTAGAGTCGTGCTAGTTGAGTAATTGTGAAATTGAGAAATACTTCTGTTGAGGTCTGCAAGTCCCGTAGCATGCACGTATGGTAAACGTTGTGTGACAAATTTGAAGCATGGGGTGTTCTTTGAGTGCTTTCCTTATGAGTGGCGGTCGGGGACGAGCGATGGTCTTTTCCTACTAATCTATCCCCTAGGGGCATGCGTAGTAGTACTTTGCTTGAGGGCTAATAAACTTTTGCAATAAGTATATTAGTTCTTTATGACTAATGTGAGTCCATGGATTATACGCACTCTCACCCTTCCATCATTGCTAGCCTCTTGATGCCGTGCATTGCCCTTTCTCACCTCGAGAGTTGGTGCAAACTTCACCGGTGCATCCAAACCCCGTGATACGATACGCTCTATCACACATAAGCCTCCTTATATCTTCCTCAAAATAGCAACTATACCTACCTATCATGGCATTTCCATAGCCATTCCGAGATATATTGCCATGCAACTTCCATCATCATCATATACATGACTTGAGCATTTATTGTCATATTGCTTTTCATGATCGTAAGATAGCTAGCATGATGTTTTCATGGCTTGCCGTTTTTTGATGTCATTGCTATGCTAGATCATTGCACATCCCGGTACACCACCGGAGGCATTCATATAGAGTCATATCTTTGTTCTAGTATCGAGCTGTAATACTGAGTTGTAAGTAAATAAAAGTGTGATGATAATCATTATTAGAGCATTGCCCCAGTGAGGAAAGGACGATGGAGACTAGATTCCCCCACAAGTCGATATGAGACTCCGGACTATAAAAATAAATAAAAGAGGCCAAAGAAGCACACCGAAAAAAAGAAAAAAAAAGAAGAAAAAGAAAAAATGAGAGAAAAAGAGAGAAGGGGCAATGTTACTATCCTTTTACCAAACTTGTGCTTCAGAGTAGCACCATGTTCTTCATATAGAGAGTCTCTTGAGTTATCACTTTCATATACTAGTGGGAATTTTCATTATAGAACTTGGCTTGTATATTCCAACGATGGGCTTCCTCAAATGCCCTAGGTCTTCATGAGCAAGCAAGTTGGATGCACACCCACTTAGTTTCAGTTTGAGCTTTCATATACTTATAGCTCTAGTGCATCCGTTGCATGGCAATCCCTACTCCTCACATTGACATCAATTGATGGCATCTCCATAGCCCGTTGATTAGCCGCGTTGATGTGAGACTTTCTTTTTTTTCTCTTCTCACACAAACCTCCATCATCATATTCTATTTCACCCATAGTGCTATATCCATGGCTTGCGCTCATGTATTGCGTGAGGCATGAAAAGGCAGAAGCACGTTAAAAAGTATGAACCAATTGCTCAGCTTGTCATCAGGGTCGTGCATGATGGGAGCATTTGGTGTGACTAAAATGAAGCATGGCCAAACTATATGATTTTGTAGGGATAAGCTTTCTTTGGCTATGACATTTTGATAAGACAAAATTGCTTGGTTAGTATGCTTGAAGTATTATTGTCTTAATGTCAAATAAAAGACTATTGCTTTGAATCACTCATGTCTTAATATTCATGCCATGATTAAATTATGTGATCAAGATTACGCTAGGTAGCATTCCACATCAAAAATTATCTTTTTTATCATTTACCTACTCGAGGACGAGCAGGAATTAAGCTTGGGGATGCTGATAAGTCTCCGTCGTATCTATAATTTTTGATTGTTCCATGCCAATATTATACAACTTTCATATACTTTTGGCAACATTTTATACTATTTTTGGGACTAACATATTGATCCAAAGGCCCAGGCCGCCTCCTGTCTATTGCATGTTTTTGTTTCAGAGAAAACCCATATCAAACGGAGTCCAAACGGGATAAAAACTGACGGAGATTTTTTTTGGAATATTTATGATTTTTGGGAAGAAGAATCAACGCGATACGATGCCCGAGGGGGCCATGAGGCAGGGGGCGTGCCCCAGGGGGTCAGGCGCGCCCTGGACCCTCGTGGCCACCCCGTAAGGTGTTTGGAGCCCTTCTTTCGCTGCAAGAAAGCTAATTTTTGGATAGAGATCGTGTCCAAAATTCAGCGTAATCGGAGTTACGGAGCTCCTGTTATAAAAGAAACGGTGAAAGGGTAGAATCCAGAACGCAGAAACAGAGAGAGACAGAGAGACAAATCCAATCTCGGAGGGGCTCTCGCCCCTCCCACGCCATGGAGACCATGGACTAGAGGGGAAACCCTTCTCCCATCTAGGGAGAAGGTCAAGGAAGAAGGAGAAGAAGGAGGGGGGCTCTCTCCCCCTCTCTTCCGATGGCGCCGGTACGCCGCCGGGGCCATCATCATCACCGTGATCTATACCAACACCTCCATCATCTTCACCAACATCTCCATCACCTTCCCCCATCTATCTACAGCAGTCCACTCTCCCGCAACCCGCTGTACCCTCTACTTGAACATGGTGTTTTATGCTTCATATTATTATCCAATGATGTGTTGCCATCTTATGATGTCTGAGTAGATTTTTGTTGGCCTATCGGTGATTGGTGAATTGCTATGATTGGTTTAATTTGCTTGTGGTTATGTTGCTGTCCTTTGGTGCCCATCATATGAGCGCGTGCGTGGATCACACCATAGGGTTAGTTGTATGTTGATAGGACTATGTATTGGAGGGCAAGAGTGACAGAAGCTTCAACCTAGCATAGAAATTGATGCATACGGGATTGAAGGGGGGCCAATATATCTTAATGCTATGGTTGGGTTCTACCTTAATGAACGTTAGTAGTTGCGGATGCTTGCTAATAGTTCCAATCACAAGTGCATAGAATTCCAAGTCAGGGATGACATGCTAGCAGTGGCCTCTCCCACATAAAACTTGCTATCGGTCTAGTAAAGTAGTCAATTTGTTAGGGACTATTTCGCAACTCGTACCACCACTTTTCCACACTCGCTATACTAAATTTATTGCTTCTTTACCTAAAACAGCCCCTAATTTTTATTTACGTGCTCTTTATATTCTTGCAAACCTATCCAAAAACACCTACAAAGTGCTTCTAGTTTTATACTTGTTCTAGGTAAAGCGAATGTCAAGCGTGCGTGGAGTTGTATCTGTGGTCGATAGAACTTGAGGGAATATTTGTTCTACCTTTAGCTCCTCGTTGGGTTCAACACTCTTACTTATCGAAAGAGGCTACAATTGATCCCCTATACTTGTGGGTTATCAGTACCCTCCTGAGGCCATCCCCAAGAAGAAGAAGCAGCAAATCCACCAAGGGCCTCAGGAGAGCGGCGTTTCCAGTGGCACCACCTCAGGACTTGCACCCACGGACGAGGCGCCTCCCTCCCTCGCATAGGAAGGCGTGCCCGCCGCCTTCCTCAGGCTAGGCTCGGGAGCTCTCTTCTCGAGGGCCTCGGACTTAGCCAATGTCACGAGGGAGGCACTCAGGCACCACGCGGAGGCGTGCTTCGCTGCACGTTTCCCTCAAGAGGGCACAAGGCGTGGAGCCCCTAGTGCTCAAGAGTTCATCACCAAGGTGACCCAGGAGCTTCAAGAGGCAAGGACCATGCACGGCGACCGCCGTCCACCACCCGGCGCAGCTCCCCACCTGGCGAGGACGGTGGGTTGCGCGTCTGTGTCGACATTCCAGGGCTCAACTGGGCCGCATCTCAGGGGCATTTCTGGCCTTTGCACATTGGACGATGCGAGGGTCCACCTCACAGCTATGTTCGCATTCCATTCGGCTTGCCAAACGCAGCTGTCACCTTCCAGTGCCACTTGCGGAGCATTCTGGCGGCTCAGGAGGTCAGGCAGCACGCAGTCCTGGTAGAGAGGGCGACGGTTCTTCATGAGCCGCTCGGGCCCCCAGAGCCTCCCGAGGGTCAGGACCCTGGCGACTCGTGAGGAGCAACTTCTCCAGCATGCATCTTCAGCTACTCCAACACCACTCCAGCTACAGTATGAGGTGACTCTTTCCAGTTCATTCAGTTGGGGGCGCCCCTCGGGCAGCATTATCCCCAAGTCGCACGGGCCTGTCCCTGCGACGTGTATCCTTCTGCATCTTTAGCTTACTCTGTTGGGGGTGCCCCTCGGGCTGCATCATCCCCATGCCGCTCGGGTACGTCCTAGTGGCTTGTATCGTTCTTGCATCTATTTGAACTAGCTTGCCTCCTTGCATGATTTACCTTATGATTGTCACCTACCTATCCGGTACTTCGATACCATGAATGTCGTGCGCCCTTGCAAGCCCACCCACAACCACCCTCGCCACCGCGGGAGCCGCACGCAGGTTGTCTTTCTTTAGGGTTCCTTGCATGAGAAGGCTAGGCACAGTGTCTGTGCTCGGGTCCGTCCCTGCAGCGTCGATAAACCCAGGACTGAGCTCTGTCTGGCGGGCCGGCCCCGTTCATGTCACCTCTTGTGGTCGTTGGTGTTTGGCCTCCTCATGTAATCACCTTAGGAGATTCATCCGGCGCAGGTTTCCTAAACATCTCGCAGGACCGCATAGCTGAAAGTGCGTTATATCGACTAGGGGGGGGGGTGAATAGGCGATTTTTATGAATTCTTCACTGAGGAATTTCAGGGTGAGGAAATTCCTAAGTGAAGAACTACTTGCAGCGGAATAAGTACTAAAATGCGAACATAACAGAACATAATCATGGTCATCATGATGAAATGTAAACACGCACAGAGTACAGGAAGGGTAAGGACAAGATAAAACAGGATGAAGACAAACAGACTGAAGAAATCGAACTGAGGTAATTGAGAAAGTCTTCAGTCAAAGTCTTCAAATAGATATGAACAAGAACACAACACAATAATGAGGGAATGAAAGAGTTGAGGAAATAGAACCAGTAGGCTTGGTGAAGATAATGATTTGGTAGACCAGTTCCAACTGTTGTGACAGTTGTACGTCTGGTTGGAGCGGCTAGGTATTTAAACCTGAGGACATACAGTCCCGGACACACAGTCCTCATCGTATTCTCCTTGAGCTAAGGTCACATAGACCTCACCCAGTCACTCGTGGTAAGTCTTCAGGTGACTTCCAAACCTTCACAAACTCGGTCACTCAGCGATCCACAATTTCCTCTTAGATGCTCTAGACCATAATGCCTAAAAGTCTAGAAGATGCACAGTCTTCAAAGGTAACAAGCATCGGATCCATGCAGGATCAATCTCTTCAGTGATGCTCAATCACTTTGGGTTTGTAGGTGTTTGGGTTTGGGTTTCCTCACTTGATGATTTTCGCTCAAAGTCCTCGGAGGATGTGATGCTCTCAAATGACAAGTGTCAGCTTCTCTCGGAGCAGCCAACCAACTAGTGGTTGTAGGGGGCGGCTATTTATAGCCTAGGGAGCAGCCTGACATGATAAGACATAAATGCCCTTCAATGATATGACCGTTAGGTGTGTAGATATTTTGGGACAGCTGGCGCGTAGCATAGCAACGGTCGGAAATTTGACCATTGAATTCCTCAGGGATGTCATGTTCCTCACTTGTAGGCAATCCGCACTGGCGAATTCCTAACTCCTCGGTCAGAACAAATTCCTCAGAGATCAGAAGAACTTCGTCTTTGTCACCGAAGAAATTGACTGAACTGTATGAGATTTCCAATGGCTTCACTCGAAGGGATTGGTAGGTGTAGGATTTTGAGTTGAGCATCACTTGGAAATTTTTCATTAGTATTTCCTCGACCCCCTTTAATAGTACGGTGTTTCCTATGACTCAAGAAAGAGAAAATGAAACTACGAAAACAAAATTCTTCACGCTTCATGTTCCTCAAACGAATACCAAGTCTTCAAGGTCACACCAATTTCTTCACTTTCAAAGTCTTAAGGAAGTCTTCAGAAATCCAAAGTCTTCAGTGGAAGATATTCATTTTTAGGGGTCGACTTTCTCTGTAAATATCAAACCCCTCATAGACTTATAGACCTGTGTACACTCACAAACGCATCAGTCCCTTAACCTATAAGTCTTCAATACACCAAAATCACTAAGGGGCACTAGATGCACTTACAATCTCCCCCTGTTTGGTGATTGATGACAATATAGGTTAAGTTTTCAA
This sequence comes from Aegilops bicornis, assembly GCA_021605145.1. Lineage (NCBI taxonomy): Eukaryota > Viridiplantae > Streptophyta > Magnoliopsida > Poales > Poaceae > Aegilops > Aegilops bicornis. The sequence continues at coordinate 180,574,823 of CM038669.1, forward strand.
CGGGGATAAACATATGAAGTGTAAATACTGAAATTGAGGAATTTGATTGCAAGATATAGAAGAACTCCCCCTGAAGATGTGCATAGTGAGGAATTTGCTTTTGAAGTAATGCACACTTGAAGAGTAGAATCATGGAGATCTCCCCGAATATCTTGTAATTCATACATGCATTTGACATATAATGTGAAGAATTTGAAATGCATGATGAAATATGGTGACTGATGTAATTCAGCATGCGTGCACTAACATTAACGAGGAATAAGCATGCAGAAGAACACAGCAAAAGTATCAGACCACCATAGAGTTTAAGTTTACAACTCGATCCAGCAAAGTCTTCAAAAGAACGAGAGTTGTAACTTAGAAAAAAATGCCCATATATGTTGAAGACTAACTTAAATTTCTCCCCCTTTGTCATCGAATGGCCAAAATGATCAAAAAATGAGGACTAATGCCCCTGAAGAATATCATGTTGAAGGAGGAGCGCCAACGTTGTTGGGGTCGTTTGTTGCTGTAGGGCCTGCCGCAGTGTCATCCAAGTCTTCATGCTCGTCCGTGTCGCGTGATGAAGAATATGAGCTGGCCACCAAGGAGGGAACTTTGACCTTCTTGAATTTCTTCGCTGGTGGTTGAGACTAGTCAAAGTCTTGCTTGATACCCATTTGCTTCAGATCTTCTTCACCATACAGATGTGACAGAACAACCCATGTGCGACCGAAGACTTCATGGAGGTAGTAATGGTTTTTCTTCACTGCATTGTGTGTATCAGTGATGTTGTGAAGAATTGAACCAAACTGACACTTCACCCATTTGTGGTTGCGATCGACCTTCTGGTGAAGACTGAGGAGAAGCTCACAATTAGTCATCACCCTTGGAGCTGTGGCTTGAGGATTTGGCTTTGAAGCTTGTGCGGCAGAGTCATGAGTGGCAGAGTCATCATTGGTGGAGTAAGATGTAGCTTTGCGAAACTGACCATCCAACAGACAAATGCCTTCATCAATAACAGCAACGGCCTTGCCCTTTTCATCAGCTGAGGTAAATGTCCATTTGAGGACTTCAATGGGGGGCAAGTAGCTGAGATGATTTTGAAAATCAACCTTGGAGTTGAGTTTAGACCTTGTTCTGAGGAATCTCATAATCCAAGGAGCATAAGGCTTCAACTCAAACGGAGAGAGTGCAACATTTGCCAGAGTCCTCATGAAGAAATCATGATAGTTGACAGGAATGCCATGCATGATATTGAATAGCAGATTCTTCATGATGCCAACGACTTCCTCATTAGTCGAGTCGTGGCCTTTGATAGGACTCAAAGTCTTCGCCAGAATGCGATAGACTGTTCTTGGCACGTACAACAATTCCTTCACGAGGAATTTGGTCCTTGGGGCTTGACCATGCTTCAACGGCTTCATCAGTACTTGCATGTAATGAGCAGTGAGTTCAGGTTCATGGTACAGACAACGAGCTCCTTCAAGTGGAGGACTGATAGGCAGGGCATGAAGCAATTCAGAGGCCGGTGCTTTATAGTGAGTATTTTCGGTCATCCAGTCCCATACCCAAGAGTTCACATTGTCAGCATCTCCTGTGATGTGCAGTGTTGCATAGAACTGAAGAATTAGCTCTTCATTCCAATCAACAATGTCAGTGCAAAAGTTGAGCGATCTGCATCATGAAGCACACTGAGGACTGGGGTGAAGCAAGGCAGGGATTCCATGTCCACGTGAGGAATATGCTCGTGGTCGAAGACTTTGTCTTTGTTGAAAAGCAGTGAAGAATAGAAATTGGCTTGGCTGGTAGTCCTGAAACGCTTCCTTCTAAGACGAGCAAAGTCATATGGATTATACTCTGTGAAGAACACATGCTCGCCGAAGAAGTCATCAGCCTTGAACTTTTGCTTCTTCGAGAAGGGATCCTTTGGCTTGGGCTGAGGAGTATCGGTCAATGGCATCACCACCTCAGGAATCGCAATCTCAGGATCCATAGGCTGAGGAATTTCAGGTTCTGCTTTAGTGGCAGCCTGGGTCTTCAATTCCTCATTAACATTTACATCAGCACTAGAGCTGGAATCTCTTCATGGACAGACGGTGTGGGGTGTGGTTCTTCAGATCCCATTTGAATAGTATTTACTGGGAACTGAGGAATTTGTTGAAGAGGTGTGAACAGAGGGGAATTGGGGTGCTGACTTTCCCAAAAGTCATCGTTCATCACGGGCATTGTGCACCCAATGTCCACATCCTCTTCTACATCACTCATTTCTTGAATGCTAGCCTCTTCAGCAGTGAACTAAGGCATGAGCGATGAGATGATTGGGGTGAAGGGATTGCATCCGCTTCAATTTCTTCATCCAACTGCTCTGAAGAAGCAGCAGAAGGAATATCTTCATCAGATCCGCTTGGGATCACGTATTCTTCATCAATAGGAATGAGTTCCTTTGATGGCATGCTTGAGACCGGAACAACATCTATTGGATTTTCAAAAGAACTAGTCAATTTCTTCATCTTCTTCGGAGCTGAAGAATCTGATGAAGTTGATGCTTTCCTTTTCTTCACAGCTGCACGCTCTGCAGCCTTGGTCTTCTTCACATCTGATGCAAAAGGAAGAATTGGACTTGGTGTAGGTGCCGAAGGAGCAGAGGAAATTGGTTCAATAACTTCAGGCATAACTGATGCAGTTGCCCTGGCATTAGCAGTTTCTTCAGGCACAACAGTTGAAGCTTCAGCTGTCCTGCCAGTTTCTTCAGGCGCAACACTAGTGGTTGCCCTGGCAATTTCTTCAGCGGCTGGAATGCAGTCATCAGCCCTGGTACTCCGAGTTTCATCAGCAGCCTGATTTTCATCAGTGGTGCTGGCATGTTCTTCAGTAGGCTGAGCAGATGCCTCAGTCTGAGGAATTTCTTGTTGCAATGGAGCTGCAACATTGGTAGTGAATTTCTTAGTTAACTTCACAAATCTGACTTTGGCTCCTAGCCAGTCAGCACGGTATGCTTCAAATTCATCACTGAGTTTCTTGATCTCAGATTGAATAGTGACAAGTTCTTCAGTGGTCATAGAGACAACGTTCTTCTTCAGGAAGCGCTCCTTCCTATACTGCGCTTTCTTCAACTGCCTGGCCTTTTCAAATTTCCATTTTTCTTCAGCAATGAACGCTGACAACATATGACTTTGGCCAGGTGTGAGATTTAATTCTGGTAAGGGAGTGTTTGGATCTTTGTTCCATAGATCAATGAAGTCCAGGATCTTCTTCGGATCCAGCAAAAGGGGCACAACACTGCCCTTGGCTCTAGCGGCCCTTTGTTGTCTGTCTTTGATGATTTCAGCTAGTTCCTCATCATCAACTTCATCATCATCAGAAGGCACATGGAAGGCGACCTGCTTCTTGTGAGGACTTGGTCGAGAACCGCGTCTTGCAGTGGCCTTAGTCTTCAGTGTATTGAGCCAAATGAAGAATGCGGGAGAGCAGAAGAACTTCCAGAGGCTCCTGAGGCAATGGAGATGCCTGTCGTCCTTTTGCACGAGGCAAGGTACACAGGTGCAGAGGATTTGGACGGAGGAGCTGAGGACTTTTAAGGAGCTGGAGCAGCTTGAGGAATTGGCCGTGAGGACTTTGAAGAACTTGGCCGTGAGGGCATAGAGGTTGAAGCACTGGGCTTGTGAGCAGGCTTCTTTGCCATGGCCTTCTTTGGCTTGCTTGCAGAGGCCTCAGCAGTGGCAGCAGCATCGGAGTCTTCATTGAGTTTCCTCACCGCATCCTTAGCCATTTTGGCTAGCTTGGCCTGGCGCTTGGCCCATTCATCAGGATAATCCTCACCACACTTGAGGCTAGTAGGATCAGCTTCTTGGCCAGGTGCCAATGGAGGTCTTGGGCATGGAGGGTTAAGAGTGAATTTCTTCATGTACTTAGGAGTGACATATCTATATTCCCTCCATTCCTATGCCCATCTCCTCTCTATCCTTTGTATGCGCAGCTTGCGCTGATTTTTGTCCTCCTTGCCATGTTTGGCATCATCAGGTTTGCAATAATCCTTATAAATGTCATCTGGGATTTCGGAAGTAGTGTTGACCTCAGGTCTCTTTCCACCCTTCCGCGGCTTCTTGCCGTCAGCCATTTTCTTCAGCTGAGGAATCTGAACAATAGAATTCTCTGAAGAGGTGTGCAACTTTTCTTCGAGGAAGGCTGCAAATGAGTTAAGTTGATGAGAACCTAGAGATTCAGCAGCGGACATGTGTACTGTGGAATGTAATATAGTTGCGAGTAATTTGGAGAGGTCATATGCGTTCTGAGAAGTTTTTGCAAAAAGAACAAGTTTGAGGAATTTGACCAGATGAGTCTTGAGGAATTTCACTAAGCGCTCTTTGTCTTAGGTTCCAGAGTTGTACAGATTAAAAATCCACACAATTGAGGAATCTTGAAGAAAAAGTTGCTTAGGGAAACAGATCAAGAACAGATGGTATGTGAGCTGTTTAGTGTGTGAAGATTTGAAGAATAAACTGAAGGAAATATGCCCTAGAGGCAATAATAAAGTTATTATTTATTTACCTATATCATGATAAATGTTTATTATTCATGCTAGAATTGTATTAACCGGAAACATAATACATGTGCGAATACATAGACAAACAGCATGTCACTAGTATGCCTCTACTTGACTAGCTCGTTGATCGAAGATGGTTAAGTTTCCTAGCCATTGACATGGGTTGTCATTTGATTAACGGGATCACATCATTAGGAGAATGATCTGATTGACTTGACCCATTCCGTTAGCTTAGCACCCGATCGTTTAGTATGTTGCTATTGCTTTCTTCATGACTTATACATGTTCCTATGACTATGAGATTATGCAACTCCTGTTTACCAGAGGAACACTTTGTGTGCAACCAAACGTCACAACGTAACTGGGTGATTATAAAGGTGCTCTCTGGTGTCTCCAAAGGTACTTGTTGGGTTGGCGTATTTTGAGATTAGGATTTGTCACTCGATTGTCGAGAGGTATCTCCGGCCCTCTCGGTAATGCACATCACTTAAGCCTTGCAAGCATTGCAACTAATGAGTTAGTTGCGGAATGATGTATTACGTAATCGAGTAAAGAGACTTTCCGTAACGAGATTGAACTAGGTATTGAGATACCGACGAAGCGAATCTCGGGCAAGTAACATGCCGATGACAAAGGGAACAACGTATGTTGTTATGCGGTCTGACCGATAAAGATCTTCGTAGAATATGTGGGAGCCAATATGAGCATCCAGATTCCGCTATTGGTTATTGACCGGAGACGTGTCTCGGTCATGTCTACATAGTTCTCGAACCCGTAGGGTCCGCACGCTGAACGTTTCGATGACAGTTATATTATGATTTTATATTTTTTGATGTACCGAAGGTTGTTTGGAGTCCCGGATGTGATCACAGACAGGACGAGGAGTCTCAAAATGGAGACATGAAGATTGATATATTGGAAGTCTATGTTTGGATATCGGAAGTGTTCTGGGTGAAATCGGGATTTTACCGGAGTACCGGAGGGGTTACCGGAACCCCCCGGGACAAGGAGAGGGGGGCGGCGCCCCCTTCCTTCCTCTGTCCCTCCTCTTTCCCCCAAGTCCTAATCCAACTAGGAAAGGGGGGAGTCCTACTCCCGGTGGGAGTAGGACTCCTCCTGGCACGCCCCCTCTAGGCCGGCCGCACCTCCCCCCTTGCTCCTTTATATATGGGGGCAGGGGGGCACCCTAGAGATACAACAATTGATCGTTTGATCTTTTAGCCGTGTGCGGTGCCCCCCTCCACCATAGTCCACCTTGATAATACTGTAGCGATGCTTAGGCGAAGCCCTGCGTCGGTAGAACATCATCATCGTCACTACGCCGTCGTGCTGACGAAACTCTCCCTCGACACTCGGCTGGATCGGAGTTCGAGGGACGTCATCAGGCTGAACGTGTGCTGAACTCGGAGGTGCCGTGCGTTCGGTACTTGATCGGTCGGATCATGAAGACGTATGACTACATCAACCGCGTTGTCATAACGCTTCCGCTTTCAGTCTACGAGGGTACGTGGACAACACTCTCCCCTCTCGTTGCTATGCATCACCATGATCTTGCGTGTGCGTAGGAATTTTTTTGAAATTACTATGTTCCCCAACAGTGGTATCAGAGCCTGGTTTTATGCATAGATGTCATATGCACGAGTATAACACAAGTGAGTTGTGGGCGATATAAGTCATACTGCTTACCAGCATGTCATACTTTGGTTCAGCGGTATTGTTGGATGAAGCGGCCCGGACCGACATTACGCGTACGCTTATGCGAGACTGGTTCTACCGACGTGCTTTGCACACAGGTGGCTGGCGGGTGTCAGTTTCTCCAACTTTAGTTGAACTGAGTGTGGCTACGCCCGGTCCTTGCGAAGGTTAAAACAACACCAACTTGACAAACTATCGTTGTGGTTTTGATGCGTAGGTAAGAACGGTTCTTGCTAAGCCCGTAGCAGCCACGTAAAATTTGCAACAACAAAGTAGAGGACGCCTAACTTGTTTTTGCAGGGCATGTTGTGATGTGATATGGTCAAGACATGATGCTAAATTTTATTGTATGAGACAATCATGTTTTGTAACCGAGTTATCGGCAACTGGCAGGAGCCATATGGTTGTCGCTTTATTGTATGGAATGCAATCGCCCTGTAATGCTTTTCTTTATCACTAAGCGGTAGCGATAATCGTAGAAGCATAAGATTCGCGAGACGACAACGATGCTACGATGGAGATCAAGGTGTCGCGCCGGTGACGATGGTGATCATGACGGTGCTTCGGAGATGGAGATCACAAGCACAAGATGATGATGGCCATATCATATCACTTATATTGATTGCATGTGATGTTTATCTTTTATGCATCTTATCTTGCTTTGATTGACGGTAGCATTATAAGATGATCCCTCACTAAATTATCAAAGTATAAGTGTTCTCCCCGAGTATGCACTGCTATGCGAAAGTTCTTCGTCTTTGAGACACCACGTGATGATCGGTGTGATAGGCTCTACGTTCAAATACAACAAGTGCAAAACAGTTGCACACGCGGAATACTCAGGTTAAACTTGACGAGCCTAGCATATAACAGATATGGCCTCGGAACACGGAGACCGAAAGGTCGAGCATGAATCGTATAGTAGATATGATCAACATAGTGATGTTCACCATTGAAACTACTCCATCTCACGTGATGATCGGACATGGTTTAGTTGATTTGGATCACGTGATCACTTAGAGGATTAGAGGGATGTCTATCTAAGTGGGAGTTCTTAAGTAATATGATTAATTGAACTTAAATTTATCATGAACTTAGTACCTGATAGTATCTTGCTTGTCTATGTTGATTGTAGATAGATGGCTCGTGCTGTTGTTCCATTGAATTTTAATGCGTTCCTAGAGAAAGCAAAGTTGAAAGATGATGGTAGCAATTACACGGACTGGGTCCGTAACTTGAGGATTATCCTCATTGCTTTGCGTAAGAATTACGTGCTGGAAGCACCGCTGGGTGCCAGGCCTGCTGCTGATGCAACTGACGATGTTAAGAATGTCTAGCAGAGCAAAGCTGATGACTACTCGATAGTTCAGTGTGCCATGCTTTACAGCTTAGATTCGGGACTTCAACGACGTTTTGAACGTCATGGAGCATATGAGATGTTCCAAGAGTTGAAGTTAATATTTCAAGCAAATGCCCGGATTGAGAGATATGAAGTCTCCAATAAGTTCTATAGCTGCAAGATGGAGGAGAATAGTTCTGTCAGTGAGCATATACTCAAGATGTCTGGGTACTGCAATCACTTGATTCAACTGGGAGTTAATCTTCCGTATGATAACGTCATTGACAGAATTCTCCAATCACTGCCACCAAGCTACAAGAGCTTCGTGATGAACTATAACATGCAAGGGATGGATAAGACGATTCCCGAGCTCTTCGCAATGCTAAAGGCTGCGGAGGTAGAAATCAAAAAGGAGCATCAAGTTTTGATGGTTAATAAGACCACCAGTTTCAAGAAAAAGGGCAAAGGGAAGAAGAAGGGGAACTTCAAGAAGAACAGCAAGAAAGTTGCTGCTCAGGAGAAGAAACCCAAGTATGGACCTAAGCCTGAGACTGAGTGCTTCTACTGCAAGCGTGTGTCACTGGAAGCGGAACTGCCCCAAGTATTTGGCGGATAAGAAGGATGGCAAGGTGAACAAAGGTATATGTGATATACATGTTATTGATGTGTACCTTACTAATGCTCGCAGGAGCACCTGAGTATTTGATACTGGTTCTGTTGCTAATATTTGCAACTCGAAACAGGGGCTATGGATTAAGCGAAGATTGGCTAAGGACGAGGTGACGATGCGCGTGGGAAATGGTTCCAAAGTCGATGTGATCGCGGTCGGCACGCTACCTCTACATCTACCTTCGGATTAGTATTAGACCTAAATAATTGTTATTTGGTGCCAGATTGAGCATGAACATTATATCTGGATCTTGTTTGATGCGAGACGGTTATTCATTTAAATCGAGAGAATAATGGTTGTTCTATTTATATGAGTAATATCTTTTATGGTCATGCACCCTTAAAGAGTGGTCTATTTTTGTTGAATCTCGATAGTAGTGATACACATATTCATAATATTGAAGCCAAAAGATGCAGAGTTGATAATGATATTGCAACTTATTTGTGGCACTGTCGTTTAGGTCATATCGGTGTAAAGCGCATGAAGAAACTCCATCTTGATGCACTTTTGGAACCACTTGATTATGAATCACTTGGTACTTGCGAACCGTGCCTCATGGGCAAGATGACTAAAACGCCGTTCTCCGATACTATGGAGAGAGCAACAGATTTGTTGGAAATCATACATACAGATGTATGTGGTCCGATGAATGTTGAGGCTCGTGGCGGATATCATTATTTTCTCACCTTCACAGATGATTTAAGCGTATATGGGTATATCTACTTAATTAAACATAAGTCTCAAACATTTGAAAAGTTCGGAGAATTTCAGAGTGAAGTTGAAAATCATCGTAACAAGAAAATAAAGTTTCTACGATCTGATCGTGGAGGAGAATATTTGAGTTACGAAGTTTGGTCTTCATTTTAAACAATGTGGAATAGTTTCAAGAACTCACGCCACCCTAACACCACAGCGTAATGGTGTGTCCGAACGTCGTAATCGTACTTTACTAGATATGGTGCAATCTATGATGTCTCTTACTGATTTACCGCTATCGTTTTGGGGTTATGCTTTAGAGACGACCGCATTCACGTTAAAAAGGGCACCATCGAAATCCGTTGAGACGCCGCCTTATGAACTGTGGGTTTGGCAAGAAACCAAAGTTGTCGCTTCGAAAGTTTGGGGCTGCGATGCTTATGTGAAAAAGCTTCAACCTGATAAGCTCGAACCCAAATCGGAGAAATGTGTCTTCATAGGATACCCAAAGGAGACTGTTGGGTACACCTTCTATCACAGATCCGAAGGTAAGACTTTTGTTGCTAAATACGAAGTTTTTCTAGAGAAGGAGTTTCTCTTAAAAGAAGTGAGTGGGAGGAAAGTAGAAATTGATGAGGTAACTGTACCTGCTCCCTTATTGGAAAGTAGTTCATCACAGATACCGGTTTCTGCGACACCTACACCAATTAGTAAGGAAGTTAACGATGATGATCATGAAACTTCAGATCAAGTTGTTACTGAACCTCGTAGGTCAACTAGAGTAAGATCCGCACCAGAGTGGTACGGTAATCCTGTTCTGGAAGTTATGTTACTTGACCATGACGAACCTACAAATTATGAAGAAGCGATGGTGAGCCCAGATTCTGCAAAATGGCTTGAGGCCATGAAATCTGAGATGGGATCCATGTATGAGAACGAAGTGTGGACTTTGGTTGACTTGCTGTCGGGGAGGCTGATCTGACCCACGAACACCTATGGGACCAGCGGACCGAGCCCCTTTTGGTTCGGCGGGGGGCGGAGGTCGCACGAAGAGCAGATCGAGGCGAAGCACACGAGCAGTTTACCCAAGCGGAGCTCTCCGGAGAGATAACACTCCTACTGCTGCATGTCTGAATGTATTGAGTTCTTGCTCGGGAGCGCTTGAGTGCTACAGTACACACAAGCTGCTAACGAGACCGAGCGTGAGTGTTCTCTGGCTTCGAACCTTTCGAACCCCTCCTCCAACCTCTCTCTACGTTGCACATGGGCCTCCTTTTATATGCTAAAGGGGTCTCCGACAGGTGGCAACGTAGACAAGGGTAAAAATGGAAAAGGAGTGGTTGGTACAGCTACTTGTACAGTGTATCATACCTAACCCCGACGGCAGGGGACAAAGGCATTAAATGCCCGCCACGCCGCCCTAACAAGGCAAACAGGACCGTCAGGACGCCACCGCCGCCACGATGGCAATCTTGTCGGCGCCGCTTACCATCACAAGACCGCCGGGCTGCACAGACCTCTCGCCACGCCAGCGCCTAGAAAGGTCTCGAGGCGACACGTTAGTGGATGTGCCGGAGCGCAGTACTGAGTGGTGGTCTGCGGCAAGCGCCTTTGCCTTGATTGTTGTCTTGTCGCGTCCGGAAGCTTGTCGCTCATCGGGCCTTCCCGACAAGTTCCTCTTGCCGGGCCTTGTCTCCTAGGTGCCTTGGTGGCCTTCCGGCAAGCTCCTCTTGCCGGGCCTTGTCTCCTTGGCTTGAATACTTTGTTCTTGAATGGCTCCAAAGGAACCACGGAGGACCTTGGCGGTCACCCAGAAGCCTTGCCATGAGGGTCAAGAATCGCCCAGGCACAAGTTCGGGATACTACGGTACCCGACTCTAGTACACCGGCAGGAGCCCCCGGGCTGGGCCACACACGGCAGTGCCGAAGCGCTGTTGGGCCAGGCCCAAAACAGGCTGCACGGCACGCGCCGCACTGGTCTCGTGGATGTTGCTGCAGCCATCGACGGGAGTCTGGCGCGCTGGGGATGGAGGATCTTGGATATTCCTCCGATGAGCACCTCCGACCCAGCCGCAAGCTCAGCTTGTTCTTCAAGGGCGTGGTGACGGCCCTCCAAGCGACTCGGGAAGAAATCCCAAAGCAGCTGGCCGAGGAGTCGCGCCAGATCTGCTGGAGCTCTTCAAAAGGTGTCGATGAAGGTGGCCTTCCGCAACCCAGGCCTCAACCTCACCAACGTCCTCAAGTCCTTGCCGCCGGATGCTGATGTGGAAGTGCTCAAGACCCTTGTCGCACCCATCGTGGACAGGGTGAGCGGGATCAAGAGGGTTGAGGGCGATCGCGTAGATTAGGCCGCCCGCTTTCTCTTTTTCTTGCCGCTGCTGGTCATGTTATGAGAACAATCTATTAGAGCTGCGACAAGCTATCTTGTAATATAACTCTATTTCGGTAGCAATTGCTATGTTATTTCCTTTACTTGGTTCCTTCCTTTGTATGTTTTTGCCCTCGCTTTTAGGGAACTTGTCGGCGCAGCACTGGGCCATGAGCGCCGAAAAGTCGGACGTCGACAACTTCTTTGGCGGTGCTGCTACCGACAAGAAACCTTGTCGCAACTAGTCGCAGCTCACTTAAGTTGTTGAGCGGACTCGAAACAAAGTAAGGGCGCAACTAGCTACGAGTTGGTTCCTCTGCGCACAGGTTTTCCATATAAAGTACAGTCGTTCGAGGAGAATAACTTAAAAATTTTAAAACTGATTGCTCAAACTTTAGCAACTTAGCTTTTCTGTCGTTTGCTTCCCGGTAAGGCGAAACCTCCTCGAGTGACGCTTGGTTCACACCGTTATCTTCTCCTTTCCCCCCGGCAAACTTGTGTGCGAGGGAACCTTCCTTTCTTTGAGAAAGAGAAAGAAGAGAAAATAAAGATATGGTGCCTTACGGCTCGTTATTGCTTACCGGGGTTATGTGCTGCACAAAGTGTCAGATAACGCATGCAAATAGACGTAAAAAGCATGAAATTGACAAGATGTGCGGAGCACATTAGCTTTACCTATGCATGGGGTCTGCGCCCGACTTTGTACAAAGGATTACATGCAACATCGGCAAGACTTGTACAAAAGGTGGTTTCCGGAACAGGTTCCGGCAACCGCGCCCTATGGGTAAAACTTACGAAGATGCTCAATGTTCCAGGAGTTGCTCACCGGAATGCCATCTTCGGTCTCAAGGCGGACAGCGCCAGGCCTAGTGACTCGTTTCACCCGTAAGGGCCTTCCCACTTCGGCGTCAACTTGTTGGAATTCTTGGCGGACTGAACGCGCCGAAGAACAAGGTCGCCTTCCTCGAGACTTCTGGCACTAACTTTGCGGCTATGGTAGCGACGCAAAGCTTGCTGGTATCGAGCAGCTCGTACAGCGGCCTGAAGACGGTCCTCCTCAAGGAGCAGCGCGTCATCTTGTCGCAACTGCTCTTGCTCAAGCTCATCATAAGTGAGCACTTGAGGTGACCCGTATACGAGTTCCGTGGGTAGAACTGCCTCTGCTCCATAGACTAGAGCGAAAGGTGTCTGGCCAGTGGCTCGATTTGGCGTCGTCCTGATCGACCAAAGAACCACCGGCAGCTCCTCAATCCAGTTCTTTCCGCACTTGTGCAGCCTGTTGAAAGTTCTGGTCTTGAGCCCGCCAAAGACTTCAAGCATTTGCCCTCTCCGCTGACCGCTACTTCTCGGATGAGCAACCAAGCGAAGCGGAACCTTGGCGCCAAGATCTTGGACGTCTTGCATGAAGGTGCGGCTCGTGAATTGCGTGCCGTTGTCGGTGATGATCCTGTTAGGGATTCCAAACGACAAACAATCGACCAAGAACTTGATCGCCGACCGTGTTGTCACCTTCCTCATCGCTTCCACTTCCGCCACTTTGTGAACTTGTCGATTGCAATGTACAAGTACTCAAAGCCCCGACAGCTCGGGAAAGGGGCCGAGGATGTCGAGCCCTGCACCGAAAATGGCCGTGATAAAGGGATCGTCTGGAGAGCTTGAGCTGGCTAGTGTATCTGCTTGGAATGGAACCGCACGCTTCACACTTGGTTACTTGTGCGCTTGCATCCTGGAGGGCTGTCGGCCAAAAGAAACCTTGCCGGAACGCTTTGCCGGCAAGTGCTCTTGCGCCAATGTGGTGACCACATATGCCTCCATGTATCTCTGCCAACAGCTTCTGTCCATCTTCCCAGTGAATACACTTCAATTTCACACCGTTGAGTCTTCTTCGCATGTGTTGTCGACAAACTGGTACATACTTGACCTGTCGGGCTACTCTTTCCGCTTCTTCTTGCTCTTCGGAAGTGCTCTTGTCTCAAGGAAATTGACAATCATTGTGCCCATGCCGGAGCTTGCGGCTCGACAACAAGGACTAAAGGCACATCCGCTGCTGCGGAACATCCGCTTCTCTGGCGAGAACTCGCGGCTCGGCCGAGCTTGACGTTCCCGGCAAGCTTGCCAGAGCAAAACTTGTCGGGAGCGCTCGCTTCAACGAACAAACCCTAGGGCTTGCCGAGCAGACCGCTTCCTCAAGACCCTTGGTGTTGATCTTGAGGACCTTCTTGACGGCGACTTCGGGAAGCCCTGCCGAAAAATAGTCACCAGAGATCAACTTCCTCTTCTTACACTTGCCGGTGGAGCTCGATGGTGCGTCCTCGACGGTAGCGCAGCACTCCGAAGAGGTGCGCTTGCCGGACTTGGTCTTCTTCTTCGCCCCGGGAGCTTCAGCGGCAAGTGGCTTGCAATCTGCTGCAGCTGCTGCTTCCCGGTAGATCTTGTCGGCGCAGATAAGAGCATCCTTCTTGTCGCCAGGGACAGAGATGGCATGAGCCAGGATCTGACATTGGGCTTGAGCACCAGCGGGAAGTAGTTGGCCAGATCTTGTCGTCTCGCCCCGGCAGCTTGCACCGCGATGGTGTAGATGCCGAGGAACTCCGACGGATGCGCCCCGCCGTCGCATTTCTCTCGCACGTCTCGCTTGAAATTCTTCTTGCGGGGCCATCGGACTTGCCGCAGCTCACGAAAGTGAACGCAGGGCAACCTACCGCAGACGGCAAGTCGCTCGTTCTTCGGGCGCATGCATGTCGATTACAGGCCCAGCCTAGCTGGTCGGATTGACGCCGCTTCTCTTCGGGCGCCGGCGCGAAGTTCGAGCGTCTTCTTGCTGTCGTTCGTGAAGAACTTGGCGCTGATCGCGACGAGCTCGTGGATCCGATGATGCGGTGGAGTCGCTGTCGAGGTGGATCCGGCGAGTCGGCGATCTTGGCCTTCGGGGCGGAGAGTGCATGGTGGTTGCACTCCCACCGGTTTCGTCGCCACCGGCTCGTATTTGGCAGTCCTGCCGCGGCAGCGATGCACTCGGCTGCCGCAGAGCGTCGCCATTGGCAAAGCCGATGAGACTCTGAATGGTGGCCCTCCATTCATCGACCTTGTCGGCTGTTGGAGGGTAATCCAGGAGCAGTTGAGCTCTCGCCAAAGCTTCTGCTGGAGTGGTGGGTGGCAGTGGCGAACGGCGCGAGGAGCGGATATGCTCGGACTTCTAACTATGTTAGAAGGAGCAGTATCCCGTCCAGGCGACCGTGCCTCGCTCGTGCCGGCATGTTGGCGTGCATGCTGGTCTTGAGCATCCCGAGATCCACCAGCTCGATCTTGGTCCAACGAGCGTATGGCGTTGTGAATACCATGACGCTGTCGGAGGCCCCCTCCTGAGATGGGCGCGGTGCATGTACGGACGCCGAGGTCTGCGCAGCCTTGTCCTTGGACTTGGCAGCACCGTGGGCTCCCCCGTCGACGTCCATTCTTCCGCCGACGTCTCCCCCCCCACCCGTTTGCTCCGGTGGTGGTGGGTTCGACGCGGACGGAACATCTGCCGCCGAAGCCTTCTTCTTCGGTGGCATGTAGATGAAGATGATGATGAAGATCTAGCTCGTGTGGACGCCGGATCAGGTTCACACAATCTCCTGCTCCCCTACCTGGCGCGCCAAAGATGTCGGGGAGGCTGATCTGACCCACGAACACCTATGGGACCGGCGTACCGAGCCCCTTTCGGTTCTGCGGGGGCCGGAGGTCGCACGAAGAGCAGATCGAGGCGAAGCACACGAGCGGTTTACCCAGCTTCGGAGCTCTCCGGAGAGATAACACTCCCTCTTGCATGTCCGAATGTATTGAGTTCTTGCTCGGGAGCGCTTGAGTGCTACAAGACACACAAGCTGCTAACGAGACCGGCGTGAGTGTTCTCTCGCTTGAACCTTTCGAACCCTCCTCCAACCTCTCTCTACGCTATGCATGGGCCTCCTTTTATATGCTAAAGGGTCTCCGGCTGTGGCAACGTAGACAAGGGTAAAAATGGAAAAGGAGTGGTTGGTACAACTACTTGTACAGTGTATCATACCTAACCCTGACGGCAGGGGACAAAGGCATTAAATGCCTGGCTACGTCGCCCTAACAGTGCAAACAGGGACCGTCAGGGACGCCACCGCTCGCCACGATGGCAATCTTGTCAGCGCCGCTTACCATCACAAGACCGGCTGCACAGCCCTCTCGCCACGCTGCTACCGAAAGGTCTCGTAGGCGACACGTTAGTGGATGTGCCGGAGCGCAGGTCTGAGTGGTGGTTTGTCATGCAAGCGCCTTTGTCATGTTGTTGTCTTGTCGTCCCGGAAGCTTGTCGCTCATCGGGCCTTCCCGCAAGTTCCTCTTGCCGGGCGTTGTCTCCTAGGTGCCTTGGGTGGCCTTCCCGGCAAGCTCCTCTTGCCGGGCCTTGTCTCCTTGGCTTGAATACTTTGTTCTTGAATGGCTCCAAAGGAACCACGGAGGACCTTGGCGGTCACCCGGCAAGCCTTGTCATGAGGGTCAAGAATCGCCCGTGCACAAGTTCGGGATACTAGGGTACCCCGACTCTAGTACACCGACACTTGCCCGATGATCGGCAAGCAATTGAGAATAAATGGATCTTCAAGAAGAAGACTGACGCTGACAGTAATGTTACTGTCTATAAAGCTCGACTTGTTGCGAAAGGTTTTCGACAAGTTCAAGGGATTGACTACGATGAGACCTTCTCACCCGTAGCGATGCTTAAGATTCTCTGAAGCATGTTAGCAATTGCCGCATTTTATGATTATGAAATTTGGCAAATGGATGTCAAAACTGCATTCCTGAATGGATTTCTGGAAGAAGAGTTGTATATGATGCAACCGGAAGGTTTTGTCGATCCAAAGGGAGCTAACAAAGTGTGCGAGCTCCAGCGATCCATTTATGGACTGGTCCAAGCCTCTCGGAGTTGGAATAAACGCTTTGATAGTGTGATCAAAGCATTTGGTTTTGTACAGACTTTTGGAGAAGCCTGTATTTACAAGAAAGTGAGTGGGAGCTCTATAGCATTTCTAATATTATATGTGGACGGCAATTTGTTGATTGGAAATGATATAGAATTTCTGGATAGCATAAAGGGATACTTGAATAAGAGTTTTTCAATGAAAGACCTCGGTGAAGCTGCTTATATATTGGGCATCAAGATCTATAGAGATAGATCAAGACGCTTAATTGGACTTTCACAAAACACATACCTTGACAAAGTTTTGTAGAAGTTCAAAATGGATCAAGCAAAGAAAGGGTTCTTGCCTGTGTTACAAGGTGTGAAGTTGAGTAAGACTCAATGCCCGACCACCGCAGTAAGATAGAGAGAAAATGAAAGATGTTCCTATGCTTCAGCCATAGGCTCTATCATGTATGCAATGTTGTGTACCAGACCTGATGTGTGCCTTGCTATAAGTCTAGCAGGGAGGTACCAAAGTAATCCAGGAGTGGATCACTAGACAATGGTCAAGAACATCCTGAAATACCTGAAAAGGACTAAGGATATGTTTCTTGTTTATGGAGGTGACAAAGAGCTCATAGTAAATGGTTACATTGATGCGAGCTTTGACACTGATCCAGACGATTCTAAATCACAAACCGGATACGTGTTTACATTGAATGGTGGAGCTGTCAGTTGGTGCAGTTCTAAACAAACATCGTGGCGGGATCTACGTGTGAAGCGGAGTACATAGCTGCTTCGGAAGTAGCAAATGAAGGAGTCTGGATGAAGGAGTTCATATCTGATCTAGGTGTCATACCTAGTGCATCGGGTCCAATGAAAAACTTTTGTGACAATACTGGTGCAATTGCCTTGGTGAAGGAATCCAGATTTCACAAGAGAACGAAACACATCAAGAGACGCTTGAATTCCATCTGGGATTTAGTCCAGGTGGGAGACATAGAAATTTGCTAGATACATACGGATCTGAATGTTGCAGACCCATTGACTAAGCCTCTTCCACGAGCAAAACATGATCAGCACCAAGGCTCCATGGGTGTTAGAATCATTACTGCGTAATCTAGATTATTGACTCTAGTGCTAGTGGGAGACTGAAGGAAATATGCCCTAGAGGCAATAATAAAGTTATTATTTATTTCCTTATATCATGATAAATGTTTATTATTCATGCTAGAATTGTATTAACCGGAAACATAGTACATGTGTGAATACATAGAGAAACAACATGTCACTAGTATGCCTCTACTTGACTAGCTCGTTGATCAAAGATGGTTAAGTTTCCTAGCCATTGACATGGGTTGTCATTTGATTAACGGGATCACATCATTAGGAGAATGATGTGATTGACTTGACCCATTCCGTTAGCTTAGCACCCGATCGCTTAGTATGTTGCTATTGCTTTCTTCATGACTTATACATGTTCCGTGACTATGAGATTATGCAACTCCTGCTACATCGAGGAACACTCAGGCGCTACCAAACGTCAGAACGTAACTGGGTGATTATAAAGGTGCTCTACAGGTGTCTCCAAAGGTACTTGTTGGGTTGGCGTATTTCGAGATTAGGATTTGTCACTCCGATTGTCGGAGAGGTATCTCTGGGCCCTCTCGGTAATGCACATCACTTAAGCCTTGCAAGCATTGCAACTAATGAGTTAGTTGCGGAATGAAGTATTACGAAACGAGTAAAGAGACTTGCCGGTAACGAGATTGAACTAGGTATTGAGATACCGATGATCGAATCTCGGGCAAGTAACATACCGATGACAAAGGGAACAACGTATGTTGTTATGCGGTCTAACCGATAAAGATCTTCGTAGAATATGTGGGAGCCAATATGAGCATCCAGGTTCGGCTATTGGTTATTGACCGGAGACGTGTCTCGGTCATGTCTACATAGTTCTCGAACCCGTAGGGTCCGCACGCTTAACATTTCGATGACAATTATATTATGAGTTTATATTTTTTGATGTACCGAAGGTTGTTCGGAGTCCCGGATTTTGTCACGGACATGACGAGGAGTCTCAAAATGGTCGAGACATGAAGATTGATATATTGGAAGCCTATGTTTGGATATCGGAAGTGTTCCGGGTGAAATCGGGATTTTACCGGAGTACCGGAGGGGTTACCGGAACCCCCCGGGGGTTAATGGGCCTTAGTGGGCCTTTACGGAGAAGAGGAGAGGCGGCCAGGGCTGGGCCGCGTGCCCCTCCCCACCTAGTCCGAATAGGACAAGGAGAGTGGGGCGGCGCCCCCCCTTCCTTCCTCTCTCCCTCCTCTTTCCCCCCAAGTCCTAATCCAACTAGGAAAGGGGGGGAGTCCTACTCCCGGTGGGAGTAGGACTCCTCCTGGCGCGCCCCCTCTAGGCCGCCCGCACCTCCCCCCTTGCTCCTTTATATACGGGGGCATGGGGGCACCCTAGAGATACAACAATTGATCGTTTGATCTTTTAGCCGTGTGCGGTGCCCCCCTCCACCATAGTCCACCTCGATAATACTGTAGCGGTGCTTAGACGAAGCCCTGCGTGGGTAGAACATCATCATCGTTACTACACCGTCGTGCTGACGAAACTCGCCCTTGACACTCGGCTGGATCGGAGTTCGAGGGACATCATCGGGCTGAACGTGTGCTGAACTCGGAGGTGCCGTGTGTTTGGTACTTGATCGGTCGGATCGTGAAGACGTATGACTACATCAACCGCGTTGTCATAACGCTTCCGCTTTCGGTCTACGAGGGTATGTGGACAACACTCTCCCCTCTCGTTGCTATGCATCACCATGATCTTGCGTGTGCGTAGGAATTTTTTTTTGAAATTACTATGTTCCCCAACATAAACACCTTTTGAAGATTTTGTGGAAAACTTCAGAATCAACAAGGGCAGCAAAAGTAAC
The DNA here is from genome assembly GCA_021605145.1 of Aegilops bicornis. Classification (NCBI taxonomy): domain Eukaryota; kingdom Viridiplantae; phylum Streptophyta; class Magnoliopsida; order Poales; family Poaceae; genus Aegilops; species Aegilops bicornis. Next base: position 180,593,978 of record CM038669.1, read on the forward strand.
TTTTAATTACCCTTGACGAAGAACACGATGAACTGGGAAGTGTAGATTTGAAGTTCGTCGGTTCAGATCTTCCACACCCTAACTTGGCAGAGGAAGACAGCTACGGCGGCGGCGAAGTGAAGAAATCCGCGGTCGGCGTGAGTACGACGGTGACGAGGTCAAGGCAGTGAAGCTCTTCCTCACCAGCAACGATGGAAGAGCGGCGGCGCTAGGGTTTGAGAGCTCGAGCGAGGGAGTGAGGTCGAGCGGAGTAAAAAAACAAAGTGAGGAAGGGGAGGGGTATTTATAGCCGAGGTGAAAAACCACTCGTCCGAAGAAATTGGACGAACGTGCCCCTGACCCTTCTCATTCATGTGACATGTGTCACCCACGTACTGAGAGGTGGCGATCGTGTGAGATCGTGGGTGAATAGATAAGTATTATCGTGGGATGTGAAACGGTTTAGGCAGCAACAGCCGAAAATTCAGATTAGAATATTCTAAAGTTTTCGTTCGCAAATTCTTCAGCTGACAAGGACACAGTGAAGATTTTGAACGGGTTTCAAATAGAACGCACATGAAGAATTTGTGAATAGACTGGGTTGAGTTTAGCAGAGAGGGGGAAGGGTCCGATCACATTCATTTAATAGGAAAAAGCATCTTGAAGAAACAACAATAAGTGAATGTTGTAGAGGACATAAACTCGTATATATGGCAGCCCTTTTTGAACTGACGATTTCAGGTGGTTGTACTGATGTTTTCGAAGCGGTTGAACTGATGCTTTCAGTTGTATTTAACAGATCGTCTTCTTTAGTTCAAAAACTTTTTTTAATTTTTTTGTCGGAACGTGGCGTGTAATATATCGTTGGAAAGCTCTTGACAACCATATTTCAAGTATATTGAACGTTTTTGCAAAATCATTATGGTTTAAGAGCAGTTTTGAAAAAACCGTTTTTTTCAAAACAGAAAACGTGAATCATATTTTGGACTCAATTTTCAAACCGTTTGTCGGAATTGAGCAAATAAGATGGCATTGGAAAGCTGGTGAAAATCCGCATATTCCATATATGTATTGTTTTTTCTAATTCTATATGATTTAAAAGTAATTTGAAAAACGGTGAAATTCTGGGCGAAACGTATTTTCGCGATTTTTTGCAAACGGTTTGTCGGATTGACGCAAATGATACGGAGTTGGAAATCTATGGAAAATGCGCAACTTTTTTATAGATAAATGTTTTTCTAATTCTTTACGGTTTAAAAACGAATTCGAATTCGGTCAAATTTGATTTTGAACGCGATTTTTTTAAAAAGTTTGTCAAAATATGGCATATAATATACCGTTGGATAGCTATCAAAAATGCGAAACTTAGTCATGTTGAACTTTTTCTCTACTTCGCAACCGTTTAAGAGTAATTTTGAATACGGCATGACGGATCCTGCTGTTTTCTCGTCTGAAAAACAGAGTAGTCATACTGATATATGTGTATGTTTGTACTGAGCTATTTTTTGTAGTGTAATTTTGAACGGTTCCGAAAAAGGGTACTTGTACTGATGCTTGCATGGGTTTGTTCTAACCGTGTTTTCACTAACTAGACTTTGCTCTGTTTTGCTCGTAAGTTTTCAATGGTTTATTGTATCGTCGCCCCTCTACTTGCATGGTTTATATTATCGAACAGAATGATATTTTTTTCAAAAGAAAATGTGTTTTATTCTTTTTTGAACTAAACGTTTTTTTACAATAATGTTCTGGACTTCTCTTATTTTACGACTTGAAAGTGCGTTATATCGACTAGAGGGAGGGTGAACACGCGATTTTTATGAATTCTTCACTAAGGAATTTGCCGGTGAGGAAATTCCTTAGCGAAGAACTACTTGCAGCGGAATAAGTACTCAGAAGTAAGCATAAGAGAATGCGGGCATGGTCATCATGATGAAATGAAGACAAACAAAGAGTACATAAAGCGTAAACACAGGATAGCACAAGATGAAGACAAACAGACTGAAGAAATTGAACCGAGGAAATTGAGAAAGTCTTCACCAAAGTCTTCAAACACAGATATGAATGAACACTCAACACAGTAATGAGGAAATGAAAGAGTTGAGGAAATGGAACCAGTTAGGTTGGTGAAGACAATGATTTGGTAGACCAGTTCCAACTGCTGTCTCAGTTGTACATCTGGTTGGAGCGGCTGAGTATTTAAACTCGAGGACACATAGTCCCGGACACCCAGTCGCTGAGCATGCAGCTCAGACACCAAGTTCTCACCGTATTCTCCTTGAACTAAGGTCACACAGACCTCGTCCAATCACTCGTGGTAAGTCTTCAGGCGACTTCCAAACCTTCACAGACTTGGTCACTCGGCGATCCACAATTCCTCTTAGATGCTCTAGACCATGACGCCTAACCGTCTGGAAGAAGCACAGTCTTCAAAGGTAACAATCGTCGGATCCACGCAGGATCAATTTCTTCAGTGATGCTCAATCACTTTGGGTTTGTAGGGGTTTGGTTTTGGGTTTTTCCTCACTCGATGATTTTCGCTCAAAGTCCTCAGAGGATGGGTTGCTCTCAAATGACAAGTGTCAAGTTTCTCTCGGAGCATCCAACCAGCTAGTGGTTGTAGGGGGCGGCTATTTATAGCCTAGGGAGCAGCCCGACATGATAAGACATAAATGCCCTTCAATGATATGATTGTTAGGTGGATAAGATATTTTGGGACAGCTGGCGCGCAGCACAACAACGGTCGGAAATTTGACTCTCAAATTCCTCAGGGCTATCATGTTCCTCACTGTGTAGGCAATCCGCCTTTGGCGAATTCCTAACTCCTCGGGCCAGAATAAATTCCTCAATGACAGAAGAACTTCGTCTCATCCTTTGAAGAAATTGACTGAACTGTATGAGATTTTCAAAGGCTTCACTCGAAGGGATTGGTCGGTGTAGGATTTTGAGTTGAGCATCACATGGAAATTTTTCCTTAGTATTTCCTCGACCCCCTTTAACAAAGACGGTGTTTCTGTGACTCAAGAAAGAGAAAACGAAACTACGAAAACAAAAGTCTTCACGCTTCATGTTTCTCAAATGAATACCAAGTCTTCAAGGTCACACCAATTTCTTCACTTTCAAAGTCTTCGTAAAGTCTTCGAATATCAAAGTCTTCAACGAAGAACTTCATTTTTAGGGTTAAACTTTCCTTTGTAAATATCAATCTACTCATAGACTTATAGACCTGTGTACACTCATAAACACATTAGTCCCTTAACCTATAAGTATTCAATACACCAAAATCACTAAGGTGCACTAGATGCACTTACAATCTCCCCCTTTTTGGTGATTGATGACAATATAGGTTAAGTTTTCAACGGGGATAAACATATGAAGTGTAAATACTGATGTTGAGGAATTTGATTGCAAGATATAGAAGAACTCCCCTTGAAGATGTGCATAGTCTGGAATTTGCTTTTGAGGCAGTGCACATTTGAAGAGTTGAATCATGGAGATCTCCCCCTATATCCTGTAATTCATACACGCATTTGACATATAATATGAAGAATTTGAAATGCATGATGAAATATGGTGCTTGATGAAATTCAGCATGCATGCGATAACATTAATGAGGAACAAGCATGCAAAATAACGCATCAAGAGTATCAGAGCACAGTGCATCAAAATTATCAAAGCACCATCGGGTTTAAGATTACAACTCGATCCAATAAAAGTTTCAGAAGAACGAGAGTTGTAACTTAACAAAAAATGCCCATATAATAGACCCGCTTGAAGGCTAACTCAAATTTCTCCCCCTTTGTCATCGAATGACCAAAAGGATCGAAACTGAGGACTAACGCCCCTGAAGAATTTCAAGTTGATGAAGGAGCGGCAGCGTTGTTGGGGTCGGTAGTTGTAGTGGGGCCTGCCGCAGTTGTCGCCCAAGTCTTCATTTTCATCGGTGTCTCGTGATGAAGAATAGGAGCCGCCACCAAGGAAGGAACTTTGACCTTCTTGTATTTCTTCTGAGGAGGTGCATCAGTCAAATTCTTCCTTGAGACCCATTGTCTTCAGTTCTTCCGCCAACATAGACATTAGAAAGAACAGCCAGTGCGTTTGAAGGTTTCATGGAGGTAGTAGTGGTTTTTCTTCACCGCATTGTGTGTAGAGGTCATGTTGTGAAGAATTGAACCAAACCGACGCTTGACCCATTTATGATTGCGATCAACCTTCCGATGAAGACCGAGGAATAACTCACGATCACCATCACCACAGGTGCTATGGCTTGAGGACTTTGCTTGGCTGAGGTATTTGCGGCAGAGTCATGTGTGGCAGAGTCATCATTGGTGGAGTAGGATGCAGCTTTGCGAAACTGTCCTGGCTTCATCAGCACTTGCATATAGTGATTTGAAAGTTCAGGTTCGTTGTAGATACAACGAGCACCATCAAGGGGAGGACTGAGTGGTAGAGCACGAAGCAATTCAGTTGCTGGTGCCTTGTAGTGAGTGTTTTCAGACATCCAGTCTAACACCCATGAGTTCACATCTTCAGCGTCTCCGGTGATGTGCAGCGTTGCATAGAATTGAAGAATGAGTTCTTCATTCCAATCACGTATGTCGGTGCAGAAATTCAAAAGTCCCGCATCGTGAAGAACACCGAGGACCGGCTCGAAGCCCGGCAGAGACTCCATGTCCACATGAGGAATATGTGCATGATCGAAGACTTTGTCTTTGTTGAAGAGCACCGAGGAATAGAAATTGGCTAGACCGGCAGTCCGTAAACGCCTCTTCCTTATGCGAGCGTAATCATATGGATTGTAATCAGTGAAGAATACGTGCTTTCGCCAAGAAATCTTCAGCCTTGAACTTTTGCTTTGTCGAGAAGGGATTCTTTGGCTTTGGCAAAGGAGTGTCGATGAGTTGCATCACGACCTCTGGAATCGCAATCTCGTGTTCTTTAGGCCGAGGAATTTCTTGTTCCTCTACTGTGCAGTCGAGGATCAGCAGAAGAAAGTTCATCAGCTAGTGGCTGGAATTTCTTCATGGACAGATGAAGTGGGATGAGTTTCTTCAGAGCCCATTAAAACTGTTGGAGCAGGGGACTGAGGAATCTGTTGAATTGGGGTGAAGAGTGGATAATTTGGATGCTGACTTTCCCAAAAGGTTCATCACTGGCGTTGTGCTACCAATATCCACATCTTCTTAAATTTCCTCAATACCGGCCTCTTCAGCTGTGAACTGAGGCATAGGCGAGGAAATGATTGGGGTTGAAGGGATAGCTTCCACTTCAATTTCTTCATCAATCTACTCTGACGAAGCAGCAGAATGATCTTCTTCATCAGATCCGCTTGGGATCTCATAATCTTCACCAAAAGGAACAAGGTCCTTTGATGTAATTGAGGAAATTGGAACATCATCAATAGGATTTTCAAAGGAGCTGGTCATTGGCTTCATTTTCTTCGCAATGAAGAATTTGACGCAATGATGCTTTCCGCTTTCTTCACCGCAGCTCGTTTCAGCCTTGGTCTTCTTCACATCAGAGGCAGATGGAAGAATTGGAGTTGGTGTTTGCGCAGGAGGAGCTGAGGAATCTGGTTGATTTTCCTCAAGCGCAACTGATGCAGTTGCCCTGACTTGTTCAGTTTCTTTAGACCAACCACTAGTGGATGCCCTGGAAATTTCTTCAGCGGCTGGAATGGGATCATCAGCCCTGGAACTAGCATTGTCTTCAGCAGCCTGAACTTCATCAGCGGTGCCGGCATGTTCTTCAGTCTGCTGAGCTGAGGCTTCAGCCTGAGGAATTTCATGTTGCGTTGGGGCAGCAACATTGGTGAACTTCTTTGTCGTGTTGACGAATCGACTTTGGCTCCTTGCCAATCAGCATAATAGGAGTTAAATTTGTCGCCGAGGGCTTTGATGTCAGCTGGATCTTGATAAGTTCTTCGCTTGTCATCTTGACAACGCGTTTTCTTCAATGATTTCTCCTTTACATCACGATTTCTTGATCTCTCCGTCAGATCAAATTTCCATTTCTCCTCTTGGATGAAATGAGTCAGCATGTGACTTTGGCCAGGTGTCAACTTGAAATCAGGCATAGGAGTGTTTGGGTCCTTGTGCCAGAGATCAATGTAGTCTAGGATCGCTCTTGGATCCAACAACAGTGGCACAGGTGTGCTTTTGGCTCTAGCGGCCCTTTCTTGGCGGTCTCTGATGATTTCCGCAAGTTCATCATCATCAGCCTCATCATCTTCAGGTGGCTCTTGGAAGGCGACCTGTTTCTTCTTGGGACTTGGCCGAGGACCTCGTCAAGTTGTGGACTTAGTCTTCAGCAGAGTTTGGCCAGATGAAGAATTTGGTGCAGCTGAGGAACTTGCAGAGACACCGTGAGGCTATGGAGATGCCTGCAGTCCTTTGGCACGTAGCCAGATGCACAGGTGTTGAGGACTTTGTTGGAACTGCTGAGGACTTTGTAGGAGCAGCTGAGGACTTGGGAGGAGCAGGAGCAGCATGAGGAATTGGCCGTGAGGGCACAGCTGAGGAACTTGGCCGTGAGGGCACTGTTGGTGAAGCACTTGGCTTGTGTGCGGGCTTCTTTGCAATAGATTTTCTTGGCTTGACAGAGGCCTCAGTGGCAGCAGCAGTAGCAGAGTCCTCATTAAATTTCCTCACAGCCTCATTGGCTTGTCTTGCCAATTTGGCTTGGCGCTTAGCCCATTCTTCAGAAAGTCCTCACCACGCTTGATCTTTGGTGGGGTCGACTTCTTGACCAGGTGCCAATGGAGCTCTTGGGCATGGAGGATTGAGAGCGAATTTCTTCATGTACTTTGGAGTAACATATCTGTACTCCCTCCATTCCCTTGCCCATCTCCTTTCAATCCTTTGAATGCGCACCTTGCACTGATTTTTGTTTTCTTTGCCGAACTCGGCTTCATCAGGTGTGCAATAATCAGCATATATTTCCTCAGGGATCTCAAACGCAGTCATGACCTCATGCCTCTTTCCTCCTTTCTGTGGCTTCTTTCCTTCTGCCATATTCTTCAGGTGAGGAATTTGAACAAACGAATTCTCTGAAGAAGTATGCAACTTTTCTTCGAGGAACGCTGCAAATGAGTTAAGTTGATGAGAACCTAGTGATTCAACAACGGACATGAGTACCTGTGAACAGAGTATAGTTGCGAGGAATTTGGAGAGGTCATATGCGTTCTCGTAAGGTTTTTCAAAAAGAACTAGTTTGAGGAATTTGACCGGATGAGCCTTGAAGAATTTCACTAGCGATCTTTGTCTTAGGTTCCAGAGTTGTATAGATCGAGGATCCACACAATTGAGGAATCTTGAAGAAAATCATTGCTTAGAGAAATGAATCAAGAGCATATTTTGTTTGAGGTGTTCATATGTGTGAAGATTTGAAGAATAAACACCTTTGAAGATTTTCGTGAAGGTTTGAGAATCAAAGCGAGTAATAAAAGTAACTTTTAATTACCCGAAGTGAAGAACACGACCGAGAAGAACAGATGGGAAGTTCGTCGAGTTAGACCTTCCACGCCCTAACTTGGCGGAGGAAGACAGCTACGGGCGGCGGAGTGAAGATTTCATGATCGGGCGCGAGTACGTCGGCGACGAGGTCGAGGCAGTGAAGCTTTTCCTCACTGGCGACGATGGAGTAGCGGCGGCGCTAGGCTTTGAGAAGCTCGAGCGAGAGAGAGCGGTCGAGCGGAGTAAAGGAAGTGAGGAAGGGGAGAGGGGGTATATATAGCCACGGTGAAAAACTGTTCGCCCGAAGATTTGGGACGAATGCGCCCCTGACCCTTCTCATTCGCTTGACATGTGTCACCCACGTACTGAGAAGTGGAGATTGTGTTAGATCGTGGGTGAATAGATAAATCTATCATGGAATGCGGAACAGTTTGAGCGGCAAAAACGGAAGTTTGGATAAAATCAGTTTTAAATTTCCGTTCGCAATTTCTTCAGCTCACTAGGACACAGTGAAGATCTTGAACGAGTTTCAAATAGAACGCACATGAAGAATTTGTGAATAGATTGGGTTGAGTATAGCATAGAGGGGGAAGGGTCCGATCACATTCACTTAGCAGAAAAAGCGATTTGAAGAAATAGCCATAAGTGAATGTCAGAGAGGACATAAACCCATATATATATATATATATATATATATATATATATATATATATATATATATATATATATATATATATATATAGCCAATGAAGAAAAACGACGGAAATAAAGTGAAGATTTTGCAAAGTTGAAGAATTTGAAAAAAGCGAAGAATTTCAAAAGCGAGGAAAAACTCAAATTGAAGATTTTCAACTTTGGTGGTGGCGTGACCCACCGTATAAGAATGATGATTTCAGACACCGCGTACAATTGTCGTAGGGTTCTGAGAATCAAATTCTTCATTTATTTCTTCACACTTAGAGTGTTATTCTTCATTGATTGAAGAAAAACGTTTCTTCATGTGTTGCACATCTAAGTCATCAATTTTGCATAAGTGTCAGGATGTGTGTCCTTTTCAAAGAACATTAAGATTCTAAGATATTTAGCTCACACCGCAACTTGCTAAATCTCTTCTCATCCAAGGGCTTTGTGAAGATATCGGCTAGTTGTTCTTCAGTCTTCACATGCTCGATGGAGATGTCGCCTTTCAACACATGATCACGAAGAAAATGATGACGAATTTGAATGTGCTTTGTCTTCGAGTGCTGAACTGGGTTGTGAGCAATCTTGATGGCACTCTCATTGTCACAGTAGAGAGGCACATTCTTCACGTTGATGCTGTAGTCCTTGAGAGTTTGCTTCATCCACAGCAATTGAGCACAACAAGAGCCAGCAGCAATGTATTCAGCTTCCGCAGAGATGAAGCGGATACGCAGTTCTGTTTCTTCGAGGACCAATGCACCAAAGATCGTCCGAGGAAATGACAAGTACCAGATGTTGACTTATGGTCCACACGATCACCGGCATAGTCGAGTCGTAATATCCAATGAGATCAAAAGTAGAGCCCTTGGGGTACCATAATCCTAGTGTTGGTGTGTGAGCTAGATATCGAAGAATATGCTTCACAGCGTTATGGTGTGATTCCTTCGGTGTAGCTTGAAATCGGGCACACATGCAAACACTAAGCATTATATCTGGCCTAGATGCACATAAGTACAATAGAGAACCAATCATGGAGAGGTATACCTTGTGATCGAAGTCAATACCATTTTCATCAGTGCATAGATGGCCATTTGTGGGCATAGGAATTTTGACACCTTTGCAATCTTGCATGCCGAATTTCTTCAGACATCTTTGAGGTATTTCTCTGAGATATGAATATGCCATTGTGTTGTTGACGAATTAGAAGACCTAAGAAGAATTTCAACTCTCCCATCATAGACATTTGATATTCTTCACTCATCATATAGGCAAATTCATCATTATAGCGTTGGTCAGTGCAGCCAAAGATAATATCATCAACATATATTTGGCACACAAACAGTTCACCATCATATGATTTAGTAAAGAGAGTAGGGTCGAGTGAACTGGTGTGAAGCCATTCTTCACGAAGAATTCCTTCAATGTATCATACCACGCCTGCGGGGGCCTGTTTGAGACCATAGAGGGCCTTGTTGAGTCTGAAGACTTTGTCAGGATTCTTTGGATCTTCAAAACCTGGGGGTTGAGCAACATATACTTCTTCCTCAAGCTTACCATTGAGGAATGCACTTTTTACATCCATTTGATATAAATTAATATGCGAATAGCCTCAAGTCTAGCAACAGGTGCAAAAGTTTCATCGAAATCAATTCCTTCAACCTGTGTGTAGCCTTGAGCTACAAGTCGTGCCTTATTCCTCACCACAAGGCCATTTTCATCTTGCTTGTTGCGGTAGACCCACTTTGTGCCAATGATATTATGCTTGCGAGGATCTGGACGTTTGACCAGTTCCCAGACATTGTTGAGCTCAACTGATGTAATTCTTCTTGCATGGCCTGAATCCACTCAGGCTCCGATGCTTCATCTACCTTAGTGGGCTCTGTGATAGAGACAAAAGCATAGTGCCCACAAAAGTTAGATAAATGTGAAGCTTTTGAGCGTGTGAGAGGACCTGGCGCTTCAATGTCATCGATGATCTTGTCAACTTGCACTTCTTTTGCAACGCGAGGATGAGCTGGTTGTCGCCGAGGACTTTGATCATTTTCCTCAGCACCATTGTCTTGACATTATCTTCAGTGCATCACCGACGTTCTTCAGCGTCAGGAATGAATTCTTCCAGATTCTTCGATGGGAATGACATCCTCGGTTGCCTTGAACTTGATAGATTCCCGAGAGCTGGTTCATCTAACACAAAAGGTAGGTGCTCTCTTTGCGAGCCATTAGTTTCATCGAACCGCACATCTACAAGATCAACAATCTTGTGAAGAGCGATGTTGAAGACTCAGAGGTGTGCGAGTCCTTTCCGTAACCAAGCATAAAACCTTCATGTGCTTTCGGTGCAAATTTAGAACTGTGATGAGGATCTCTAATCCAGCATTTAGCAATCAAGACTTTGAAATAACTCACATTGGGTATCTTGTCGTTGAGGAGTTCATAGGCAGTCTTCTTGAAGAATTTGTGAAGATACACTCTGTTGATGATGTGGCACGCAGTATCAATTGCATCAATCCAAAAACGACTAGGTGTTTTGTATTCATCAAGCATAGTGTGAGCCATCTCAACAAGAGTTCTGTTCTTGCGCTCCACGACGCCATTTTGCTGAGGAGTATAGGGAGCAGATAACTCATGAGTAATACCAAGTTCATCAAGATAGGCATCAAGATCGGAATTCTTGAACTCAGTTCCATTGTCACTCCTGATGTGTCTGATCTTCACACCAAAGTTAGTTGAAGCCCTCGAGGAAAATCGTTTGAAGACTTCCTGCACTTCATTTTTGTAAGTAACAATGTGTACCCATGTGTAACGAGAGTAATCATCTACAATAACAAAGCTATATAGAGATGCATCATTAGTGATCTTTGAGTAATGATTAGGACCAAAGAGGTCCATGTGAAGCAATTCAAGGGACGAGTAGTGGTCATGATAGTCTTCGCTGGATGCTTGGCCTTGGTCATTTTTCCAGCTTCACAGGCTCCACACAATTGATCCTTGAGGAATTTGACATTCTCAATGCCAATGACATGCTTCTTCTTTGCAAGCGTGTGCAAATTCCTCATGCCTGCGTGACCAAGTCGCCGATGCCATAGCCAGCCTTTTGAAGCTTTTGCAATTAGACACACGACTGGTTGTGGTCCTGTAGAGAAATCAACAATATATAAGTCTCCTCTCCTAAAGCCTTCGAAGACTTTGGAATTGTCAGCTTCCATGATCACAACACAACGATACTTGCCAAAGACAACAACCATATCAAAATCACAAAGCATTAAGACCGACATGAGGTTGTATCCTAAGGACTCAACAAGCATGAATTTGTCCATGTGTATGTCCTTAGAGATCGCAACCTTACCAAGACCCAATACCTGACTTTTTCCTTTGTCAGCAAAGATGATATGCTTCAGACGTGACGGTGATAAGGGAGTATCCATCAATAGATTCTTGTCACCAGTCATGTGATTTGTACATCCACTATCGAGGACCCACTCATTGGCTTTGGGTTGATCATCCTGCAGATGAATTAGTGCAACTTACAATCTCATATACTTCATCAATGAAGAATATGATATCAAGTTCATCAGATGAATTTCATCGACAAAGATAACGTATAAGCGGTATGAGGACGTGTGAAATGAAAGTTCATTTCTTCATGATTAGCCTGCGTCCTTTCAGGCATTTTTGTCAGGCCCCCAACAAATTCTTCAAACGTTTAAAGCATGTCTGGAGACCTGACCCTGCAGAAGAGGTTAGTTCTTTTTCTTCACCACCCACATTTGAAGCGGTGGCAAAGAGTTCATCACTCTGCAAGCACCATATGAGAATGGTGGCATAGAGGCCAATCCATTTCGTTTCACATAAGAGGGGTTAGGGTAAGCATATGAATAAGCAGATAAATTCAGAGCCCTTAGCTCTACCCTGCGAAACAGAGTTGTTAGCACGATGATAATCATATGAGGACTTTGATCCTTTTGAGGAATTTGATCCACGTGAGGAATTTGGTCCGTATGAGGACTTGGATCCATATGAAGAATTTGGTCCATATGAAGAGTTTGAACTGGGGTTCCTATTCTTCACAGTGGTGTCATGAGGACATTCACCGAAGACTTTCAAGGCACTTCTTGGGAACCCAGATTTTCTTCATAGGGGAACCGTTCCTGCAGTTAGTGCCAACATATCTAGCAAATACTTCACCATTCTGATTTTTGAACAGTTTATAGTTGGAGTCAAATGACTCATCAGAAGAATGAGGAGATTCGCATCTAAAGCCAGATAAGTTAGATGGATCAACTGGAGGTCCCTTTGCAGCAACCCATGTGGTTTTGGGGTACTGCTCAGGCTTCCAATATGTTCCATCAGCATTGAGTTTCCTCTCAAAGGCAATACCCTCTTTCCTAGGGTTCCTGTTGAGGATCTGCTTTTTAAGCACATCACAAAGAGTCTGATGCCCTTTGAGGCTTTTGTACAAGCCTGTCATGTACAATTCCTTCAGCCCTGCATCGTCAGTGATACTAGCAATGTCCTCAGATGAGGAATTAGTGATAGCAGAGGCAGGTGAAGAATTTGTAACAGTTGAAGCATTTGAACATTCAGGTGAAGAATTAGCAGATTCACATTCAATGCACTTTATGCATGGAGGAACAAATTCTTCCTGAGAAGCGCTGATTTGTTGAGAAAGTAATGAATCGCGCTCCTTCTGAAGATCTTCATAACTCACTCTTAGCTTCTCAAGATCTTGCTTTCTTTGAAGAAATTCATAAGAAAGTTTCTCATGATCGCACAAGAGAGTGTTATGATGACCTTGAAGGTTGTCAAACCTAGATCAAGTCTCTGAAGATTTTCAGTCAGGGCTTTAGTGCGATCCATTTCTTCACCTAACATATCATCACTTTTATCTAGCATGTTTTGAACCTTTTCAAAAGCCCTTTGTTGTTTTACAGCAATCTTAGCAAGTTTTGAGTAGCTAGGCTTTATATCTTCATCAGATTCATTTTCACTAGATTCAGAGGAGGTATATTTGAGTACCTTGGCACCCTTTGCCATGAAGCAATAGGTGGGAGCGTAGTCATCACTATCTTCATAAGCTTTGTTGGTGAGGTCATTTTCTTGAGTTGAAGATGGACTTGTCGATTTAAAGCGATGGCGAGAGCTAGACTCGCCACACCGGACTCAGATTCTTCCGATGCCTCCTCTTCCTCATGTTCCTTAGATTCAGCTTGAGTCCATTTCCTTGCCAATGAATGCCCGAGCCTTTTTGGAGCTGCTCTTCTTGTGAGAAGAAGGCTTTGAGGATTTTGATGATGAAGATTTCGACGATTTCTTCTTCTTCTTAGCGTCATCAGAACTGTAATCCTTGTATTTCTTATTCTTTAATTCCTTTTCCCACTGAGGACAATCTTGGATGTAGTGACCAGGTTTCTTGCATTTGTGGCAAAGTCTTCTCTTATAGTCACTTGATGAGGAATCACTGCTCCTTGAGGATTTTCCAAAGCGACCACGTCTTGAGAACTTCTGAATTTCTTCACGAGCGGTGCTAGCTCTGGCTCAATTCTTCAGGATCTCCAAGGCTACTACCAGAGTCTTCACAATCAGATTCAGACACAACCTTGGCCTTCAGGGCACGTGATTTTCCATAGCTAGACCATAGAGATCTCTCTTTTCAGCAAGCTGGAACTCATGAGTATTTAACCTCTCGAGGATATCAGTTGGATCAAGTGACTTGTAGTCAGCACGCTCTTGTATCATCAGTGCCAGAGTATCAAATGAGGAATCAAGCGATCTCAACAATTTCTTCACCACCTCATGGTCGGTGATGTCAGTGGCACCAAGCGCTTGAGGCTCATTTTAGATGTCAGTGAGGCGATCGAAGGTTTGTTGAACATTTTCGTTGTCGAGTCTTTTGAAGCGGTTGAAGAGATAGCGAAGAACATCAACTCGAGAGTCACGCTGAGTTGAGACTCCTTCATTTACTTTGGACAGCCTATCCCAGATGAGCTTGGCAGTTTCCAAAGCACTCACTCTTCCATATTGTCCTTTTCTCAGATGGCCACATATGATATTCTTCGCTTGAGAGAAGGTGTGACTGAGGGAACACCATTTTCCACAACATACCAGAGATCGTTGTCAATTGCCTCAAGATGCATTCACATCTTGTTCTTCCAGTAGGGGTAGTCCGTCCCATCAAAGGTAGGACACCTGCCGAGACCTTGATCATACCTGCGGTCGACATAACTAAAACTCCAGGTGGTTAAACTAAAATCACACAGAACAAGGGAGTACCTTGATCTGATACCAATTGAAAGTGCGTTATATCGACTAGAGGGGGGGGTGAATAGGCGATTTTTATGAATTCTTCACTGAGGAATTTGCCGGTGAGGAAATTCCTTAGCGAAGAACTACTTGCAGCGGAATAAGTACTCAGAAGTAAGCATAAGAGAATGCGGGCTTGGTCATCATGATGAAATGAAGACAAACAAAGAGTACGAAGCGTAAACACATGATAGCACAAGATTAAGACAAACAGACTGAAGAAATTGAACTGAGGAAATTGAGAAAGTCTTCAGTCAAAGTCTTCAAACACAGATATGAATGAACACTCAAAACAGAAATGAGGAAATGAAAGAGTTAAGGAAATGGAACCAGTTAGGTTGGTGAAGACAATGATTTGGTAGACCAGTTCCAACTGCTGTCTCGATTGTACATCTGGTTGGAGCGGCCGAGTATTTAAACTCGAGGACACACAGTCCGGACACCCGGTCGGCTGAGCACGCAGCTCAGGACACCAAGTCCTCACCGTATTCTCCTTGAACAAAGGTCACATGACCTCGTCCAATCACTCGTGGTAAGTCTTCAGCGACTTCCAAACCTTCATGCACTTGGTCACTCGGCGATCCACAATTCCTCTTGGATGCTCTAGACCATGACGCCTAACCGTCTGGAAGAAGCACAATCTTCAAAGGTAACAAGCGCCGGATCCACGCAGGATCAATTTCTTGATGATGCTCAATCACTTTGGGTTTGTAGGGGTTTGGTGTTGGGTTTTCCTCACTCGATGATTTTCGCTCAAAGTCCTCGTGAGGATGGGTTGCTCTCAAATGACAAGTGTCAAGTTTCTCTCGAGCAGCCAACCAGCTAGTGGTTGTAGGGGCGGCTATTTATAGCCTAGGGAGCAGCCCGACATGATAAGACATAAATGCCCTTCAATGATATGACCGTTAGGTGGATAAGATATTTTGGGACAGTGGCCAAGAAGACAAGAACGGTCGAAATTTGACTCTCAAATTCCTCGGGGCTATCATGTTCCTCACGTGTAGGCAATCCGCCTGGCGAATTCCTAACTCCTCGGTCAGAACAAGTTCCTCAACGGAAGAACTTCGTCTCATCACATCAAGAAATTGACTGAACTGTATGAGATTTCAAATGGCTTCACTCGAAGGGATTGGTAGGTGTAGGATTTTGAGTTGAGAATCACATGGAAATTTTTCCTTAGTATTTCCTCGACCCCTTTAATAGTACGGTGTTTCCTATGACTCAAGAAAGAGAAAAACGAAACTACGGAAACAAAAGTCTTCACGCTTCATGTTCCTCAAATGAATACCAAGTCTTCAAGGTCACACCAATTTCTTCACTTTCAAAGTCTTCAGAAAGTCTTCAGAATATCAAAGTCTTCAGTGGAAGAACTTCATTTTTAGGGGTCGACTTTCACTGCAAATATCAAACTCCTCATAGACTTATAGACCTGTGTACACTCATAAACACATTAGTCCCTTAACCTATAAGTCTTCAATACACCAAAATCACTAAGGGGCACTAGATGCACTTACACGACTTGTACTTTTCTCATTTGAATTGCATGGGGTTTCTTTTTTGCTTGAACTTTTACAAGTTGAATTTCTGCCATTTCTTTTATTCCGAACGGGCCACCATTTTTAACTTGTACTGATCAATATTTTTAATTCAACTATTTTTCTTTCTAGAACGGACGAATATATGTTCGAGAAGAATAGTACTTGAACGGATGTATGTATAGTTTTGTACTGAGCGTGTTTTCACATACTAAGCGTGTTTTGTGACGATATTCTAGACTTTTCTCATTTTGAACTCAGCTTCTTGAGCGACCGGCCACAAAACAAGAAGTTGTACTGTTGAGCACAGCTCCTTGAGCGACCGGCCACAAAAGAAGAAGTTAAGTTGTACTGTTGAGCAGGAGGTCCTCGACCCCGACCGCGTAAGTACTTAGTATGACGATGTATTTGTACTGCCCAAAAACATACACCGAAGCACAAAGTAAACATTTAAGTACAATGGCGCTCACAGGAATAATCACACGCACAAAAACTTTTTCTTTGATTTGTTAACAAACTGATGATATAAATACATAGTGAACTGATACACTTAGTGTATGTTTTCTTGTACAAGTCATATATCAAGCGAGGATCTAGCTCACTTTGATTTGTAGAAACGAAGTGAGGGGATTAATTTAACTCCTCTCGTCACAATCCAAGAGCATCGAACGTCCTCGCTTGCCTTTAGTATTCTACTAGGTAGTTGTATCCACTACTCGCATTCTGCATTAGCTGATGTGGATGTACTACTTGAATGAAAACTTCAGTTTAAAAGAGGACGAAGCTGCCAGCTGAAATAAAGCTTCAAAGAAAAAGAATGAGGCACAGAGACTTATGCTACTGATACTTGAGAGAAAACAGAGAGCAGAGCTTTTACTATTTTTTGGCACCAAACGAATCTGGTATTGTTTCAACACATATGCATGCTACTCACAGTATGGAAGGCTCAAACATGATTAAATAACTCCGATGAGAGATGAAACAACTAGTACTTCACCGGACTGAATATGAACTAAAATTTTGACACTAAAAACAAAGTCTCCAAAGATTTCTAAAAAAAGTCGGTGCAATGAAGACACAAGCGGCATTTTTCGAACGAAGCAACCTAAGAAATGAAATACTACAAGAGCTCCAACATCGGTATCTTAGAACTCATGGTGCCAATATATATCTTCGCCAAATATGTCTTCAATAGTTTGAATTCTTGATTGTTGACAAGGTTAATTAGCATACAACTTTAGTGCTAGAAATGTTTCAAAACACAAAAGAGAAGGAGTGCCGTCAATGGTCCTCAGTAACTTCTGAAGATTATTTTGTTGCATCCATTGAACTGAAGGGAGCTCCTTCGACCTGTAAGATGAACGGAAAAAAGAAAATGAAATTTGTGAAGGTCGAAATGACCATAATAATCATGTAAAACATGTAAAAATAACAACAAGTTCATGCACAAGTAACATTAGAAGTACACAAAAGAAACCTAAATAGAAGTTACAGACTTTGAAATACTTCATTTTAGTTCCCAAATACCTCATTTGTTTCAAAATATGAACTTCTATATTTATGTTCTTAGAACTTATTATGTTTTCCTGCAAATTACATGGGTGAGAGCATGGTGCTCTAATCAATTTGCATATATCTGAAACTCCACATGCGACTGAACTTATGCATAACAAGATGAGTGCGTAATACTTGTAAGCATAAGAAAAAGACATAGAGTGCACATATAATTTTCAAGATTTCCTTGATGTTCTGCATATTAAAGTTGATTTACTGAAAAAGAATGCAATTTTTGAACTGAAAATCAAGTAAAAGCTGAACTCATATAAATTTCAAGGTCAAAAGAACCTCCACATCCATCAAACTTCATATCCTGTAGTTCAACTTCTGTAAAAATAGAACTTGTGGTATCCCTCATAAATCAACAAGAAAACTGCAAAAAAATGTACATGTTCTCATTGGCATATCAACAAGCACCTTCAGAGAACAGAGTGTCATATGCCCTTATCTACAGAGAAGCCATCCGTCCATGGCAGAGAAAGCATTGTTCAGAGAAAGATCAATGACACATCACACATACGACCCTGATTCTTCTTAAATTTATCACCCTCTCATCGAGCTCAAGTAGTACTGCAACTCACATTTTGAGCGATCGGCGGCGGGGCAAGAAGTTGGACTGATGACATGTAGATCTTCCAGTTGACTAGCTTGTGGGCGAGGATAGCAGGAGGGAGCGGCGGTCACGAGGGGTGGAGGAGTGGGAAGGTCAAGTACAAGGCAGCGAGCGGAGCACCTCGAAGAGATGAGGGGCTGGGAGGAACGATGAAGGAGGGAGGCCTGTGGCGCTGACCTAAGATGCGATGGGAGCGGAGATGTGTTGCGAGTCGAGGGCAAGGCTGGTCTCACGGACTGCAGGAGCGACGGTGGCGGGTGGGGTAGTGAACCTTTCTTGAACAACTACAATTCTACCATATAGTAAACTGCTGTATAATTAGAAAACAGTCTGAATTTTTGCACAAACACCGTCTTTGTTTTATATGTTTTCCAAGAACTTGAGATAGCTCACGGACTGAACTGAGAACACCTACTTTGTGTTTCAGGAAATAAAATAGACATCCTCTGCTTTTTGTGATAAAACTAGTGTGGAGTTGGGAGGAGAGGCAGTGTGGACGGATAATTAACCTCTCATTTTTCTTGCTCCTGAATGCATGCAGCTGGGAACTCAAGGCGACAAAGGTGGTCGCCGCGCGGCTGGGAGGAGCAGGAGGGCGGAGGTAGTTGTTGCCGATGCTCCGCTTTCCCATCGGTGGCCGCCCCTGCTGAGGCAGATCCATGGTCCGCCGCCGGAGGTGGGAGGCAAGGGCGTGGCGCATTGCCGGAGGTGGGAGGCGGGGACGTTCGCCTCACGGAGGTTGGTCAGTCCACTAATTATTTGGTGGCGACAGTTCATCACACTAACTCAAGAATGACATCGCACTACCTATATTCATCGGACTTAAGACACTTTTTATTCTTATATGAGAACTGATGTCATTTATCGATACTACCTCTATAACTAAATGCAAGACATTTTTGCAAGACTTTCCTAAATCCTATAAGTGCAGACCAAATACGATTCTGAAATACTACACTAGGAGGTATCGATCGATCTAATCTATAGCACATTTTGCTAATATATGTGTGTGATCCGTAGCCCATAGCCTATGTGTGATTTGTTCCAATTAATCCATGCAATTTTTATCCTCTGCTGCCTGCAGCTATGGCTAGACCCGTTGAAGAGGTGGGGAGTTTCAAGTTAATGGTTTGCTTTCGTAAACTTGAGACAAGAGCGGAGTAAAGGCTGGAAGGTAAAACTATTGTTAGCATGTGTACCTTTTTTGTAGCATCTCATCTCCTTTGCTTCAACTTTGGGCACTTTGATATGGTTAGCCTCTTTGATTTTGCAAGTGCCGGTAGTCCACAAATTTAAACTAGTTCTGGAAAATGGTCAAGTGACAATACCTCTAGTAATGGACGATTACTGAGCCAAATGCCCATTTCTTGTCTACAGAAAATACTAGTTTTTTTCACTTTCCTTAGTGGTGAAACTACCTTCAGATTAAAAGGATCTAGATAACACTCATCCATTAAACTCGTTATTCATCAGTACTAAAAGTAATAGTCATATCGAGAGGGTTTACTTCAACCCCTACATTTTTCAATCAGTACTAGTTATATCAAGAACTCGTTATTCATCAAGACTAATACGACTGGACAAGAAGTGGAAATTTGTAGCAGCACACAGATTGAACTTACATAATTTTTCTTTGAACTTTTTAGGTGATATATCTAAACTTACATAATTTTGAAATGTGTACTGATGATATTTTTGCGCACGCACCCAACTATCTTTGTGTTTTTTCATGAACTGACAAAATAATACAAACCAAACTAATAATGAGTTTAGTATAGAAAACAAATCGCTTCTCTAGGCATTAAGACAAATACCTATCGAACAACAAGCACAAGACAGTAGTGGCGCTTGAGGAGCAGGGGAAGAGGGACAATACAAACAAGTGCAGCTCAATGATACCATATGCTGAAGAACAAATTTGCCACTTGGGACTGAAGAAAGAAATCACACAAGATGAGCTGAAAATCGTAATAGAATGACCATAACTACAATATGAACTGAATATATACCAGAGGAGCATGAACATCCAGGGGGAGATGTGGAAAGGTTGAGATGGGCACCTCCCGAGCTGCGGCATCGAATGGCTTGGCACTGTGTAGTTGAACGATCTGGGGTGGCAGCGGTGAACGGAGGGCACGTCGGGTTGGTGGTTGCTTCCTGGATGGATCAAAATAAAATAAAATTGAGAAACTATGGAGCTCTGCAGGGATCTTTTTCACGTCTAGGATCCTGCATGATGCAACACAGAGACAAGATGCCATGACATACACACATTCACAGAATGAGGAGGCTACCATTAGCAACATTTAGAGGCATGCAGCTGCAAGTGGTTGCGTTGCTAGACCCCATGCCATGCCAAAACAGCTATGCCATCTCTGCTGCATCATGCATCAGTCTCTAAAAGCTGGGAACAAGGTTCATTTGCATCTAGTACTGTCCATTGCTCTCCTTCTCACTTTCTTACACACACATGGAAAAGCTATTTGCAAAAGAAGTTTTAGAGAAATATCACCGTAATTACTCTCTGGAAGCTATCTTCACTTCTTTAGAACTATTTTCAGGAAGAATGCCAATGATGAACTGAATCAATTAGTTTTGTCTTCTTCCCTCAGGTCTGGATCAAGAGTAGCATCAGTTCAGTTCAAACAAAAATAACAGTTTATGAACTTCTGCTAAGCAAGCATACCCATTAGCACATGGAATGCCTTGGTGAATTGCACTCACTCAGTCCCCCAAAAAAATATAACAGAGGCTGAAGAAAATGAGAGGAAAGCTTTCTGACCGCTGCATTGTTGAACGGCCTCGGTTGGCGGTGGTGAACGGATCGCAGCGGGCTGCTAGAACGGCCTGGGCGGCATCGCGGTGGGTGGCGCACTGGGGTGAAGCTGCTACTGTCGAAGGGGATCAAGCTCGTCAGTTCAATCAGTCTATGGGCGGCTGAAAACAGGCTTGAAACAGGACGGGGACAACCACACGCGATGGAGGCCACGGTTCGCTATGTGCAGCGACGAGGTCGAGTCCGCGACCTGCAGCCCGGGGGGGCCGCGACCTACAGCGGGAGGTTCTACCTCCGGTCGGCGTTCACCAAGGGTGGGAGGTGGGGCCGTGGCGTATCGCCGGAGGTGGGAAGCGGGGAGGATGGCGGGCCGCTGGAAGTGGGAGGCGGGGCAGGGCGCGTCGCCGGAGGTGGGAGGCCCGGGCCGTGGCGGGCCGCCGGAGGTGGGAGGTGGGGGCCGTGGAGCCTCACCGGAGGAAGGAGGCAGGGCGTGGCGCGTCGCCGAAGGTGGGAGGCGGAGGCTGTGGCGCGTCACGGAGGAGGGAGGCGGTGGCTGTGGCGTGTAGCCTGAGGTAGGAGGCGGGGCCGTGGCACTTAGCCGAGCCGGGAGGCCGCTGTTGTGAGTCGTGGCCGGCGGCTGTTGCGCGTGGGGCGGAGGGGATCGGGATAGAGGGAGAAAAGAGGTGGGGATCGTGGGGTGGCTGGGCTGCTTTTTCTTCATTTATCTGGTTCGGAAAATCACCATCGGGCTCCTATAGGGCACGAGGGTAACAGAATAATATTCTCATATCGGTAATAATAATATTCTGCTAATGCAATGTAATAGCCCTGTCCTATATATATATATATATATATATATATATATATATATATATATATATTATATAGCCAACGAAGAACAACAGCGGAAAGAGTGAAGACATTGCAAAGTTGAAGAATATGAACAACCGAGGAGTTTAAAAAATGAGGAAAAACTCAAATTGAAGATTTTCAACTTTTGGTGGTGGCGTGACCCACCGTATAAGAATGATGATTTCAGACACCGCGTACAATTGTCCTAGGGTTCTGAGAATCAAATTCTTTGTTAATTTCTTCACACTTAGAGTGTTAGTCTTCATGGATTGAAGAAAAATGTTTCTTCGCGTGTTGCACATTTAAGTCATCAATTTTGCATAAGTGTTAGGATGAGTGTCCTTTTCAAAGAACATCCGAAGATTCTAGGATATTTAGCTCACACCTCAACTTGCTAAATCTCTTCTCATCCAAGGGCTTGTGAAGATATCGGCTAACTGTTCTTCAGTCCTTACATGCTCAATAGAGATGTCGCCCTTCCACACATGATCACGAAGAAAATGATGACGAATCTAAATGTGCTTTGTCTTCGAGTGCTGAACTAGGTTATGAGCGATCTCAATTGCACTCTCATTCTCACAGTAGAGAGGCACATTCTTCATGTTGACATTGTAGTCCTTGAGAGTTTGCTTCATCCACAGCAATTGAGCACATCAAGAACCAGCAGCAATGTACTCAGCTTCAGCAGTAGAAGTGATGCGCAGTTCTGTTTCTTCGAGGACCAACAGACCAAGGACCGTCCGAGGAAATGGCATGTGCCTGATGTTGACTTGTAGTCCACACGATCACCAGCATAGTCAGAGTCTGAATATCCAATGAGATCAAAAGCCGAGCCCTTGGGATACCATAATCCAAGTGTTGGTGTGTGAGCTAGATATCGAAGAATATGCTTCACAGCTTTATGGTGTGATTCCTTTGGTGTAGCTTGAAATCGGGCACACATGCAAATAATAAGCATAATATCTGGCCTAGATGCACATAAATACAATAAAGAACCAATCATGGAGCGGTATACCTTTTGTCGAAGTCAATACCATTTTCATCAGTGCATAGATGGCCATTTGTGGGCATAGAGATTTTGACGCCATTGCAATCTTGCATGCCGATTTTTCTCAGTACATCCTTGAGGTATTTCTCCTGAGATATGAATATGCCATTGAGCTGTTGACGAATTTGAAGACCTAAGAAGAATTTCAATTCTCCCATCATAGACATTTGATATTATTCACTCATCATATAGGCAAATTCATCACTGTAACGTTGGTCAGTACAGCCAAAAATGATATCATCAACATATATTTGGCACACAAACAATTCACCATCATAAGATTTAGTGAAAAGAGTTGGGTCAAGTGAACCGGGTTTGAAGCCTTTCTTCATAGGAATTCCTTCAAAGTATCATACCACGCCCGAGGGGCCTGCTTGAGGCCATAGAGGGCCTTATTGAGTCTGAAGACTTTGTCGGGATGCTTTGGATCTTCAAAACCAGGGGGTTGAGCAACATATACTTCTTCCTCAAGCTTACCATTGAGGAATGCACTTTTCACATCCATTTGATATAAAGTTATATCATGATGGTTAGCATAAGCAAGTAATATGCGAATAGCCTCAAGTCTAGCAACAGGTGCAAAAGTTTCATCGAAATCAATTCCTTCAACCTGTGTGTAGCCTTGAGCTACAAGCCGTGCCTTATTCCTTACCACAAAACCATTTTCATCTTCCTTGTTGCGGTAGATCCACTTTATGCCAATGATATTGTGTTTGCAAGGAACTGGACGTTTGACCAGTTCCCAGATGTTGTTGAGCTCGAAATGATGTAATTCCTCTTGCATAGCTTGAATCCATTCGGGCTCCATAAATGCTTCATCTACCTCAGTGGGCTCTGAGATAGAGACAAAAGCAAAGTGCCCACAAAAGTTAGATAAATGTGAAGCTCTTGAGCGTGTGAGAGGACCTGGAATATTGATGTCACTGATGATTTTCTCAATCTGCACTTCATTTGCGATGCGAGGATGAGCGGGTTGTCGTTGAGGAACTTGATCAGCATTTTCTTCAGCATCATTTTCCTTAGGTGCATCAGCATGATGTTCTTCACGTTCTGGAATGACTTCTTCAACAGATTCTTCGGTAGGAATGACATCCTCAGTAGCCTTGAACTTGATAGTTTCCTCAGGTGACTGTTCATCTAACACTGGAGGTAGGTGCTCTCTTTGCGGGCCATTAGTTTCATCGAACCACACATCTACAGTTTCAACAACCTTGTGGTGAACGTTGTTGAAGACTCTGTAGGTGTGCGAGTCCTTTCCGTAACCAAGCATAAAACCTTCATGTGCTTTCGGTGCAAATTTAGAATTGTGATGAGGATCTCTAATCCAACATTTAGCACCAAAGACTTTGAAATAACTCACATTGGGTTTCTTGTCAATGAGGAGTTCGTATGCAGTCTTCTTGAAGAATTTGTGAAGATATACCCTGTTGATGATGTGGCATGCAGTATCAATTGCCTCGACCCAGAAACGACGAGGCGTCTTGTACTCATCAAGCATAGTGCGAGCCATCTCAACAAGAGTGCTATTCTTGCGCTCCACGACGCCATTCTGCTGATGAGTATAAGGAGCAGATAACTCATGAGTAATACCAAGTTCATCAAGATAGTCATCAAGACCAGAATTCTTGAACTCAGTTCCATTGTCACTTCTGATGTGCTTGATCTTCACACCAAAGTTGGTTGAAGCCCTCGAGGAAAATCGTTTGAAGACTTCCTGCACCTCATGTTTGTAAGTGACAATATGCACCCATGTGTAACGAGAGTAATCATCAACAATAACAAAGCCATATAGAGATGCATCATTTGTAACTGTAGAATAATGATTAGGACCAAAGAGATCCATGTGAATCAATTCAAATGGATGAGTGGTAGTCATGATAGTCTTTGCTGGATGTTTGGCCTTGGTCATCTTTCCAGCTTCACAGTTCGCACAAGTGATCCTTGAGGAATTTGACATTCTCAATGCCAATGACATGCTTCTTCTTCATGAAGGCAGTAAGTTCCTCATGCCAAGATGACCTAGTCTTCGATGCCATAGCCAGCCTTCTGAAGCTTTTGCAAGTAGACATATAGCTGGTTGTGGTCCTGTAGAGAAATCAACAATATACAGATCTCCTCTCCTAAAGCCTTCAAAGACTTTGGAATTGTCAGCTTCCATGATCACAACACAACGATACTTGCCAAAGATAACAACCATATCAAGATCACAAAGCATTGAGACTGACATGAGGTTGTATCCTAAGGACTCGACAAGCATGACTTTGTCCATGTGTCGGTCCTTTGTGACAGCAACCTTACCTAGACCCAATACCTTGCTTTTGCCTTTGTCAGCGAAGATGATATGCTTCAGATGCGATGGAGATAAGGGAACATCCGTCAATAGGTTCTTGTCACCAGTCATGTGATTTGTACGTCCACTATCGAGGACCCACTCAGTGGCTTTGGGTAGATCATCCTGCAGATGAATTAGTGCAACTTACGAACTCATATACTTCATCAGTGAAGAATATGACATCAATTTCATCAAGTAATAGAACAGATAAAACAATATGAGGACGTGAGAAATGAGGATTTATTTCTTCATGATTAGGCTGCGTCCTATCAGGCATTTTCAGGTCTCCAGCAAATTCTTCATATGTTTAAGCACGTGTGGAGACCTGAACCTGCATAAGAAATTAGTTCTTTTTCTTCACCACCCACATCTGAAGGGGTGGCAAAGAGTTCATCATTCTGTGAGCTCCATACGAGAAAGGTGGCATAGAACCCAGTCCACTTTGTTTCACATTAGAGGAATGAGGGTAAGCATATGAATAGCAGAGAAATTCTTCGAGGACTTATGAACATAATGATTAGAAGAATAGTGCTCATATTCATAGCCCTTAAATCTTCCCTGCAAGACAGAAGTGTTAGCATGATCATGTTCATATGAGGACTTTGATCCTTTTGAGGAATTTGATCCACGTGAGGAATTTAGTCCGTATGAGGACTTGGATCCGTATGAAGAATTTGGTCCATATGAAGAATTTGATCTAGGGTTCCTATTCTTCACATGTGGTGTCATGATGACATTCACCTGAAGATTTTCAAGACACCTTTTGGGAACCCAGATTTTCTTCATAGGGGAACCGTTCTTGCAGTTAGTGCCAACATATCTAGCAAATACTTCACCATTCTGATTTTTGAACAATTTATAGTTGGAGTCAAATGACTCATTAGCAGAATGAGGAGATTCACATATAAAGCCAGATAAAGTAGATGGATCTACTGGAGGTCCCTTTACAGCAACCCATGAGGTTTTGGGATACTGCTCAGGCTTCCAGTATGTACCATCAGCATTGAGTTTCCTCTCAAAGGCAATACCCTCTTTCCTAGGGTTCCTGTTGAGGATCTGCTTTTTAAGCACATCACAAAGAGCCTGATGCCCTTTGAGGCTTTTATACATGCCTGTCATGTACAATTCCTTCAGCCCTGCATCATCAGTGATAGTAGCAATGTCCTCAGATGTGGAGTTAGTTATAGCAGAGATAGGTGAAGAATTTGTAGCAGAAGAAGCATTGGAACATTCTGGTGAAGAATTTGCACATTCACGTTCAATGCACTTCAAACATGGAGGAACAAATTCTTCCTGAGCAGCACTGATTTGTTGAGCAAGTAATGAATCACTCTCCTTCTGAAGATCTTCATAACTCACCCTTATCTTTTCATGATCTTGCTTTCTTTGAAGAAATTCACAAGAAAGCTTCTCATGATCGGATAAGAGAGTGTTATGATGACCTTGAAGGGTGTCAAACTTAGACTGAAGTCTTTGAAGACTTTCAGCCAAAGCTTTCGACTGATCCATTTCTTCACCCAACATATCATCGCTCTTATCCATCATGTATTGAACTTTTTCCAAAGCTCTTTGTTGTTTAGTGGCAAGGGAAGCAAGTTTGAAATAACTGGGTCCAAATTCATCACCAGATTCATCATCACTGGACTCGGATAGATAGCATTCAGTTACCTTAGCACCTTTTGCCATAAGGCATGGTGTAGAGGATGATGGTTCTGGTTGGAACGTCATCACGTTGAGTGATTCCTTGAAATCCTCAAACCAAGGATCATGACGGGTTCAATGACCTTCATAGACCTTAGAGAGACGGTCCCAGATAAGCTTCACATGATTGAGATGCATGATATTCCTGAACTGATTTTGAGACAGACAGGAGCAAATGACGTCCTTCGCCGTGAGGTTGAGAAGAGTCTACTTGCGAATGTCATCAGCTTCCGCCATCTTGCACATATCAGTAAGACCAATCTCAGTGACAGTCCACAACTCACTGTTCATCACCATGAGGCGCTTCTTCATCATGGCCTTCCACTTGGGATAATCATGACCGTCAAAGATGGGGCATGACACGGTCTTCATTCCCGCGGTCGACATAACTAAAACTCCAGGCGGTTAAACCAAAATCACACAGAACAAGGGAGTACCTTGCTCTGGTACCAATTGAAAGTGCATTATATTGACTAGAGGGGGGGTGAATAGGAGATTTTTATGAATTCTTCACTAAGTAATTTCAGGGTGAGGAAATTCCTAAGCGAAGAACTACTTGCAGCGGAATAAGTACTCAGATGCAAACATAACAAAACATAACAATGGTCATCATGATGAAATGTAAACACGCACATAGTACAAGAAGCGTAAGCACAGGATAAAACATGATGAAGACAAACAGACTGAAGAAATTGAACTGAGGAAATTGAGGAAGTCTTCAGTCAAAGTCTTCAAACAGATATGAACAAGCACACAACACAGTAATGAGGAAATGAAAGAGTTGAGGAAATAGAACCAGTAGGCTTGGTGAAGACAATGATTTGGTAGACCAGTTCCAACTGCTGTGATAGTTGTACGTCTGGTTGGAGCGGCTAGGTATTTAAACCTGAGGACACACAGTCCTCACCGTATTCTCCTTGAGCTAAGGTCACACAGACCTCGTGCAATCACTCATGGTAAGTCTTCAGGTGACTTCCAAACCTTCACAAACTCGGTCACTCGGCGATCCACAATTTCCTCTTGGATGCTCTAGACCATGATGCCTAACCGTCTGGAAGATGCACAGTCTTCAAAGTTAACAAGCGTCGGATCCACGCAGGATCAATCTCTTCAGTGATGCTCAATCACTTTGGGTTTGTAGGTGTTTGGGTTTGGGTTACCTCACTTGATGATTTTTGCTCAAAGTCCTCGGAGGATGGGATGCTCTCAAATGACAAGTGCCAGTTTCTCTCGGAGCAGCCAACCAGCTAGTGGTTGTAGAAGTGACTATTTATAGCCTAGGGAGCAGCCCGACATGATAAGACATAAATGCCCTTCAATGATATGACCGTTAGGTGGGTAGATATTTTGGGACAGCTGGCACGTAGCACAACAATGGTCGGAAATTTGACTATCAAATTCCTCAGGGATGTCATGTTCCTCACTTGTAGGCAATCCGCACTGGCAAATTCCTAACTCCTCTGTCAGAACAAATTCATCAGAGATCATAAGAACTTCGTCTCTGTCACCGAAGAAATTGACTGAACTGTATGAGATTTCCAATGGCTTCACTCGAAGGGATTGGTAGGTGTAAGATTTTGAGTTGAGCATCACTTGGAAATTTTTCCTTAGTATTTCCTCGACCCCTTTAACATTACGGTGTTTCCTATGACTCAAGAAAGAGAAAGTGAAACTACGAAAACAAAAGTCTTCACGCTTCATGTTCCTCGAATGATTACCAAGTCTTCAGGGTCACACCAATTTCTTCACTTTCAAAGTCTTCGTAAAGTCTTGAAATCCAAAGTCTTCAAATAAGATATTCATTTTTAGGGGTCAACTTTCTCTGTAAATATCAAACTCCTCATAGACTTATAGACCTGTGTACACTCACAAACACATCAGTCCCTTAACCTACAAGTCTTCAATACACCAAAATCACTAAGGGGCACTAGATGCACTTACAACAGCTATTAAGAATCAAGACCAGGTGCAACCCGCCTTGAGGTAGGGCCTTGTGAGTCCCACGCTGGCTCATGAGTGCCCAAACACACCTCGTCTAGCCCTGTCGTGCAAGCCACGTGTCAGGGTGGGGCTGTACACGCCCCGAGGGCTCCACTCAGAGGGAGCCCTCACCCACGCACCAGTGGAAGCACCATGCTCCGCCCTGGCAGTCGACACGGTCGAGGAGTGGCTATGCCCGTGCAAGTGCGGAAGCGCTATGCTCCGCGCTGGTGATAAACAACTGAGGGCGGCCCCATGGTCGCATCAACCTCAGGGAGCCACCCAGCTCAGTGTCTAGCCTCGCCGCAATGCCTTCCCCTCGGGAGAGTCGCGCGAGGGGGCTGGGCACGGGGGCTACGCTCAGGTCACGCCTAGCGTACGCCGCCCTGCCAGGTCCCTTGGACCTGTTTGTCGTGCCCCCCTCCCGAGCGGGACCTTGGCGAGGACATGTATGAAGGTCTGTTTGAGCGTCAATGGGGACTCCTGAGCACCGCGACTCAGGAGCCTAACTAGCCACGTATCCCCTCACCCCTTGGTCCCGTCCTGGCGATCAGGACGGCCCAACGACGGCTTAGGTATGCGCGGGGTCGGGCCCTGCCGACGTAGAACACTAAGGCCTACTTTCGCATCTCCTTCCCACAGGTCGTTTGCGCATCAAGGGGGACTCCTGAGCATCGTGACTCAGGAGCCTAACTGGCCATGTAGCCTCTCACCCCTTGGTCCCGTCCTGGTGATCCGGACGGCCCAACGGCGGCTGAGGTATGCGCGGGGTCGGGCCCTGCAAGCGTAGAACATCAGGCAAACGGGAAGGAAATCGCGGAATCTTGATAAATATTACAAGACATATTGTTCTTCAAACACCAAATAGAAGTTTTGACGCCTTTGCGTACCGTAGGTAAGTTCGCAGGAAAATAAAAACGGGCTGGAGCACCATCGTTCACCAGCAAGCCTCTTCTTCAGCCTCGGGCACCGTCATCAGGAAGCACCCTCCCGTCGGTAGCGTTGTCGTTGCCCGTGTCATCAGCCTTGGTCGCGGGATCGGCGGCGCCTTTGGCTGGAGGCGCAGGGTCGATGGCAAGGAACTTGTTGAGCAAGGCCTCCACCTGGCCCTTCACAGCCTTGGCAGCGCTCCTCATCCACAGGCTCGAGCAGGACACCAAGGTCGGCAGTGGGATCGCGAAGATGAAGGTGGCTAAGGACACGCGTCAAGGCCGACGAGGAGAGCGCGCACGCTTCCCCCTCCACCATGGAGCCGATCCCGTTGACGACATCCTCGAGCGCTGCGACGAGCTGAGGGAGTAGCTGGGCGGGGCCCTCATCATCACTCACCAGCGGCTTCTCCAAGCCCTTCTCGTAAAGCTCCCGCAGCGCCTCGCGGGACCTCTCCTCAAGAGATTTGAAGGCCACACGATCCTCAGCCAGAACCTTCGCCTTGGCTTCTAGCTGGGCCTTCTCCGCTTCGACCTCCTTCTCCAGCTTCTCCAGGCGGTCGCGTTCCATGACCTGCACCTACATGAGCTGCTCCAGCTCAGCATCGTAGCCGGTGACCGCTTCTTCTTGAGCCTTCAGCTTCTCCTCCCATGCCTCGTGCTGGCGAGCCGCTGCAACGCGTTCCTTCGCAGACTCTCCAACTCGACCTCTGCCACCTGGCAGCGCTCCTTGGTGGCTTCGGCGTCCTTCAACGCAGCCTCAAGGGCGGCCACAGCCTGGCCGATGGCCCGCTTACCCTCCTCGGAAGCTGCCACGGCCAAGCCCAGTGCCGCCCTGACAGATGCGTCGGAGCGCATCCACCCTGAGATCAGCTCCAGGCGCCCCGCCACCAGGCGGCGGTCAGCGCCTTGAAGGTCATCCCAAAGCCGGGTCAGCGCGGAAAGAGCTTCTCCCAGAGCGTCGGGCGAAGCAGAAGGATCACGAGCCAGCGGCGTGACAGGAGGAGGAGGAGGCAGCGTCGTCGCCAAGGTCTGCAAGTTGGTGGCAGCAGAAAAAGAAGCCGGCGGCTCCTGAGCCTGTGGGACCTCGGCCGACGAGCTTAGAGCGTGCGCCTCCGGAGTTGGCTTGGCTGTGGAGGTCACCTTCTCCTGGGGTCGGGCCTCCGGGCCTCACGAGGATAACCGGGCCGGAGAGGCGCGAGGGCTATTGCCGCCCCTCCGCGCCGGAGGAGGCGTGGCCAGGACAGGCTGCTGGGTCCTCGAGGGTGCGGCCGCTCCCTCTCTCTTCTTCTTCACCGCCAGGGTCGGCCTGACGGTACAAAAGAAGAACGTCAAGAAGCAGCGACATAAGCAGGAGCAGGAACAAAATCAGGGCAAGGTGCTTACTGGTCCACGACGGCGTAGTCCCTCAACCTCTTCAGGAGCATGGAGCCCGGAGGCTTCGCAGCCTGGGGCGCTGGCGTACGAGTCCCGAGGGCTGATGAGGCCACGGCAGCCGGCCCTACGGCAGCACCAGTCGACGTGAGAGCAAGGGCGCCACCTCGGGAGATCACCAACGCCGATATGCTCTTTGTCGGGACCCCAGCCGATGACCTCTTCGGGGCGGTGCCCCTGGACCTTGTGGTGACCCCAGCAGGAGCCTAGGACTCCCTCACCGGATGGTTGCTGGCCTCATCATCGTCAGGAAGCGCGTGGAGGAGATCCGCCGCGAGGGGAGAGGTCTCTCCCTCCCCCTCCCGGGTCGTCTCTGAGTTGGGCCTCTCCTCCTTGCCGGAATTGCTAGAATACACTAGTACTGGGGCCGCCACCTCCGAGGCCTCAGATGGCGCAGGCGGCACGAGCCTGCGCCCGTCGAAGACAGGCATGGCGGTGGCCACCTTCGCCCCGTCTGGGCGGCGGTACAAGGGAAGATGGGTGTCCGGCGGATACCCCTGATCGTCCCCGACGAGGAGGCGGAGAGCCGCGCCCAGCTCCTCGTCTGACAAGGCACCCGAGCACAGGCGGAGGTCGTCCCCCTCGTCCCCAAGGTTCCACAAGGGGCACGAACGTGCCTAGAGTAGGGCTACGCGCTGCGCCAGGAACTCCTTCACGAGCATGGACCCCATCAGTTCTCCGCCCTCGGGCCGTCAGGCTTCAGGTCGGCGGTCATCTTCTCCAGCACCTGCTTCGCTCGGGGTTGGTGAGCTTCGCGTGGAGCCACCTGTCGTGAGGCGAGGGCATCTCCATCAGCAGCACCAACCGAGGGTGGGCGCACTTGGCGTCCATAAGGACCCACTTGCTCCTGAAGCCCTCGGCCTTCTTCCCAGCCTTCGAGATCGCGTTGGTCCCGTTAGCCGCGACGAAGTTGGCGCATCCCGAGCAATGGCCCTCCTTGAGCCGGAGGTAGAAGAAGTGGCGAAGCAATACCACAGACGGCATCACCCCCACAAATGCCTCGCAATAGAAGGCCAAGATCGACAGGAGGAGGACAGAGTTGAGATGAAGATGAAGGGCGTGCAGCTTGTAGTGGCTGAGGACGACATAGAAGAAGTCGGAGAAAGGTGGGACCAGCCCTGCGATGATGCTATTCATGAAGAAGGGATAGAAGGTACCGTCTGAGGGCTCCGGCTCGGCGGAGCCACCCCAGAGCATGGTCTTCCCCACTTTGTTGCTGCCGTCCGCCGTCATCAGGAGCGTGGCGGCGAGATTCTTCTCCGAGACATTAGGCGCGCTCAAGGCAGGCTCGTACCAGGAAGGCCGGTGCGTGGCCTTCGCCTTGTAGGACGCCATTGGTTGCAGGCTCGGAGAGGGGTTCGTGCGGATCTGGAGTCTCTCGTGGCGAGACAGAGAAACGGGATCTGGAGCAAGGCGATGGAAGGTAATGAAGGCTCTGTAGTGCGTGCCAGCCTTTTTTCAGGTGAGGGCGGTTGCCGAGGTAGCGTGGGGAAGCGGAGACGCCCACGTCCCATCAGTCGCCATGCGTTAGTCAAGGCCGCAGGCGGTTGGGGCCCGCGGTGCTCCGCTCTTGCCCTTTGGCTTCGCCTCGAAGCCAAGTCCGAGCGCACCTTGGGCCCGGGGGCTACTGTCGGCGTCCTGGGATAGGGGTACCCAGACCTGCCTGCCTTCCTGCGGCCCACGACGCGGCTCCACCAACAGCATGGTACAGCCCATCTTCAGCAGCAACCACTCAAGACCCTCGCGAGGGTCCAAGCCTCGTGAGGCATACGACACCAAGACCTCCTCAAGGGCAGCCTCGCCAGGCTGGCTCCCGAGGAGTGGAGATATTTATGCAAGGGGCACCTCGCGAGGTTCCCATGATGTGAGCCATGACGATCGAGGACAGGCGGGCGCTAGCGGGCGCAGTGTACCAGTTTCCTCTTTAGTTCTAAAGAGGCAGGCGCAGGGGAGGAGTCCGAAGGCGTCAGGCAAAGATTTCCATATCGGTGCAACGAGACCAAGACTAGCAGGATGGCAGGACGGAGGTCACCGCGTTGCCCACGGCGGCGTCACCACCAGAGCCTTTGGCAGGCAAAGACCACCTTTTGTCGGGATAGCTTGTACTAGTTGTCTCCCTTTAAAATTGGTCGTTGTGGGATCCCTTCCCGCCTAATATTTGGTAAGAGGACCAAGGGCTCTATAAATAGGACTAGCCACCACCATAGGAGGCAACTGATCTTGGATTGGATCCATTCCACCAAGGCCATCCCACCAAGCTCACCGAGCACAAGAACACCTCTCCTGAGGAGACTGTTTCTACCATGTACTTGTTCATCCTCAGCCCGCAAGGCAATCCACCACACCACACTGGAGTAGGGTATTACACCGCAACGGTGGCCCGAACCAGTATAAACTCCCCAGCCTCTTGTTCTTTGAGTTCGTCAAGCTAGGCCTTGAGATCATTGTGCGAGCGAGCTAGGGAGAGAGAGTTCTTCATGCGCACCCCAGTGTGCAAACCTCATGGGTTTGCCGGAACCCGTAATCTGACAGGGTGCCCTGCCCCCGTATATAAAGGAGGGGAGGAGGAGGTGGCCGGCCAAGAGGGGCGCGCCATGGGGGGGGGGAGTCCTACTAGGACTCCACTCCTAGTAGGATTCGCCCCCCTTTTCCTTTCTTCATTGGAGGGGAAAAGGAAGGAGTGGGAGAGGGAGAGGAAAGAGGGAAAGGGGGGCGCTGATAACCCACAAGTATAGGGGATCAATTGTAGCCTCTTTCGATAAGTAAGAGTGTCGTACCCAACAAGGAGCTAAAGTTAGAACAAATATTCCCTCAAGTTCTATCGACCACCGATACAACTCTATGCACGCTTAACGTTCACTTAACCTAAAACAAATATGAAACTAGAAGTACTTTGTAGGTGTTGTTGGATAGGTTTGCAAGATAATAAAGAGCACGTAAATAAAAATCTAGGGGCTGTTTAGATAAAGAAGCAATAAAGTTAGTATAGCGAGTGTGGAAAAGTGGTGGTAGGAGTTGCAAAATTGTCCCTAAGAAATTGACTACTTTACTAGATGTAGCGACCCGACCTCAGACGGTCAAGCCTCTGTGTATCTGTGCCATCCCTGGATCAGTATGCTGGCACACACAGTACATCAATGTATATATCAAAGTGCAATCACATGTATAATTAACGTAAAACTGATATATACCTCATAATACTCAGCGGAAACAATCAAACGGGTGTGGAGTCCCATCAACGCCATCGACAGGTTGAGTGTAGACCGTAACCCTGTATCGTAACTCTTACTGCCGAGGAAATATCTGCAACATGATATGTTGCAGCCGTGTAGGTCAAGACATTGAATGTACCGGCAAGATCACAACATGAATAAACAGATGGTAAAACTATACTATATGCAATATGGCTTTATGGCTCAGATTCGAGTTTTGTTTATGTAAAAGCTGATTTTATTATACCTACATCAAAGGAATAAAGGAAGTCTGTACTATGGAGTTTTCTATCATGACATGGTTCCGCCAACCGATGTCTCATAGCCCAAATTCATCATAAGTTGCCCACAATTAAGTTATCAATCCGGTGTTGAGAGTTCCGAGATAGATCCAAGTCCGGATGCTCAAATTGTCCGTGAATCGGGACACGGCTAATCGATTAGGTTATAACCCTCTGCAGAGGTTTGTACACTTTACCCGCAAGATTCGATCCCTCTTTTTACGTTCTCGCACTTCGTGGTGTTTGAGAACAAGACGACCAAACATGGTCTTCCAAAGAGTTCCTCCGACCACCGTCCGTACCCATCCAATCCTACCGTAGTTCTACATCAGCTAGCACCGCCCCAGCCAGAGTCACAACTAAGGTCAACCAAGCGAGCCCATAATGACTTGCGGTTGCAGGTAAGCTTCCGGTCATGAAGTATTCTTCCGTCTCTTTGAGTCTGGGTGAAGCTTTCCGCAAGATGTCATGGCGCTTCTCCATGCATCCTGCCAACCACTGGGTTCTCCAGGTGCCCACAACCGCCCTTCACCCAAAGAGTGTGTATTGAATTCTTGTCTCGAGTCTTGAAGTCTTGAGGTCTTGAAGGTGCAGTCCTTGCAGATTCCATCATGGAGTTGTCGTCATTGACGTAGAGTCCTCCTTCTTCACACCACTCTCGTGCACTCATACCAAACCCCGTCTACTATAGCGTAGCAATAAAATAAAATATCGTCCCGGGCTTGGTAACAGGGTGATGGGTTCCTACCTCATGCATACTACTCAACTACAAGAATTTCAATATCACTACTGAGGGGTGGTTGCAAGGATGCCACTAAATGCAATAAAACATAGGTAAGAAAGCAATGATCAAAGTGAACTTGCACGGTTGACGATCTTCGAAAAAACTAGGGTTTCAGAGTAGCAATCTTCAGCACTCCGGAAATTCTACCGAGGCAAACAATAACTATAATAAGCACATAGCAATAGGATCACATAACACAACATAACAAAAGTAACATAACACAACAAAACAACCAAAACCAAATCCAAAAGAAAAACTCAAAGAAAGGCCACTCAAAGTTTTCCCTACTTCAAACAATAACAAAAATAGTTTTATATAATAAAAATTTCTTAACATAACCTAATCATGGTTTTATGTTAACTTAACAGAAAAGGATGCATTAAGCAACTAGGAGCAAAAAGAAATCTATTATGAAACCCCTATTAGGCCTAATCCAATTTCTATTAAGAAAAATAAATTAAAACTTTTATTAATTATAAATAAAAGTTCATCTACTAGAGTGACAGAAACTAACCTAGAATAACCAATCACAAGTTAAAAATAAATTAATTTACTAATTAATTTAATAGGAAAACATGAGCTAGCTAATTAATTAGGATTAATAGGATTCTGCTTAAAACTAATTATTTATTAATCCTAAAATACCCAAGTTAATTTCTATGGTTTGGCCATGCCAAAATAAAGTTGGGGCAAAAAGAATCATGCAAAAATAATTTTTCTAACTCAAGTTATAGCAGATTTACTATTCTGACTAAAACTAAATTAAAGCATTTTTAATTATTTTTAACACAGCTAAATATATATTCTACAGAAACTACATAAAATTTGCAATCCAACAAAAAAAGAATCATCTAAAAATAATAAACAGAATAAAAGATATCAATTTTTCAAAACAGAAACTATTCTGCTAAAATGTAAAATCAAAATAAAAGAAAAAGGCCTAATGGGCCTATACTGTGCCCTGTGCGTCAAATAGCCTAAATGGGCTGCGGGTTAAAACTAAAAACGGGCCGGTTAAAAGCTAAAAACCCTAACTAATAAACCGGACGAACCGGCCGGTTCTTTTAATAAAAACTTACCCCTTCGGGGGATCTAATCGTGGCCACTCGTTTGGGATCGGACGGGAGTTTTCCGCTGGCTTACAGAGTCCGGCGACGGCGGCGGCGGCGGCGAGAGTGCGTCGGGGGCTTCTAGCGTCGGGGAGGTCCGGCGAGTCGTCGGGAGGATGCGGGGGAGCACGGGGAGTGGTTTGGTGGGGTCGGGGGTGGTCGGGGAGGGGTGGGGCGTCGACGGCGGCGACTTTGGCGGCGGAGGGAGCTTCGGGTCTCCGGCGTGGTCGAACGGGAGAGAGAGGGGTCAGCGAGGTCTCGGGGATGGGGTGCGGGGCTCCGGCTTATAGCCAAGGGGTTAGGCGGCCGGGGTCGATCGTGGCGGATCGAATCCGGATCCTTCGGGATCCCGCGATCTCCCATGAAGCGCGCTATGGGCGAGGGGGAACATGATGGGGCGGGGCCCACGGGTCAGAGAGAGAGAGGGAGGGGCGAGGCGAGCGGGTGGCCGAGGCCAAGGGGATTCGGGCGAGCGGCGAGGGGTGAGCTGGGCCGGCTCGGCTCGGCTGGCCTGGCCAGGTGGGCCGGCGCTGGCTGGGCCAGGCGGGTGGGGTGCGGCGCTGGCTGGGCCTGGGGTGGCCTGGCTGGCGCCCGAGGGGGTTTTTCTTTTTTTAAAGTTTATTTTTTTTAAATTAAACTAAAACAGAAATAAAACCATATCTATAAATATTTTATATAGGGTATATATATACCAAAATGATCAGGGAAAATTCCTATCATTTGAACATTTTTCCAAAGGCAAAATCCAAACTTTATAAAAATCCATTTTTCCAATATTCAAATAAAACCCAAATTTGAATTCAAATCTTTTTGGCATTGTTTCCTCTGATATTTTTGGAGTGTCATGTTTACTCCTCTCATACTTTTGATCAAGTATTTATCGTGCATAGTTTTGGTATG
This sequence comes from Aegilops bicornis, assembly GCA_021605145.1. Classification (NCBI taxonomy): domain Eukaryota; kingdom Viridiplantae; phylum Streptophyta; class Magnoliopsida; order Poales; family Poaceae; genus Aegilops; species Aegilops bicornis. The sequence continues at coordinate 180,631,432 of CM038669.1, forward strand.
ATTCCCACTTGCCACGGTTTGAATTCAAATTCCAAAACTTAAATTTGAAGGAGGGTTTCAAGGCACTTTCAAATGACTTTCAATTTGATACTATTTAACTTCCAACTCATATTTCATATAATTGAAGAAGTCATTTTATCTTCCCTCATGAAAATCATTGAGTTGCATAAAGCTTTGAATTTGAAATATTCCCAAATGAAATTCAAATCTTTTCCAAAACCCTTTTCATTTCAAAATGGAAGAAGTCATGTCATCTTCACTCTAGGGTTTGGTGTTGGAATGAACTTGAATTCATTGGGATCCAAAAAGGGCAAAGGGGATAGTTTTGGGAAAGTCATTTTATTCCCTCTCATCCAACTTTCAAAAATTTCAATTTCCACTCAATTTCACTCAATCACTCAAACAAACAATCAGACAACAAGCATAGTTATTTATTTAATATAACATTCCAAAATTTAGAATTTTGGGATGTTACAAACCTACCACACTTAAAATGAATCTCGTCCTCGAGATTCGAAGAAACTAGAAAGAAAAGGTTAGGGTTTGGAGGCCTTCTAGCAAATCCATTGATCGGTATGGTCTAAAGTGCTACCACACTTAAAAACAAGGTCATGGTTCCAATAAACTCAGATATTTCCTCTGGAGGGCTGACAATGTATGTCTCTTCACATATCTTACAATAGCTCCTTCATTAAAGCTCTTCTGTCAGAAGCATAGAGTGTTCCTCAAAATCTTGGGTCGGTGTGTCAAAGTTGAAGTTCGTCCGAGGCTGGATCTTCTTAGCTGATAGGTCTGTGTCCATTCTATACAACTATCGAAATACTCATGGGGGTCTACAATTAATGGTTTTTCCTGCAGAAAACGGGTCTGGGTTGAACTTCACCGTATATCCTACGATTGGCAACGATTGCCTGTAAAGGTTTCCATCGTACTACCATTCTATGTTTTTATGGCTTATCGTGTCGACACTCTTCTAAGGTTTTCAAGGCTCTCTGATTTTCCATCAACATATGATAGTTCATGATAGAAGTCTCCGGTATGGGGGCCAGTCCATCCCGTGCATTTGAATCATTACCACATACGTAAACAGTGAATCACGTATTCTAACACTTGGGCATACTCACAAGCATTGCAGAATTTCTCTTGTTCTCGAACTGGTTTCGAGTAAATCCATGGTTTCTGCAAGCCAAACGAAACATCTATCGTTACTTCACCACTCTCAGGTTTTTGCGTAACCTTCTGGGTGTGTCCTATTTCTCCGCAAATCTTGCAGGCACAAGGTTTATTTCTTGGTGTATCATGGTGCTTCCGGATGAGACGTGATCTCAACAGGGTCTTCTTGAATTCCTCCCAAGTTCTTGCTCCTTTAAATCCTTGTATGGATTGATGCATTCTCCACCAGGTTGCAGCACTTTACGTAAAATCTTGAAAGAGCGTATTGGACCTCATACTTCCTTGAAACCAAATTGTTCCCGAAGTGATTCTCCATGTTCTGCATCCATAGCTCTCGCCTCCTACCGAAGTCTTGATCCGTAGAATATCAGTCCAACTTCATTCATCATCTATGGGGTTCAAGGGTTTTAAGGTGAGATGAGAGAGGTGGGGAGGGATACACACAATACAAACAATAGTTTTTGAAGAAACAAGTTTTACTTTGTGGATGTCGGAAAACATCAAACAAAATGACAGCTCACAAATAAATCGCATCTAACGTGGGTGTATAACGAGGTTTGGTCTCTAAAGGTCAAATAATTCTTCCGATTCTTCAAGTCGTCGAGTCTTCAACCGGTGTAGCTTCAACTCTTCTAATGCATGGTCAAATCCTCTTTACTCTGAAGAGGCCATCAGTTATCCGATATCTTGTCCTTCTTGGAGCAGCTTCAGTTGATTCTTCATGTGATCAAAAGGGAAAAGGGGTATATTCTAACTATATGAGGTGAGAGTGTCTATTTGATAAAATCAGAAGAGATGAGAAGTAAGAGTCTTTTTGAAAATAAAGTTTTAGAGATTTCCTGTCCTAGGGCTTTCCGATTTCTAGGGTCACGTCCTACAGTCAACATGTGCTCTGATACCATCTCAGAGCGACCCGACCTCGACGGTCAAGCCTCTCGTATCTCATGCCATCCTCGGATCAGTATCTTTGGCACACAGTACATCAATGTATATATCAAAGTGCAATCACATGTATAATTAACGTAAAACTGATATATACCTCATAATACTCAGTGGAAACAATCAAACGGGTGTGGAGTCCCATCAACGCCATCGGCAGGTTGAGTGTAGACCGTAACCCTGTATCGTAACTCTTACTCGTCGAGGAAATATCTGCAACATGATACGTTGCAGCCGTGTAGGTCAGTACATTGAATGTACCGGCAAGATCACAACATGAATAAACAGATGGTAAAACTATACTATATGCAATATGGCTTTATGGCTCTGTATCTGAGTTTTGTTTGCGTAAAAGCTGATTTTATTATACCTACATCAAAGGAATAAAGGAAGTCTGTACTATGGAGTTTTCTATCATGACATGGTTCCGCCAACCGATGTCTCATAGCCCAAATTCATCATAAGTTGCCCACAATTAAGTTATCAATCCGGTGTTGAGAGTTCCGAGATAGATCCAAGTCCAGATGCTCAAATTGTCCGTGAATCGGGACACGGCTAATCGATTAGGTTATAACCCTCTGCAGAGGTTTGTACACTTTACCCGCAAGATTCGATCCCTCTTTTTACGTTCTCGCACTTCAGGGTGTTTGAGAACAAGACGACCGAAACATGGTCTTCCAAAGAGTTCCTCTGACCACTGTCCGGTACACATCCAATCCTACCGTAGTTCTACATCTGCTAGCACCGTCCCATCCAGAGTCACAACTAAGGTCAACCAAGCCAGTGCCCATAATGACTTGCGGTTGCAGGTAAGCTTCGGTCATGAAGTATTCTTCCGTCTCTTTGAGTCTGGGTGAAGCTTTCCGCAAGATGTCATGGCGCTTCTCCATGCACCCCGCCAACCACTGGGTTCTCCAGGTGCCCACAACCGCCCTTCACCCAAAGAGTGTGTATTGAATTCTTGTCTCGAGTCTTGAAGTCTTGAGGTCTTGAAGGTGCAGTCCTTGCAGATTCCATCATGGAGTTGTCGCCATTGACGTAGAGTCCTCCTTCTTCACACCAGTCTCGTGCACTCATACCAAACCCCGCCTACTATAGCGTAGCATTAAAATAAAATATCGTCCCGGCTTGGTAATGTGGTGATGGGTTCCTACCTCATGCATACTACTCAACTACAAGAATTTCAATATCACTACTGAGGGGTGGTTGCAAGGATGCCACTAAATGCAATAAAACATAGGTAAGAAAGCAATGATCAAAGTGAACTTGCCTGGTTGACGATCTTCGAAAAAACTAGGGTTTAGTAGTAGCAATCTTCGCACTCCGGAAATTCTACCGAGGCAAACAATAACTATAATAAGCACATAGCAATAGGATCACATAACACAACATAACAAAAGTAACATAACACAACAAAACAACCAAAACCAAATCCAAAAGAAAAACTCAAAGAAAGGCCACTCAAAGTTTTCCCTACTTCAAACAATAACAAAATAGTTTTATATAATAAAAATTTCTTAACATAACCTAATCATGGTTTTATGTTAACTTAACGAAAAAGGATGCATTAAGCAACTAGGAGCAAAAAGAAATCTATTATGAAACTCCTATTAGGCCTAATCCAATTTCTATTAAGAAAATAAATTAAAACTTTTATTAATTATAAATAAAAGTTCATCTACTAGAGTGACAGAAACTAACCTAGAATAACCAATCACAAGTTAAAAATAAATTAATTTACTAATTAATTTAATAGGAAAACAGGAGCTAGCTAATTAATTAGGATTAATAGGATTCTGCTTAAAACTAATTATTTATTAATCCTAAAATACCCAAGTTTAATTTCTATGGTTTGGCCATGCCAAAATAAAGTTGGGGCAAAAAGAATCATGCAAAAATAATTTTTCTAACTCAAGTTATAGCAGATTTACTATTCTGACTAAAACTAAATTAAAGCATTTTTAATTATTTTTAACACAGCTAAATATATATTCTACAGAAATTACATAAAATTTGCAATCCAACAAAAAAGAAATCATCTAAAAATAATAAACAGAATAAAAGATATCAATTTTTCAAAACAGAAACTATTCTGCTAAAACAGAAAATCAAAATAAAAGAAAAAGGCCTAATGGGCCTATACTGTGCCCTGTGCGTCAAATAGCCTAAATGGGCTGCGGGTTAAAACTAAAAACGGGCCGGTTAAAAGCTAAAAACCCTAACTAATAAAACCGCATTTAACCGGCGGTTCTTTTAATAAAACTTATTTCTTCGGGGATCTAATCGTGGCCACTCGTTTGGGATCGGACGGGAGTTTTCCGGCCATCGGAGTCCGGCGACGGCGGCGGCGGGCGAGAGTGCGCTGGGGCTTCTAGCGTCGGGAGGTCCGTGAGTCGTCGGGAGGATGCGGGGAGCACGGGAGTGGTTTGGTGGGGTCGGGGTGGTCGGGAGGTGGGGCGCCGACGGCGGCGACTTTGGCGGCGGAGGAGCTTGGTCTCGGCGTGGTCGAACGGGAGAGAGAGGGGTCCGCGAGGTCTCGGGGAATGGGGTGCGGGGCTCCGGCTTTATAGCCAAGGGGTTGGGCGGCTTGGGTCGATCGTGGCGGATCGAATCCCGGATCCTTGAGATCCCGATCTCCCATGAGCTGCGCTATGCGGGCGAGGGGGAAGAAGATGGGGTGGGGCCCACTGGTCAGAGAGAGAGAGGGAGGGGCGAGGCGAGCGGGTGGCCGAGGCCAAGGGGATTCGGGCGAGCGGCGAGGGGTGAGCTGGGCCGGCTCGGCTCGGCTGGCTCGGCTGGGCGCTGGCCGGGCCAAAGGGAGGGGTGCGGCGCTGGCTGGGCACAGGGTGGCCTCATTGGCGCCGAGGGGTTTTTCTTTTTAAAGTTTATTTTTTTTAAATTAAACTAAAACAGAAATAAAACCATATCTATAAATATTTTATATAGGACATATATATACCAAAATGATCAGGGGAAAATTCCCTATCATTTGAACATTTTTCCAAAGGCAAAATCCAAACTTTATAAAAATCCATTTTTCCAATATTCAAATAAAACCCAAATTTGAATTCAAATCTTTTTGGCATTGTTTCCTCTGATATTTTTGGAGTGTCATGTTTACTCCTCTCATACTTTTGATCAAGTATTTATCAGGCATAGTTTTGGTATGATTCCCACTTGCCACGGTTTGAATTCAAATTCCAAAACTTAAATTTGAAGGAGGGTTTCAAGGCACTTTCAAATGACTTTCAATTTGATACTATTTAACTTCCAACTCATATTTCATATAATTGAAGAAGTCATTTTATCTTCCCTCATGAAAATCATTGAGTTGCATAAAGCTTTGAATTTGAAATATTCCCAAATGAAATTCAAATTTTTTCCAAAACCCTTTTCATTTCAAAATGGAAGAAGTCATGTCATCTTCACTCTAGGGTTTGGTGTTGGAATGAACTTGAATTCATTGGGATCCAAAAGGGCAAAGGGATAGTTTTGGGAAAGCCATTTTATTCCCTCTCATCCAACTTTCAAAAATTTCAATTTCCACTCAATTTCACTCAATCACTCAAACAAACAATCAGACAACAAGCATAGTTATTTATTTAATATAACATTCCAAAATTTAGAATTTTGGGATGTTACACTAGACCGATAGCAAGTTTTATGTGGGAGAGGCCACTGCTAGCATGTCATCCCTAACTTGGAATTCTATGCACTTATGATTGGAACTATTAGCAAGCATCCGCAACTACTAACGTTCATTAAGGTAAAACCAAACCATAGCATTAAGATATATTGGTCCCCCTTCAATCCCCTATGCATCAATTTCTATGCTAGGTTGAAGCTTCTTTCACTCTTGCCCTCCAATACATAGTCCTATCAACATACAACTAACTCTATGGTGTGATCCACACGCGCGCTCATATTATGGGCACCAAAGGACAACAACATAACCACAAGCAAATTAAACCAATCATAGCAATTCATCATTTACCGACAGGACAACGAAAATCTACTCAGACATCATAGGATGGCAACACATCATTGGATAATAATACGAAGCATAAAGCACCATGTTCAAGTAGAGGGTACAGAGGGTTGTGGGAGAGTGGACCGCTGTAGATAGATGGGGGAAGGTGATGGAGATGTTTGTGAAGATGACAGAGGTGTTGGTGTAGATTGCGGTGATGATGACGGCCCCGACGGTGTTCTGGCGCCACCGGAAGAGAGGGGGAGAGGGCCCCCCTTCTTCTTCTTCCTTGACCTTCTCCCTAGATGGGAGAAGTGTTTCCCTCTGGTCCTTGGCTTCCATGGCATGGGAGGGGTGAGAGCCCCTCCGAGATTGGATCTATCTCTCTGTCTCTCTCTGTTTCTGCGTTCCTTGATTCTGCCCTTTCACCGTTTCTTATATTCCCGGAGATCCATAACTCCGATTGGGCTGAAATTTGGAAACAATTTTTACCGGATATTGGCTTTCGTGCGGCGAAAGAAGGGCACAAACTGCGTTACGGGGTGGCCACGAGGGTCAGGGGCGCGCCCACCCCCCTGGGGCGCACCCCCTGCCTCGTGGCCTCCTCGGGCATCGTCTCGCGTTGATTTTTCTTCCAAAAAATCACATATATTCCGAAAAAACCTTCGTCAGTTTTTATCCCATTTGGACTCCGTTTGATATGGATTTTCCGCGAAACAAAAAACATGCAACAAACAGGAACTGGCACTGGGCACTGGATCAATATGTTAGTCCCAAAAATAGTATAAAAAGTTGCCAAAAGTAAATAAAAGTTGTAGAATATTGGCATGGAACAATCAAAAATTATAGATACAACGGAGACATATAAGCATCCCCAAGCTTAATTCCTGCTCGTCCTCAAGTAGGTAAATGATAAAAAAGATAATTTTTGATGTGGAATGCTACCTAGCATAATCTTGATCACATAATCTAATCATGGCATGAATATTAAGACACGAGTGATTCAAAGCAATAGTCTATCATTTGACATTAAGACAATAATACTTCAAGCATACTAATAAAGCAATCATGTCTTTTCAAAATAACATGGCTAAAGAAAGTTATCCCTACAAAATCATATGGTCTGGCTATGCTCCATATTCACCACACAAAATATTCAAATCATGCACAACCCCGATGACAAGCCAAGAAATTGTTTCATACTTTTGACGTTCTCAAACCTTTTCAACTTTCACGCAATACATGAGCGTGAGCCATGGACATAGCACTATAGGTGGAATATAATATGTTGGTGGAGGTTTGTGTGGAGAAGATAAAAAAAGGAGAAAGTCTCACATCAACGCGGCTAATCAACGGGCTATCGAGATGCCCATCAATTGATGTCAATGCGAGGAGTAGGGATTGTCATGCAACAGACACACTAGAGCTATAAGTGTATGAAAGCTCAAACTGAAACTAAGTGGGTGTGCATCCAACTTGCTTGCTCATGAAGACCTAGGGCATTTGAGGAAGCCCATCGTTGGAATATACAAGCCAAGTTCTATAATGAAAATTCCCACTAGTATATGAAAGTGATAGCTCAAGAGACTCTCTATATGAAGAACATGGTGCTACTTTGAAGCACAAGTGTGGTAAAAGTATAGTAACATTGTCCCTTCTCTCTTTCCTCTCATTTTTTTTATTTTCTCTCTCTTTTTTTAGGCTTCTTTGGCCTCTCTCTTTTTTGGGGGGCTTCTTTGGCCACTTTTATTTTGATAACCTCACATGGGACAATGTTCTAATAATGATGATGATCATCACACTTTTATTTACTTACAACTCAATATTACAACTCGATACTAGAACAAAAATATGACTCTATATGAATGCCTTCGGCGGTGTACCGGGATGTGCAATGATCTAGTATAGCAATGACATCAAAAAACGGACAAGCCATGAAAACATCATGCTAGCTATCTTACGGTCATGCAAAGCAATATGGCAATAAATGCTCAAGTCATGTATATGATGATGATGGAAGTTGCATGGCAATATATCTCGGAATGGCTATGGAAATGCCATGATAGGTAGGTATGGTGGCTGTTTTGAGGAAGATATAAGGAGGCTTATGTGTGATAGAGCGTATCGTATCACGGGGTTTGGATGCACCGGCGAAGTTTGCACCAACTCTTGAGGTGAGAAAGGGCAATGCACGGTACCGAAGAGGCTAGCAATTATGGAAGGGTGAGAGTGCATATAATCCATGGACTCAACACTAGTCATAAAGAACTCACATACTTATTGCAAAAATCTATTAGTCCTTGAAACAAAGTACTACGCGCATGCTCCTAGGGGGATAGATTGTTAGGAAAAGACAATCGCTCGTCCCCGACCGCCACTCATAAGGAAGACAATCAATAAATGCCTCATGCTCCAACTTTGTTACATAACGGTTCACCATACGTGCATGCTACGGGAATCACAAACTTCAACACAAGTATTTACACAATCCACAACTACCCACTAGCATGACTCTAATATCACCATCTTTATATCGCAAAACTATTGCAAGGAATCAAACATATCATATTCAGTGATCTACAAGTTTTATGTAGGATTTTATGACTAACCATGTGAATGACCAATTCCTGTCATCTCTCTAAATAGATAGAAGTGAAGCAAGAGAGTTTAATTCTTTCTAAAAAATATATGCCCATGCTCTAAAAAATATAAGTGAAGCAAAAGAGCATTCTACAAATGGTGGGTTTCTATGTGAAGAGAAACAGGCAATCCAAACTTCAAATGATATAAGTGAAGCACATGAAGCATTCTATAAAGCCATACTCAAAAGATATAAGTGAGGTGCAATGAGCATTATATAAGTCAACCAAGGACTATCTCATAACAACATGGTGCATCAAATAAAAGTGAAAACTAAATGCAAAAGACGCTCCAGGATTTGCACATATCGCATGAACGAAACAAATCCGAAAACATACCGATACTTGTTGAAGAAAGATGGGATGCCTTCCGGGGCATCCCCAAGATTAGACGCTTGAGTCTCCTTGAATATTTACTTGGGGTGCCTTGGGCATCCCCAAGCTTGAGCTCTTGCCTCTCCTCCTTCTCCTCACATCGAGACCTCCTCGATCTTCGAACACTTCATCCACACAAAACTCAACAGAAAACTCGGTAAGATTCGTTAGTATAATAAAGAAAATCAATACTATAAGTACTGTTGCAAACCAATTAATATTTTGTTTTTGTATTGTAGCTACTGTAATATAAATTTTCCATGGCTTAATCCACTGATAGAAATCGATAGTTTCATCAAAACAAGCAAACTATGCATCAAAAACAGAATCTGCCTTAAACAGGACAATCTGTAGTAATCTGAACATTCACCATATCTCTGGTACCCCAACAATTCGAAAAAATTAGGAAAAATAAAAAAAATTGTATAGAAAGGCAGTGCAGAAAGTTTCAGAATCGTTTGACGTTCCAGTAAAAAATGTAAAATCGCGCACTACAACCAAAGTTTCTGTTTTGCACCGCACAAACCAACAAGCAATGTAAACATCCTAAAGGCAAATCTTGGCACATTATTTTTGTTTTTAAACTTTATAAAAGCACAGAACAGAAATAAATGACTCTCTAAATCTTCCGGGTTGTCTCCCTAGCAGCGCTTTCTTTAAAGCCATTAAGCTAGGCATATAGTGCTCAAATAATGGATCCACACGGATCCCAAGGTATATCAAAGCCAATTTTAATTAACAATGATTTGTGATTTATTAGTGAGCACAAAGTAACATATATCATGCAACAACAAAGTCTAACTCTCTTATTATGCATCGGCATGTCATAAAAGAATAATTCATGCACACATAGTAAAGCCCAGTGCATAGTATAAACAGTTTCTTGCAATTTGATCATATTGGAAACATGGAGAGCCGGAGATGTAGTTCCTCTCTCATAATAATTGCAAGTAGGAGCAGCAAGAACATGCATATAATATCTATCAAAATCATCATGTGTAGTAGTAAAACGCAACCCATCAATATAATCCTTAATAAGGGCAAACTTCTCCGATATAGTGTAGTCGGGAGAATTAAAAAATATAATAGGACTATCTTGTGTGGGTGCAATAACAACAATTTCATGTTTAACATAGGTAACTATAGCAAGTTCATCTCCATAAGCATAATTCAAATTGGCATCTTGGCCACAAGCATAGCAAGCATCATCAAAAAGGGATGTTTCAAAAGAATCAACGGGATCATAACAATCATCATAGATTTCATCCTTCGGTAAATTCGAAGGGAAATTAAACAATGTATGGGATAAAGAGTTACTCTCATTAGATGGTGGGAACGGGTGATCGATCCGCTCTTCCTCCTATTGTTCTTTGCTCTCCTCCTCATCTTTTTCATCCAATAAGCTCACAATTTCATTAATTTCTTATTCCATAGACTCCTGCAAAATATTAGTCTCTTTTTGGACAGCGGAGGAGTCCTCAATATATGGTTCAACATAGGGATTAGCAGCATAATTATCATAACAATATTTAAGTATGGCAAAATTTTCAGATTTGTAAAGAGTAGCATCATACGTTTCAATCAAAGAAGCAATTTCATAAGCACCCTTAAAAGCAACAAATTCTTCAATTTGTTGAACATCATAGTAATTATAAGCACCCTTAGCATACGAAGATACGATTCCATTATCACTAAACTCACATTGGTAGGGAATGTGTTTCTTAGGGTTTTCAGAACAACAAGTAACATCATATATTTCATTCACATAAATTCCAAGCATAGCATTGCAAACGATGTATTTGATCCAGTAAAAGTTTCCCTTTTCAGATATGCGGTGTCACACATAACAAGCATGCTCATCTAAAGATTTTCCCTCAACTAAGCTAGTTGGGGTCTCAGCCCGAGCACATAGGGATCGAAGATGATCCAAATTAAAAGCTTCAGGAGTGTGATAGATTTTGAGTGGTTCTTCAACCATTGGTTCAGTAGGTAGCACAATTTTTTTTGGTATTTTCGTTTCCTACCCATAACTGAAGATAGAAAACAAGAGCACAAAATAAAAACTACTTAGTGATAAAGCAAATAAGCACACGCGAGAATATTCACCCCACGCTATAACTCCCCGGCAACGGCGCCAGAAAAAGGTATTGATAACCCACAAGTATAGGCGATCAATTGTAGCCTCTTCCGATAAGTAAGAATGTCAAACCCAACGAGGAGCTAAAGGTAGAACAAATATTCTCTCAAGTTCTATCGACCACCGATACAACTCTACGCATGCTTAACGTTCGCTTTACCTAAAATAAGTATGAAACTAGAAGTACTTTGTAGGTGTTGTTGGATAGGTTTGCAAGATAATTAAGAGCACGTAAATAAAATCTAGGGGCTGTTTAGATAAAGAAGCAATAAAGTTAGTATAGCGAGTGTGGAAAAGTGGTAGTAGGAGTTGCGAAATTGTCCCTAAGCAATTGACTACTTTACTAGACCGATAGCAAGTTTTATGTGGGAGAGGCCACTTCTAGCATGTCATCCCTGACTTGGAATTCTATGCACTTATGATTGGAACTATTAGCAAGCATCCGCAACTACTAACGTTTATTAAGTGAAAACCCAACCATAGCATTAAGATATATTGGCCCCCCTTCAATCCCGTATGCATCAATTTCTATGCTAGGTTGAAGCTTCTGTCACTCTTGCCCTCCAATACATAGTCCTATCAACATACAACTAACCCTATGGTGTGATCCATGCGTGTGCTCATATGATGGGAACCAAAGGATAGCAACATATCCACAAGCAAATTAAACCAATCATAGCAATTTATCAATTACCGATAGGACAACGAAATCTACTCAGACATCATAGGATGGCAACACATCATTGGATAATAATATGAAGCATAAAGCACCATGTTCAAGTAGAGGGTGCAGCGGGTTGCGGGAGAGTGGACCGCTGTAGATAGATGGGGGAAGGTTATGGAGATGTTGGTGAAGATGACGGAGGTGTTGGTGTAGATTGCGGTGATGATGATGGCCCCGGCGGTGTTCCGGCGCCACCGAAAGAGAGGGGGAGAGGGCCCCCTTTCTTAATCTTCTTCATTGACCTTCTCCATAGATGGGAGAAGGGTTTCCCCTCTGGTCCTTGGCTTCCATGGCATGGGAGGGGCGAGAGCCCCTCCGAGATTGGATTTGTCTCTCTGTCTCTCTCTGTTTCTGCGTTCCCTAATTCTGCCCTTTCACCGTTTCTTATATTCCCTGAGATCCGTAACTCCGATTGGGCTGAAATTTGGACATGATTTTTATCCGGATATTGGCTTTCTTGCAGCGAAAGAAGGGCTCCAATTGCCTTACAGTGGGCGCGCCCCTGCCTCGTGGCCCCCTCGGGCATCGTCTCACGTTGATTCTTCTTCCAAAAAATCACATATATTCCAAAAAAGAATCTCCGTCAGTTTTTATCCCGTTCGGACTCCGTTTGATATGGATTTTCTGCAAAACAAAAAATATGCAACAAGCAGGAACTGGCTATGGGCACTGGATCAATATATTAGTCCCAAAAATAGTATAAAAAGTTGCCAAAAGTATATACAAGTTGTAGAATATTGGCTTGGAACAATAAAAAAATTATAGATACGACGGAGACGTATCAGGCGCCGCCCCCTTCCCTAGTCCTATTTGGACTCCCATGGGGGGGGGGGGAACGCCTTGTGGGCTATCTCTCTCGTGGCCTATGAGGCCCATGACTTCCCCCGGGGGTTCCGGTAACCCCTCGGTACTCCAGTAAAATACCCGAACCACTCGGAACCATTCCGATGTCCAAATACCACCTTCCAGTATATCAATCTTTACCTCTCAACTATTTTGAGACTCCTCGTCATGTATTTGATCTCATCCGGGACTCTGAACAAACTTCGGTCACCAAAACACATAACTCATAATACAAATCATCATCGAACGTTAAGCGTGCGGACCCTACAGGTTCGAGAACTATGTAGACAAGAGCGAGACACATCTCCCATCAATAACCAACAGCAGAACCTGGATGCTCATATTGGTTCTTACATATTCTACGAAGAATTTTATCGGTCAAACCGCAATAACAACATACGTTATTCCCTTTGTCATCGGTATGTTACTTGCCCGAGATTCGATCGTCGGTATCATGATACCTAGTTCAATCTCGTTACCGGCAAGTCTCTTGACTCGTTCCGTAATGCATCATCCCGTAACTAACTCATTAGTCACATTGCTTGCAAGGCTTATAGTGATGTGCATTACCGAGAAGGCCCAGACATACCTCTCCATACTCAGAGTGACAAATCCTAATCTCGATCTATACCAACCCAACAAACACCTTCGGAGACACCTGTAGAGCATCTTTATAATCACCCAGTTATGTTGTGACGTTTGATAGCACACAAGGTGTTCCTCCGGTATTCGGGAGTTGCATAATCTCATAGTCTGAGGAATATGTATAAGTCATGAAGAAAGCAACAACAATAAAACTTCATGATCATTATGCTAAGCTAACGGATGCGTCTTGTCCATCACATCATTCTCTAATGATGTGATCCCGTTCACCAAATGACAACACATGTCTATGGTCAGGAAACATAACCATCTTTGATTAACGAGCTAGTCAAGTAGAGGCATACTAGGGACACTCTGTTTTGTCTATGTATTCACACATGTACTAAGTTTCCGGTTAATACAATTCTAGCATGAAAAATAAACATTTATCATGGTATAAGGAAATATAAATAACAACTTTATTATTGCCTCTAGGGCATATTTCCTTCAGTCTCCCACTTGCACTAGAGTCAATAATCTATATTACATAGTAATGATTCTAACACCCATGGAGTCTTGGTGCTGATCATGTTTTGCTCGTGGAAGAGGCTTAGTCAACGGGTCTGCAACATCCAGATCCGTATGTATTTTGCAAATCTCTATGTCTCCCTCCTTGACTTGATCACGGATGGCATTGAAGCGTCTCTTGATGTGTTTAGTTCTCTTGTGAAATTTGGATTCCTTCACCAAGGCAATTGCTCCAGTATTGTCACAAAATATTTTCATTGGATCCGATGCACTAGGTATCACACCTAGATCGGATATGAACTCCTTCATCTGGACTCCTTCATTTGCTGCTTCCGAAGCAGCTATGTACTCCGCTTCACACGTAGATCCCGCCACGATCCTCTGCTTGGAACTGCACCAACTGACAACTCCACCATTCAATATAAATAATTATTAGGTTTGTGACTTAGAGTCATCCAGATCAGTGTCAAAACTTGCATCGACGTAACCATTTACGACAAGATCTTTGTCACCTCCATAAACGAGAACCATATCCTTAGTCCTTTTCAGGTATTTCAGGATGTTCTTGACCGCTGTCCAGTGATCCACTCCTGGATTACTTTGGTACCTCCCTGCTAAACTTATAGCAAGGAACACATCAGGTCTGGTACACATCATTGCATACATGATAGAACCTATGGCTGAGGCATAGGGAATGACATTCATTTTCTCTCTATCTTCTGTAGTGGTCGGGCATTGAGTCTGACTCAACTTCACACCTTGTAACACTGGCAAGAACCCTTTCTTTGACTGATCCATTTTGAACTTCTTCAAAACTTTATCAAGGTATGTGCTTTGTGAAAGTCCAATTAAGCGTCTTGATCTTAGATCTTGATGCCCAATATATAAGCAGCTTCACCGAGGTCTTTCATTGAAAAATTTCTTATTCAAGTATCCTTTTATGCTATCTAGAAATTTTGTATTACTTCCAATCAACAATATGTCATCCACATATAATATTAGAAATGCTATAGAGCTCCCACTCACTTTCTTGTAAATACAGGCTTCTCCAAAAGTCTCATATAAAACCATATGCTTTGATCACACTATCAAAGCGTATATTCCAACTCCGAGACGCTTGCACCAGTCCATAAATGGATCGCTGGAGCTTGCACACTTTGTTAGCACCTTTAGGATCGACAAAACCTTCTAGTTGCATTATATACAACTCTTATTTAAGAAATCCATTAAGGAATGCAGTTTAGACATCCATTTGCCAAATTTCATAATCATAAAATGTGGTAATTGCTAACATGATTTGGACAGACTTAAGCATCGCTACGGGTGAGAAGGTCTCGTCATAGTCAACTCCTTGAACTTGTCGAACACCTTTCACAACAAGTCGAGCTTTGTAGACAGTAACATTACCGTTAGCATCAGTCTTCTTCTTGAAGATCCATTTATTCTCTATGGCTTGCCGATCATCGGGCAAGTCAACCAAAGTCCACACTTTGTTCTCATACATGGATCCCATCTCAGATTTCATGGCCTCAAGCCATTTCGCGGAATCTGGGCTCATCATCACTTCCTCATAGTTCGTAGGTTCTTCATGGTCTAGTAACATGACTTCTAGAATAGGATTACTATACCACTCTGGTGCAGAACGTACTTTGGTTGACCTACGAGGTTCGGTAGGAACTTGATCTGAAGTTTCATGATCATCATCATTAACTTCCTCACTAATTGGTGCAGGTATCACTGGAACTGATTTCTGTGATGAACTACTTTCCAATTCGGGAGAAGGTACAAGTACCTCATCAAGTTCTACTTTCCTCCCACTCACTTCTTCCGAGAGAAACTCCTTCTCTAGAAAGGATCCATTCTTAGGAAAAAATGTCTTGCCTTCGGATCTATGATAGAAGGTGCACCCAACAGTTTCTTTTGGGTATCCTATGAAGGCGCACTTCTCCGATTCGAGCTTATCAGGTTGAAGCTTTTCGACATAAGCAACGCAGCCCCAAAATTTAAGAAACGACAACTTAGGTTTCTTGCCAAACCACACTTCATATGGTGTCGTCTCAATGGATTTAGATGGTCCTTATTTAACGTGAATGCAACCGTCTCTAAATCATAACCCCAAAACGATAGTGGTAAATCGGTAAGAGACATCATAGATCGCACCATATCTGTCGGGGATTGGGTGCGACATATGCCAAGGGATGGCTCATCATGGTGGGAGCAAGTAGAACGTCGCCGGTGCCCGGAAGCGGGATGAGGCGTAGACACGAAGGCCGGCGTACTTTACCAATGTTCGGGGCTCTCCTAGGAGATAACACCCCTAGTCCTGCTCTGGGGGGTCTCCGCATGATCACTAAGGCACCAGTGAGTACAATGGTGCTCCTTGAGCTGTATGCTAGAGGTAGAAGAAAGCAGGGCTAGCTCTCTCCTCTCTCTATGTGTGAGTCTAGGTCTAACAGGTTGGGAACCCCTTGCATGGGTGCCCTGGGGGTTTATATAGGTCTACCCACAGGGGTACAATGGTAATCTGGCCGGGTGTGGGACCCGGCTATCATCGTCTCTGACCGTTGGCTGCTGGGGCCCGCCGCCTGGCCTGGTACGGGGCCAACAGGCCGCTCCCGCCGCTCGCGGGTCTTGTCGGCTGCTTGTTACTGTAGCCATACCGCTAATGACGCCCGCTTGGTCGGGGGGGGGGGGGGGGTGGCTACAGTCCCGCCGTCTGGTGGGAGATCACCGTAGCCACACCGTGTCTCATCTGGTTAATGGCGCATGGACTCCAAGGGAGGAGTGGGCCGCCTGCTAGAGGCTGGCTTCCCTCGGCCCGACTGGCCAGGCTCGTCCTCCTTCCGGGCTCTCGCTGCCTGATAGGGCCCGCCGCCTGCAGGCCGTACCGACATGCCGTCATGGGAGTAGGGCTCCGCCTGACAGGGGTGACGTCAAGGGTGGCGTGACAACAGTGCCGCGTCATGTGGAGATCTCCGCCTGTACGGGGCACTGTGGCCGCACCGTGCTCTGGATATGGGGGTGAGGGGCTACACTATAGCCACACCCTGTCTTGTCTTCTTAATGGGGGCGCAGACTTTGAGAACACCGTGGGACGCCTGCTAGGAGCCGGCCTCTCTGGAGGCCGCCTGCTAGGAGTCGGCCCGTCTTGGGGCTGCCCTCTGGCGCTTGCCGTCTTCTGGCAGCTGGCCGCTTGATCCAGGCAGCCACCAGAAGGCGGCGCTTCATCCTTGATGCTAGAGGGGCGCAACCGGCCCCGATGTCTTGAAATGTTCAGGGACTTGGGTTAGGCTACCCGTGGCCCATTACTCCGACAGTAGTCCCCGAAGCTGATGAGGCGTCGTGGCTAATAAGTCGAGAAGCCTCAGGAGTGTCCTTCTCCGAGTGCTCTCGCTGAATGCTTTGTCCGTCTTCTGGTGTGCTGCCTGCTGGGAATCGGTCATGACCAGGCGGACTCGTTTGATAGTTTTGAAACACCAAGGCGGGAACCAGGTGGCGTGCTTGCTAGGCCTCTAGGCCCGCGGCCCGCTGCGAGCACGCCACGCGGCGCCAACTAGCCAGGCCAGCCTTCCAGCCCACGCGCATGATGGGACGCGACAACATACTGGGCCCGGCATTATCGGGCCTCGGCGCGCGAGCGGATCCGCTGCGGCCGAGGCGGGCGGTTGCGATTCTATGCGGAGTTACTGCACGCAGTAACTCGTGCAATAATATCGGGGTCGTGGGGTCGTGGGTGCAGTTAATCCCACGATCCCACTTCCTGCCCCCTCGGCTTCGCAGCCCAGGGGCTATAAGTAGGGGGAGGAGGGGGAGCGGCAGAGCACGCACGCCCTCCTCTCCCTTTGCCATTTCCGTCCTTCTCCTCCTCTCGCTGCCGCCGCACTCCTATGCTTTGCCGAAGCGCTGCCGCAGGTCGTCACCGTCGATCTCCTCCACCCCGAACCTCTCGGCTCGCCGCGGTCTTTGCCCGCCGCTGCGTCGTTTCTCCATCCAGCTCGAACTCCATGGCGCACGAACGGGGAGGGGATTGGGATGGCTCGCTCGTGATCGACGACCACCTCCCCTTCCTTTGCGCCACACGGCGGCTGCTCTGCGCGGGCTTCGTCAAGGTGCGCGTGCCACCAAAGAAGGAGATCTCGCCGGCGCCGAAAGGAGGCGAGCGGGTTATCTTCCGCTCGCACTTCCTTCATAGCTTCCGCCTACCGGCGAGCGGGTTCCTCCGCTCCTTCCTCGACTTCTATCATCTCCAACCACACCATGTGACGCCCAACACCGTGACGTTGCTCTCCGCCTTCGTCATGATGTGTGAGGGCTACCTCGGCATCCTCCCCACCATCGAGTTGTGGGGAGCGTTCTTCTACACCAAATTGGGCACCTCTGCCAAGAAGAAGGCGGCCCAGTGCGGAGCCTTTGTCGCGGTGCGCCGTCCGTGAGCGAAGAAGGCCTTTCCCCACCATCAAGCTATCACAGTCGGTCAAACTGTGGCAGAAATCATATTTTTATGTGGAGAATGTTGATCCGTCCATCGACTTCATCAACCTGCCGCCCTACGAAGCCTACCCTCCGGCCGAACCTCGGGCCAACTAGGGCTACAAGCCAAAGCCCATGTCGGCCGATGCCATCGCTGCCGTCAACCGGATCCAGGTGCTGACTGATGAGGAAGGCCTCAAGGCGTCCGACCTGCTGGTTGCCTTCGTCGTGCACCGAGTTCTCCCGCTCCAAGGCCAGCCTCATCTAATCTGTTGGATGAGTGGGCACCGTGACCCGAGCCGGATGTGCACGAGGGACATGCCGACCGCTGAGGTTGCCCGTATTGTGAACGAGATCTCCGACCTCAAGCTGTCGGAAGGGTCTTGGCGATTCGGCAAGCGGCCATACTGCCGCGCCAACCCGCCGCCGGTTGTAAGTTTCTCAACTCTTTCCTTTTCATTACCTCGTCTTGGTCTTGGTCTTGCTGTCTTGAATAGTCGGTCTTCGGAACGCAGATCTACATGTCTCCGGCGACGGCCCCCATCGTGGGGTCGGATGGAGGCTACCAGCCAGACAGGGAGGTGAGCGATGTGGACGACCCCGATTTGGGGGCGGCCGCCCTGGAAGACGACGCCATAGGCAGCGGTGACGGAGCAGGCGGCTCCGAAGAAGGAAGCGGCCTCGATACCTGACCCGATGATGATGAGGAGGAGGATGAGCCGCGCCATGCGCGAGGTGCCGACAAAGCAGACGTGGGCCCCTCCGCCGAGCCGGCTGCTCACGGTGGCACGCGCAAGCACAAAAAAGGCGCCCTCTTGTTTGGCAGCATGCCGAAGAAGACCAAGAACCCGACCGCCGCGACCAGGCGGAAGGAGGCCGCCGTGAAGGCGACCAAGTTCCAGAAGCTTCCGAAGACGCCTCCTATGGTGTCGGCGTAAGTATCTTTTTCTTGTGCTCTCCTTTCTTGTTGACTCTATTTGAGCTTCCTTGCTTTATTTCTTAACTTAGGGCCCCGCTCTCTCTTGAGAAGTCGGCCGCCGCCTCCATCATTGGGTCGGCGAAGACCTCCACCACCACCCAGCGAATCGACCCTGCCGCCGACCTCCGGGAGGCGCAGGAGCAAAACACGCAGGAGGCGCGTGCGGAGCGGGAAGCCGTACGCAGGGAGAAGGCGGAGGCGGACAAGGCAGAGGCCGCCGCATTGAAGAAGCAGGCGGAGGCTAAGGCCGATGCCGCGGCGAAGAAGCTGGCTGAAGAAGCCGTGCACCGTTAGGCGCCGCTATTCGTCATTCCCTTGAACTCCGCGCCGCCACCACCAGAGTTCAGGGCGCCGACTGGGGGAGCCGGCGACGAGCATCCGGTCATGGAGAGGGAAGGCAGCGATGTCGTCATGCCGGATGTAGACGTGCCGCCGCCACCGCCGTCTAGAGGAGCGCGGGATAAATAGCCGGCTGCCCTGCTGGTGCCGCCAGCCGGAAACGAGGTGGTGACGGGCCCGACTCCTGAGGCCCACACACCATCGCGCCGCCGAGGCGCGAAGGCGGCTTCGGCGCCACGACCGCTAGAAGCCGGTGCTGCAAGCTCGTCCGTCCTGTATGCCGAAGCAACCAGCGCCGCACCCCCTGAATGGGTGCGTGGAGGCGGGACGGGCGCTTTAAACCAAGCTATCCCGGATGTCCAGGCCAAACTCCGAGCTGAGGCCACCGCTCTTCAGCAGTGCAACAGGGCGTTCTTGGATTTGCGAGCAGCCATTCAGGTATGTCTTTTATTTCTTCGTCTTTGATTCTTGTATTCTTCCTCATGGGCGCGCCAACAAGACTCCATCGGGTGTAGCCCCGAAGTTTCGGGTCAGGCCGAAAGCAGCGGCTCGGAACTTTAATTGGCAAGCTCCGAGTGCTGACTTTATCTGCTATCCTCATTGCAGGATTATCATAACCTTCGCGCGATCACCTTCAACTCCAACGTCCGAGATCTGGACCGACGGACCGCTGACTTATCGGAAAGCCGGAGTAAGTCTTTGTTTTCTTTTTCTGCGGGGGCGTGCCAGCGCACCCACGGGATGTAGCCCCCAAGATTCAGTCCAACTGCTGAGCAGTCGGGTCGGATCTCCCCGGCAAATGCACTTCCTTTTTTGTTGACTGTTGATAACCTTTTTCTCTACGGGGGTGCGATAGCGGACCCGAGGGCTGTAGCCCCCGAGATTCGGGCCGACTATTGAGAAGTCGGGCCGGATCTCCCCGACAACTGTACTTCTTCCTTGTTGATCGTTGAAATTTTTTCTTTTCTTTATTCTTGCAGAGGCCAAGGCTGCCCTTCAGCAGCAGCTGGGTGAAGCCAACACTGCGCTGCGTGCCAAGGAGGCAGAGTGCAACGAGCTGGCCTAGGAGCATGACCGACTGGTTGAGCAACTGGCGGAGTAGGCGAAGCTTCTCCAGACGACCCAGAAGGAGGCAGAGGAGAAAGAGTCCAGTATCCTCGCCGAGTTTAGACCAAACGCTCCACCTGGACCGACAAGGAGGCGCTGCTGAAATCCGGCTTCGGCAGGATTGAAGACATAGTTGATGGTAAGCTTTCTTATTTTTCTTTCTTTGAGCTGCCGGCTGCCGATCGAGCCGGCTTCTGGCTTCTGACTTCTGACTTATGATTTCTTTGCTTTCTGCCTGAACAGACTTCTTTCCTGGCCACTCTGACGCCGCCAACCAGGCTATTGCGGCTTATGGTGAAGAACGGAGGGCGGAAGGCGTGCAGATTGGTGCCGATGCCCCCCGAACCCTTAGCGAACAACTTCTCATCATCCAGGCCCGCCTTCGGCCGGCTCATCGAATGTTGCGCCGTCTTCAACATGTCGGGGCCCAAGCGATCTCCGCCCTTTGGCCGGACATGCCGGCTCCGCGCACTCCTAGTCGGACTGCCGATTGGCTCGAGGTGGCGGCCAACCGACTTGAGCCTTGGAAGGGTTCCTCGGCCCGGGCTAGAGCGTGCTGGGCCTTGGAGTTCGTCAAGGTTTGGTACCCTGGGCTAAATCTAGCCCAGTTGTACACGTTTCGGCAGGAGGCCCAAGAGGAGCTGGTGGCCGTGGAGCGCGATCTTGTTAGACGGGCCGCGGCGATCACCGAGTACACCAACACCAGCATGTTCGTTCCTGAGCTGGCTGAGAACGGTGCCGAGGCGCCACCGGAATGGTTCGGGCTGAACCCGGAGGACGACGAACACTCAGCCGAGATGATCGACTCCAGCGACGAGGGAGAAGACGAGGAGGACGAGGAAGGCGAAGAAGATATGCCAGAGGTCGGAGCGGACGGCCGGCCTCAGCTTGACCATGCCTCAAACAACAAGCCACGCTCTAGTGCGCCGACTGCTGCTGGAGGCGACCCAGCGGAGACTGACCAGCCGTCCACTCCACCAAACAGCACTACCGACTCCGCCAACCAGCCGGACCCCTCTACTGCTCCTTAGGCCGCCGACTTATCTTTATTTTTCCTGCTTTATCAGTCTCGACAACTTTGTTAAATTTGCACAATTCCACCTGCGGGGTGTATTTCAAACTCTGTTGAATGCTGGCCAAGGGCCTTTTGACATGTAAATATTCTTCCACACAAGTTGTGCTTTTGCCGAGTTCTGACTTTTCTTGCTTTTTGCTCCTTGGCCTTTTTCCTTTGCCGCCCTCCCTTGGTTGCCGTCTTGCCAACCAAACAGCCACTCTGCGGACTGCGGCTGGGTCAATGTCGGATGTGGGGTTCCGGCAAACCCTTAAGGTTCAAACACTGGGGTGCGCGCAAAGTCTTTCCCTCACCGATCTACGCCCTAGCTCGCTAAGATCTCGTGGACGAACTCGGATTTAACTCGCAACACGTAGAGACACGAGGTTTATATCGTTCGGGCCACCGTTGTGGTGTAATACCCTACTCCAGTGTGGTGGTGGTGGATTGCCTCTAGGGCTGATGATGAACAGTACAAGGGAAGAACAGCCTCCTAAGGTTGAGGTGTTCTTGTGGCTAGGGTAGGCTCTCGATAGGGTTGGATCAAGCCAAGATGAGATGATCCCTCCCTACTATGGTGGCTAGCTCTACTTATATAGGCCCTGGACCTCTTCCCACATATTGAGCGGGAAGGGAGCCAACAACGGCGGGCAAGTACAAAAGTGGTCTTCGCCTGCGAAAAGCTCTGGTGGTGACGCCGTCTTGGGCTCCATGATGAACTCCATCTTGCCGTCCTCCTGGTCTTGGTCTCGTTGCACCGATATAGCAACCTTTGCCTGATGCCTCGGTACTCTTCGCCTGCGTTGGCCTCCTTAGCACCAAAGAGGAAATAAGGACGCTGCGCGCGCTGGCGCCCGCCTAGCGTCGTTCGTCATGGCTCACGTCACGAGAGCCTCGTGAGGTTTGCCCCGCCTTGATATCTCCGCTCCTCACGAGCACGCCTGGCTAGGCCACTCCAGAGGAGGTCTTGCATCATCCGCCTCGCGAGGCTTGGACCCTCGTGAGGGTCTTGGGTGCCTTGTTGATGAAGATGGGTCGTATGGCCTGCTGGCTTAGCCACGCCGCAGGCCGTAGGTAGGCAAGTCTAGGGACCCCCGTTCCCAGAATGCCGATAGTAGCCCCCGGGCCCAAGGTGCGCTCGGGCTTGGCTTCACGGCGAAGCCAAGGGTCAAGTTCGGAGCACCGCGGGCCCCAAAAGCCTGCGACCTAGGTCGAGCATGGCGGTTTATAGGACGTGGGCACCTCCGCTTCCCCACGCTGCCTCGGCAACTGCATGACTTGACAAGTCCCTGCGACATGCAAGGAAAACCATCATTACCTACGATCGTGGGAGATGCTGGTTGGCCTACTTTCGCTACAAATGGGGAGGAGGGTGGAGCCCCCGTCGCCCATCTCTTCCTCGCTTTCTTGCTGCTTCCTCCCCGCTCCACTGCTGACAACAATGGCGCCTATCAGAAGGTTCTCTGCCGAAGAGAAAGGAAAGGCTCCCCGTGATGATCCGGGGCCACTTCCGCCGAAGAATAGGTCGATCCATCGCCACGAAGAAGTGGCGATGCAGGTGGTGATGAGGCCTTGGTGCGAGCGGCTTCCTCCGGGGTATCCGCTACCCTTTTACGCCTGAGCTGAAGGCTCAGGAGGATGGGGCGACGAGCAGTGCCGTCCGCGCCGCGCCCGGTCGCCCAGCGCCCGCGGCGGCAGCGCCCGTCGCCAGCGGAATCCACGCCGCGGACTCCTCGCGTGAGCTGGTGCTGTGGGCGCTGATGCCTCCAAGCTCCTGGATCCGCTTCCCGCGGTTCTTCTCCGACGTGATGCCGTCAAGGGGGGCCCTTGAGGTCTGGTTGCAGCACACCGACTGCAGCGCTCCAGCGACCGGAGCGAAGATCGAAGCGGTCCCCACCGGCAAAATCTTCATGACCCGCGGCTGGGGGGAAATCGCACGGGTCTGCCGTGCGAGGGGCGCGCTCGCGATCCACTTCGAGTATGATGGCGCTTCCACGCTCTTCTTCAAGGTCTTCAATGCCGAGGGCCGCCGCCTAGAGTGCTACTCCGGGGGGAAGCGCCAAGCTGACGCGCGCTCCGCTCGCAGCCACTACAGCAGCAGCAGCCCTTGGAAGTTCAGCAGCTCTCCTGAGCTCTATGAGACTCCGGAGACGAGCGATGACAGCTACGTGCCCCTGAGCTCTCGCCGCTATCGGAGCAGAGCTGCGGCGTCCGGCCGTCGCCGCTGCTGATCTGGATGGGGTTGGCGTCGGCCTCCCGTGGCCCACTGTTGATGATGGCATCTGCCACGGGAGGGTGTAGATAGGATCCCCCTTAGTTTTGGCCTTGTTCCCTGCAAAGGATTATGAATTACCCCGTGGGGGAATGTAAGGGTCTGTAACACCTTTTGCGCTTATCTTCCTCGTTATGAAAACTTGGCGAACGCGTGTCCCGTTAAGGCTCGATCCCCCTTTCTTTCCTAGCAATAGCATGTTGCTCTGCGTTGATGTGTCCCGTCCCCAGTGTGGCTACACCGCCGGGTATGCTAGGTCGTGTCTTTGTGGTCAAGGCCGGAGGTGTGTGGCCGAGGTCCAAGAAGAGCCCCCTGAGACGCGATGCTCGGGAGGTCCCCTTAGCGCTCAAGCAGCCATGGTAAGGCAAGAGAGGGAGTTGACGTGGCCGCAACGGGGTCGCGGCAAGGCGTGGGTGACCATCAGGCCCCAACATTTAGCTGATTCGAGAGCGGGACTTATCTTGTTGACTTCGCGGCGATTCTTGACGGTGGGCTAGGCCTGCGCGCCTACTTGCGCGGCATAGCCAGGCCAGCCCACACGAGTTTCCTTCCCCTCAAGCCTTCCTTAGTGCTCTACGTCCTCAGGTCCCGGCCCTCGAGCGAGCTCAGCCGCTGCTGGTATGCCGGGTCGCGATGCCGTGGGCAAGGCCAGGGGGTGAAGGCTAGGGAGCCAGTAAGAGCTCCCGAGTCGCTATGCTCAGGAGCCCCCCTTTTAACGCGCAAGCGAATTGCATGAGAGAAAAGGAGGCATGCGGTGCCGCCTGCTACCCTTCCCATGGGTTCCCTGTGACAGGCACAAAAAAATGGTTTGCCATTACAGCTGCCGGCCCGCCGCTGGTTGCTCTGGATGGGTTGAAGGCACTGAGGGCCTGGTGAGGTGACGTGCGCGGGGCGTGTCGGGAGCCAGAGCTCGACCCCTCAGATTTGTCGACGTGGTAGGGACGGACCCATGAACCAGCGTCGTGCCCGTGAGGCTCCGTGGGAGGTGATGATTAAGCAGGCGATAACCGTAGGCAGGTTAAACATGAGCAGCAGATCAACATGGATAAATGCAGGAAGGTACATGCCAATGGGTCCGGCCCGAGCGGCTTGGGGATGATGCAGCCCGAGGGGCGCCCCCAGCAAGGTAAGCTAAAGGCATAAGCGAAAGGGATACATGCCGCAGGGATGGACGCACGCGGCCTGGGAATAATGCTGCCCGAGGGGCGCTCCCAGCTAAACGAGCTCGGAAGATGTCACCTGGTTCTGTAGACGAAGTAGAGTCGGTGCGGCTGAAGGCGTGCGCCGAAGGAAGGACTCCTCACGAGCCTCCAGAGCCCTGAGCCTCGGGAGGCTCTGGGGGCTCGGGAGGTTCCCTGAAGACCGTCTCCATCTCCTCCAGGACGGCGTGGTACCTGGCCTCCTGAGCCGCCAGGACACGCCGCATGTTGCGCTGATAGGCCGACGCCACGCTCGGCAAGCCGAAGGGCAAGCGAACGTAGCTGTGTGGCGGGCCCTCGCAGCTGCCCACACGCGAAGGCCAGAAACACCGCTGGGACGCAGCCCTGTTGAGCCTTGGGACATCGATGCAGACATGCAGCCCGCATCCTCGCCAGGATGGGGAGCTGCGCCTCGTGAGCGGCTGTCGCCGCGCATGGCTCTTGCGTCTTGCAGTTCCTGAGTGGTCTTGGCGATGAACTCCTGAGTGGTGGGTGCTCCTCGCCCTGTGTTCTCCTGAGGGAGACGTGCCGCGAAGCATGCCTCCAAGTGGTGCCCAAGCGCCTCCCTCATGAGGTTGGCAAGGTCTGAGGCCCACCAGAAGAGAGCCCCCGAGCCCTGCCCGAGGAGGGCACCGGGCGCGCCTTCCTATGCGACAGAGGGAGGCGCCCCTGGGACGGACGCTGATCCTGATGAGACTCCTGCCGCGGCGCTATCCTGCTGAGGTCCTGCGCGGTGCAGCTGCTTCTTCTTGGGAATGGCCTCCGGAGGGCCCTTACTTCTGTTGTCGGGGTCGTCGATTGCTGCAGCCTGGAACGCGCGCTCGAGGGAGCACACCACATCTCTTTCTTCACATGGGACTGTGATGATTCCGCCGCTTCCTGGCATCTTGAGGAGGTTGTAGCCGTGATGGGTGACTGCCATGAACTTGGCCAGGGCCGGATACCCGAGGATGGCGTTGTACGGCAGGCAGATGTGCGCGACGTCGAAGTCGATGAGCTCGGTGCGGTAGTTGTCGCGCGTGCCGAAGGTGACGGGCAGGCGGACCTGCCCTATCAGTGTGGTGGAACCGTCGGTCACTCCTGAGAAAGGCTTGGTATGCTGGAGCTGCTCGTATGGCACTTGGAGGCTATCGAACATGTCGTCGGACAGGACGTTGAGCCCTGCACCACCGTCGATGAGGGTCTTGGTGACCTGCACATTGCTGATGACTGGGGAACACAACATAGGGAGGGCGCCAACAGTGGCTGCGCACTTGAGCTGATCTACCGAGTTGAAAGTGATGGCGTATTGGGACCACTTGAGCGGGCTCGTGGCCTCGAGCTTGGGGAGCACCGCATTCACCTCGTGAGCGAATTGTTTGAAGATGCGCTGAGATGCTAGGGCCTGGGCGCCGCCCAAGATGCAAGCGATCGCACACGGCTCCTGGAAGCCCCCCAGCCCCCTCGTCCTGGTGGTGGTCGTCGTTCCTTCTTGGTGGCGGCAGCGGGGGAAGACCGGTGTTGCCCTGAGGGTGATCCTCACAAGGCGGGTCCCTCCAGGCGCCCTCGCGAGGTTGGTCCTGCCAGCGGTCCTCGCGAGGCCTGTCGCGCCATTCCTGGCGCGGGCCACGGTCATCCCAGCATCCGCCTCCACGTCCTCCTCCTCGGTCGTATCCCCGTTCATTGCGCTCGGGGCATCGGCCGAAGCGCCCTTCTCGTATGGCTCTGAGCTCTTGACAGTCACTGGTGTTGTGGGTGTTCAGGTTGTGAAGGGCGCAGAACGGTCGGGTGCTCTTAGACGACTCGGGCAGATCTCTGCCTTGCTTGGTGTCGGGCTCCGCTGCGAGCACAACTGCCTCCTTGCACTTTACGTCCTTGGCCTTGGCTTTCTTCTCCTCTGCACCCGCGGCTGGCAGTTCTAAGAGAGAGAGACGCCCCTCCTCAGCTCTTGCGCACTCGGTCGGCAAGTTGAACAGCTCTTGGGAGGTGCAGAGTTCCTCGTGGATGGCGAGCTCTTGCTTCATCTTGACGTCACGGACGCCGTCAGAGAACACAGAGATGATGGCCTCATCCGTCACCTTGGGGATCTTGAGGCGAGTGTTGTTGAAGCGCTGGATGTACTTCTAGAGGGTCTCTCCTGGTTGTTGCTTGATGCTGCATAAATCACCCGCACCCGGCGGGCAGTCGCGAGTGCCCTGGAAGTTGGCGACGAAGCGGTCGCGCATTTCGTCCCAGGAGGAGATTGAGCCGTGTTGCAGGTTGAGGAGCCAGGAGCGGGCTCCATCCTTGAGAGCCATGGGAAACCAGTTCGCCATAACTTTCTCATCGCCGTTGGCCGCTTTGATGCTCAGCTCATAGAGTTGGAGGAACTCCGCGGGGTCGGCGGTGCCGTCGTAGCGAGGAGGCAGATCCGGCTTGAACTTGCCTGGCCAGGTGACGCTGCGCAGCTCGGGGGTGAAGGCACGGCAGCCAGCCATGGTTGCCGGGGCCCGCTTCGGAGGTGGAGCTTGGTCTTGGCGAGGTCCATGTGGCGTCGCCACGAGCGGCGAGCGGTCTTGGCGAGGTGGCGCGGGGAGCGCAGGTGCAACTTCTCGCGGCCGCGAGATTTCTTGGCAGCCTCTCTCTTCGCGCACGGGCACCGGGCGGGGTGGATCACACCGCGGAGGCGCGCGCCATGGTGCCAAGGCACCGTCTTGAGGCAGTGGTGGCGGAGGCGCGCCATGGGTCTCGTTGCCCATGGCTGGCTAAGGGTGGGGCAGAGAGAGGGACGGCGCCGGAGAGCCCCCTGCGGCGCGGACGAGGTCGGCGACGCGGTCGAGCCACTCCTCGTAGAGGTCGTCAACTGGGCGGTAGCGTAGGAGTTCGTTCGCTGCAAGGAGCGCGGCCCGCGCCTCCATGGGAGCACGGCACGCGTGAGACGAAGAACCGGCATGGGTCAGCGATGGAGTGGTGGTGTGGCCGTCCTGCCGCACTGAAGGGTGCAGCGAGGATGCCTGCTACTCGTTCCCCGCCGGGCCGGTGGCAGCGTTGGCGGCGGGAGACGGAGAACAACGAGGTGGCCCACCGACGGGAGCCGTCTAAGCGATGCGAGTGGTGAGGGCAGCCCGACGCTCAGCTCGAGCACGGCGAGCGTCCGCCTTGGAGACGACGGAGCGACTGATCGACGCGAGGGAAGCTACAGCGCACCCCTACCTGGGGCGCCAAATGTCAGATGTGGGGTTCCGGCAAACCCTTAAGGTTCGGACACTCGGGTGCGAGCGAAGTCTTTCCCTCACTGATCTATGCCCTAGCTCGCTAAGATCTCGCGGACGAACTTGACGAACTCGCAACACAGAGAGACACGAGGTTTATACTGGTTCGGGCCACCATTGTGGTGCAATACCCTACTCCAGTGTGGTGGTGGTGGATTGCCTCTAGGGCTGATGACGAACAGTACAAGGGAAGAACAACCTCCTGAGGTTGAGGTGTTCTTGTGGCTAGGGTAGGCTCTCAATCGGGTTGGATCAAGCCAAGATGAGATGATCCCTCCCTACTATGGTGGGTAGCTCTACTTAGATAGGCCCTGGTCCTCTTCCCAAATATCGAGCGGGGAGGGAGCCAACAACGGCAGGCAAATTTGAAGGGGGACAGCTAGTACAAGCTATCCTGACAAAAGTCGTCTTCGCCTTTGAAAAGCTCTGGTGGTGATGCCATCTTGGGCTCCATGATGACCTCCGTCTTGCCGTCCTCCTAGTCTTGGTCTCGTTGCACCGATATAGCAACCTTTGCCTGATGCCTCGGTACTCTTCGCCTACGCTGGCCTCCTTTGCACCAAAGAGGAAATAAGGATGCTACGCGCGCTGGCGCCCGCCTGGCGTCGTTCGTCATGGCTCACGTCACGAGAGCCTCGTGAGGTTTGCCCCGCCTTGATATCTCCGCTCCTCGCGAGCACGCCTGGCTAGGCCACTCCAGAGGAGGTCTTGCGTCGTCCGCCCCGCGATGCTTGGACCCTCGCAAGGGTTTTGGGTGCCTTGTTGATGAAGATGGGCCGTATGGTAACTCTTTAGCCACGCCGCCGCAGTGACGAGCAAGTCTGGAACCCCGTTCCCAGAACACCGACAGTCAAGTACTTAGCTACCTTCGGAGAGCAAGTACTTAGCCGACTAGAGCGTTAGCAAGTTAAGTATAAACCGGCCGGCTGGCTGCTCAGCAGCCGGTCGATGAGGCGGGATGCCGCCCTAGACTATGTGCGTGCTTTGGGTCCTTAGACATTTTTCATGTGGACACCCTTTCTGCAACTCCTGCCCACCGGACAGTCGCTCTGCGAGCTGCGGCTTCTGGCAGGAGAAGGTTTAGGTGCCAACACACTACTTGTCCGACTGCAGGAAGCACCACATAGTACAAGGCGGCGAGTCCCCGGGCCGACTGGTCGAACCCGGTGTCAGGCGGAATAATGAAATGACACATTTGTATGCGTAATACTTATCATATAGATAAAAGAGGGTAGCCCCCGAGCTCTTCTCGGGGGACCCGGAGTCTTCGTACTTAATACAAAAGGTAGCGTGGTACATACTGCATCAACTGTAAAATTTTCGAAGGAGGTTTGCATTCCACGGCCGCTCTGTCTCCTTGCCGGAGTCGTCTCTCTTGTGTGCTCTGGGCTTCTGAGCATCGATCAGGTAGTAGGAGTCATTGCCCAGAACTTTGCTGATGATGAAGGGGCCTTCCCAAGGTGCCGAGAGCTTGTGCTGGCCGGCTGTTATTTGGATCAGCCAGCACAAGGTCTCCCTCTTGGAAGGATCTTGGCTTGACCTACCGATTGTAGTATCGGCATAGACTCTCTTTGGTAGATGGTGGACCGACTGAGTGCCAACAGCCGGCCCTCTTCCAGCAGATCGACGCCGTCTTCTCGTGCTTCTTTTGCCTCCTCCTCGGTGTACATGGTGACTCGAGGGGAGTCGAATTCTATGTCCGTCGGGATGACGACTTCGGCATCGTAGATGAGGAAGAAATGCGTGAAGCCGGTTGACTTGTTTGGAGTTGTGCGCAGGCTCCAAAGGATGGCCGGCAGCTCATCGAGCCAATAGCCGGCCGAACGCTCCATAGGCTCGACCAGTCGGGGCTTGATGCCGGACAAAATGAGGCCGTTTGCTCGCTCCACCTGACTGTTTGACTGCGGATGGGCAACAGACGCTAAGTCCAGTCGGATGCCCTGCGTCACGCAGAAATGAGCCAAGGCGCCTTTGGCAAAGTTTGTGCCGTTGTCGGTGATGATGCTGTGTGGTATGCCATACTGGGTGGTGATGTCTGCGATGAAAGTCACAACAGTCGGACCATTCAACTTCTTGATTGGTTTTGCTTCTATCCACTTGGTGAACTTGTCCATGGTGACAAGCAGATGAGTCATGCCGCCGCGTGCTGTCTTGAATGGTCCCACCATGTCCATCCCCCAGACGGCAAAGGGCCAGGCAATGGGGATGGTCTTGAGTGCAGAAGCCGGCAAATGTGGCTTGGAGCGGAACTTCTGGCACCCCTTACATTTCTGGACCAAGTCTTTGGCATTTTCTAGAGCAGTTGGCTAGAAAAAACCATGGCGAAAAGCTTTGGCAACACGTGATCTTGAAGCCGCGTGGTGACCACACTCGCCTTGGTGGATATCTTTGAGGATTGCTTGGCCTTTCTCTGGCTCCATGCAGCGCTGGTACACACCAGTGACAGTGCGCCTCAGAAGTTCTCTATTGACAATGGTGTATGCTACTGCTCGACGTTGCACTTGTTGGGCCGAGAATTCATCAGTCGGCAGCTACTTGTTTACCAGAAAGTTGAGGATGGTCTGCGCCCATGAAGGTGATCTTATTTCTTCGACTGTCAGGACTGCAACTTGCACGAGGGCGGTTGGGCTGGGAGGTGGCGGGTTGGAGTCGGCTGCCGCTTGCTATGTCGATGAAGTCCCCGGGCTGACTGCTGCAGCCCCCGGGCCAAGTTCTGAAGTCCCCGGGACGAGTGCGACTGCTGCAGTCCCCGGGCCGCCTGTCGAAGTCCCCGGGCCGACTACTGGGATCCTCCAGTCGGATCCGACTGCTTTGGGAGGAGCCGGCATGAAGATGGAGTCTGATTCTGGTGATGGCTTGATAGACGGCTTGAGGAGGCGTTGTAGGGCGACGCCGGCTGGTATTGCTTACCGGGTGGAGCCGATCCGTGCCAAGGCATCGGCTTGCTCGTTGTCATTTCGCAGCACATGGAGGAACTCGCACCCTTCAAAGTATCCGCTGAGTTGCTGTACGAGGAAGCGGGAGCTTGCCATGTTTGCATCCTTGGCGTCCCAGTCGCCTGACGACTACAGGACCACCATGTTGGAGTCACCACAGCACAAGATCCGGTGAATGCCGAGTTCCTTGGCAAGCCGGAGCCCGTGTATGAGTGCTTCGTATTCAGCTACATTGTTGGAGGTGGCAAAATGAATTTGCAACACATATCTGAGCTTGTCGCCTTTGGGAGAGGTGAGGACGATGCCGGCTCCCAAACCGGTGTGCATCTTGGAGCCATCAAAATGCATCCGCCAATGGGTGGAGTCCGGTGCTGGCGGCAGGTACTGGGTCTCGGCCCAGTCGACGAGGAAGTCAGCCAGTGCTTGGGATTTGATGGTGGTGCGAGGCTGGTAGTAGATGGTGTTGGGGGCCAAATCTATGGCCCATTTGGCCACTCGGCCCGAAGCATCTCGGCTTCCAATGATCTCGGCAAGTGGAGCAGTGCAGACAACAGTGACTGGGTGCTCTTGAAAGTATGGATTCAGCTTCTTGGCGGCGAAATGCACGCCGTAGCACATCTTCTGATAGTGGGGGTAGTTCTGCTTGGAGGCGGACAACACTTCACTCATGTCGGAGCCACAACTATGACTGTGTTGTCTTCCTTGCGCTCCACAACTATGACTGTGCTGACCACCCGGCTGGTGGCGGCAATGTAGAGAAGCATGTGCTCCTTAGCAGTCGGAGCCGCCAGGACAGGCGGAGTGGTCAACATCTTCTTGAGCTGGAGAAAAGCTTCGTTCGCCTTGTCGTTCCACTCGAAAAAAGTGGTTTTCTTCATGAGCTGGTATAGGGGAAGAGCCTTCTCGCCCAGCCGACTGATGAAACGGCTGATGGATGCCAAGCAGCCGGTGAATTTTTGCACATCTAGCAGTCGGGTGGGTACCTCCATCCTCTCGATGGCTTTGATCTTCACAGGGTTGCATTCTATGCCGCGCTCTGAGACTAGGAAACCAAGAAGCTGGCCGGCTGGTACTCCAAAGACACATTTCTCTGGGTTGAGCTTGATTTCAAAGCGGCGCAAGTTTTCAAAGGTTTCCTTGAGGTCCTCTAGCAGAGTGCTATGCTTCTCCGTCTTCACCACAATGTTGTCCATATAGACGTGGGTGTTCTTGCCGAGTTGCTTGAGGAGACACTTCTGCATGCAACGCTGAAACGTGGCGCCGACATTCCTCAAGCCAAACG
This sequence comes from Aegilops bicornis, assembly GCA_021605145.1. Taxonomy (NCBI): domain Eukaryota; kingdom Viridiplantae; phylum Streptophyta; class Magnoliopsida; order Poales; family Poaceae; genus Aegilops; species Aegilops bicornis. The sequence continues at coordinate 180,664,210 of CM038669.1, forward strand.
TCATGGTCAGGTAGCAGAAGGCTCCGAATGGTGTAATGAAGGCGGTCTTCAGCCTGTCGGCCGGTTCAGTTTGATCTGGTGATACCCTGAGTATGCATCCAAAAAACTCAACAACTCGCATCCAGCTGTGGAGTCTATCACTTGGTCGATTCTTGGCAAAGCAAATGGGTCTTTGGGGCAAGCTTTGTTGAGGCTGGTATAATCAATACACATGCGCCACTGCTTATTCTTCTTCAACACAAGGATTGGGTTGACTAACCACTCTGGGAAGAACACTTCCATAATGAAGCCGGCTGCTAGAAGCCGGGCTATTTCTTTTCCAACGACTCTTCTCTTCTGACAGGCGGCGCAAGGGCTGCCTGACTGGCTTGGCATCAGGTCGGACATGTAATTTGTGCTCAGCGAAATCCGTCGGAACACACGGCATGTCCTTAGGAGACCATGCAAAGATGTCCGGATTCTCACAGAGGAAATCGATGAGCTCGCTTTCCTATTTGCTGTCAAGGTTTGCACCAATGAGAGCGTGCCTCTCCGGGTGCTTCGGGTCCAAGGGTATATTCTTTGTTTCTTTTGCCGGCTTGAACGAGCCCTCAGCTTTCGACTCCTTGGGGTTTGGCGACATTTCTGGCTGCTTGCCTGCCATCGCCAAAACCCGGTCAAGGAGCCGCTTCTCTGCAGCAATCATGAGGGACTCTGCTAGCCGGCTGCTGTCTGCGCACAAGCGGACGACTTCTTGTAGTCCCCGACTACGTTTAGGAATCCCTTGGTGCTTGGCATCTTCATCTTGAGGTAAGCATAGTGGGGGACCGCCATGAACTTGGCTAGAGCAGGCCGGCCAAGTAGCGCGTGATAGGGGCTCTCAAGGTCTACCACCTCAAACCAGACTGGCTCTCAGCGGAAGTGATCTTTGTCTCCAAAGAGGACGTCTATCTGGGTCTTGCCGATTGGTGAGCAGGAAAGGCCAGGGACTATGCCATGGAATACAGTCCGACTGGGCTGGAGCTGCTTCTGCTTGATTCCCAACTTCTCCATAGTGTCTCGGTATAGGATGTTGATGCTGCTGCCGCCATCTATCAGAACTCGGGAGAAGCGGGCAACCCGCCTCTCTGTTGCGAAGATGGCGTCCAAGACCAGGGCATAAGAACCAGGAGAGGGCATCACCTCCGGGTGGTCAGCTCTGCTCCAACTGATAGGCTTCTCAGACCAATGCATGAACTCGAGGGTCTCTGACGCTACTGCATGTACTTCTTGTTGCCGCTGTCGTATGTTGTGCTTATCGTCGGCCACGCTGGGGAACACGACATAAGTTCCATGCTCTTCAGGATATTCATCTTGTATTGCGCTGACTGGGCGAACCGCCGGCTGCTGGGGAGGAGGAGGCGGCGGGCCGGCAGGCGGAGGAGGCAGGAGTCCGTCGCCCTTGGCGATCCTGGTGAGCCAGTGGCACTTCCGAGTGGTGTGGTTGGATGGCTTCGAGCCGCTGTGTGTTGGTGGGAACGACACCTATGGGGTCACTGGGATCCCTTCTATGGTCGGCGGGCGCGAGGTTGTGCAAAGAGCAGGTCTGATAGGAAAGCACACGGGTCGTTTACCCAGGTTCAGGCCGCGAAGATGCGTAATACCCTAGTCCTGCTTTGGTGGATGTATTGAGTGTTCTTGTGTTCTTGAGCTAGCTACGGGGTGCAACTTGCCCAAAAGAGCCGATTCCTTCTCCTGGTCGCCTCGGGCCTCCTTTTATAGGCAAAAGGGGTTGCCACAGTGGCACACAGGAGGTGGAAAGGTCTACAGTCGATAAGCCTCCAGGACCGTCGGACAAACACATTTAATGCATTGCCGATGTGCCCCCTTGCTTTATCGGGGACGCCAAGGAAGCACGTCCCAGCTGTCGCCACCTCGCCTGGCCTCGACACGCGTCCGAGCTGATGAGGCATCGCAGCGCCACGTTGGCCGGCTGCTGGGCTGGCACGGTGGTGGAGCTTTCATGAAGGGCCGCATGCCACCACGCAGGTGCTTGCTGAGTCGGCGTAGAGGCCGCCCGTCGCCACGCAGGTGTCTGCCCAGCTGGTCGAGCTAGCAGCTGCTTGGAGACGGCGGTGGAGTCTTGGCTGGTGCGGGCCTGGTAGTGTGTCACACCCAAGATGCGACCCTATCCTAAAGGAACTCGAAGGTCCCACCAAGGATATAAGCGCATCTTGAAGACGCTTTTGCAAGGTGGATATCATTACATTAACATTACATAAAAGATGGGGATACATACATAAGGCACAAATGCCACAAGAATACATCAACATCATATACAAGATCAACATCCGACTACGGATGAAACATAAATGTAAGCCCAATCGACATCCACCACCGCTAGCCCAGGCTGCCGACCTGGAACCTATCCCCTGATCGAAGAAGCAGAAGAAGAACTCCAAGATAAGCAAACATCGCTCTCGCGTCATGATCATCGCATAACATGTACCTGCAACTGTTGGTGTAGTAATCTGTGAGCCACGAGGACTCAGCAATCCCATTACCATGGGTTTCAAGACTAGCAAAGCTTAATGGGGAAGTAAGGTGTAAAGTGGTGAGGTTGCAGCAGCGGCTAAGCATATATGGTGGCTAACATACACAAATGAGAGCGAGAAGAGAAACAAAGGAACGGTCATGAAACTAGCAATGATCAAGAAGTGATCCTGAACTCCTACTTACGTCAAACATAACCCAAAGACCGTGTTCACTTCCCGGACTCCGCCGAAAAGAGACCATCCCGGACTTCCCGGACTTCCTTGCGTGCGAAGATGTAGCTGGTGGGTCCCAGCATTCAGGGGGCGAATCGTTTTTTTTTGCTGAGCGCGGCAGAGAGCGACATCGTCCAGCGTCAAAGCTGAGCTCCCCGAGATGATCTAGGGTGGGGGATAAGAACCACTCGTCGAACTTGGGTTGGACCTTTCAGTTGGTACTGAACATGCGGATGTCAAGGCATCTGGCTGGCCCAGGGTGCGATGAAAGGATCTTGGAGACTGCGGCCCTGCGTTAGCAATCCCCGTCGCAGAGGCAGCTGTCGACAATGAGGTTGAGGGGGATGCAGCGCCAGAGGGGGCGCCTCCACTGGGAGAGCAGGGCGGTCCGCACGGCAGATTTGGTGGGGAGGAGGCCGATGATGACGAGCAGCATGTCGTCGGGGAGGCTGCTGATGAAGTCCAGGCTCGCTGGATGCGGTTTTGGCTCGAGCCGCCTTCTCTTGTTGGCTGCCTCTCCGTCCTTCTCAACTGGCGGCGATGCCGGTGTACACGTGTGCTGGTGTGTGTTGTGTGCTGGGTGTGCGCGAGTGCGTCCTTCTGTGCATGCCGCCGCGCAGAGGTGAATTGTGCGCGAGTGCGTCCTTCGCGCGCAAGAAGTTTGTCCTCAATGCGCCCTCAATTTACTAGCGTGCGGGGTGCTACCCCGAGTTGTTTCAACTTTGTTTACGTCACCGCGTGTCAGATAGGCCTCTAGTTTACTTATTTTCACCCACTGCCACATGGGCCAGCACACGAAGATACAGAACACGAGCTGACAAGGCAGCATGTGGATTGGTTGACCGGTCAACTAAACAATATATGGAGCTATACGCTGACACAGTGAGCGTATAATCCGTCGGTATAGAGAGTTCGAGTGAGAGGGGAGGCCCGTGAGAGATAGCAGAGAGAGAGAAAGAGCTACTCCCTCCGTTCGATAATGTAGTTCCAACATTTTTTTTAAGTCAAACTTTTGAAACTTTGACCAAGTTTATAAAGAAATTACTTATATCTATGATACCAAAGATAAATGATAGTATGAAGTAAGTACATGTTGTGATGAATCTAATGATCGTTCCCGATGTAAATGTCTTTCTCCACATATACCTGGTCAAACTTTTCTGAGGTTTGACTTTTCGAAACATCCATATGCTTATGGACGTGACATAGTCCCTAACTAGAGAGAGAGAGAGAGAGAGAGAGAGAGAGTGAAAAAAGTGTGTGTGCGTGTGTGAAAGAGACATGGACAACACACGATAAAAGTAGAGGAAAAGTGTGCGTGTCTTATGCAAACATATCACACATGCATCTTCGGCAACGGAGGAAAGGTGAGGAGATAGTGTGTGGTTGTTTGGAACCGAGAGAGCAAGACCCCTAGCACGTGGCCAAGAGGGGTCTAACAAACAAGGGAGGGAGGTCGAGAGGCGTGCGGAGAAAATGCAGACATGGGGAGGAGAGAGTGTATGTTTGTCATAAAGAGATCCCCTGGAGATCGTGATGGGACTACATGGGTGGGAGATCGAGTGACAAGGTGTGTGCGCGATAGAAGATGCCCCGAGAGATATCGAGATAGACGTATGGATGGAAGGAGACAATACGTGTGTTCCTGATGGCTAGTAAGAGATAATCATACTTAGGAGGGGGGGGGGAGTGCTTGCGCCTATGATGGAGTGAGGGATTATGGTACTTAGGGGGGTGCGTGTCACACGGAGAGAGAACAAGGGCGGAGAGTCCCGGATGGGTCTATATGTATAGCGCGAGCGAGACATGTGTATGTGTGAACCAGGGAGATATAAGGCCAGTTTGGCTTGCGTCCTGAGCATCTTTTGCCTGCCTGGGGTTGTGGCTGGATTTCATGCACGCTTGTTTGGTTGCTACCCTGTGAAAAAGAAAGCCCGCCTGGCCTGGGTTCCCTTGCACTTTAATTAGCCTGGCTGAACTCCAGACACTGCAAGTAGCCTGGCCGAGGTGACCGATTTCGAACGCCTGGCCGTGCCTGGTCGTGTGGCCACGAGGCTAACAGCAACATGGATGGATATTAGCATTAAATAATTGGTGCATGGATTGATTGATGGTACGTTAATGCTTTGCCAGGCCCAGGCATGAACCAAACGCTTGACACCACACAAGCCTCGCCAGCGTAAATATTTTACATCTCACGTCCACGCCAGGCAGTACCGGCGATCAAGGAATGAGGGTCAGGTCACGAACCAAACTGACCAATAAAGTTTGAGAGAGATTTAGGAGCCCCGCTAAGGTTGAGTGGTGCGTCAGATAGCTGAGAGGGGGAAAGAGATATTCCATCCGCTCGATAATGCAGTGCATGTAAATTTTTTAGAAGTCATTGGAAACTTTGATCAGGTTTACGCAAATGTTATTTATATCTACAATACCAAAGATACATCATACAAAACTACATCTCATGGTGAATCTAATGGTATATGTTTGCCGTACTAGATGTAATTCTTTTCTCCGCATTACATGGTCAAACTTTGTGATGTTTGACTTTTCAATAAATCTATATGCTATGGACCGAGGAGAGTGCCTCAGTCGAGACAGATCAAGTGCGTGTGAAGGAGAATGAGTAAGTGTGCAAAAAGAGTATGTGTGTGAAAGATAAAGTGACAAAAAACGATAAATTAGAGAGAGAGTGCATTTTTTCGTTTCTTATGCAAACATATCACGCATGCATCTCCGAGATGGAAAAGCAAGGCGAGGAGATACACGAAGATTGCTAGTGTGTGATTGTTTGCAACGGAGAGAGACACCCCTGTAGCACATGTCCAATAGAGGTCTGGTCAACAAGGAACAAAGGTCAAGAGGGACACATGGATGGCATGGACGCATGGGGAGGGAGAGAGGGTGTGTTTGTGATAGAGAGATCCCGTCGAGAACGTGAGGGGACTATATGGGTGGGAGATCGAGGGAGTGTGTGCGTGATAGAAAGATGCCCCGAGAGAAATCGAGATAGACCATGCACATGTTTGTGATGGAGACTAAGATTAGCTAGTCATATACATATAGGGGGGACTGCGTGTGCCTACAATTGAGTGAGAGACCATCATACTTGGCTAGTTGGGCATGAGATTGTGTGTGTGTGTGCGTGTGAGATGGAGAGAGAACGAGGGAGAGAGATAGAGTTTTAGATGGGCCTATCGAAAAGTGCAGTGAGATATGCATGTGTATGTGTGACCTGTGGATGGAGAGTTTGAGAGAGGGGGGAAGAGCTCCGAGACGACATAGTGGTGCGTGAGAGAGTTACGGGCAAAGAGCCAAGGAATTTGCGTGTGTACGATGAGTGCACCAAGATATCTAGCTTGGGCTAGCTAGAGTATCATACATAGTGTGCGAGAGAGACCTATAGATGGTGTATATATGCATGCAAACTAGAAAGACCCCCCCCCCCACACACACACACAAAGAGAGAGAGAGATACACGAAGATTGCTAGTGTGTGATTGTTTGCAACGGAGAGAGACACCCCTGTAGCACATGTCCAATAGAGGTCTGGTCAACAAGGAACAAAGGTCAAGAGGGACACATGGATGGCATGGACGCATGGGGAGGGAGAGAGGGTGTTTGTGATAGAGAGATCCGTCCGAGAACGTGAGGGGACTATATGGGTGGGAGATCGAGGGAGTGTGTGCGTGATAGAAAGATGCCCGAGAGAAATCAAGATAGACCATGCACATGTTTGTGATGGAGACTAAGATTAGCTAGTCATATACATATAGGGGACTGCGTGTGCCTACAATTGAGTGAGAGACCATCATACTTGGCTAGTTGGGCATGAGATTGTGTGTGCGTGTGTGAGATGGAGAGAGAACGAGGGGAGAGATAGAGTTTTAGATGGGCCTGCTCGAGTGCAGTGAGATATGCATGTGTATGTGTGACCCAGGTGGATGGAGAGTTTGAGAGAGGGGGGGAAGAGCTCCGAGACGACATAGTGGTGCGTGAGAGAGTTACGGGCAAAGAGCCAAGGAATTTGCGTGTGTACGATGAGTGCACCAAGATATCTAGCTTGGGCTAGCTAGAGTATCATACATAGTGTGCGAGAGAGACCTATAGATGGTGTATATATGCATGCAAACTAGAAAGACCCCCCCCACACACACACAAAGAGAGAGAGAGATGGAGAGAAAGGGAGAGGGATCAAAAAGGTTTTTGTGTCGGATGCGTCATGGATGTAATTGAAAGATTGTCGGCGAGAGAGAGAGAGAGAGAGAGAGAGAGAGAGAGAGAGAGAGAGAGAGAGAGAGAGAGAACAGGAGTCCGGGAGAGGGGGAGGTCGCGTTTTATGCATCAAAGACTGAGATAAACCATGTTTCGATATAAACTTGCATTCAAATATTTAAATTGGAGAACATGTTGTCTGTAATCCACACATGAACGGATATATGCGTATATCAAACAAGTTCATTAATTTGACTTTCAACATGTTCATGGAGTACTATAATACTGTACAACATGCTACTCAATTGAGGTGTTCAATTTTGGATTTAGTTCACTATTTTGACCCTCTGAACGAGCTATTTCATTGAATCAAGATATTTCATTTTGGGTTTGATTCGCGTTTTTGAGTGGGTCAACTATTTGTCATATAGTAAATCGCTAGCAACGAGCATGTAAAAACACATTACTCCCAAGCATCATCTCTCCATCTAAAAAAGAAGTGGCAAGCTAATATTTCCAAATTTGATCCGAATCAACTTGGTAAGGTAGACGTGGATGCTCGTTCTCCCAAAATTTGAACGAACCGTTAAACATCCTCTACGCTTTCGGTGGAATTCACCCGAGCAAATAAATGGGAGACGCAAATTACCGTCCTATGTGGGACACGCATCAATTGGCCCGTTGTACATCGAGGGTAGGTTCGTAACTTCATCCAAGCGCGCCTTCTCCTCGGCGAAATGACATGTGCGAATAATTCATAAACCATGGTCGGCAAAACACGCCTCCCCTCAAATAGCTCAAGGCCCACTATTTCAAAACACGCTCTCCTCTTCAAATCGCTCGCGCCCACTATAGTTCAAAACATGCCCTCCTCGCCCGAAATCGCTCCCGCCCACTATTTGGGGAGAAGCAAAGTTACTCTACTATCCCCAACCCTCAGTACACAGACCCAAGCCGATCAGCCTATAGGCAAGGGTAGAACTGTAAATCCCCCTCACATTTCAGACAAATGCGTCCGTAAGACATGGTTCCACTCCCCTCCCAATCCCCCCCCCCCCGCCTACCCCCATTCATACCTCGTGGGCGCCAAATCACCTTCTCCCCGGGAAGCTCCCTTCTTCCGAGCCGCGAAACCTCTGCCCCACCTCCATGGCGCCCCCACCGCACCAATTTCTGGCCGCCCCTTCTTCCCTAATGCGGAGACGCTGTCCATTTGCCGTCGTGCCTTTGGGCGTGTGCCTCTTACTCCGTCTTCTTGGTGCTGCCTCGACGATGGCAGCGTGAACCGTCTTGGAGCCGATTCACCCCGCCCGTTGTTCACGCGGCGCCAGCAACTCCAACTTCGGATCCGTCCAGAGTCCTGGCGCTGCTTCCGCGTAGCCGTCGACCGTCGCGAGATCGCTCTTTCCCTGCCGTCGGTCGCCACCGCAACCACGCCGGCCTCAACGAATCGGCAGCTGGACCTGCCTACTTCACCATGCCGCTAGATAGGCCGCACCCTCATCTCAAATCACTTTATTTAGGTGTCAGTTGTCTGAATTGGCCAATCGATTCCCAATGGGAAGCAGCACCCCTCAAGGCGGCAGAGCTCCTAGGCTGCCGGTTGGCTGGTGTCTAACGTAAGTGCGGGGCGCAAGTTAAATCATGAAGCAGCGCTTAGATGGCTATCTTTGAGAGTTGCGTGGGTTGAAGGTACTACCGCCGCCGGGTCTGGATGATGGGGAGTCTTTGTGGATTGGCCCGGGGGCGGCACAACCACGACAGTCTTGATTGGGGCGGGGCGGGGTTTTTGGCCGGGCCACGGACGGCGGAGGCGTGTTGCTCTGCCGTTATCGCCTGGCTCTTCGGGAAGATTCCGAGCGATGTCGGCCGGAAGGCACAAGACAGCCAGCCATTCAGCGTAGATTGGACAGTACCAAAATAAAATAAAATCGTGTGACCCCAATTTAGTCTTCAGTCAACAGACGTGTGACCACTCTCGTACCTTGCTGTTGATCTCTTAGTGTATTTCTTCAGATCAAAGAGATATGTCGTTCTTAACATTATGCGTTATCTGCATCTTCAGACACACCGTCTTCCGACTCACCGCAGCTGCTCCAACAAGGGAAGCATACAACAGAAGGGAGCTATAGTCCCCACTCAACAGTTCCCTGCATCGAATGCGCGTGCCCGACATGGACAGCCACAACAACTGCAGGGCCATCGACAAGTCAGCACATGATGCTCACTCCTATGGATGGCAGCCAGATAGATTGTACCCTCATCTTACTTGTGTGCACCATTTATGGCTTTGTTATTCATCTAAGGATGGAAAATAGATCATCACATTTCACTGTATATTCATGCTGATCTCTTACGGGTCTTGTTCAGGAGTTAACGTTGTTCTTTAGGTAACGTTGTTCCATAGTTATCATCCATCAGCCAATGCTATCCCACAGGCTGGTGATTATAGTATTATACCACTTCTAGTATTACATATGTTGTTCTTTAATACTTTTGTGTGCCATCTAGTTAATCTCGAGTACAAGCGATACATATTATGTAGCTTTCATCTATGTTCTCCCTTTAGTTTATGAGACCTGTTGCTGCTAGTTAACCCCAGTCCTACTATTTATGTCGTCTCCTACAGGCACTCATTACATAAATCTAACTACTAGTTGTCTTCCATGCATGTAAGATATAATTGCACACAATGATATATCCACAAGAACCTCACAGAGCAATGTAAAGGCCAATAAACTTGATGTCAATGATACCCAATATGATGGAACATGTAAAGGCAGTTCTTCAGAAGACTTGCAGAAAGATGATGAATCCTCTTCACCCCACAAGGTCCTTGCTCTAACTTGGCCTGTGATATGGGTGCAACATGCATATAATGTCCTGGAGTGTATCTACTTTGTTGCAATGCCATGTGCTTAGCATGTTGATCATGCATGTAAATATGTCATGCCTTCCTGTTTTTCAGTACCTATTCCATTCATGATAACATGTTTTCAAATTCAAGTAATCTTGTCATTCTACTCTATCGCAATATCATCTGCTTAATTTGGACATCATGCTTCTGAATATCTTATGCATTGTTATTCATCAGTATGTACTTCATCTGTCTACCATACCATGTTTTTTTACATTGAAGTGTTGTTCTAGTGCTCTGTTGCAATGCCATCTTATTTTCCCAATCATACACGTGTATGTTGCCTTAGTTATTTACATGCGTATTCCGCTAGCATACAGTTTTACATTCAACTAGTGTTTTTTTACTGTGTTGTCCTGTCGTATCCCTAGCTCTTACACCATACTCCCTCCGTCCGGATTACATGTTGCTGAAATGGATAAAAAAGGATGTATCTAGAACTGAAATACGCCTAGACCCATCCATTTTTTCCGGATGGAGGGAATACATGTCAATATGTCATGCCTTTCTATTCTTCAGTACCTATTCCATCTCTCTACTGCCGCATGTTTTATAATTAAAGCACCATTCGTCTATACAAGGCATGCAAGGGGAAGACGACTATGTTAGAATCTAAAGGGTCACAAACAAGGCCTTTGCAAAAGATCCAAATGCCAGGAGATAATAAACCAACTCCAGTTTTTATAGATACTGCTCCAAAGACGAGAAACCCAACTCCCTCGATAATAAGCAGATTCCGGTGGCCAAAGAACTAGTCCGCTCGATCCGGCAAAAATATGTCAACTCAATTATAAGAAGCGTGTGTGTATCCTTGCATCATGAAATTTTATAGCATGTTGATCATATTTTCTACATGTTTCTTACCCACCTCTCTTTTAGAAAATAAGCTTAACAGATAGAAGATTTTCTGCAATGGTATCGTTTATGAGGAAAGATTCTTGCAGGAATTCTTTGTGCTCCAATGTAGATGTAAGTACCTGTTGTATATCACTATATTTTTACATCAAGATGTATTTTGTTAATCGGCGTGAATCCAACCTTTATCTCGATCTAAATTTAGTTGTAGCAAAATGTATGATTAAAGGCCACAATGTTGATTTTTGCAAGGAAAATTTCCTGGTAGTTTTGCATCCTAAGCTGCATGAGTGTACTATCTCATATCAATGGGTTTGAATACTTTGGTTCTGCAGTGGGTTTTTCAGTGTTTTTTACTATGTTGTCCTGTCGTATCCCTAGCTCTTACATCATACTCCCTCCGTCCGGATTAAATGTCGCAGAAATGGATAAAACTGGATGTATCTACAATTCAAATACGCCTAGACCCATCCATTTATTTCCGGATGGAGGGAATACATGTCAATATGTCATGCCTTTCTATTCTTCAGTACCTATTCCATCTCTGTCGTACCATGTTTTATAACTGAATCACCATTCTTCTATATAAGGCATGCAAGGGGAAGACGGCTATGTTAGAATCTGAAGGGTTACGAACCAGGTCTTTGGAAAAGATTCAAACGCTAGGAGATAATAAACCAACTCCATTTTTCATAGATACTGCTCCAGCACAGAGAAACCCAACTCCCACTGATAATAAGCAGATTCCAGTGGCCAAAGAACTAGTCCGCTCGATCCGGCAAAAGAATGTCAACTCCATTCTAAGAAGCGTGTGTATCCTCGCATCATGAAATTTTATAGCATTACGATCATATTTTCTACATGTTTCTTACCCATCTCTCTTTTTAGAAAATAAGGTTAAACGATACAAGATTTCCTCCATTGGGATCAGATTCGAGGAAAATATCTTATGGGAATTCTTACGTGCTCCAATGCTGATGTAAGTACTGTTGTATATCACTATATTTTTACATCAGCATGTATTTTGTTAATCGGCGTGAATCTAACCTTTATCTGATCTAAAATTAGTTGTAACAAAAATGTTAAAGGCGCCAATGTTGATTTTTGTAAGGAAAACTGCCTGGTAGTTTTGCATACTGAGCTGCATGAATGTACTATCTCATATCACGCACATTACTGAATTGTAGTGCTTCTCTGGTTGCCCATTCATTCATTGTGTCAATGTTGCTTTCGTATTACCTTACCTGGCTGATGATAGCTGTGCCATATTGTGTTAATTTGGTGTAGGCTAGTTGCCCAAACGTTCGTTGTGTCAATGTTGCTTTCCTATTATCTGACTTGGCCAATGATAGCAATGCTATTGTGTTAATTTTGTGTAGGCTGCTGAAGATAAGAAGACAAACTCTGAAAATAGCAAGGCAACCCCATTGTTTCTTTCCAGTAAATCTAGGCCAGGTTATATGGCAATAACTCATGATTAATCTGTTTGGTTCCCGTCCTAATTTATGTTATGATGCAGTGGTCGAGACACTCTCCACTATCAATAATACAAGCCTGCCAAAATCGCCATCTGGATCTGTTCAGTATCCTCTGTCTTGAATGCAACGGAACAAATGTATGTTTGTGAACCAATTAATGGCAGAAGCAATGATGGAAATGGTGGATGAATCAGAGGTGTAGAGTCGTGCGACACAATAACTGATCAATGTTTTTAGAGACGGTGTAGCAAAGCAGCAAGAACTTGCCCACATGCTTATGGGCGTCATCTGTGCTGAGGTTGCAGATTGTGACGTTGTAGATGGTTAGGTTCTGCTCATTTATTTGCACTGGCATCAATCTTCGATTGCCTAGTGGATGTAATTTCTTGTAATATATGCTGGATGTGCAACGTTATTCCCTGTATGCCGTACCTTTGCTCATCGTGATGGGATCAAATTATCTAATTTGGCCTAAAGACATGAACGAACTTTAGTGGGCTCATTAAGGTAATGGGCCGTTACTAGGCCGAAACTTAATGGTCGGCCCTCTTACCTCCCGGGCCGTTAACAGGCCGACATCGAAGCGGGCAAGAGGTGGCCCCAATTTATTTCACGGGCCGTTAACAGGCCGTTACTAAGTTTGGGCTACATATGGCCCAACTATACTGTAGGCCTTTAGCAGGCCGAAAGAGACAGCGGGCTTGTACTGGACCATAAAGAGCATGGGCCACTAAGAGGCCGAAAGTCAGGTCGTATTGTAAACGGCCCAACTGTGTTGTGGGGCTTTAGCAGGCCGAAAGAGAAACCGGGCTGGTATTGGACCATGAAGGGCATGGACGTTAAGAGGCCAAAACTAAGGTCCGACTACAAATAGCCCAACTCATTTATGGTCCATTAACAGGCTGAAAGGCACACAGGGCCGGGAATTGGCCCAACACTTAAATGGGTCGCTAAAAGGCCAAAACTCAGGTCCGACTACAAATGGCCCAACTGATTTATGGGCCGTCAACAGGCTGAAAGTGACACCGGGCTAGAAATTGGCCCAACACTTAAATGGGCCGCTAAAAGGCCGAAACTCAGGTCCGACTACAAATGGCCCATCAGATTTATGGGCCGTCAATAGGCTGAAAGACACACCGGGCCGGAAATTAGCCCAACATTTAAATGGGTCGCTAAAAGGCCGAAAGATGTACATCCTGAAAATTGGCCCATCCATTAAATGGGCCGTTAACAGGCCGAAATCTCATCGGGCCGATATTGAGCCCAAATATATAGCGGGCTATAAACGGGCTCGAATTGACGATGGGCTGCAATGGTGTCAAATCTTTAACGGGCCGTTGAAGGGCCGAATTGGCACATCTCGTATGGGCCGTGGGCTTAAATGGACCTGACACAAGTAGGCCTTATATGGGCCGGCCTGCTAATTTTTACTAGGCCGGCCTTTTTCACCGGAATGGGCCATTGTTAGGCCGTGCCATGTGTCGACCTATCATAGGCGCATCCTGTCCAATGAGTGGATGACATCTGTCCCAACGGTGAGGCAACACGTGTTTCCTGCGGCCAATGATGATTTTACACGTGGAAAATCCCCATTGGTCTGGGCTGTTAATGGGTTATCGGATCCAAAACCGAACCCGATAGCTTAACGACGTTCCGTTACGGTGGATGCCACGTGTCGGTCACCCTTGACGAAAGCACTTCTCTGACGCACGATTTATCGTCATGGAAGTGGACACTTCCATGATAATTTTGGTAATGTCATGGAACACTTCTACGACAGCACATGTATGACTATCTTGATTTTGTCATAAATTTGTCATGGATGTACATCATGAAAAAAACCGCGACCTACTGTGACAAACACGTATCATCACGGAAGTGTACATTTTTGTAGTGGAAGCGGTTCGTCGTAGACCACCATGTTGGTGGGGAATGCATCGAGCGACGCCGTGTCGGAGTCGACAAGCATCGGTTCGGTAGAACCAACCGACTCCAGGTCCACAGCCGGATCGCTGACGATGTGGAGGTAGTCGAGGAGGCTGACAAGGCGGCACTCGGGGCCATCTGTGCCCACGTCAGATACGGGCTCATCAGAGAGGCGAATCTCGCCAACAAGATCGGCGAGGTAGCTCGCCGCGCAGGCAACATCAGCACCATGCAGCGCATCGGCGCAGACGCCGTCTGGCATATCGGGCTGGCTGCGCTCGCCAGGAAGGAACAGGGTTCCCGTCCAGAACAGGTCTTCGGACAACGGTGCACCTCGCCCCACGGTGGGTGCCAAATGTCCGGGGTTGGGTGAGACATATGCCAAGGGATGGCTTATCATGGTGGGAGCGAGTAGAACGTCGCCGGTTGCCATAAGCGGGATGAGGCATAGACACGAACGCCGACGTACTTTACCCAGGTTCGGGGCTCTCCTAGGAGATAACACCCCTAGTCCTGCTCTGCGGGGTCTCCGCATGATCACTAAGGCACTAGTGAGTACAATGGTGCTCCTCGAGCTATATGCTAGGGCTAGCTCTCTCCTCTCTCTATGTGTGAGTCTAGGTCTAACAGGTTGGGAATCCCTTGCGTGGGTGCCCTGGGGGTTTATATAGGCCTACCCCCCAGGGGTACAATGGTAATCTGGCCGGGTTTGGGACCCGGCTGTCATCGTCTCTGACCGCCGGCTTCTCTGTCGGCTGCTGGGGCTCGCCGCCTGGTGGGCCCCACCAACTGACCTGGTACGGGGCTGACAGGCCGCTCCCGCCACTCGCGGGTCTTGTCGGCTGCTTGTTATTGTAGCCATAATGCTAATGACGCACGCTTGGCCTGGGGGGGGGGGGTGGCTACAGTCCCGCCGTCTGGTGGGAGATCACTGTAGCCAGACCATGTCTCATCTGGTTAATGGCGCACGGACTCCGAGGGAGGAGTGGGCCGCCTGCTAGAGGCCGGCCTCCCTCGGCCCGACTGGTCAGGCTCGTCCGCCTTTCGGGCTCTCGCTGCCTAGTAAGGCCCGCCGCCTGCAGGCCGTACCGACAGGCCGTCGTGGGAGCAAGGCTCCACCTGACAGGGGTGACATCAAGGGTAGCGTGACAACAGTGTCGTCTCGTGTGGAGATCTCCACCTGTACGGGGCACTGTGGATGCGTTGTGCTCTGGATATGGGGGTGAGGGGCTACACTGTAGCCACACCCTGTCTTGTCTTCTTAATGGGCCGCAGACTTTGAGAACGCCGTGGGTCACCTGCTAGGAGCCGACCTCTCTGGAGGCCGCCTGCTAGGAGTCGGCCCGTCTTGGGGCTGCCCTCTGGCGCTTGCCATCTTCTGGCAGCTGGCCGCTTGATCCAGCCGGCCACCAGAAAGCGACGCTTCATCCTTGATGCTTTGATGCTTGAGGGGCGCAGCCGGCCCTGATGTCCTGAAATGTTCAGGGACTCGGGTTAGGTTACCCGTGGCCCATTACTCCGACAATATCTAATAAAGTACGGTTACGACGTTCGGACATATCATTACGCTGTGGTGTTCTAGGTGGCGTGAGTTGTGAAACTATTCCACATTGTTTCAAATGAAGACCAAACTCATAACTCAAATATTCACCCCCACGATCAGATCGTAGAAACTTTATTTTCTTGTTACGATGATTTTCCACTTCACTCTGAAATTATTTGAATTTTTCAAATGTTTCAGACTTATGTTTCATTAAGTAGATATACCGATATCTGCTCAAATCATCTTTGAAGGTTAGAAAATAACAATACCCGCCGGGAGCCTCATCACTCATTGGACCGCATACATCAGTATGTATTATTTCCAATAAGTCAGTTGCTCGCTCCATTGTTCTGGAGAACGAATTCTTAGTCTTCTTGCCCATGAGGCATGGTTCGCAAGCATCAAGTGATTCATAATCAAGTGATTCCAAAAGCCCATCAACATGGAGTTTCTTCATGCGACTTACACCAATATGACCTAAACGGCAGTGTCAGAAGTAAGTTGCACTATCATTATTAACTTTGCATCTTTTGGCTTCAATATTATGAATACTAGATAATGCCCTCAAGGCGTTGCGTGAATTTTATATCAGTTTGTTCTGAATGAGATTTGAATATGTGAAAAATTCTCTTAGGAGTGTAAATACAATAAGAATCATGGTCTGCATGTGGTGGCATGAAAATTTTGTCCATGTGGTGAGCCTAGCACATATATCAAAATGAGCTTACCATATAATAATAACAAAAAAAGATAAGTCTAACTTGAAATGAAGGTCAGGCTTTTTGTTTTTTCTAGAATGAGGTTAGACTCATTTCGTGAACATACAGAATCAGAGATGGATGCAAGTGAAAAGAAAAGAAAAATAATTGGGGCGGAATATTTGTTGAGTACCGAGTTGGTGCTTGTATCGTAGGGGTAACGTGTTCTCTTCAAAACATAAATTGTGTATATCGGGTGTATTTTAAGTGAGACATACAATTATAATCTGAACCATAAATCTGTCTCAAAAATTGCAGGGCGATGTAACGGAGCACCCCTCTTGTATACTTTGATATGTGTAACCAATTAAATGTAGATAATAAACCATTGGGCATGAGAAAGCAGGGGTAGAGTATGCGATGTTATAAAAAGCTAAATTTTCTTATCGATCTCATGCTTCATAAGTTGGTGTATGTGCGTTTATCATGACGTTGGTGGGCAACCAAGTGACCAATTGCTGCAAACCACCATGATGGGCGCCGATGACAGGGATCTTCTTGAAACAAAAGTCAAGAACGCCATATATGTATATACTTTATGGAATGAGCCAGAATTCGGAAAAATAGCGGAAGCCAATCAGCCAACAATCAGCCGCAGGAGGTGTCACCTGGTGTACTTGTTGAGGAGGCGCTGCCATGGGCGATGTGAGTCTTAGTCTGCTTGCCCATGAGGGATGGTTCGCAAGCATCAAGTGATTCATAATCAAGTGATTCCAAAAGCCCATCAACATGGAGTTTCTTCATGCGCTTTACACCAATATGACCTAAACGGCGGTGCCACAAGTAAGTTGCACTATCATTATTAACTTTGCATCTTTTGGCTTCAATATTATGAATACTAGATAATGCCCTGCGCGTTGCGGTGGAATTTTATATCAGTTTGTTCTGAATGAGATTTGAATATGTGAAAAATTCTCTTAGGAGTGTAAATAAAATAAGAATCATGGTCTGCATCTGGTGGCATGAAAATTTTGTCCATGTGGTGAGCCTAGCACATATATCAAAATGAGCTTACCATATAATAATAACAAAAAAAGATAAGTCTAACTTGAAATGAAGATCAGGCTTTTTGTTTTTTCTAGAATGAGGTTAGACTCATTTGGTGAACATACAGAATCAGAGATGGATGCAAGTGAAAAGAAAAGAAAAATAATTATTATTGGGGCCGAATATTTGTCGAGTACCGATTTGGTGCTTGTATCGGAGGGATAACGTGTTCTCTTCAAAACATAAATTGTGTATATCGGGTGTATTTTAAGTGAGACATACAATTATAATCTGAACCATAAATCTGTCTCAAAAATTGCAGGGCGATGTAATGGAGCACCCCTCTTGTATACTTTGATATGTGTAACCAATTAAATGTAGATAATAAACCATTGGGCATGAGAAAGCAGGGGTAGAGTATGCGATATTATAAAAAAGCTAAATTTTCTTACCGGTCTCATGCTTCATAAGTTGGTGTATGTGCGTTTATCATGACGTTGGTGGGCAACCAAGTGACCAATTGCTGCAAACCACCATGATGGGCGCCGATGGCAGGGATCTTCTTGAAACGCCATACACGTATATACTTTATGGAATGAGCCAGAATTCGGAAAAACAGCGGCAGCCAATCAGCCAACAATCAGCCGCATGAGGTGTCGCCAGGTGAACTTGTTGAGGAGGCGCTGCCATGGGCAAGGTGTCGCTGGTTGCTCGCCTATTGTTGAAGGGGCATGGGCGAGGCAGCTATTGCCCGTTTGTGGCGAAGTTGCCATGGTCCAGTAAAGGCCGCAGAAGCAGATGGTCCTGCAAAATCAGTTGAGAACCTATGATCTTTTTTACGGACATGTGCCGGCCCAGGAGCAAAATGAGTGGTAGAAATAGGTCTGTTCTGATTACTAAACCAGGGCATGCATCGGGCATAGAGAGATTGACATATTGTTTAACACAGTTTTGTTTGGTAATAGCGGAGGCTCGCAAAACTGTAGTTCAAGAAGAATGGAGGAAGCTGGGGATGAACTTTGAGGGGGGAGACGGTAAGTGAACGGACACATTGTTGCGACTCCATCCACTACCAGTCTATCAGTTATAGAAGCCCATGAATCAGGTGAGATATTTACACTGTGGGGCTAGCTGCCCAGGTGGCTTCGTGCGTGAGTCACATGCAGGTTGTTTATGGTTGAAAATGCACATAATTAATGCAGGTTGTTACTTATTGCTGAACTGAAAAATGTAATTATTTCAAAAATCTGCTGATGTGGCATGAGTGCTGAGATGGAATAGTTCTAGAATGAGGTTAGACTCATTTGGTGAACATACAGAATCAGAGATGGATGCAAGTGAAAAGTAAATAAAAAATAATTATTATTGGGGCGGAATATTTGTCGAGTACTGAAAGCACAAGTGCTCCCTAGGTGGTTTTGGTAATTAATGTCAACATATCTCTTGTTGGACTAACACTTTTATCTAGTATGTTTCAGATAAGTTCAACAATGGAGTGGCATGGACTAAAGGATGTGGGAACCCCTTCAAGATGCTAAGGACAAAGGATCGGCTCAAGCTTCAAGCTCAAGACTCTTCATTTTATATTTTAGTGATCCAAGATCACATTGAGTCTATAGGAAAAGCCAATACTATCAAGAAGGGATGAGGTGTTGCTTAATGAGTTTCTTGCTCCATAGTGCTTAGTGATATGCTCCAAAACCCTCAACTACTTTCCCACTTCCACACATATGACCTAAACCTAAAGTCAAACTCGGCCCCACCAATTCTTTCTATCCATGCCACCGAGTTCAGATGTCATAGCCACTGCCACAAACCCTAGGCAAATCGGTTTCACCGATAGGGATCTCGGTCTCACCGAGATGGGATTGTAATCTCTCTGTGTATGTCCATTACCAAAATCGGTCTCACCGAGTTTGTGCAATCGGTACTACCGAGATTACAATGCAAACTCTCTGGTTAACTTATTACCAAAATCGGTCCCACCGAGTTTGAGTAATCGGTCTCACCGAGTTTGTCCAACCAACTCTCTGGTTAGCTAATTACTAAAATCGGTATCACCGAGTTTGTGTAATCGGACTCACCGAGATTACGTTATGCCTTAACCCTAACTATATCGGTCCTACCGAGTTGCATATCGGTCCCACCGAAAACCCTAACGGTCACTAGGTTTACTGAATCGGTCCGACCGAGTTTGTTAAATTGTGTGTAACGGTTAGATTTTGTGTGGAGGCTATATATACCTTTCCACCTCCTCTTCATTCATGAAGAGAGCCATCAGAACGAACCTACACTTCCAGCATCCTATTTCTGAGAGAGAACCACCTACTCATGTGTTGAGGCCAAGATATTCCATTCCTACCATACGAATCTTGATCTCTAGCGTTCCCCAAGTTGCTTTCCACTCAAATCTTCTTTCCACCAAATCCAAATCCTGTGAGAGAGAGTTGAGTGTTGGGGAGACTATCATTTGAAGCACAAGAGCAAGGAGTTCATCATCAACACACCATTTGTTACTTCTTGGAGAGTGGTGTCTCCTAGATTGGCTAGGTGTCACTTGGGAGCCTCCGACAAGATTGTGGAGTTGAACCAAGGAGTTTGTAAGGGCAAGGAGATCGCCTACTTCGTGAAGATCTACCGCTAGTGAGGCAAGTCCTTCGTGGGCGGCGGCCATGGTGGGATAGAAAGGTTGCTTCTTCATGGACCCTTCGTGGGTGGAGCCCTCCGTGGACTCGCGCAACCATTACCCTTCGTGGGTTGAAGTCTCCATCAACGTGGATGTACGATAGCACCACCTATCGGAACCACAACAAGAACATCCATGTCTCCAATTGCGTTTGAATCCTCCAAAACCCTTTCCTTTACATTCTTGCAAGTTGCATGCTTTACTTTCCGTTGCTCATATACTCGTTGCATGCTTGCTTGTTTTGTATTGTGAATGTTAAACTTGTGCTTAAACTCGACTTTAACCTAAAGAAGTTAAAAACTGCAACTTTGGTACTTAGTGTCTAATCACCCCCCCCCTCTAGACACCTCTTCTCAAGATCCTACAAGTGGTATCAGAGCTTTGGTCTCCATTGCCTTGGTTTAATCACCATTGGAGGAAGATGGATGAGTCTACTTTGGGGAGTCTTAGACATAGAGTGCTTATTCTTGATGGAGAGTATTTTCATGAGTGAAAAAATGAGATGCTTGTAATTTTCAATCAATATCATTTACCAAGTACATTGCTAGCCCTTGTGCACCTCATGTTGATCCTATGCATCCTACCCTTGATGAATCAATTCACATGATTAGGAATCTTAGAACTGTTAATCTTATCACTAGAGGCTTGCCTAGAAACTTAATTAGAAACTTGCCTACTCTTGAGTGTGCCTACACTATATGGAAATTTCTTGAGGAATGTTTTCCAAATTATTCCTTGAAAAATCTAGATGAAATTCTCCATAAGTCTATTGCCTTGAGTAAGATAAATACTAGTGATCCTATGTTTGGTGATCATCTATTTGAACTTCTGAGACCTTATGCGTGCCAAAGGAGATGTTGGAATTATTGGTGATATTATTTTCGAAGCTATAAGAATTCATAAGCAAGATCATTGTCAAACTCACTCTAACGAATTATCCTCTCTAGGACTTGATCCACCACATGACTATGTTGAACATGGATACTATGATGAGGATGATGATAGTGACTTCGATCTTGACGATGCAATGAGACATTTTGGTCTTATGGCAAATCTTCGGGGATATATGTCAGGAGGAAAGGAATGGGTTATTGACAGTGGATGTACCGATCATGACCGGAGATAAAGACATGTTTTGTGAGCTTGCTGAAAATGATAGTCCTTGAAAGTATGTCACTTTAGGTGACAACTCAATTGGGTAAGGTGGTTGGCCTCGGTAAGGTGGCCATCTCACATGATAACTCCATTCAGAATGTTATGCTCGTTGAATCACTTGGCTACAACTTACTTTCAGTATCTAGACTTGCTGATTTCGGTTTCAATGTCCTATTCTTGAAGTAGATTGCCAAGTGTTTCGTCGAGACAATCATAAAATGGTCTTTACCGGTATACGTAGAGGTGATCTTTACATTGTTGATTTCTCTAAAAAGGCACAACCTAAAACTCACTTCATTGCTAAATCCTCAAAAGGTTGGTTATGGCATAGACGACTAGGTCATGTTGTCATGAGAAACCTTGACAAGCTTATTAAAGGGAATCATATCCTTGGTGTTAACGATGTCATATTTGATAAGGATAGACTTTGCGATTGCTTGTCAAGGTGTAAACAGGTTGGAGGAAGGCATCCCGTGAAAAACATCATGACCACAAGGAGGCCACTTGAGCTACTACACATGGATCTTTTTGGTCCCAATGCTTACAAGAGTCTCGGTGGAAATTCTTTTGGTCTAGTTATAGTTGATGATTTTTCAAGATTTACGTGGGTGTTCTTTCTCGATGATAAATCGCAGGTCCAAACGATCTTCAAAAACTTTTCTAGGAAGGCCCAAAATCAGTTTGAAGTAAAGATCAAGAAGGTTCGCAGCGACAACGGAACGGAGTTCAAGAACGGAAATGTGGATATCTTTCTTGACGAAGAAGGGATTTCACACGAGTTCTCGGCTATGTACACACCTCAACAAAATGGAGTTGTTGAGAGGAAGAACCGGACGCTCATCGAAATGGCGAGAACGATGCTTGATGAGTACAAGACGCAGAAGCACTTTTTGGCAGAAGCGGTTGAGACAGCTTGTCATGCAACAAATCGCTTGTATCTTCACAAGCTACTCAGCAAGACGGCATACGAGCTCCTCACTGGTAACAAACCCCAAGTTGGATACTTTCGAGTATTTGGCTCAAAGTGCTACATTCTTGATAAGCATCATCGTTCAAAATTTGCTCCTAAGTCACATGAAGGTTTCCTACTAGGATATGGCTCAAACTCTCACACTTAGCGTGTCTACAACAATTTCACCCGAAAGGTTGAAGAGACGGTAGATGTGAAGTTTGATGAATCTAACGGCTTGCAAGTAGGGCAATTGCCCATTGATGTAGGAGACAAAGATCCTTCGGAAGCAATCCAAGACTTGTCTATTGGCAAGGTCCGTCCAACGGAGGTGAAGGAGAGTACCTCGTTCGTCCAAGTGGAAGCTTCTACTTCACGACAAGGTGAACCAAGAGTTGATACGGAAGCATCCACAAGTGGAACACACCAAGATGAAGAAAACGAGGAAGTACATCACGAACGTCAACAACCTCCTTCTCCACCACGACAAGAAAATGGTAACACCAACAATGAAGAAGATCAAGAAGAAGAAGAAGAACAAGATGAAGAAGATGTTCAACCAAAAGCCAAGCAAAAGCTTTCACGAGTTCGAGCAAGAATTGCTAAAGACCATCCCGTAGAGCAAATCTACAATGATATTCAAACCGAGAATCACTCATTTGTAAAACTCGTTTAGCTAAATTTTGTGAAAACTATTCTTTCATCTCTAGCATTGAACCTATGAAGGTCGAAGAAGCATTGGAAGATCCAGATTGGATAAATGCTATGCATGAAGAGCTACACAACTTTGAGAGAAACCAAGTTTGGACATTGGTTGAGAAGCCCGACAACAACCACAACATCATTGGTACCAAATGGGTGTTTCACAACAAGCAAGATGAAGATGGACAAGTAGTTCGCAACAAAGCATGTCTCGTTGCCCAAGGCTACACACAAGTAGAAGGTATGGACTATGGTGAGACTTATGCTCCCGTTGCTAGGCTTGAATCCATCGCATCTTACTTGCCTATGCTAATCACCATGATATCACCTTATACCAAATGGACATTAAAAGTGCCTTTTTAAATGGTGAAATAGAGGAGGAAGTCTATGTTAAACAACCTCCCGGCTTTATCAATCCTAAGAAACCCAATCATGTTTACAAATTTCACAAAGCTCTTTATGTTCTTAAACAAGCTCCTAGGGCTTGGTATAAATGCTTGACCAAGTTTCTTCTTGAAAAGGGATTTGAAATTGGGAAAATTGATTCCACACTTTTTACTAAAAGGGTTAATGGAGAATTATTTGTATGCCAAATTTATGTTGATGATATCATATTTGGATCAACTAACCCTCATTTTAGTGAGAAGTTTGGAAAGCTAATGTCGGAGAAGTTTGAGATGTCAATGATGAGTGAACTCAAATTCTTTCTTGGGTTGCAAGTCAAGCAAACTAAGGAAGGTACTTTTGTTTCTCAAACGAAGTACACTAAGGACTTATTCAAGAAGTTCAATATGCAAGAATGCAAAGGTATGTCTACACCCATGCCTACTAGTGGACATCTTGATTTGACCAAAGATGGTAAACCAGTTGACCAAAAGGTTTATCGCTCTATGATTGGTTCATTGTTATACCTATGTGCTTCACGTCCCGATATTATGCTAAGTGTGTGCATGTGTGAAAGATATCAAGCTGCTCCTAAAGAATGTCATCTTAAGGCCGTAAAAAGGATAGTGAGATACTTAATTCATACACCAAATTTTGGCATTTGGTATCCTAAGAGGGCCTCTTTCGATCTTGTTGGCTACTCCGACTCGTACTATGCCGGCGACAAGGTTGATATAAAGTCCACTTCGGGTACTTGTCAATTTCTTGGTAGATCTCTTGTGTCTTGGTCCTCCAAGAAACAAAACTCGGTATCCTTATCTACCGCCGAAGCGGAGTACATTGCCGCTGGTTCATGTTGTGCTCAATTACTTTGGATGACCCAAACTCTTAAAGATTATGGGATATATGTGAAACATGTTCCATTGCTTTGTGACAATGAAAGTGCTATCAAAATTGGTCGTAATCCCATACAACATTCTCGAACAAAGCATATTGAAGTTCGTCATCATTTCATTCGAGATCATGTTGCTAAGGGTGACATTAAACTTAAGCATGTTCGCACCGAAAAGCAATTAGCAGATATATTTACTAAACCTCTTGATGAGAAAGTGTTTTGCAGGTTGAGAGGATAATTGAACATCATTGATGCTTCAAACTTGGAGTAGAAACTCCATTGGATACATGCAAGACATGAGCTTATGACTAATCCTTGTTACTTCTCTTATAATGAAAATCTTATGTCTTGGATATATTTGCATCTTGCATGTTATATAACCCATGTAGGTACTTGGTTGAATCAAATTCCATGAGATTGTAATCTACTCACATCTTGAGCAATCTCTACATCA
This sequence comes from Aegilops bicornis, assembly GCA_021605145.1. Taxonomy (NCBI): domain Eukaryota; kingdom Viridiplantae; phylum Streptophyta; class Magnoliopsida; order Poales; family Poaceae; genus Aegilops; species Aegilops bicornis. The sequence continues at coordinate 180,688,836 of CM038669.1, forward strand.
CCAAGTCTCTACACTATGGTGGTTGAAGACAAGGAAGCACGGAATCATTCAAACATATTCTTTGACAAACTCTATGATTGAGCTTCATGATTGACATTTTTGGATGCACAAGTGCTCCTCCTTGCAAGAACTACCCAGGTAGGTAGATGGACTCAAATTCCAAGTGGTGCTCCCAACTCTTGATGACCTACATCAACCTTGAGCAACCCACACAAGTTCAACTACATGATCAACACCACCAACCAAGGTATGTTATTCCATCTTAGAGAAGCTTTACTCAAAGTCATGAGCTAAAGAAACTCGACAAGATGTGAATACATCAAGATGCTTATACGAAAAATGGTAACCCCATTTTGAGCTTAAACGATGAGTATGACCTATGATCAAGTGATCTCACTTGACTCCTAAGTCAATATACTCTAACATAGGTGACTTTGTTGTCGACCATCTCTAGATGAAGTTCTCTCATGTTTTTTCTGTGTTCTTGCATTTATCTCATTTATATTTGTTTCCCCTTTCAAAAAAACTTCATCTAGATTTCTTTATTTTCTTTTCTGTTTCCTCTGCATTTCCTGCATCCAATTCATTGCATATCATTCAGTAAATTCCTTGCAAATCTTTGTGAGATCTTACTAGTCTAGTGAGCTGAGGTGACAAGTGTTTTCTCTGTGATGAACTCGGTTTCACCGATTTGTTGTTTTCGGTCCAACCGAATCCTTTCGGTACAACCGAAGCATACCACTCGGTGCCACCAATTTCACAACAGGAAAAACAGTTTGCCACTTATTCTGTGTTTCTTCTGATCCAGCTCCACTCAATGAATCTTGTCCTCTACAAGCATCACATTTATATAAATGCTTTGTCTTTGTGACTCAAGGATCAAACCCTTCTTGGAAATTGATGTCAAAGGAGAGAGAGATCACATCAAAGCTTATCACTTTCAAAAGGAGAGAGTATTACTTCCAGGGGGAGAAAGAGACCTCCAGGGGGAGAGAATACTCAAGTAGAAAGTATTTCTCAAGGATCCCAGATGCTTGGTGTTCAAGAGGAGAGATGCCACATGTCTTCTTGAGGGGAAAGACATGTTCATATGTGCTTATTTGCATTAGCTCTGTTCATTTATATCTTTCAGCTCTGATTTTCTGCTCCCTATCTTCTCCCAAAGATCCCATGCTAGATTCAGGGGAGCAAGACATCTAAGGGAAAGAAATCATTTAAATTCATTGCATACCTTTACCCTTGGGGACATGTCTAATCCAATGTAGTACTTAGTACTCACTCTCTACATGTCATCCCAGTCTTGGTACTCTTGTGGTTTCTTCTGTTTCCTCTGGCTAGTAGATGTACCTGTGTTATCTAACCTTGTTTATGCAGGTTCATTCCATCCTAAGCCAACTCAAGACTACAAGGTAAGTATATGCATCACAGTCATGTGTATGAGGAATTCTTGCTGATGTACATATTGTTTGCAAGAAGGGCTCATGAGCATGAAGGTATTTTCTTTAATATTCTTTGCTCTGATGCATATGGCCAAGATACTTGTAACACATTGCCTACTCTATCATGGTTATGCTCTCACATGCTTCTATATTCCATATTCACATGATTGCATACATGTAGTGGGAGCCTATGCTTGTTACATGTCTTTCCGAAGCTTTACTTGCTATTCTTTATATATTTATCTAAAAGCTTTGATGTATGTTGTCATCAATTACCAAAAAGGGGAGATTGAAGCACAAGTTCTCCCTAGGTAGTTTTTGTAATTAATGTCAACATATCTCTTGTTGGACTAACACTTTTATCTAGTATGTTTCAGATAAGTTCAACAATGGAGTGGCATGGACTAAAGGATGTGGGAACCCCTTCAAGATGCTAAGGACAAAGGATTGGCTCAAGCTTCAAGCTCAAGACTCTTCATTTTATATTTTAGTGATCCAAGATCACATTGAGTCTATAGGAAAAGCCAATACTATCAAGTAGGGATGAGGTGTTGCTTAATGAGTTTCTTGCTCCACGATTGCTTAGTGATATGCTCCAAAACCCTCAACTACTTTCCCACTTCCACACATATGACCTAAACCTAAAGTCAAACTCGGCCCCACCGATTCTTTCTATCCGGCGCCACCGAGTTCAGATGTCATAGCCACTGCCACAAACCCTAGGCAAATCAGTTTCACCGATAGGGATCTCGGTCTCACCGAGATGGGATTGTAATCTCTGTGTGTATGTCCATTACCAAAATCGGTCTCACCGAGTTTGTGCAATCGGTACTACCGAGATTACAATGCAAACTCTCTGGTTAACTTATTACCAAAATCGGTCCCACCGAGTTTGAGTAATCGGACTCACCGAGTTTGCCTGACCAACTCTCTGGTTAGCTAATTACCAAAATCGGTCTCACCGAGTTTGTGTAATCGGTCTCACCGAGATTATGTTATGCCCTAACCCTAACCATATCAGTCCTACCGAGTTGCATATCGGTCCCACCGAAAACCCTAACGGTCACTAGGTTTACTGAATCGGTCCGACCGAGTTTGTTGATTCGGTCCCACCGAGTTTGGTAATTGTGTGTAACGGTTAGATTTTGTGTGGAGGCTATATATACCCCTCCACCTCCTCTTCATTCGTGAATAGAGCCATCAGGACGAACCTACACTTCCAGCATCCTATTTCTGAGAGAGAACCACTTACTCATGTGTTGAGGCCAAGATATTCCATTCCTACCATATGAATCTTGATCTCTAGCCTTCCCCAAGTTGCTTTCCCCTCAAATCTTCTTTCCACCAAATCCAAATCCTGTGAGAGAGAGTTGAGTGTTGGGGAGACTATCATTTGAAGCACAAGAGCAAGGAGTTCATCATCAACACACCATTTGTTACTTCTTGGAGAGTGGTGTCTCCTAGATTGGCTAGGTGTCACTTGGGAGCCTCCGAGCAAGATTGTGGAGTTGAACCAAGGAGTTTGTAAGGGCAAGGAGATCGCCTACTTCGTGAAGATCTACCGCTAATGAGGGAAGTCCTTCATGGCGGCGACCATGGTGGGATAGACAAGGTTGCTTCTTCATGGACCCTTCGTGGGTGGAGCCCTCCGTGGACTCGCATAGCAACATACCCTTCGTGGGTTGATGTCTCCATCAACGTGGATGTCTGATAGCACCACCTATCGGAACCATGACAAAAACATCCGTGTCTCCAATTGCGTTTGAATCCTCCAAAACCCTTTCCTTTACATTCTTGCAAGTTGCATGCTTTACTTTCCGCTGCTCATATACTTTTTGCATGCTTGCTTGTTATGTATTTGAATGTTAAATTTGTGCTTAAACTCCACTTTAACCTAAAGAAGTTAAAAACTGCAACTTTGGTACTTAGTGTCTAATCACCCCCCCCCCCCTCTAGACACAACTTCTCAAGATCCTACAAGTACCGAGTTGGTGCTTGTATCGGAGGGATAACGTGTTTTCTTCAAAACATAAATTGTGTATATCGGGTGTATTTCAAGTGTGACATACAATTATAATCTGAACCATAAATCTGTCTCAAAAATTGCAGGGCGATGTAATGGAGCACCCTCTTGTATACTTTGATATGTGTAACCAATTAAATGTAGATAATAAACCATTGGGTACGAGAAAGCAGGGGCAGAGTATGCGATATTATAAAAAACTAAATTTTCTTACCGATCTCATGCTTCATAAGTTTGTGTATGTGCGTTTATCATGACGTTGGTGGGCAACCAAGTGACCAATTGCTGCAAACCACCATGATGGGCGTCGATGGCAGGGATCTTCTTGAAACAAAAGTCAAGAATGCCATATATGTATATACTTTATGGAATGAGCCAGAATTCGGAAAAACAGCGGCAACCAATCAGCCAACAATTAGCCGCAGGAGGTTTCGCCTGGTGAACTTGTTGAGGAGGCGCTGCCATGGGCGAGGTGTCACTGGTTGCTCGCCTATTGTTGAAGGGGCATGGGAGAGGCATCTATTGCCCATTTGCGGCGGAGTCTCCATGGTCCAGTAAAGTCCACAGAAGTAGATGGTGTTAAAAAATCAGTTGAGAACCTGTGATATTCTTTACGGACATGTGCCGGCCCAGTAGCAAAATCAGTGGGAGAAATAGGTATGTTCTGATTACTAAACCAGGGCATGCATCAGGGATATAGAGATTGTTTAACACGGTTTTGTTTGATAATAGCGGAGGCATGCAAAACTGTAGTTCAAGAAGAATGGAGGAAGCTGGGGCTGAACCTTGAGGTGGAGACGGTAAGTGAACAGACACATTGTTGCGACTCCATCCACTACTTAGAAGTTTCCCAGACGCCACTGGGGATTAATAGCCATGATTATTTGCAGTCTATCAGTTACAGAAGCCCATGAATCAGGCGAGATATTTACACTTTGGGGCTAGCTGCCCAGGTGGCTTCGTGCGTGAGTCACATGCATGCTGTTTATGGTTGAAAATGCACATAATTAATGCATGGAGTATTACTTATTGCTGAACTGACATGTGTAATTGTTTCAAACATCTGCTGATGTGGCATGAGTGCTGAGATGCAATAGTTGCATGTTGAGATGAGGTGGATAGGCTGCATGACAAGAGAATTGGGACCAACTTCTTAAGAATGTAAGATGTGTATCACTACGATCGAGATTCAACAAAAATAGACCACTCATCAACGGTGCATGACCATAAAATATACTAGTCATATAAATAGAACAACCATTATTCTCTGATTTAAATGAATAACCATCTCGCATCAAAGAAGATCCAGATATAATGTTCATGCTCAACGCTGGCACCAAATAACAATTATTCAGGTCTAAAACTAATCCCGAAGCTAGATGTAGAGGTAGCGTGCCGACGACGATCACATCGACCTTGGAACCATTTCCGACGCGCATCGTCACCTTGTTCTTAGCCAATCTTCGTTTAATACGGAGCCCCTGTTTCGAGTTGCAAATATGAGCAACATAACTAGTATCAAATACCCAGGAGCTACTACGAGCATTAGTAAGGTACACATCAATAACATGTATATCAAATATACCTTTCACTTTGCCATCCTTCTTATTCGCCAAATACTTGGGGCAGTTCCACTTCCAGTGACCAGTCCCTTTGCAGTAGAAGCACTCAGTTTCAGGCTTAGGTCTAGACTTGGGCTTCTTCCCGGGAGTAGCAACTTGCTTGCTATTCTTCTTGAAGTTCCCCTTCTTCCCTTTGCCCCTTTTCTTGAAACTAGTGGTCTAGTTAACCATCAACACTTGATGCTCCTTCTTGATTTCTTCCTCCACAGCCTTAAGCATTGCGAAGAGCTCGGGAATAGTCTTTTCCATCCCTTGCATGTTATATTTCATCACGAAGCCTTTATAGCTTGGTGGCAGTGATTGAAGAACTCTGTCAATGACACTATCATCAGGCAGATTAATTCCCAGCTGAGTCAAGTGGTTATGGTACCCAGACATTTTGAGTATATGTTCACTGACAGAACTGTTCTCCTCCATCATGCAACTATAGAACTTGTTGGAGACTTCATATCTCTCAACTTGGGAATTTGCTTGAAATATTAACTTCAACTCCTCGAACATCTCATATGCTTCATGACGTTCAAAAGATCTTTGAAGTCCTGATTCTAAAACGTAAAGCATGGCTGTAGCGACCCGGCCTGAGACGGTCAAGTCTCTGTGCATAAGTGTCATCCCTGGATCGGTATGCCGACACACACAATACTCGAGGATTTATAACAGAGGTAAATCACATGTATAAAGTAACATAAATACTATTACCTTAATCCAAATAGCGGAAGTAATAACAAGATTGTGAATTCCCATCAACACCAACGGCAAAGTTGAGTGTAGAAATCGTAACCCTAACGTATCACTTACTCGTCGTAAGATTCCTGCAACATGAGACATTGCAGCCATGTAGGTCAGTACATTGAATGTACTAGCAATTTCACACTGTAAAGCAATGCTGAATAATGGCTATCACTACATGCATATTTGGCTGGTGGAGGCTCTAAGTTTAATTTTGCATAAAGCCAATTTTTTCCTACAACAAAGGAATACATTTTATTTAACTACAAAGTCTGTTGAAAACATTGAGAAGGTTCCTCCAACTCAATCCCAAAATAATAGTTATAACCCAACAAATTAATTAAGTAAAATGATGAGATCAATCAAATAATTCAAATACCAGATACTCAAGATGTCCATAACCGGTGACACGGCTAATCATGATTAGTTTGTACACTCTGCAGAGGTTTGCGCACTTTTCCGCACAAGACTCGATCTCCTCCGTTGGTTTTCTCGCACTACATGGTGTTTGAGAAACGGATGACTGTCGGGGAGGCTGATCGTACCCACGAACACCTATGGGGCCGGCGGACCAGGCCCCTTGTGGTTCGGATGGGGGCGGAGATCGCACGAAGAGCGGATCGAGGCGAGGCACACGAGCAGTTTACCCAGCTTCGGAGCTCTCCGGAGAGATAAGACCCCTACTGCTGCTTGTTTGATATATTGTGTTCTTGCTAGGGGGCAATGCAAGCTACAAAACCTAGCGTGAGTGTCTCTGGTCTCGAGTGAGTCGAATGAACCGAACCCTTTCTACGTTGCGCATGGGCCTCCTTTTATATGCTCAAGGGGTCTCCGACAGGTGGCAACATAGATGAGGGTACAAATGTAAAAACAGAGTTGGTACACCTACTCGAACAGTGTACAATGCAAAATACCTAACTCTGACGGCAAGGGACAAAAGCAATAAATGCCGTCGTTGTCGCACAAACAGGCAACAGACCGTCAGTGCGCCTCCGCCGCCACGATGGCAAGCTTGTCGGCGCCGCTTATCGCTGCTCTCCGCTGGCTGCACAGCCTCTCGACACGCCGCCCATGGAACGGCCCCATGGCGACACGTCATTGGATGAGCTGGAGCGGAGATGGAGAGGTTGCTTGCGCTGACAAGTGCCTTGCCGCGGCCGAATCCTTGTCGCGTCCGGAGACTTGTAGCGCTCCGCGCCTTCCCGGCAAGCTCCTCTTGCCGGGGCCTTGTCTTCTGCATGCCTGGAGTGGCCTTCCCGACAAGCTCCTCTTGTTGGGGCCTTGTCTTCTTAATCAAATACTTTGTTCTTGAATGGCTCCAAAGGAGCCACGGAGGATCTTGGCGGTGACGAGGCAAACCCTCCGCGGGGTGCTACAACTGTCCGTGCACGAGTACGGGATACTAGGGTACCCCTACTCTAGTACACCGGCAGAGCCCCGGGCTGGGCATTACACGGTGTCGGGCGCTTGTCGGGCCAGGCCCAAAACTGTGCACGGACACACGCGGCCTCGACCACGTCGCAACTCGCCCCGGACCCACCACGATCCCCACTAACGGCACGCACCGGACGTGGCGTCGTGCGAGAGATCGTGGGCGCGGTCGTGGGGGTTTCTTTATTAGTATAAGCGGAACGTCCGCCCCCTCCCCCCTCTTTATAAGCGGAGGAAACAGAGGCAGGCCGTCCACTCCTGCCATTGCTGTCTTGTCAAGAAAACCACCGCCGCTCCCCCCTTCTTCTCCGGTGTGAAGAGAGCAGTGCCCCGCCCCCTTTCGCCACAAGCACGCTCACCGCCGTCGGCCTCCTCCGCCCCCCTCGCCATGGCTCCGAAAGCCGACAAGGAGAAGGGCGTCAAGTCTGCCGAGGCGCAGCGGCTCGCGGCGCTGCGCAAGGAGCGGGCCATCTTCCCCCCGCAGCTCGGCGCAAGGGAGCTGCGGGACGTCTTCTACCTCTTCTGGTCGACGGAGACGCGTGCGCATCCGTGCACGAGGGTACTCCCCGCCTCCGCCTGATTTGGCTAACAGGTACCCCTTTTTTCGCCCTTTTCTTCTATTGCGGGCTTTGCCCGCCCTTTTCCGAGTTCTTTTGCGACATCATGAACACGTTTAGCCTCCGCCTCCTTGATTTCACCCCCAACGCCGTCTTGACCATGGCAGTTTTCGCACATTTGTGCGAAAACTTTGTCGGAGTCCACCCAAATGTGGCACTCTTCCGCCATTTCTTTATGCCCCGTCGAGAGAGGAGAGCCACTTGCGGAGGGATAGCCTGGGTCTCTAGGATCGGCAAGAAAGAGGCCTACCTAGAAGGAGAGTTCCGCAACAAGTGGGAGGAGTGGAGAGCCAACTGGTGCCGGGTCGTGAGGAGAACCCGCAGCCCTTCACCGCCGTCATCAAACCCCAATAGTGCGCGGCAGGGATTGGAGTAACTTGGCGCCGGAGGATGCGGCTGAAGATAGTCAGACCCGGATCCTGCGCCTCGAGGCTTGCCGGGTTAACCGTGGCGCCGTTGGCGCAGACTTCCTCGTCGCCGCGACGCTTCCCTTGCAGGAAAGGAGGAGGCCTACCTGGGAGTTCCAAAATGCGGCAGACATTATGAGGCTGCGCCCGGGCTTGAACTGGAACTTCACCGTCTTGGAGCTGGACTCGATGCTGCTCGAGCTGTTCAAGAACGACCCCAACCATCCTGAGTGGTTTAGGTTGCCGCGGGGGGTCATCCCTTTGTGCAACAACTCGGCGCTCGACCGCATCCGCGCCATGATGCCGTTCTGCGACTCCCATGGGATCATCCCAACCTGGCAGGAGCCCCCCGACGAGGTCGTGCAACAGTTCTTCAATGATTTAGAAGAAGTGCCGATCCGCGCCGACGGGCAGAAGAGGCTCACCCGCGACACCACCGACGAGGAGATGGCGCGGATTGCCACCAGGGTGGAGGAGGCGGCAGCAGCCGCTGCCGCTGGAGCCTTCGGGTTCACCGTGGAGGAGGCGGACACGGCGAAGGCGGCAAGCCTTGCCGAGCGAGGGGAGGTCGTCGGCGAGGACGAGCTTGTCGAGCCCGAGGCCGGGTCGAGTGGACCCGCCGAGGGCGCTTCTTCCCACCGCCAAGCGACTTGCCGCTGGGCTGAGCCCCGGATCCGCCAAGAGGCGTCTCCGCAAGGCCGGGATGAGTCGGGCGGCAGATCGCCCACAGAAGCAGCATCACATGACGCGCTTCCACTGCAAGCGAGGTTGCTGCTGGAGCGCCCCACACCGCCGACAACCGAGGCGGGATCTTCTCAGCCACCGCCTCCGCCTCCGCCAAGCGGCCAAGAGAGCCCACTCCCGCCTCGTCGCACCGGAGGCGAGCCGAGTTTGACTTCTCCAAGCGCTCAGCTCCGAGGAGGAAGGCGAAGAGTAAGCTTTGAGATTTGTGCTTGTATTTCTTCAATTCTATTGCTTCATCTTGAATCTGATTTGCTTGCTCGACTCTTTCCTTTTCGTGACGCCGCCCGAAGAGCGTCGAAGAGGGCTAAGATCCCGGCGGTCGTCGTTGAGGACGATTCTCCCGTGGCGGCAGGGGGACGCGTCCGAGACCGCTTTGCCGGACCGGCAACCCTTCCTCAGAGCAGCCCCAGACAGCCCCGAGCAAGTGCGCAGTTTTCTCCTTACTATTAGGTGTGCAGGGCGCCCTTTCTTCGTTGATATCTGACTGTGCTTGTGTAGGAGCAGAGCAGCCTCATCGAGAGGGCTCAAGCCGCCCCGAGATCCTGTCTCACGACACCACGCCGCCAAGGGAGGAACCTCCGGCAAGGGAGCGCCCGACAAGGGAGGCCACTCCGCAAGGGAGGCTACCCGGCAAGGAGGCTACCCGGCAAGGGACAGCGCCAAAGTGACCCTCCAGGGTCGAGGCCATGGCTGCGGATCCCGTTGCAGGTGTAATCGCCTTACACGCAAATCTCCCTTGGGCTTGCTTTCTTTTGTTTCTCTTTTGAACATTTGCTTGATCGCTCTCTCTTCGTCGGCGCAGAGCCGATGGAGGTCGAGGCCGCCAGCGAGGAGGAAGCGCGTGGCAACACCGACGAGGCCGCCATCGAGGAAGAAGAGGTCGTCGTTGTGGAAGAAGAGGCCGTCGCCGACGAGCCTGTTGGCGAGGAGGCCGCCGAGGCTGCCGACGCAGCAGCTGGCGAGGGGTCGGGCGATCGTACTGACGGCCCTGAGGCCGCAGGAGCGACAAGCGCTACACCGACAGCCGACTCCCCCGCCGCTGCCGCGGCGTCAGGCTCCAAGGAGCCCCAGCCCGGCGCCTACCTGAAGGCCGGCGAAGGCGTCTTCATCAAGCTCCCACAGGAGCCGAGCCTGTGGCGCCGGTCGAGGGAGAGACCTTCGACGGTGAGTTACTCGCCTCCGGGCTGGCCGACGCTGTGGACGCGCCAAGCAGCAGCGGGCGAAGTCGAGGAGGAGCAAAGAAGCTGAAGTCATTGCCGCTCTACCGCGCCCGGCAGCCAAGTTGGAGACCCGGAAGCGCTTGTCGCGAGGGCGGAGCGGACATGTTGAAGCGCCGCAGAGGAGCTCGAGCGCCAACCAAGAATCCCTTCGCGTAGCGAGCGCTGGGGCAACTTCGCAGAAGAGCGCACGGCCTTCATCCTCGAGAAGGCCGCAATGAGGAGGAGCGGCTGGCTGCCGAGAAGCTCGCCGCGCAGGAAAGCGAGTTGGCGCAGCGGAAGGTCAACCTGGACAGCCACGAAGAAGACCTTGCCGCGCGCGAGGAGTCACTTGGCGGGGCGCTTCAGGAAGCGAAGGACGCTGCCGCAGCCGCCGAGGCCGCCAAGGAAGAGCTGAAGGCGAAGGTGGCAAAGATGGAGGCCACCCTCAAGAAGAGCGGCGAAGAGCTTGCCGTGCTCAAGCGTGAGCGCGAGAAGGACGCCTACACTCTGGGCGAGCTGCAGAGTCGTCTCGCTGATAGAGGCAAGGAGCTCGACGCCGCCAAGGATTCCAAGGCGGACCTTGAGCTGAAGCTAACCACCACAGCAGACGTTGGGACGGCGCCCGAGAGCGGGAGGTGGGCTTGTTGGAGGCGATCAAGGCCAAGGAGGAGCTGCTAGCGAATGCTGCCTCCATCCGAGCACCTTGAGGGAGAGCGTGGAGCACCGGATCAAGGTCTCGTGGACACTGCCGCCGACATCCACAACGAGCTGATGGAGCTGGGGATGGCGGACCTCGCATACTCCTCCGACGAGCATCTCCAACCCAGCGCCAAGCTCAGCTTATTCTTCAAAGGCGTGGTGACGAGCCTCCAGCGACTCGGGAAGAGGTCCCAAAGCGGTGGCCGAGGAATCACGCCAGGTCTGTGCAGGAGCCCTCGAGAAGGTGTTCATCAAGGTGGCCTTCCACAATCCGGGCCTCAACCTTAACGGCGTCCTCAGATCCCTGCCGCCCGATGCCAACGTGGAGGAGCTCAAAGCCCTTTTCGCACCCATTGTGGACAAGGTGAACAAGATCAAGCGGATTGAGGGCGCACTGCGTAGACTAGGCCGCCACCTTTATCTTTCCCTTGTCGCTGCTGATCATGTTTAGAACACTTTGTTAGATCAGCGACAAGTTATTTTGTAATATACTCTATCTTAGGCGATCAATGCAACGTTATTTCCTCTACTTGATTCCTTCCTTTGTAATGCTTCGCCTTTACGCATTGGGGGACTTGTCGGTGCGGGCACTTTTGTCGCGAAGGCCGAGTGCGAACGTCAAGAGCCTCGCCGGCAAGGTTCCGACAAGCAACCTTGTCGCGACTAGCCGCAGCTCACTTTAAGTTGTTGAGCGGACTCGAAACAAAGTAAGGGCGCCGACTAGCCGTGAGTTGGTTCCTCTGCGCATGTGTTTTCCATACAAAGTACTATCGTTCGAGGAAGATAACTTAAAAATTTTAAAAATTGATTGCTCAAACTTTGGCAACTTAGCTTATCTGTCTCTTGCTTCCCGATGAGGTGAAACTTCCTCGAGCGGTGCCTGGTCATTAGTATTATCTCCTCCTCCCCCCCCCCCTGGTTAACTTGTGCGTGAGGGAGTCTTCCTTTCTTTGAGAAAAGAGAAAGAAGAGGAAATAACGTTATGGAGCCCAGCGGCTCGATTCTGCTTACCGGGTGTGGTTGCTGCACAAAGTGTTAGCCAAAACATGCAATAAAATGATGAAAGCATGAATTTGACAAGTTGCACGCAACACATGAGCTTTACTGATGCACGGGGTCTGCGCCCGGCTTTGTACAAAGGATTACATGCAACAGCGGCAAGACTTGTACAAAAGGTGGTTGCCGGAATGGGTTCCGGCAACCGCGCCCTATGGGTAAAACTTACGAAGATGCTCAATGTTCCAGGAGTTGCTCACCGAATGCCATCTTCGGTCTCAAAGCCGACACGGCCAGGCCTAGTGACTCGTTTCACCCGATAAGGGCCTTCCCACTTTGGCGTCAACTTGTTTGAATTCTTGGCGGACTGAACGCGCCGAAGAACAAGGTCGCCTTCCTCGAGACTTCTGGCATTAACTCTGCGGCTATGGTAGCGACGCAAAGCTTGCTGGTAGCAAGCAGCCCGCACAGCAGCCTGAAGACGATCCTCCTCAAGGAGCAGCGCGTCATCTTGTCGCAGCTGCTCTTGCTCAAGCTCATCATAAGCGAGCACTCGAGGCGATCCGTATACGAGTTCCGTGGGGAGAACTGCCTCTGCTCCATAGACTAGAGCAAAGGGTGTCTGGCCGGTGGCTCTATTTGGCGTCGTCCTGACCGACCAAAGAACCACCGGCAGCTCCTCGATCCAGTTTCTTCCGCACTTGTGCAGCCTGTCGAAAGTCCTGGTCTTGAGCCCGCGCAGCACTTCAGCATTTGCCCTCTCTGCTTGACCGTTGCTTCTCGGGTGAGCAATAGAAGCAAAGAAGACCTTGGCGCCAAGGTCTTGGACGTACTGCATGAAGGTGCGACTCGTAAATTGTGTGTCATTGTCGGTGATGATCCTGTTGGGGATTCCGAAACGGCAAACAATTGACCTGAAGAACTTGATCGCCGACTGTCTTTGTCACCTTCCTCATCGCTTCCACTTCCGCCACTTTGTGAACTTGTCAATGGCGACGCATAAGTACTCAAAGCCCCGACAGCTCGGGGAAGGGGCCGAGGATGTCGAGCCCCTGCATCAAAATGGCCGGGATAAAGGGATCGTCTGGAGAGCTTGAGCTGGCTGGTGTATCTGTTTGGAATGGAACCGCACGCTTCACACTTGGTTACTTGTGCAGTTGCATCCTGGAGGGCTGTCGGCCGTAAGAAACCTTGCCGGAAAGCTTTGTCGGCAAGTGCTCTTGCGCCAATGTGGTGACCACATATGCCTCCATGTATCTCTCGCCAACAGCTTCGTCCATCTTCCCCGGAATACACTTCAATTTCACACCGTTGAGTCTTCTTCTGCATGTATGCTGTCGACAAACTAGTACATACTTGACTGCCGGGCTACTCTTTCCGCTTCTTCTTGCTCTTCGGGAAGTTCTCCTGTTTGAAGGAAATGGACAATCTGCTGTGCCCATGCTGGAGCTTGTGGCTCGACAACAAGGACTAAAGGCACATCTGCTGCTGCGGGAACATTAGCTTCCACGGCAAGGACCTGCGGCCCTGCCGGAGCTTGATGTTCCCCGGCAAGCTTGCCTGAGCAAGACTTGTCGGGAGCGTCTGCTTCAATGAAACAAACCCTGCGGCCTGTCGGAGCAGACTGCTCCTCAGCACTGTTGGTGTTGATCTTGGGGACCTTTGCAACGACGGCTTCGGGAAGCTCTGTCGGAAAGTAGTCACCAGAGACCAATTTTCTCTTCTTTCTTTGTCCAGTTGATGGTGTTACGGTTGGCTGAGTCAGCTTGAGCACGAAAATCCCTGGTTCCACAGGCAACTTAAGTGCGGCGCACTTTGACAGGCCGTCAGCAGTATCATTCTGAGCTCTTGGAACATGTTCCATTTGCAGGCCGTCAAAGTGTTCCTCTAGCTTCCTCACTTCATCGACGTAGGCTTCCATCAACGGACTCGTAATCTTTTGTTCACTTGGCGGACGACAAAGCTGCGAGTCACCCTCGGCAATAAGCTTTTTGATCCCAAGGTCCATCATGCGATCCTGAGACCGGCAAGCAAACCTTCATACTCTGCAGTATTGTTTGTCGCTTGCTCCTTGGGAAAGTGCATCCGACTACGACTTGAGGTGCTCTCCGGTGGGTGCGATAAGCAAGACGCCGGCAGCGCCTTGCAGCGAGAAGGCACCATCAAAGTACATCAGCCACTCTTTGCTTGCTTCTTTGACGGGAATGCTCGCCTCCGGAATCTCATCATCCGTGTTGGCGCCCATTCTGCTATGAATTCTGCCAACGCTACGCTTTGGATAGTTGATGTGCTTTCAAACTTAAGACCAAAGCTTGACAGCTCCAAAGGCCCACTCGACAATCCCGCCCGTTGCTTCGGATTCTGCAGTATCCTCTTCAGCCGGAAAGCGAGTGACAACTGTGATCTCATGTGCTTGGAAGTAATGGCGCAGCTTTCTCGAGGCCATGAGGAGGCCGAAAAGCAATTTACGCACACCGTAGTACCTTGACCTAGCCCCTCAGGAGGGAATCGACAAAGTAGACTGGCGCCGCACCATCCTTTTCTGCGCTCGGTCATGCGTCTCGTGGATTCGCCCTTGTCGGGACCAGAGCTTGTCGGCGAAGCCCCCGCTTGTCGCCGGATGTGCTTGCCGTGGTTGCTTTGGCTCGTCATCCGCCTCCCTCTCCGCATTCAACGCAGCACTAACCACTTGATTGGTTGCCGCTATATATAGCGCAACTTCTCTTGTGGCTTAGGTGCGACAAGTGTTGGAGTGGAGGATGTATCTCTTTAAGTCTCGCAGCCGCAGCCTCCGCTTCGGGAGTCCATTTCATTGGACCCGCTTTTTCAAAATCTTGAAAAACGGCAGTATGCGCGTTCAGCAGACACTGAAATAAACCTGCTGAGAGCAGCCACGCAACCGGCAAGTCTTCGTACATCCTTGACGCGCTTTGGTGCTTCAATCTGCTCAATGTCCTTGATCTTGTCGGGATTAGCTTCAATCCCTCGTTGAGACACGAAGAACCCGAGAAGCTTGCCGGAAGGGACTCCAAACACGCACTTCTCGGGGTTGAGCTTGAGGTTGATCTTGCGCAGGTTTGCAAAGGTCTCGTCCAAATCTTGAACCAGAGTTGCTTTGTCCTTGCTTTTGACCACTATGCCATCCATGTAGGCTTCTACATTTCTGTGCATTTGCGGCTCAAAAGCGTCATGGACTACCCTTGCAAACGTTGAACCAGCATTCTTCAAACCGAAAGGCATCCGTATGAAACAGTATGTGCCACATGGTGTGATGAACGCGGTCTTCTCCTCATCTTCCTCAGCCATGAAGATCTGATGGTATCCTGAGTATGCATCAAGAAACGAAAGCAAATCACATCCAGCCGTGGAGTCAACAATCTGGTCAATGCACGGCAAGGGAAATGGATCTTTGGGACAAGCTTTATTAACATCCGTGAAGTCAATACAAAGTCTCCATTTTCCATTTGCTTTGCGCACGACTACAGGATTGGCCAACCACGTAGGATGGAGCACTCCTCTGACAAGGCCTGCTGCTTCCGGTTCTTGATCTCTTCGGCTATGAATTCTTGGCGCTCCACCGCTTGCTTCTCGACTTTTTGCTTGACGGGCCGCGATGAGGACAAACGGCCAGGCGGTGCTCAATCACTTCCACAGGAACACGGGGATGTCAGACGGTTGCCATGCAAACGCGTCGACATTCGCCCGCAGGAAAGCAACGAGCGCGCCTTCCTATTTACGGTCGAGAGAGGCACTGATGGTAAAGGTACCACCAGTGCTGTCCTCATTGGCGGGCACCTTCTTGGTCATTGGCGGAGCCACCATCTTCTTGCACTTGCCGGTGGAGCTCGATGGTGCGTCCTCGACGGTAGTGCAGCACCAAGAGGTGCGCTTGCGGAGTGAGCATCGAGCCCTTGCCGGACTTGGACTTCGTCTTCTTCCCCGGAGCTTCAGCTGCAAGTGTCCGGCAATCTGTGGCTGCTGCAGCCCGGTAGATCTTGTCGGCATGTATAAGGGCATCCTTCTTGTCGCCATGGACAGAGATGACGCTTATCGGAACTGGCATCTTGAGTAGGTTGTAGGCGTAGTGAGAGGCTGCCATGAACTTGGCGAAAGTCTTTGGACGGCTAAGTATCCCATTGTAAGGCAACGGGAAATCGGCAACGTCGAATGTACCCCTCTCAGTCCTGAAGTTCAGCTCGCTGCCAAATGTTACCGGCAACGTAATCTTCCCCTTCGGCTTGCTCCTTCCCGGACTGATTCCTTGAAAGGTGCCGGTCTCTTCGAGCTCGCTGTTAGGGATTTGAAGCTTCTGGAGCACCGCGGAGGAGATCAGATTCAAGCCGGCCCCGCCGTCAACTAGCATTTTGGTGACCTTGAGGTTGCGGATGGTTGGTGAGACCAACATCGGCAAGCACCCGACCGCAGTTATGTGATCAGGGTGGTCCTCAATCTCAAAAATGATAGGCGTGCTGGACCATTTCAAAGGCTTGCGTGACTCTACGGATGGTTCCGCTGCATTGACCTCCCGCATCCATTGCTTGAGTTGGCGGTGGGAGGTATGCAGGGAAGCACCTCCGTCAACGTAGAGGACCTCTGTGGCTTTCTGAAACTCCTGCTCATCGGCGTCGTCGTCTTCCATATCTTCATCGTCGTCATCATCTTCATCCTTGTCGCGGACACGGGGAGGTCGATCTCCTTTCCGCTGCTTGGCCTTGCCGCGTCGTCCTCCCCGGCCGGGACGTTTCTTGCTTGCTCCCCCAGCACCTTCCTGGGCCTTCTCCTTGTCGCGCCGCTCGTACTCAGCTCTCTGTTGTTCGACAAGCTGCTCGACCTTCTTGCAGCTCTGGAGGTCGTGGCCCTTGGTGCGGTGGATCTTGCAGTACTGCTTGCCGGAGCCGTCCTGCTTGTCGGCGGCCGCCACCGACTGGTGGTTGGCATCAGCGGCAACCTCCTTGCCGGAGCCACCAGCCTTGGCGTTCTTGTCGCCACCTCCGTTGCCGGACTGCTCAACAGCTAGCACTTCTCTGGCTTTCTTCTTCCTGTTGCCTCGCCGCCGGCCTTTCTTTGCCGGGCGGTGTCCTCACTGTCGATCCCCGCTCGCATTCTCTCCTGGGAGTCTCCTCCCTTCCTCAGCGCGTGCACACTTGTCGGCCAAGGCGTACAGCTCACTGACGTCCTTGACTTTGCACATCGCCATCTCCTCCCTCATCCTGCGGTTCCGCACATTCTGGTGAAATGCGCTGATCACCGCGGCAGGGTGGACGCCCGATGTTGTAGTGCACACGGCTGAATCTCTGAATGAACTTGCGCAGGACTCTCCTTCCTTCGGGCGAGCAGATGAAGGTCGCTCTCTTGGCCATGAGGCTTGTGGCCACCGTGAAGGCGCCAACAAACTGATGGCACAGATCTGCCCAAGAGGATATGGAGCTGTCCGCAAGTGCATGAGCCAAGATCTGACGTTGGGCTTGAGCACGAGCGGGAAGTAGTTGGCGAGGATCTTGTCGTCCCGTCCCCCCGCAGCCTGCACCGCGATGGTGTAGATGCCGAGGAACTGCGACGGATGTGTCCTGCCATCATACTTCTCCGGCACGTCTGGTTTGAAGTTTTTTTGGCTGGGCCACTGGACTTGCCGCAGCTCACGAGTGAACGCAGGGCAACCTACCGCGTACGGCAAGTCGCCTGGCTCCTCCGGCGCGCGCATGTCAATGTAAGGCCCAAAGACGCTTGTCGGACTCAAGTCGCGCTTTCTCCGCGCCGATGCGAAGTTCGAGCGCCCTCTTGTTGTCGCCATGAACAACTTGGCGCTGATCGCTGGCGAGCTCATGGATCCGACGACGCGGTGGAGTCGCTGTCGAGGTGGATCCGGTGAGTCGGCGATCTTGGCCTTCGTGGCGGAGAGTGCACGGTGGTTGCACCTCCGACAGTCTCGTCGCCACCGGCTCGTGCCTTGTCATCTCGCCGCGGCAACGATGGCGTTGGTTGCCGTGGGGCGTCGCCGTTGGCAAAGCCGATGAGGCTCTGGATAGTGGCCCTCCACTCGTCGACCTTGTCGGCCGTCGGAGGGTAATCGAGGAGCAGCTGAGCTCTCGCCAGAGCTTCTGCTGGAGTAGTGGGTGGCATTGGCGAACGGTGCGAGGAGCGGGATACGCTCGGACTTCTAACCACGTTAGAAGGAGCAGCACCCCGTCCGGGCGACCAGATCTCACTCGTGCAAGATGTTGACGCCGCATGCTGGTCTTGAGGGTCTCGATCCAGCGAGCGTATGGCGCTGTGAACGCCATGACGCTGTTGGTCCCGCTGCCTCGAGATGGGCGCGGGGATGCGCGACGCCGAGGTTTGCGGGCCTTGTCCTTGGACTTGGCAACGCCGCGAGCACCTTCGTCGGGCGCCCGTTCCTCCGCCAGCGCTCGCCCCACCACCCGCTTGCTGCGGTGAGGGTGGGTACGACGCGACGGCTCTGCTGTCAGCCAAGCCTTCTTCTTCGTGGCATGTTGATGAAGATGTTGATGACGCTGCTCGTGTGAACGCCGGATCAGATTCACACACGGCCTCGACGCCCCTACCGGGCGCGCCAAAGATGTCTGGGAGGCTGATCGTACCACGAACACCTATGGGGCCGGGCGGACCAGGCCCCTTGTGGTTCGGAGGGGGCGGAGATCACACGAAGAGCGGATCGAGGCGAGGCACACGAGCAGCTTACCCAGCTTCGAGCTCTCCGAGAGATAAGACCCCTACTGCTGCTTGTTTGATATATTGTGTTCTTGCTAGGGGGCAATGCAAGCTACAAAACCTAGCGTGAGTGTCTCTGGTCTCGAGTGAGTCGAATGAACCGAACCCTTTCTACGTTGCGCATGGGCCTCCTTTTATATGCTCAAGGGTCTCCGGCTGTGGCAACATAGATGAGGGTACAAATGTAAAACAGGAGTTGGTACACCTACTCGAGCAGGTACAAAGGTAAAATACCTAACTCGACGGCAAGGGACAAAAGCAATAAATGCTCGTCGCTGTCGCACAACAAAGGCAACAGAGACCGTCAGTGCGCCTCCGCCGCCGCCACGATGGCAAGCTTGTCGGCGCCGCTTATCGCTGCTCTCCGCTGGCTGCACAGCCTCTCGACACGCCGCCCATGGAACGGCCCCATGGCGACACGTCACCGGATGAGCCGGAGCGGAGATGGAGAGAGGTTGCTTGTCATGCAAGTGCCTTGCCGCCGAATCCTTGTCGCGTCCCGGAGACTTGAAGCGCTCACGCCTTCCCGACAAGCTCCTCTTGCCGGGCCTTGTCTTCTGCATGCCTCGAGGGCCTTCCCGACAAGCTCCTCTTGCCGGGCCTTGTCTTCTTAATCAAATACTTTGTTCTTGAATGGCTCCAAAGGAGCCACAGAGGATCTTGGCGGTGATGAGGCAAACCTCGCTGGTGTTACAATCGTCTGCGGTGCGAGTACGGGATACTAGGGTACCCCTACTCTAGTACACCGACAATGACCGAGACACAGTCTTTCAGAAGCATTAACTCTTTACTCTGGGTAGACAGTTACACCTACTTCCCACTACATCTGCTAGCCTTCCACTGAAAGAGGTCACACGACATACTCAACTATGCCAGAGCCAATAATGGCTTGTGCTTGCACACGGACGTTTCTAGCATGAATAATCTTATGATCCCTTTGAGCCTAGGTGGCATTCCATAGGATGATCACACGGGTTCCCCGGGATCTCCTTGGACAACACTGGTATATCCCGTGTGTCCCGCAAACCATCGGTATATCCTGTGGTGCCCCAACCAATCCACCCAGATGTGTATTAATGTAACCACCTTAAGTATCCCTTAATTAAATATAACTCTCACATCTTTCATGAATCTCACAAACCAATCCACGTCTACGAGCATAGCATAGCGGTATAGGCATCACGTAGTAACACCCAAGGTTGAATGCAAGACAATAGGTTCCTACCTCATGAACTACTTCCCAATACCCACATGTTATCAATCCTACTCATGCAATGTTTGAGGGTTGAAACTAATGCATAAAAACTGGGTAATGAAGGGATATGATCAAAGTGTGCACTTGCCTTGTATGGTTGATGAATATGATTCGCACTCATAACTCCTGATAGTTCTACTCGTCACACACCGGTCAATCTATCATAAGCAAGCAATAGTAACCACACATAAGCAATCATGCAAAAGAATCGAAGAAAAGAAATCGAAAAACTTCAAAAACAAGCAATTAACTCTTGGAATAGAAAACAATTTCTAGCAGTACCAAAATTAAGTGAATTTGGCCTTATCAGAAAGTTTAGGTCAAGAGCTTCGATATGCAAAAAGAATCCATTCAAACAGAGTTATAAAACTCAAGTTATGAACAAAAGAAGTTTGAATTCAAATCTGTTTGAAATCAATTTTCAAATTTTCAAAAACATGTTCAAGTTGATAATCTGGATGGAGGGGATCATAACAAAGAAGTGGGCGTTGGTTTCGTTGAGTTTGGACAAACGAGTAAAAAGTAGCGATTGTTTGAAAACTAGGGGCTAATTTGTAAATAAAATATTCACGGATGGGTCCCTGGCTGAAATTAAACAGAAAAAGAAAAATTCTACTGAACGGACGTTCGCCACCGAACGCTAATGAACGAATATGTTCACTGTGAAGGGATAAACAGTGAGTGTTCACTAGTTAACTAGGTTAAAAGAAAAACCGGGTTTCTAAACAGAAAACCGAAAGAAAACCTAAACCCTAAAAAGAAATTAAACAGGGCCGGGCGATTTACCGGTTCGGTCGGCTTTGGCGAGAAAATCAGCGGCGGTGGTGATGAACTCCGGTGATGGCGAACTCCGGCGGAGGGCGAGCGAGGGGCGAGGCGAGTGGCGGCGCTGCTGCTCAAGGCGCGAGGCGGCGAGGGCAGCGCGGGGTGGAGGCGCGGCGAGGCGGTGGTGCAGAACAGCAGCGGTGGCGGCGGTTGGCTACGGCGGCGGCGGCTGCGGGCTCTGGCGGCTCGGGCTCGAGGGAAACGTGACCGGTGGTCCGGTATTTATAGGAGGGAGGGAGACTTGGAGGAGGGGGCGAGGTCGAGGCGGTGGAGGAGACCGGGGCAGAGATGGCGGCACCGACGGAGTCGGGCGGGAGCCGGACTCCCTGCTGGAGGTCGGGGACGACCGGGGTGGGCCGGCTGGCTGGGCTTCGGCCTAGTTGGCCCGGTCCGGAGAAGAAGTTTTTTTAAATAGTCAGACAAAAAGAATAAAACAAAAAGAAATTAAAATATTATTTAGGCATATAATATAGCAAATTTTCCAGAAAACGATTTCCGACAACATGAACATTTTTCTAGTGTCAAATAAAATCAACAAAAATTTAAATAAAGCAAAGAGTGCTACTGTTGCAATAAAACCCAAAAAAATCATTTTAAAAATACCAAGATGATTTTAAATTTATTTCTCTCCAATTTTCTACTGCAGGGAATCATTTTACCCTATTTTCCATATAATTTATTTTTGGAGAAAATTAATTTGAATAAAACCAAAATAATTCCAAATTGAAAAATAAATTCAAAGAAACTTTAAATTTGATTCATTCAAACTTCCAACTCATATTTCATATGTTTTGAAGAAGTCATTTTATCTTCTCTCATGAAAATCATTGAGTTGCATAAAGTTTCTGAATTTGAAATATTCCCAAATGAAATTCAAATCTTTTCAAAAACCCTTTTCATTTATTTAAATGGAAGAAGTCATGTCATCTTCTCTCTAGGGTTTTGTATTTGAAAAGAATTTGAATTCACGGAGATCATAAATGCAAAAATGAAAGTTTGGGAAAGTCCTTTTATTCCCTCTCATTTAACATTCAAAAAGTTTCAATTTCACTCACTTTCACCAATCAATCACACACAATAAAACAAACAATCAATCTATTTATTTGTTATAACATTCCAAAATTTAGAATTTTGGGATGTTACAAACCTACCACCCTTAAAATGAATCTCGTCCTCGACATTCGGAGAGGCTAGCGAGAAATAGGTTGGGTTGTGGGCTCTTCTCAAAATTCATCAATCGTCATAGGGGGTCTCCTCAAAATCCATCAGTTTACACGAAGATTTGGGGTCCTACCACCCTTAGAAGCATGGTTACGGTTCCATCAAAACTCATATACTCCATCCTTATTGTTGGAAGTGTCGATCTTCTCAGATCCTCAGGAAAATTCCTACTCTAGGCTCTTCCCGTAGTGGCATAACCTTTTCCTCAATTCTTCTGTCCTATCATCTTGATAAGGTTCTTCCATGACTGGTCTTCTTATCTGACGGGTCTGGCGCCAATACTAAACAACTACCGATATCTCATGGTGGTCAACAATTTATGGTTTCTCCCGCGGGAAATGGGTCTGGGCTTCATTGTCACCGTATGACCTACGATTGGCAACAGCTTCCTTGTACAAGGGAAAATACTTATACCATTCTAAGGTTCAAACAAGGTTTAATATCGTCGTCTCTCTACTATAGGTAAGTCACCCAGATTTACCATCCCATATAGCAAGGCGAATAATAAGAGTAAGTCGGTAGGGTGATCAATCCATCCCGCACCCAAATCATTACCTTGTACCTGGCTTAGCGAATCTCGCATTCTAACACTCGGTCATCCTCACAAGCATTGCAGAATTCCTCTTGTCAATGAACTAAGTTCGGAAAAAAAAAATCCAATGATTCTGCAAGCCAAACAAACATCTATCATTTCTTCACAACTCTCGGGTTTTGCGTAAACTCCTATAAGATCGTCTGCCGCTAAAGTCGCAACTTCTTCTAGGGTTTTCCTTCAGCAAGAATGTGCTTGCTTCTTGGCAGGTCCTGGGGCCTGTGGGTTATGGCCCATCCCATCACTTATAAACCTTGAACTCATCATCAGGGAGACTGATCATTATTCCAACATCCAACTTCTAGCATTCTTAAATCCATCCAATGTACTGTCTCCCTTCCTTCTATTGGTACCTAACTAAGATGTGATACTCAGACTCATCATGGAGTTACAATTGCTCGATATTACCAACATTCTACCTCCTTTATATCCAATAATACTTCATCCCTTCATATTCTTGGGGTATCCCACATATCGAGTTAAAACTTATACTCATGAAGTCCACTTCGTGGAACATCATTATCCTTTCCAGGGGTCAAATCTCCTCACAGGGTACTACCACCCTTAAAATGCACAAATTCATCCATAGACCATATTTCTCATATCCTAAAAAATGGTCAAAATCTTTCTTCATAGAGTAACAACTCATAAATCCCAAATCAGTACCAACGGTGCTAACTTTATTGATCCTCAAATTATTACCATCTCCTGCATTTCCATTACATGCCTCAAATCAACACCTCAATAATAAAAGAATTGTTCCCACTACTACTACTATATTTCTCACAGACTCAACTATTTATCACGAGTCTCCTTCTCATTGGAACAACCTCTGGCAAAGTGCCCTGCTTCATTACAGCATAAACATATTACTTCTGATAAGTCTCGTGGTTTCCTTGTGATTACATAGCCTCCTTGGGTCCTCGGCTTCCTTTTTGGGCAACTGCTGGAGTAGTGCCCTGAATCTCTGCACCTAAAACATATGATATGACGCAGGTCCTTCTTGGAATCCAATCTATTTCTCTTCCTGGACTTTCCTGCTCCAATCGTGGCTTCTATTTCATGTGGGTCATACTCCATTTCCACTGTTGGGAAAGCTACTAGATACCCATTCATACAATTTTGGGAGATGTGTCCTTCTTCTCCACATGAATAGCATGAGTTGGTGCAAGGTTTAATTGGTTCTTCTTTGGGTGTGTCCTCCACCTCTTCCTTCATCACAGGTTCTTCTAAAATTTCCATGAGGGCTCCTTTCATTACTTCTTTCTTTTGCTAGATGGTTCTTTGTACCATGGGGTAAATGTGACACTGAGCAGGGTAGTGGGTAGTCCCTTCACACAAGAAACAAGTAATCTGCCTAGTTGGGCATTCTTCATCTCGGTGACTTTCTTCACACTGAGGGCATTCATCCTAGTGGTCTTTATGGGTGTGTCCTATTTCTCCACAAAGCTTGCATGCACAAGGTTTCTTCATATCATTTCCATAAGGTTTCAAATTCGGGGACACCAACGAGACTTTAGCAAAGTCAACTTAAATTCCTTCCAAGTGGTTACTCCTTGCCATCCATTGATGGTTTGGTACATCATCCACCAAGTAGCAGCACCTCTTTCCAAGCACTGAAGAGCATGCTGGGCCATATCCTTTCGGGCTATAGAGTTATTCTCCATATCATCCTCCATGTTCTGAATCCATCGGTCTGTCTCCAATTGACTCATCGGTCCAGAAAATATAAGCTCGTCTCCATTCATCCTCTATTGGGTCCATGGGTTTTGGGGTGAGATGAGAGAGATAGAGAGGAATACACACAATACAAACAATAGTTTTGAAAAGACAGATTTTTATTTTGTGGCTGTCGGAAAAACATCAAACAAATGACAGCTCATAAATGTGGCATCTAACGTAGGTATATAACAGGGGTTTGGTCTCTAAAGGTCAATAAATCTTCAAAGTCATCAAACTCCTCAAGTCTTGTTCATGTCTCCAATGGCTTCTTATGATCATGCTTGTCCTTCGCAAGTTCTTTTGCCAGGTCATCACTGTTGACGCGAAGTCTCTCGTGACGTCCCTTTAATATTCTGGAGTTGCGTTCCAAACTTCTGGGTTTCAACATCCTTGGCATGAGCCATGGTCCTACCGTCCTTCCGTTCTCGTAGAATCTCCGGTATCTCAAGGTTTTGCTCCTCCCGCTTGTCTATTTTCAGCCTCTGGGTCCTGAGTTCTTCATGAAATGCTTCCTTGTGAAATACAGCTTCCTGCAGATCCATCTTAACTTCTTGATGTAACACTCCAGATCCTGGCGATACACCAGCTAAGGTTACAACTTCGTCTTGCTGATAGGTGCTCCATAAGCCTTCTTGTCATCCAATCCTTCCAAGAAAATGCATGCTTAACTCAGCACGGTGGCAATAGCATAAGCGGGCGATAACACCATGGTTAGCCATGTCTATGCCCATGTTACTGCCATGGGCTTTCATTCCATAATTGATATCTCCCGTCTTAGGGTTTTCTTGACAAAAACTTGAGTTTTTAACTCTCCATGTTCCGGTCTTTCTCAGATACACCTTGATCTCGGGTATTGACAGCTTCCATAGTCTGCCAAGTTCCATAAGGGTAGCCTTCCTAGGTCATACAAATCTGGAAATTCTTCAGAGCCTTCAAATTCTCCTAGTCTTCGGAGTCTTCAACCGTTGTAGTCTCCATTATTCTCATGCACGGTAAAATTGTAACATCCCAAATTTTCAATTTGGAATGTTATACATTAGGTCATCATGCATATCATATTTTTTTCTCGCATTTTCCGATCCTAGAAAATTTCACGCAACTCAAGGACCCTCGGAGAGAGTTGGAAGTTTCATTATTTTCATATTTGGGATTTCTCAAATTTGAAAATAGGATCATTGGATTTATTTAATTATCTTCATAAAGTTTTTCCTATAAAAATATCAAGAGAGGGAATAATATGACTTTCCCAATATTTAGGAAAAATGAAGATATTATAAATAAATCAGATTTGGTTTTGGAAGATTTATTTTGCTTAGGCAAACATGAGCATTTTAAAAATATTATGCATATTGCCGTTTTTAAAGTTCATTTTGTTCGACTCATTTTTAGGAGTCGGGGAAAATTTGTTTTATTTAAATCGGAGTTCGTTTGGTACTTTTTTTAATTCGTTTTGGTTTTTATTTAAAAAAACGCCCTTCACTGGGCTAAGGCCCAGCCCAGCCAGGCCCGGCCCAGCGCCCGCCTCTCCCTCAAGCGCCACGCCGAAGTCCCTCTCGGGGACGCCACGCCCGGTGTCCGACTCCGCCCGGCTCCCGTTGCCCGTCCCCAAGCCGGAGCACCCTCCTATTTAACCCTCACCCCCCCTCTCTCTCCTCACCTCACCCTTGCCGCCCCGCCCGCCCGGCCAGTCCGCCGCCCAAGGGCCTTGCCGCCGCCGCCGTTTCCGTCACCGCCGCGGACCCCGCCGCCCCCTCGTCTCCCGAACCCCGCCGGAGCCCCGCCGCCCCTCGCCCGCCGCCCGGAGCCCCGCCGGCGATCACCGGAGGTAGCCACCGCCCCGCGCCGTTCCGATCCGGTTTTCCCTAAAAGACCGATCCGGTTTATTTAAAAAAAAAAGATGTTCGGTTTTTTTTTCAAAAACCTAGATTGGTTTTATTTTTTTCGGTTTTCTTATTTAGTGAACGTTCACCGACCCGTTCGTTTCAATGAACGCGTTCGTTGGATTAGTTCTGTTAACGAACGTCCGTTATTTAATCCGTTCGTCGTTTTCTTTTAAATCGGATTTAATCCGTTATTTTTCGATTCGATTTCCGATCTGATTTTCAAATCTGTTTTATTTCTTGCTCGCTTATCGGAATCGTGATTCAAGCGCTGGAGTTTCAGAACGAAACCGCCGTTCGACTAACCTACTTTCACGGAGTTTTGCTACTGTGAAATTTTGACTTAGTTTCAGATTTGCTAAACCGAGTCGTTCTCTCTCGAGTTCCGACCTTCGATGTTTTATTTGATTCGATTCTTTTGCAACCAGGGTTCTTAAGTTGAACTATCTGGTTAGATCTTTTATTCGAGATTTCCCCGAGCATTAGATGAGTACTTATTGTATGCTTGTTGTTTGTCTGCGTTAGATCACCCGGAGTGCGCCGCTTGTTACTTGAATCTCTAGGACTCATGGATCATCGCAAGGCAAGTAACACTTTGATCATACCTTTTCTACTACCCAGTTTTATTGCATTAGATCAAACCTCAAACACTTGCATGCTAGGATCTAATTAAATTGTGGGATGGGAAGTAGATTGAGGTAGTACCTATTACCTGCTTTTACTTATGAAACCTTGGGAGTTACTTCTACGTTTGCTTATTATGCCATGCTATGCTAGTAGACGTGGATTGGGTGAGTGAATATCCATGATGATGTGAGATTGTTAATTAATGGTTTATCTAAGGTGGCAACTTAAACACACATATGGGTGGATTGAGGCACCTGGTTTCTATCGAGACTTGCCTGTATTTCTTCGGACCGCCACCCGTGCTCTAAGGGATCATAAGATTATTCAAACTGAAACTTTCGTGTGCAGCCACAAGCCAATTATGGGCTCTGGCGTAGTTGACTAAGTTGTGCGAACTCTTACGGGTAGGCTAGCTGATGTAGGGGATGTAGGTTGGTACGGTCTACCCACATGTAAGGTGCTAAGCGCTTCGAAAGACTATGTCTCGGTCATCCGCTTCTCAAACACCATGTAGTGCGAGAACTAGCGGAGGCGATCGAGTCTTGTGGGGAAAAGTGCGCAAACCTCTGCAGAGTGTAAAAACTAATCATGATTAGCCGTGTCCCCGGTTATGGACAAATCTTGAGTATCTAGTACTTGAATATCATGTGAATCTCAACATGTTACCAATAATAAATGTATTGGGTTTTAATGAGTACTTTTTAATTGGGATTGAGGATGCTGTCAACCATTCTCAATGTTTAACAACCACCATGATAGTTAAAAAAATTATTCCTTTGATGTAGGGAAAAATCAGCTTTATGCAAAAATGTAAATCAGAGAGCCTTACCACCAGCCAAATATGCATGTAGTATAGGCTTGTTGCTTCATTGTTCTCTATGTGTTACATTGCCGGCATATTCCATGTGTTGACCCGTTTGGGCTGCAACTTTTCACGCTATGCATTTTCGCACGACGAGTAAGGTGTTAGGTCGTGGTTCTATAATCGGTGATGCCGTTGGAGTTGATGGACTCACTTTCGTTTTCCAAGCCTTCCGCTGTTATTATTAGATGGCCTTAAGCCATATTATTGTATTAAGTTCCCTTGTGGACACGATGTAATAAGTGTGTGATTGCTACTCTGCTATAAATCCTTGAAATCGTGTGGTGTCGGCATTCTTGATCCAGGATGACACCGAGCACGTAGCGCTTAGATCCATTCGGTCCTGGTCGCTACATAGAATGGTATCGAGCACACGCCGATCAGAGGACACGACCACTAAGATAAAGCCATAGATCACTACTCTCTTCTCATTTTCTAACTCCTCATCTTTTCTACTCTCTTTAGGATGACGGACGCGAAGATCAAGTACACCCAACCAGATGAAGGCACACCTTTTGGTTTTCACTTGAAGGAAGTTACCAAGTACCTGAACGTTGGACTACCAAGCTTCACCGACTTTCAACGCCACTCTGCACGAAGAGGAGCTATTTGGAAGATTCACGCTCACGTTCCAGGAAGGACATTCGCCCCAATCACCAAGCCTATAGATAGTGTTTTCAGTGCACCAACTTGGAGTCTGGGAAAAAGCATGGCAGCTCACATCACCATGGGACGCATTGGAGAAGTTTATCAAGAAGACCTCAAGGACACAATCTACCAGATTTGCGGACGCCGAGATGACAAATGGGACGTCGTCAGCACCAAGAAGGATAGATCCATTGCAGCATTTATCCAGGAGTTAAACCAGCATATTCGACGCCAGGAGAACCAGATGTGCAATGATATGTTGGAGTTGCAGAATGCGAAAGGAAGGATCATCGAACTTGAAGAAGAACTAAAGACAACTCGCAAGGACTATATGGACGAGATCGTAGCTCTAGCAAGACACAATAACGATCTTAAGTACGAGATTGAAGAACTGAAGAAGAAGTTGGCGCTCGAGAATGAAGACCAAGATGTCGATTGCTTCAAGCGACTACATCAACATCGACGACACCGATTTGGATCCAAGTGAACCCGACTTTGAAGACGAAGTCGAGCAGACATTATGGAGTCTTCCACCGTTCAAATTAGTAGAAGTCCCCACATATTAGTAGTATTCCCCCATGTAAACATCTAGTACACGCACTTTTGCGATAGTTAGATCGTTGTAAGCCTTTGTTTGCTTGAATGAAGTGATTTTGTGTGTATTTGCTCATGTGCATTTGGGTAGTGATTCCCTTAGACCTCATTCTATTCTAAATTCTCATCTTTTCTAAACCCATCAGATGCCTCCGAGACGCGAATTCGGATTCGCTTTTCCCGCCAGAGATCACCCAACTGATCCAAAGCAGCGAATCACCCTGATTCAAACATTGGTGCGTAACCGAGGCAACAACAACAACAACAACAACAACAACCCACCACCACCTGCGGATCATCTGACTCGTTTCCTTAGACTAAACCCGCCGGTGTATTCCAGTAGCACCGAGCCGATTGTAGCAGATGACTGGCTCCGCAAGATAGGAAGGGAGCTGACCACTGCAGGATGCACGGATGGAGAAAGAGTGAAGTTTGCAGACATCACTTGAAGGACCCGCAGACATGGTGGGAGAATTTCACACCACTTACCCCCTGTAGACACCGCCACATGGGATCAATTTCAGCAAGCTTTTCGCCTTTGCCCATGTTTCAGCGAGGAGCCATGGCCATGAAGAAGCGTGAGTTTCGCAACTTACGCCAAGGAGGAAGGACTGTTGGCGATGCGTGGATGACTTTAGTAAACTAGCATGTTATGCCCCGGATGACGTTACTCTTGATGCAGCTAAGCAGAGAAGTTTCTAGAAGGACTGAATGATGAGTTCAAGATGCCGTTGATGGTAGCCGTTTCAACAACTACCAGGAGTTAGTAGATCGAGCCCTCATGATTGAAGGAAAGCAGCAGCAAATTGAGAACCGTAAGCGGAAGTATGGGCAAGGGAAGTATAACTCGAGCTCAGCAGAAACCTCGTTATACCCCTAAATCAGAATTCAGTTTCAAAGATACCCATGGAGGAGGTAATTCGCATAACCATAACAGCACCAAGAATGGGAACGGAATGGAGGAAGCAACGGACGAATCGCACCAACCCGGCCAACACCATCCAAAGTAGACCTGAGTCATATTACTTGTTTTAAGTGCCGCAAGACCGGGCATTATGCCAACGATCGTCTGTATAGGCCAGAATGGAAATGGCAATGGAAGCTCTTGAAAGAAGCCCAACCCTTTCAATAGAGGACAGGTGAACCACCTTGAAGTGGAGGAGGTTGAAGATCAGCCCGATGCAGTAATCGGTAAGTTTTTGGTTAAGTCATTTATCGCAGCTTGTTCTTTTTCGATCTTTGGTGCATCGCATTCATACATATCAAGGGATTTGTGGATAAGTACAAGTTACCAACCCAAGCCCTTAGGTCACCCATGCTAGTAACCTCACCCGGAGCAGTACATGGCTAGTAAATGGTGTGATCGACCGCCATTAAGGATTGGACACTATGTTTTCCTCGGACCTAATAGTTCTGGAATCCCAAGGATTGGATGTGATATTAGGAATGGATTGGTTATCAAAGTATGGAGGAAACATTGATTGCTCCACTAGATCAATTTTGCTCACCACACCGTAAGGAAGAAGGATTAAGTATGTATCACGGCACGAGCCGAGGAGAGCACAAGTTAATCGCTTATCGTGAGTGGTACAGAAGAAGTACCAGTGGTGAAGGATTTTCCTGATGTATTTCCTAAGAGTTGCCGTGAATGCCACCGGATAGAGACATTGAGTTTTTGATCGAAGCTGTTGCCGTGAACAGGCCCGATATCGGGTTTACCATACAGATGCCAAAGACAGGATTTGGCGGAAATCAAGAAGCTGATTAAGGAGCTTTTGGATAAAGGTTTTATACGCCCAAGCTCTTCACCTTGGGGATCACCCGTTTTGCTAGTGGAGAAGAAGGATGGATCGTTAAGAATGGTTGTTGATTATCGTGGATTGAATGAAGTAACAATCAAGAACAAGTACCCACAACTATGATAAATGATCTGTTTGATCGCTTGCAAGGAGCCAAGGTGTTTTCCAAGATCGACTTGCGATCAGGGTACCATCAGTTGAAGATTCGGGAGCAGGACATACCCAAGACAACATTTACCACGAGATATGGACTATACGAGTATACCGTTATGTCATTTGGACTGACTAACGCACCAGCCTATTTCATGAACCTGATGAACAAAGTGTTTATGGAGTTTTTGGATAAGTTCGTCGTGGTGTTCATTGATGACATTTTGATTTTCTCGAAGAATGAAGAGGAACACAAGGAACATTTATGTATTGGTTTTGGAGAAACCGAGGGAACACCAGTTGTATGCCAAGTTCAGCAAATGTGAGTTTTGGTTAAAGGAAGTTGGATTTCTTGACATGTTATATCCGGAGAAGGAATAGCAGTTGATCCCACAAAAGTTGAGATCAGAACCAAATGGGAAGCACCAACGACAGTTGGAGAGATTCGGAGTTTCCTTGGACTCGCAGGATACTACCGAAGGTTCATTGAGAATTTCTCAAGGATTGCTAAGCCTATGACAGAATTATTGAAGAAGGAGAACAAATTTATATGGACTGAGGACTGTGGAGGCAAGTTTTCGTGGAGTTGAAGAAAAGATTGGTTACCTCACCAGTTTTGATATTGCCAGATCGGACTAAGGATTATGAGGTGTATTACACGCTTCACGCCAAGGACTTGGAGCAGTGCTTATGCAGGAAGGAAGAGTTGTTTCAGATGCTTCCCGACAACTTAAGCCCCATGAGTTGAATTATGCCACTCATGATTTGGAGTTAGCAGCCGTTGTGCATGCCACGAAGACGTGGAGACATTTTCTCATTGGAAATCATTGTGAAGTATATACGGATCACAAGAGTTTGCGTACATCTTCACACGTATGAATTGAATCTCGGACAAAGGAGATGGTTAGAGCTTATCAAGGATTATGACATGAGATTGCATTATCACCACAGGAAGGCTAATGTCGAAAGGCATTTACGCATTGAGCCGTAAGAGCCACATCAATACCCTAATGATGGGAGGGATACCCAATGAGTTAGCCGAGGACCTTCGAGAGCTATGTTTGGAAATAGTTCCGAGAGGCTATGTAGCAGCATTGGAAATTCAAATGACACTAATGGACAAAATCAGAGAAGCCCAAAAGGCAGATAAGGAAGTAGCCTCTATAAAGGAGAAAATGAGCAAAGGAAAAGCTAAAGGATTTCGTGAGGACGAGCACGATACCCTATGGTTTGAAGACCGTGTTTATGTGCCCAATGACCCGTAGATCGTGAAGTTGATTTTACAAGAAGCCCATGATTCACCCTATTCGATTCACTCCAGGAAATACCAAGATGTACTTGGATTTGAAGAATACTTTCCGTGGACCGGAATGAAGAAGGATATTGCGGAGTATGTAGCAGTTTATGGCGTATGTCTAAAGTAAAAGCGAGTAACATCGAAGCCAGGATTGTTACAACCATTGCCGATACCAATGGAAGTGGGATAAACTAGGCATGGATTTTATCACGGGATTGCCAAAGACTCGTTCATGATATGACTCGATTTGGGTTATAGTCGACCGTTTAACAAAGGTAGCTCATTTTATTCCAGTCAAGACCACCTATAGCAGTGCTAAGTTGGCAAAGATATACATGACCAGAACTGTGTGCTTACACGGAGTTCCGAGGAGCATCAGACGATAGAGGAACCCGGTTTACCTCGAAATTTTGGAACCAGCTTGCACGAAACATTGGGAACCCGATTGGAATTGATACGACTTTCCACCCACGTAATCGATGGATGCACCGAGAGAGTCAATCAGATTTTGGAGGACATGTCGAGAGCTTGTGCCCTAGATTATGGATCTAGCTGGGATGAAAATTTACCGTATGCAGAATTTTCCTACAACAACAGCTACCAAACCAGCTTGAAGATGGCACCTTTCAAGCCTTGTATGGAAGAAGGTGCAGGACACCGTTGTTATGGGACCTAAACCGAGATCGCCGCTTGTTTGGACCAGATTTGATAAAGGAGTCTGAGCAGAAAGTTAAGTTGATTCGAGATGTGCTCAAGGTAGCCCAGTCCTGCATAAAAGAGCTATGCCGATTCAAAGCGCCAGCGATTGAGTATGAAGTTGGAGACAGAGTATATCTCGTGAGTATCCCCACTTCGAGGAGTTAAGCGTTTTGGAGTTAAAGGAAAGTTAGCACCCCTGCTTCGTTGGACCGTATAAGATTTTGCAACGCATGGGAGAAGTTGCTTATAAGTTGGAATTACCGGAAGGACTGTCAGAGTTCATGATGTATTCCATGTTTCTCAATTGAAGAAATGTCACCCGGAGATAGCAGAGGTACCATTAAGAGACACAGTACACCGGAGGCAATTCAGCTTGAAGGATGATTTGAGATATGAGGAAAAACCGATTAAGATTCTCGATTATGCCAAGAGAGTTACCCGCAGCAAGGTTATCAAGTTTTGCAAAGTTCAAATTGGAGCCACCACACCGAGGATGAAGCCACCCGAAAGAGAGGAAGTTTTGTTCAAGGACCACCCTCACCTATTTTCTAGCCAACCCGAATCTCGAGGGCGTAGATTCATCTTAAGAGGTAGGTTTGTAACATCCCAAATTTTCAATTTGGAATGTTATACATTAGGTCATCATGCATATCATATTTTTCTCGCATTTTCCGATCCTAGAAAATTTCACGCAACTCAAGGACCCTCGGAGAGAGTTGGAAGTTTCATTATTTTCATATTTGGGATTTCTCAAATTTGAAAATAGGATCATTGATTTATTTAATTATCTTCATAAAGTTTTTCCTATAAAAATATCAAGAGAGGGAATAATATGACTTTCCCAATATTTAGGAAAAATGAAGATATTATAAATAAATCAGATTTGGTTTTGGAAGATTTATTTTGCTTAGGCAAAAATGAGCATTTTAAAATATTATGCATATTGCCGTTTTAAAGTTCATTTTGTTCGACTCATTTTTAGGAGTCGGGGAAAATTTGTTTTATTTAAATCGGAGTTCGCTTTGGTATTTTTTAATTGCTTTTGGTTTTATTTAAAAAAACGCCCGCCCACTGGGCCAAGGCCCAGTCAAGCCAGCCAAGCCCGGCCCAGCGCCCGCCCTCTCCCTCGCGCCGCCGCCGAAGTCCCGGGGGCAGCGCCGCCACGCCCGGTGTCCGACTCCGCCCGGCTCCGTTGCCCCTTCCCAAGCCGAGCACCCCCTCCTATTTAACCCCGGACCCCCCTCTCTCCTCACCTCACCCCGCCGCCCGCCCGCCGAGTCCGCCCGCCGCCCAGGCCTTGCCGCCGCCGCCGTTCCGTCGCCGACGCGGACCCGCCGCCCCTCGTCTCCCGAACCCCGCGGAGCCCGCCGCCCTCGCCGCCGCCCGGAGCCCGCCGGCGATCACGGAGGTAGCCACCGCCCGCGCCGGTCCGATACGGTTTTACCCAAAAAACCCGATCCGGTTTATTTTAAAAAAAAAGATGTTCGGTTTTTTTTTTCAAAAACCTAGATTGGTTTTATTTTTTTTCGGTTTTCTTATTTAGTGAACGTTCACCGACCCGTTCGTTTCAATGAACGCGTTCGTTGGATTAGTTCTGTTAACGAACGTCCGTTATTTAATCCGTTAAATGCGTTTTCTTTTAAATCGGATTTAATCCGTTATTTTTCGATTCGATTTCGATCTGATTTTCAAATCTGTTTTATTTCTTGCTCGCTTATCGGAATCAGGTGATTCAAGCGCTGGAGTTTCAGAACGAAACCGCCGTTCGACTAACCTACTTTCACGGAGTTTTGCTACTGTGAAATTTTGACTTAGTTTCAGATTTGCTAAACCGAGTCGTTCTCTCTCGAGTTCCGACCTTCGATGTTTTATTTGATTCGATTCTTTTGCAACCAGGGTTCTTAAGTTGAACTATCTGGTTAGATGTTTTATTAGAGATTTCCTGTGCATTAGATGAGTACTTATTGTATGCTTGTTGTTTGTCTGCGTTAGATCACCCGGAGTGCGCCGCTTGTTACTTGAATCTCTAGGACTCATGGATCATCGCCAAGGCAAGTAACACTTTGATCATACCTTTTCTACTACCCAGCTTTTATTGCATTAGATCAAACCCTCAAACACTTGCATGCTAGGATCTAATTAAATTGTGGGATGGGAAGTAGATTGAGGTAGTACCTATTACCTGTTTTACTTATGAAACCTTGGGAGTTACTTCTCGTTTGCTTATTATGCCATGCTATGCTAGTAGACGTGGATTGGGTGAGTGAATATCCATGACAGATGTGAGATTGTTAATTAATGGTTTATCTAAGGTGGCAACTTAAACACACATCTGGGTGGATTGAGGCACCTGGTTTCTATCAGGACTTGCCTGTATTTCTTCTGACCGCCACCTGTGCTCTAAGGGATCATAAGATTATTCAAACTGAAACTTCCGTGCAGCCACAAGCCAATTATGGGCTCTGGCGTAGTTGACTAAGTTGTGCGAACTCTTACGGGTAGGCTAGCTGATGTAGGGGATGTAGGTTGGTACGGTCTACCCACATGTAAGGTGCTAAGCGCTTCGAAAGACTATGTCTCGGTCATCCGCTTTCTCAAACACCATGTAGTGCGAGAACGAAGCGGAGGCGATCGAGTCTTGTGGGGAAAAGTGCAAACCTCTGCAGAGTGTAAAAACTAATCATGATTAGCCATGTCCCCGGTTATGGACAAATCTTGAGTATCTAGTACTTGAATATCATGTGAATCTCAACATGTTACCAATAATAAATGTATTGGGTTTTTAATGAGTACTTTTTAATTGGGATTGAGGATGCTATCAACCATTCTCAATGTTTAACAACCACCATGATAGTTAAAAAAAATTATTCCTTTGATGTAGGAAAAAATCAGCTTTATGCAAAAATGTAAATCAGAGCCTTACCACCAGCCAAATATGCATGTAGTATAGGCTTGTTGCTTCATTGTTCTCTATGTGTTACATTGCCAAGATATTCCATGTCTTGACCCGTTTTGCTGGCTGCAACTTTTCACGCTATGCACTTTTCGCATTTACGAGTAAGGTGTTAGGTCGTGGTTCTATACTCAGTGATGCCGTTGGAGTTGATGGACTCACTCGTTTTCCAAGCCTTCCGCTGTTATTATTAGATGGCCTTAAGCCATATTATTGTATTAAGTTCCCTTGTGGACACGATGTAATAAGTGTGTGATTGCTACTCTGCTATAAATCCTTCGAAGTACTGTGTGGTGTCAGCATTACTGATCCAGGGATGACAGTGAGCACAGAGCGCTAGATCCATTCGGGTCTGGTCGCTACAAAAATCCTCTTCATTTTGAAGTGGTCTTAGTTGTCCGATATCTTGTCCTTCTTGGAGTGGTCTCATCAGTTGAATCTTCGCCGGGTCAAAAGGGGAAAGGGTATAGTCTATCCAAAATGGAATATTTGATAAAGCTCAGAAAAGAGGAGAGGTAAAAGATCTTTTGAAAAATAAAGTTGTAGAGAAAATCTTTCCTATGGCCTTGCCAGTTTCTAGGGATCACATCCTACAGTCAACATGTGCTCCGATACCATCTTGTAGCGACCCGACCTCAGACGGTCAAGTCTCTGTGTGTAAGTGTCATCCCTGGATCGGTATGCTGACACACATAGTACTCGAGGATTTATAACAGAGGTAAATCACATGTATAAAGTAACGTAAATACTATTACCTTAATCCAGATAACGGAAGTAATAACAAGATTGTGAATTCCCATCAACACCAACGGCAAAGTTGAGTGTAGAAATTGTAACCCTAACGTATCACTTACTCGTCGTAAGATTCCAGCAACATGAGACGTTGCAGCCATGTAGGTCAGTACATTGAATGTACTGGCAATTTCACATTGTAAAGCAATGCTGAATAATGGCTATCACTACATGCATATTTAGCTGGTGGAGGCTCTTAGTTTAATTTTGCATAAAGCCAATTTTTTCCTACAACAAAGGAATATATTTTATTTAACTACAAAGTCTGTTGAAAACATTGAGAAGGTTCCTCCAACTTAATCCAAAAATAATAGTTATGACCCAACAAATTAATTAAGTAAAATGATGAGATCAATCAAATAATACAAATACCAGATACTCAAGATGTCCATAATCGGGGACATGGCTAATCATGATTAGTTTGTACACTCTGCAGAGGTTTATGACTTTTCCCACAAGACTCGGTCTCCTCTGTTGGTTTTCTCGCACTACATGGTGTTTGAGAAACGGATGACCGAGACATAGTCTTTCAGAAGCATTAACTCTTTACTCTGGGTAGACAGTTACACCTACTTCCCCCTACATCTGCTAGCCTACCACTGAAAGAGGTCACACAACATACTCAACTATGCCAGAGCCCATAATGGCTTGTGGTTGCACACGGAAGTTTCTAGCATGAATAACCTTATGATCCATTTGAGCCTGGGTGGCATTCCATAGGATGATCACACGGGTTCCCCGGGATCTCCTCGGACAACACTGGTATATCCCTCAGTGTCCCGCAAACCATCGTATATCCCTGTGGTGCCCCAACCAATCCACCCAGATGTGTATTAAAGTAACCACCTTAAGTAACCCTTAATTAAATATAACTCTCAGATCTTTCATGAATCTCACAAACCAATCCACGTCTACGAGCATAGCATAGCGGTATAGGCATAACGTAGTAACACCCAAGGTTGAATGCAAGACAATAGGTTCCTACCTCATGAACTTCTTCCCAATACCCACATGTTATCAATCCTACTCATGCAGTGTTTGAGGGTTGAAACTAATGCATAAAAACTTGGTAATGAAGGGATATGATCAAAGCTTGAACTTGCCTTGTACGGTTGATGAATATAATTCGCACTCATAACTCCTAATAGTTCTACTCATCACACTCCGGTCAATCTATCATAAGCAAGCAATAGTAACCACACATAAGCAATCATACAAAAGAATCGAAGAAAAGAACTCGAAAAACTTTGAAAACAAGAAATTAACTCTTGGAATAGTAAACAATTTCTAACAGTACCAAAATTAAGTGAATTTGGCCTTATCAAAAAGTTTAGGTCAAGAGCTTCGATATGCAAAAAGAATCAATTCAAACGGAGTTATAAAACTCAAGTTATGAACAAAAGAAGTTTGAATTCAAATATGTTTGAAATCAAATTTTAAATTTTCAAAAACATGTTCAAGTTGATAATCTGGATGGAGGGGATCATAATGAAGAAGTGGGCGTTGGTTTCGTTGAGTTTGGACAAATGAGTAAAAAGTAGCGATCATTTGAAAACTAGGGGCTAATCTATAAATAAAATATTGACGGATGGGTCCGTCGCCGAAATTAAATAGAACAGAAAAAGAAAAATTCTACCGAACGAACGTTCGCTACCGAACGCTAACGAACGAATATGTTCACCGCGAAGGGATAAATTAACTATGTTAAAAGAAAAACCGGGTTTCTAAACGGAAAACCGAAAGAAAACCTAAACCCTAAAAAGAAATTAAACCGGGCCGGGCGGTTTACCTGTTCGGTCGGCTTTGGCGAGAAAACCGGCAGCGTCGGCGATGAACCCCAGCGACGGCGAACTCCGGCGAAGGGTGAGTGTCGATGGGAACGACACCTATGGGATCCCTGGGATCCCTTCCACGGTTGGCGGGCGCGGGGTCATGCAAAGAGCAGGTCTAGGAGCCAGCACAAAGATCGTTTACCCAAGTTCGGGCCGCGAGGATGCGTAAAACCCTAGTCCTGCTTTTGTGTGTATTTGAGTGCTCTTGAGTTCTTGAACTAGCTACGGTGCGTCTCTAGTCCAAAAGATCCGAATCTCTCTCCTGGACGCCTTGGGCCTCCTTTTATAGACAAAAGGGGTTGCCATAGTGGCACACAGGAGGTGGAAAGGTGTATAGTACACAAGCTTATCGCCTGTCATTACGGGACAAGGCGCATTAAATGTGCTTCTTAGGTGTCCCGCTACTTTATTGGGGACGGCAACAAGGCCCGTCCCATCCGTCACCACTATGTCTTGCTCCGACACGCGTCCAGGCCAACGGGGCATGCAGCGCCACGTAGGCTGGCAGGCTGCTGAGATGGCGTGGTGGTAGGGTCTTCACGAAGATTTGCATGCCACCACGTAGGTGCTCGCTGAGTTGGCCTAGAAGCCGCACGTTGCCACGCAGGTGCTTGCCCAGCTGGTTGGGCTGGCAACTGCATGGGAATGGCAGTGGAGTCTTGGCAGACGCGGGCTTGGCTGCGGCCCTGTAGGTGTCTTTGGCAAGGGCCTTGTCGGGGCCCCGGCAAGGGTCTTGCCGTGGCATCACGGTCGTCCCCGGCAAGGATCTTGCCAGGGGTCTCGCGGATCTCCTCGGCAAGGATCTCACCGAGGATCGTCGTCTTCTGGTCCTCATCTGATCTTGTGTGTTTACGATCTTGACAAAGATCTGCATGCCACCACGGAGGTGCCTCCCGAGCCTTGGTCCCAATGTGGTTGTTGGCGTCTGGAACCCTCGGGCTCAAGGGTGGCTCGCTCTGCTGGCGTCGGGAAATTTGCCCCGGCAAGGCTCTTGCCGGGGCCGCGGAGGCAGCCCCCGGCAAGGGTCTTGCCGGGGGAGTCCGCCTTGCCCTCTTACTCTTTGTGTCTCTGGTCTTGGCATTGTTTTGCCAGTCTTGTGCTTCTGTTCCCTCCCTTTGTCCGGCTAAGTGTGGCCGCAGGCGCGGCTTTGACTGCCCGTGCACAAGTAGAGGGGTAAAAAGGAGAGCCCCTACTTTTGTACACCGACAGGAGCCCCCGGGCCTGGGCCACACATAAGTGCAATGTGTTGTTGGGCCGGGCCCAGAACGTTGCGCGGGCAGGCGGGGTGGATTTTTACCGCAGTAATTCCTTCGCTCGCTTTCGCTTCCCCAAGACCCGCGTTGAATGCGCATCGTGGAGGGTCGTGTGTGACGTGGGGGGCATGCGTGGGGTGGCCGCTGCCCTCATGCGTCACATCGCAGTAAAGAGGCGGCCCGCGTCTTCCCCATAAAAAGAGGAGAACGCAGGGGCACGGCTCATTTACTGAGTGGACTCGGGTCGTGGCCTTCGAGGCGGCCGTGCCCTACGATCACGGGGTGGAAAACGGCCGCCCACTTGTCCCCTCGATTTCTGCTTGCTCGCCATGTGTCCCCCATGCCTTGAAGATGGTAGGCGGCGGGCGCGGGCCTTGAATGACGAGGCGGGAAACCGGGCCGCCGCTGATTGGAGCAGCGGGTCGGTTTCAATTCCCTTCGCCCTTGATGGCCGGATTGGTTGAGCGGGGCGGCCGAGCCCCGATCCTGCCCCTTTATAAGAAGGGGGGATGGCACCCCTCAATCTTTCACCATCCGCCTCTTTCAGCCTTGGCTTCTTTCTCTATTCTGTCATGGCGAGAGGGCGCGCTGGTGCTTCGACGGTGGCATCGAGGGTCTCCGCTCGACAGCCGCGCCCCTCCTTCCCAAGAGCTCGTGGCGGCGGAGCCGGCCACGAGGGGAAGGGGGAGGGGGCGAGGCCGAGGTCGCCATGGCGCTCAGGGAAGAGGAGGACGGGGCGGCGCATCGGCCTCGCCTCCGCCGGCAGTCCCTCCCCCAATGGAGGGCCACGTCGGGGACCAGCCCCATGAGTTCTTCATCAGGGTGCACCGGCCAACGCGCCATCATCTTCGTCTCCCTACTCCATTCGCTCGGTGATACGTTTCCGTCGTATCTATAATTTTTTATTGTTCCATGCCAATATTATACAACTTTAATATACTTTTGGCAACTTTTTATACTATTTTTGGGACTAACATATTGATCCAGTGCCCAGTGCCAGTTCCTGTTTGTTGCATGTTTTATGTTTCGCAGAAACCCCATATCAAACGGAATCCAAACGGAATAAAAACGGACAGAGAATATTTTTGGAATATTTGGGAAATATGGGAGGAAGAATCAATGCGAGACGGTGCCCGAGGTGGCCACGAGGCATGGGGGCGCGCCCCTGACCCTCGCGGGCCCCTCGTAAGGCGGTTGCTGCTCTTCTTTGGCCGCAAGAAAGCTAATTTTCGGAAAAAATCTTGGCGAAGGTTTCAATCCAATCGGAGTTACGGATCTCCGGATATATAAGAAACGGCGAAAGGGCAGAATACCAAAGCGCAGAAACAAAGAGAGACAGAGAGAGAGATCCAATCTCAGAGGGGCTCTAGCCCTTCCCATACCTTGGAGACCAAGGACCAGAGGGGAAACCCTTCTCCCATCTAGGGAGGAGGTCAAGGAAGAAGAAGAAGGAGGGGGGCTCTCTCCCCCTCGCTTCCGGTGGCGCCGGAGCGCCACCAGGGGCCATCATCATCACCGTAATTCACCAACAACTTCACCGCCATCATCACCAACTCTTCCCCCCTCTATGCATCGGTGTAACCCCTCTTTTACCCGCTGTAATCTCTACTTAAACATGGTGCTCAACGCTATATATTATTTCCCAATGATGTATGGCTATCCTATGATGTTTGAGTAGATCCGTTTTTTCCTATGGGTTAATTGATGATCATGATTAGTTTGAGTTGCATGTTTTATTATTGGTGCTGTCCTATGGTGCTCTCCATGTCGCGCAAGCGTGAGGGATCCCCGCTGCAGGGTTTGCAATATGTTCATGATTTGCTTATGGTGGGTGGTATGAGTGACAGAAGCATATACCCGAGTAAGTAGGTTGTTTAAGTATGGGAATAAAGAGGACTTGATACTTTAATGCTATGGTTGGGTTTTACCTCAATGATCTTTAGTCGTTGCGGACGCTTGCTAGAGTTCCAATCATAAGTGCATATGATCCAAGTAGAGAAAGTCTGTTAAATTATGCCTCTCCCTCGTATAAAATTGCAATAACGATTACCAGTCTAGTTATCGATTGCTTAGGGACAAATAACTTTCTCGTGACAAAAAGCTCTTTACTAAAACTAATTTAGTTGTGTCTTTATCTAAATAGCCCCTACTTTTTATTTACGCGCTCTTTATTATCTTGCAAACCTATCCAAAAACACCTACAAAGTACTTTTAGTTTCATACTTGTTCTAGGTAAAGCGAACGTTAAGCGTGCGTAGAGTTGTATTGGTGGTCGATAGAACTTGAGGGAATATTTGTTCTACATTTAGCTCCTCGTTGGGTTCGACACTCTTTACTTATCGAAAGAGGCTACAGTTGATCCCCTATACTTGTGGGTTATCAAGACCTTTTTCTGGCGCCGTTCTTGAGTCATAGTGTGGGGTGAATATTCTCGTGTGTGCTTGTTTGCTTTATCACTAAGTAATTTTTATTTGCTGTTCTTAGTTGTTATCTATCTTTAGTTATGGATATGGAACACGAAATACCAAAAAAATAGGTGTACTTGCTGCTCATGGAGATGGGGAACCTCCTAAAACCCTCGATGCTCGTTATGTGATAGATATTACGTACTACTTTGATAATCCTGAGAAAACCCCGTTCAATCTGGTTATGGGAGACACATTGGATCAACGTGAATACTTTAGGGATTATCGCTTGACTCAAAAAGGGAAACTATTATGGGATCAAATTCATATGTTGAAGTGGTATGCTAGGCAACTATGCTTGAGATATGATTATACTTGTTGCTCTAGGATGAAGTCTCCACACCTTCCCTTTTCATGCAAATTTAATGATAATGAAACTTTGGCTTCTTATGCTAGAGGTATATATGATTACTATGATGTGGAACAAATAGAAGAATTTGTTGCTTTTATGGGTGCTTATGAAATTGAATCTGTATTTAAAGAATATGAATATCTTTATGATGTTGTTTATAGTCCTGAAAATTTATCTATCCTTAAATATTGCTATGAGAATTATGAATACAATGCCAATATTGATGCATTTATTGAGAAAGTCTCCGCTTTCCAAGAAGAGACTAATATTTTGCAGGAGTCTATGGAAGAAGAAATTAATGACATTGTGAGCTCATTGGATAAAATATATGAGGAGGAGAGCGAAGAACAAAAGGAGGAAGAGCGGATTGATCACCCGTGCCCACCATCTAATGAGAGTAACTCTTCAACTCATACATTGTTTAATTTCCCTTCATGCTTACCAAAGGATGATTTCTATGATGACTGTTATGATCCCGTTGATCCTCTTGAAATATTCCTTTTTTATGATGCTTGCTATGCTTGTGGCCAAGATGCCAATATGTATTATGCTTATGGAGTTTAACTTGCTATAGTTCCTTATGTTAAACATGAAATTGTTGCTATTGCACCCACACATGATAGTCCTATTATCTTTTTGAATTCTCCTGACTACACTATAACAGAGAAGTTTGCCTTTATTAAGGATTATATTGATGGGTTGCCTTTTACCGTTGCACATGATGATTTTGATGAATATAATATGCATGTGCTTGCTGCTCCTACTTGCAATTATTATGAGAGAGGAACTAAATCTCCACCTCTCTATGTTTCCAACACAAAAAAATTGCAAGAAACTGTTTATACTATGCATTGGCCTTTACTATGTGTGCATGAATTGTTCTTTTATGACATGCCGATGCATAGGAAGAGAGTTAGACTTCGTTGTTGCATGATATATGCTGCTTTGTGCTCACTACTAAATGCCAAATCATTGCTAATTAAAATTGGCTTTGATATACCTTGGGATCCGGGTGGATTCACTACTTGAGCACTATATGCCTAGCTTAATGGCTTTAAAGAAAGCGCTGTCAGGGAGACAACCT
The DNA here is from genome assembly GCA_021605145.1 of Aegilops bicornis. NCBI lineage: Eukaryota > Viridiplantae > Streptophyta > Magnoliopsida > Poales > Poaceae > Aegilops > Aegilops bicornis. Next base: position 180,732,373 of record CM038669.1, read on the forward strand.
TGAAGTTTTAGAGAGTCACTTATTTCTGTTGAGTGCTTTCATTTAGTTTAAAAACAAAAAAATAAAGAGGGGAACCCAAAACCTTTTCAAAAAGGAAAGTGAAAGTGAGAAAGACAAGCATTGTTGAAGTGGGAGAGCTCCTTGAACTTTGTTCATGCTCACGGAAACTTTGTGAATCTTAATTACAGAAAATTTTCAATAAAAATAATTATCCCCTTGTACAATTCCATTTTATTATAAAAATAATGTGCCAAGGTTTGCCTTTAGGATGTTTACAATGCTTGTTGGTTTGTACGGTGCAGGACAGAAACTTTGGCTGTAGTGCGCGATTTTACGTTTTTTACTGGAACGTCAAACGGTTCTGATTCTTTTTGAACTGTCTTTCTATACAAATTTTTTATTTTTCCTAATTTTGTTAGAATTTTTGGAGTACCATAAGTATGCTTAATGTTCAGATTATTACAGACTGTTCTATTTTAGACAGATTCTGTTTTTGATGCATAGTTTGCTTGTTTTGATGAAACTATCAATTTCTATCAGTGTATTAAGCCATGGAAAAGTTATATTACAGTAGCTACAATGAAAAAACAAAATATGAATTGGTTTGTAACAGTACTTAGAGTAGTGATTTGCTTTATTATACTAATGGATCTTACCGAGTTTTCTGTTGAAGTTTAGAGTGGATGAAGTGTTCGATGATCGAGGATGTCTCGATGTGAGGAGAAGAAAGCGAGGCAAGAGCTGAAGCTTGGGGATTCCCAAGGCACCCAAAGTAACTATTCAAGGAGACTCAAGCGTCTAAGCTTGGGGATGCCCCGGAAGGCATCCCCTCTTTCTTCAACGAGTATCAATATGTTTTCGGATTCGTTTCGTTCATGCGATATGTGCAAATCTTGGAGCGTCTTTTGCATTTAGTTTTCACTTTTCTTTTATGCACCATGCTGGTATGATATATTCCTTGGTTGATTTATAGAATGCTCTTTGCACTTCACTTATATCTTTTGAGTATGGCTTTATAGAATGCTTCATGTGCTTCACTTATATCATTTGAAGTTTGGATTGCCTGTTTCTCTTCACATAGAAAACCGCCATTTGTAGAATGCTCTTTTGCTTCACTTATATTTGTTAGAGCGTGGTCATATATTTTTTAGAAATGATTAAACTCTCTTTCTTCACTTATATCTATTTGGATAGATGACAGGAGTTGGTCATTCACATGGTTAGTCATAAAATCCTACATAAAACTTGAAGATCACTGAATATGATATGTTTGATTCCTTGCAATAGTTTTGCAATATAAAGGTGGTGATATTAGAGTTGTGCTAGTTGAGTAATTGTGAAATTGAGAAATATTTGTGTTGAGGTTTGCAAGTCCCGTAGCAAGCACGTATGGTGAATCGTTATGTAACGAAGTTGGAACATGAGGTGTTCTTTGATTGCTTTCCTTATGAGTGGTGGTCGGGGACGAGCGATGGTATTTTCCTACCAATCTATCCCCCCAGGGGCATGCGTAGTAGTACTTTGCTTCGAGGGCTAATAAACTTTTGCAATAAGTATATGAGTTCTTTATGACTAATGTGAGTCCATGGATTATACACACTCTCACCCTTCCATTATTGCTAGCCTCTTCGGTACCGTGCATTGCCCTTTCTCACCTCGAGAGTTGGTGCAAACTTCGCTCGTGCATCCAAACCCCGTGATACGATACTCTCTATCACACTTAAACCTCCTTATATCTTCCTCAAAACAGCCACCGTACCTACCTATCATGGCATTTCCATAGCCATTCCGAGATATATTGTCATGCAACTTCCATCATCATCATATACATGACTTGAGCATTTATTTTCATATTGCTTTGCATGATCGTAAGATAGCTAGCATGATGTTTTCATGGCTTGTCCGTTTTTTATGTCATTGCTACGCTAGATCATTGCACATCCTGGTACACCGCCGTAGGCATTCATATAGAGTCATACTTTGTTCTAGACATCGAGTTGTAATATTGAGTTGTAAGTAAATAAAAGTGTGATGATCATCATTATTAGAACATTGTTCCATGTGAGGTTATCAAAATAAAAGAGGCCAAAGAAGCCCAAATAAAAAGAAGAGGCCAAAGAAGCCCACCAAAAAAAGAGAAAAAATAACAAAAATTTGAGAGAAAAAGAGAGAAGGGACAATGTTACTATCCTTTTGCCACACTTGTGCTTCAAAGTAGCACCATGTTCTTTATATAGAGAGTCTCATTGAGTTATCACTTTCATATACTAGTGGGAATTTTCATTATAGAACTTGGCTTGTATATTCCGATGATGGGCTTCCTCAAATGCTCGAGGTCTTGATGAGCAAGCAAGTTGGATGCACACCCACTTAGTTTCCAGTTTGAGCTTTCATACACTTATAGCTCTTAGTGCATCCGTTGCATGGCAATCCCAACTCCTCACATTGAGATCAATTGATGGGCATCTCCATAGCCCGCTGATTAGCCGTGTCAATGTGAGACTTTCTCCTTTTTTGTCTTCTCCACACAATCTCCATCATCATATGCTATTCCACCTATAGTGCTATATCCATGGCTTGCGCTCATGTATTGCGTGAGGGTTGAAAAGGCTGGAGCGTGTTAAAAAGTATGAACCAATTGCTCGGCTTGTCATCGGGGTTGTGCATGATTTGAATGCTTTGTGTGGTGAAGATGGTGCATAGCCAGACTATATGATTTTGTAGGTATGAGTTTTCTTTGGCTATGTTATTTTAATAAGACATAATTGCTTGGTTAGTATGAAGTATTATTGTCTTAATGTCAAATGGTAGACTATTGCTTTGAATCACTCATGTCTTAATATTCATGCCATAATTAGATTATGTGATCAAGATTATGCTAGGTAGCATTCCACATCAAAAATTATCTTTTTTATCATTTACCTACTCGAGGACGAGCAGGAATTAAGCTTTGGGATGCTGATACGTCTCCGTCGTATCTATAATTTTTGATTGTTCCATGCCAATATTATACAACTTTCATATACTTTTGGCAACTTTTTATACTATTTTTGGGACTAACATATTGATCCAGTGCCCAATGCCAGTTCCTGTTTGTTGCATGTTTTATGTTTCGCAGAAACCCCATATCAAACGAAATCCAAACGGAATAAAAACGGATGGAGAATATTTTTGGAATATTTGGGAAATACGGGAGGAAGAATCAACGCGAGACAGTACCCGAGGTGGCCACGAGGCAGGGGGCGTGCCCCTGGCCCTCATGGGCCCCTCGTAAGGCAGTTGCTCCTCTTCTTTGGCCGCAAGAAAGCTAATTTTCGGAAAAAAACCTTGGGGAAGGTTTCAATCCAATCGGAGTTACGGATCTCTAGATATATAAGAAACGACGAAAGGGCAGAATACCAGAGCGCAGAAATAGAGAGAGACAGAGAGACAGATCCAATCTCGGAGGGGCCCATGCCATGGAGACCAAGGACCAGAGGGGAAACCCTTCTCCCATCTAGGGAGGAGGTCAAGGAAGAAGAATAAGGAGGGGGGCTCTCTCCCCCTCGCTTTCGGTGGCGCTGGAGCACCACCGGGGGCCATCATCATCACCGCAATCTTCACCAACAACTTCACCACCATCCTCACCAACTCTTCCCACTCTATGCAGCGGTGTAATCCCTATTTTACCCACTGTAATCTCTACTTAAACATGGTGCTCAATGCTATATATTATTTCCCAATGATGTATGGCTATCCTATGATGGTTGAGTAGATCCGTTTTGTCCTATGGGTTAATTGATGATCATGATTGGTTTGAGTTGCATGTTTTATTATTGGTGCTGTACTATGGTGCTCTCCGTGTCGCTCAAGCGTGAGGGATCCCCGCTGTAGGGTTTGCAATATTGAAAGTGCAACTATCCCTAGGTGGTTTTGGTAATTCCTAACAACACATAGCTCATTGAGCTAACATCATTCCAAGATTAATATTTCAGGAAAAGCTCAATGGATGGCATGGCATGGATGAGAAAAGTGGATTCCTCAAAATGCTAAGGATAAAAGGATTGGCTCAAGCTCAAAAGCTCAAGACTCTACATTTTATATTTTAGTGATCCAAGATCACATTGAGTCTATAGGATAAGCCAATACTATCAAGGAGGGATGAGGTGTTGCTTAATGAGTTTCTTGCTATACAGTGCTTAGTGATATGCTCCAAGACCCTCAACTACTTTCTCATATCCACATATGACCTAAACCAAAAGTCAAACTCGGCCCTACCGATTCTTTCTACCCGGCGCCACCGAGTTCAGATGTCATAGCCACTGCCACAAACCCTAGGCAAATCGGTCTCACCGATAGGGATCTCGGTCTCACCGAGATGGGATTGTAATCTCTGTTTCCTTCGTAACATTTCGGTACCACCGAGATGAGCGATCGGTCCCACCGAGATTGCAATGTAAACTCCTCAGATCCTTTTTGTAACATTTCGGTCTCACCGAAATGAGCGAATCGGTCTCACCGAGTTTACCTGACCAACTCTCTGGTTAGCTTATTACCAAAATCGGTCTCACCGAGTTTGTGTAATCGGTCTCACCTATATTACGTTATGCCCTAACCCTAACCACATCGGTCCTACCGAGTTGCATGTCGGTCCCATCGAAAATCCTAACGGTCACTAGATTTGCTAAATCGGTCCGACCGAGTTTATCAATTCGGTCCCACCGAGTTTGGCAAGTTGTGTGTAACGGTTAGATTTTGTGTGGACGCTATAAATACCCCTCCACCTCCTCTTCATTCGTGGAGAGAGCCATTAGAACAAACCTACACTTCCAACTTGTCGCTTCGAGAAGGAACCACCTACTCATGTGTTGAGGCCAAGATATTCCATTCCTACCATATGAATCCTCATCTCTAGCCTTCCCCAAGTTGCTTTCCACTCAAATCTCCTTTCCACCAAATCCAAATCCTGTGAGAGAGAGTTGAGTGTTGGGGAGACTATCATTTGAAGCACAAGAGCAAGGAGTTCACCATCAACACACCATTTGTTACTTCTTGGAGAGTGTTGTCTCCTAGATTGGCTAGGTGTCACTTGGGAGCCTCTGACAAGATTGTGGAGTTGAACCAAGGATTTTGTAAGGGCAAGGAGATCGCCTACTTCGTGAAGATCTACCGCTAGTGAGGCACGCCCTTCGTGGGCTTACGGCCATGGTGGGATAAACAAGGTTGCTTCTTCGTGGACCCTTCGTGGGTGGAGCCCTCCATGGACTCGCAAGACAACTGCTACCCTTCGTGGGTTGAAGTCTCCATCAACGTGGATGTACGATAGCACCACCTATCGGAACCACGACAAAAACATCCGTGTCTCCAATTGCGTTTGAATTCTCCAAAACCCTTCCCTTTACATTTCTTGCAAGTTGCATGCTTTACTTTCCGTTGCTCATATACTCTTTGCATGCTTGCTTGAATTGTGTTAAGATAGCTTGACTTGTGCTAAGATAGCTAAAATCTGCCAAAGACTAAAATTGGGAAAAGGATAAGTTTTTATTTGGTCAAGTAGTCTAATCAGCCCCCCTCTAGACATACTTTCGATCCTACAAATATGTTCATGATTTTCTTATGGTGGGTGGCGTGAGTGACATAAGCATATACCCGAGTAAGTAGGTTGTTTGCGTATGGGAATAAAGAGGACTTGATACTTTAATGCTATGGTTGGGTTTTACCTTAATGATCTTTAGTAGTTGCAGACGCTTGCTAGAGTTCCAATCATAAGTGCATATGATCCAAGTAGAGAAAGTATGTTAGCTTATGCCTCTCCCTCATATAAAATTGCAATAACGATTACTAGTCTTGTTATTGATTGCCTAGGGACAAATAACTTTATCGTGACAAAAATCTCTTTACTAAAACTAATTTAGTTGTTTCTTTATCTAAACAGCCCCTACTTTTTATTTGCGCGCTCTTTATTATCTTGCAAACCTATCCAAAAACACCTACAAAGTACTTTTAGTTTCATACTTGTTCTAGGTAAAGCGAACGTTAAGCGTGCGTAGAGTTGTATCGATGGTCGATAGAACTCGAGGGAATATTTGTTCTACCTTTAGCTCCTCGTTGGGTTCGACACTCTTACTTATCGAAAGAGGCTACAATTGATCCCCTATACTTCTGGGTTATTACTTGGGAGATGGAGCTCGACCCACCACAATCTCTGAGGTTGCACATGAGGGGCTGCGGGAATGGCGGAACGCGGGTTGATGTCGACTTTCCCGCCCCTCACGTCATGTATCTTCGTCGCGCACGGAAAACCTTCGCTCGTATTCACAGCCTGATGGTGGGGCTCGTTCTCTATTTCAAATTAATGGAGAACGTCATGCTTTCCATCAAGGTCTTTGGATATCTTGGAAATCGCCTAAAGTGCTGCGTGGAGAGCTTGCCTGATGACGAAAACTCTTCCTCAAGCAGGAGTGACGAGGAGGACAGCGACAGCGACGACGAGGGCGTCGAGCGGAGGGACGCCTACTCCGACTGACCGCGTCGCTCCTCCATTGGCCATGCGCCCTACCGAAGGCCTTCCTCGTCAAGATCTGCATCGATGCGTTCCCCATCGCCCTTTTTTTTCCTTCACCTGCCGCACCTGGGAGGAAAAGGGCAAGAACGGGGATCACAGGGCACTTATCTTTTTTCAGTTTGTAAGCCTACGGGCCTTAGTAGAATTTAGACCTAGTAATCCCCTTGCTCATGTATGCATTCCGTATGAACTGTACTTGTTAGCAACGTATTAATGAAGAGAAGGGTGTTTGCCGGGTTCTGTTTGCGCGTGGGCGAGGGCCACACCAAGGAACGAGTCCTCGTTATCTTAAGATAAACACTGTACCCTGGCAACAAGCCTTGCCGTCCTTCCCTATAGCTCGGCTACACTCACGCCCTTGGAGGAGGTAGGGGCCAAGTAGGTTTAGGCCCTTCGCTCGTCCCCTTCCCATCGTGCTGCAACCAAGGTCTGGCCCAAAGTAAGGTTTTCGGACACAGGACAGAGGGAGCAAGATGGTACGAGAGCGAGCAAAGTCTCACACGTTCAAGTTTCATACGGAAGCACAGAGTGGGGGAGAAACACTTATCTGATGCCGTAGCCCCCGGCGACATTGGCTTGCTGTCCGGATTCTTAGACCTGCAGCCCCCGGCAACCTTGGCTTCCCGGGGTCCGGGCGTCGGCCTTATCTCTTTTCTTCCAGAATAGCTCAGCAGAAACGTCCATGCATCCTGCAAACCAAAAAGAGGCGGGAAGGAACAGAGATATGTATACTCGACCCCTATGCTAAGGGTTAGTCGCCGCCAAGCACTATCAACCCTAACAAAGAGAGAGACTCAACCTAGCATGCATGCTAAAACTTAGGGCGCCAGCGCTTCATTTATTTATGCTCAGGGTCTGCGCCTGGCTTTGTACAAAGGGTTACATTCCTTGCCGACAAGGCTTGTACAAAAGGTGGTTTGCCGGGGAGCCCGGCAACTGCGCCTTACGGGTAAAACTTGCTAAGTTGTTCGATGTTCCAGGAGTTGCTCACTGGAATACCATGTTCAGTCTCCAGCAGAGGCGCCAGTTCGGTGACTCAGACACCCGATAAGGGCCTTCCCACTTTGGCGCCAACTTGTTGGAATTCTTGCCGATCGAACACGCCGAAGAACAAGGTCGCCTTCCTCAAAGCTTCGGGCATGAACCTTGCGGCTATGGTAGCGGCGCAAGGCTTGTTGGTAGCATGCTGCTCTCACAGCCGCCCGAAGACGATCTTCCTCAAGGAGTGTTGCGTCATCTTGCCGCAACTGCTCTTTCTCCAGCTCATCATAAGAGAGCACTCGAGGTGACCCATATGTGAGTTCCGTGGGGAGAACTGCTTTAGCCCCGTAAACGAGGGAGAAGGGTGTCTGGCCGGTGGCTCGATTCGGTGTCGTTCTGATTGACCAAAGAGTCGCCGGCAATTCGTCAATCCAGCGTCACCCGCACTTGCGTAGCCTGTCAAAAGTCCTTGTCTGGAGGCCTCGCAACACTTCAGCATTTGCCCTCTCAGCCCGACCGTTGCTCCGTGGATGTGCAACAGAAGCAAAACAGACTTTGCTGCCGAGGTCCTGGAGGTAATGCATGAAGGCGTGGCTCTTGAACTGTGTGCCATTGTCGGTGATGACTCTATTTGGCACACCAAAATGGCAGACTAGCCTCTTGAAGAATTTGACGGCTGATCGCAACGTACAAGTACTCGAAGCCCCCGACAACAAGGGGGAAGGGGACCAGTATGTCGAGCCCCCAGACCGAGAATGGCCAGGAAAGAGGGGTTGTTTGGAGAGCTTGAGCTGGTTGATGAAGCTTCTTTGAATGAAACTGGCACGCTTCACACTTGGTTACTAGTGCCGTTGCATCCTGGAGGGCTGTGGGCGAGAAGAAACCTTGTTGGAATGCCTTGCCGGCAAGGGCCCTCGACCCTATGTGCGAGCCACATATGCCTCTATGTATCTCTGCCAATAGCTCCAGTCCTTCCTCCCGGGGAATGCACTTCAATTTCACACCCTTTGGTCTTTTTCTGTACAGAATGTCTTCGACAAACTGATACATGGCAGACCGACGGGCTACTTTCTCCGCTTCTTCCTGCTCCTCAGGGAGTTCCCCTGTTTGGAGGAATCAAACGGTATGTTGTGCCCATGCCGGAGCTTGGGGCTCGACGTCAAGGATCAAAGGTATTTACTCTGCCATGGGAGTGGCTGTCTCCACGGCTAGGGTTTGACGCCCTGCCGGAGTCTGTCGCCCCGTGGCAGGCTTGGCGTCCATGGCAACATCCTTGATGGCGGCTCCTGGGAGCTCGACGGGAAAGTACTTGCCGGAGCCTGATTTCCTGCGCTTGTTCTGCTCTGTCGATGGTTCAACGGATGGTTGAGTTAACCGAAGCACAAAAGTACCTGGTTCCACAGGTAGTTTGAGTGCAGCACACTTTGACAGGTAATCGGCGGTGTTGTTCTCCATTCGGGGAACATGCTTCGCTTGTATACCGTCAGAACGCTCCTCCAGCTTCCTCACCTCATCCACGTAGGCCTCCATCAACGGGCTTTGATAGTCTTTGTTAACTTGCTTGACGTCGAGCTGTGAATCACCTCTGACGATGAGCTTCTTGATCCCAAGGTCTGTCATGATCCTGAGACCGGCGAGCAACCCCTCATATTCAGCAGTGTTGTTTGTTGACATCTCCCAAGGAAAGTGCATCTGGACTACATATTTGAGGTGCTCTCCGGTGGGTGCAACGAGTAGCACACCAAAGACCGGGCGCCTTGCAGAGAAAGCCCGTCAAAGTACATAATCCAGTTGCGACTTGTTTCCTTGCCGGGGAGAGTGGTCTCCTGAATCTCTTCGTCGGGCGTTGAGGTCCATTCGGCAATGAACTCTGCCAAGACTCTAATCTGGATCATTGAAGTACTTTCAAACTTCAAACCAAAGCTTGACAGTTCGGAGGCCCATTCCACAATCCTCCCGGTTGCGTATGGGTTATGCAATATCCGTTGTAACGGGAGGCGGGTGACAACGGTGATTTCGTGGGCTTGGAAGTAATGATGCAGCTTCCTCGAGGCCATAAGGAGGCCGAAGAGCACTTTTTGCACGCCAGAGTACCTTGATCTAGCCCCTTGCAAGAGGGAGTTGACAAAGTAAACCGGGTGCTGCATCATCTTTTTCTTCTGCACCACTCCATTTGGTTGCACTAGCCCCGTCCCGCCAGCGTTAGACTCTGCCGGGGGCCTAGCCTTGCCGGCACCAGGCCCTGCCGGGGGGGAGCTCTGACTCGTCATCCGCCAGTCCTACTGTTGCCACTCCCTCTTCGTCGACTTCCCTCTGCGCCACTAGTGCGGCGATGACCACTTTGTTCGTTGTCGCTAGATACAGCAACAACGGCTCTTGTGGTCTAGGCACAACTAGTATTGGTGTAGAGGAGAGGTGTTTCTTCAAATCCTGCGGCGCCGCTTCGGCCTCTGGGTCCCACTCCATTGGGCCCGCCTTCTTCAAGATTTTGAAAAAGGGGGAGGGCACGCTCAACAGACTTGGAAATGAACCTGCTCATGGCAGCAACGCAGCCAGTGAGCCGGCGCACATCCTTGATCCGCTTAGGTGCCTCAATTTGCTCAATGGCCTTGATCTTATCTGGATTCGCCTCGATCCCACGCTGTAGCACAAAGAACCCGAGAAGTTTGCCGAACGGAACACTGAAGACGCACTTCTCAGGGTTTAGCTTGAGGTTGATCTTGAGCAGGTTTGCGAACGTCTCTTCCAAATCTTGTATGAGTGTCGCCCTATCCTTGGTTTTGACCAGTATGTCATCCATATAAGCTTCCATATTTCTATGCAGCTGGGGTTCAAAACCAATTTGGACTGCTCTTGCAAACATTGAGCTAGCACTCTTCAACCCTAAAGGCATTCGCAAAAAGCAAAATGTACCACATGGGGTGATGAATGTTGTCTTCTCTTCATCTTCTCTTGTCATGTAGATCTGGTGGTATCCTCAGTAGGCGTCGAGGAACGATAACAAGTCGCACCCAGCTGTGGAGTCAACAATCTGGTCAATGCGCGGCAATAGGAAAGGGTCCTTTAGACAAGCCTTATTGATATCCGTGTAATTAGTACACAGCCTCCACTTCCCATTTGCCTTGCGCACCACCACTGGATTGGCCAACCACGTCGGATGGAGTACTCCGCTCACCAAGCCTGCCGCTTCTAACTTCCTGATCTCCTATGTGATGAACTCCTGCCGCTCCAAAGCTTGCTTCCTGACCTTCCGCTTGTCGGGTCGCGCATGAGGACATACATCAAGATGGTGCTCAATCACCTCCCTAGGAACGCCGGGGATGTTGGATGCTTGCCATGCAAACACATCGACATTCGCCCGCAGGAAGGTGAGGAGCGTGCTTTCCTATTTGCTGTCAAGGGAGGAGCTTATGGTGAAAGCCCCTCTTGTGCCATCCTCCTTGACGGACACCTTCTTGGTCTCTGGTGGCACAACTCTAGATTTCTTGCTCTTGCCGGTGGAGCTCTCTGGCACGTCCTCGACGGGAGCACAACACTCCGAAGAGGTGCGCTTGCCGGAGTGGGTGCGAGAGGTCTTGCCGGTCTTCTTCCCTCCCGGGGCTTCAGTGGCAGGAGCAAGTGCCTTGACGGTAGTTGCCAAAACTGCCTCCCGGTAGAGTTGGTCGGCGCATATCAGCGCATCCTTCTTGTCAAAGGGGACGGTGATGATGGTCATCGGCCCAGGAATCTTCAGCGTGTTGTAGGCGTAATGCGACGCCGCCATGAACTTAGCTAGTGCCGGGCGGCCGAGGATCCCGTTGTAGGGCAAGGGGATCCCGGCTACATCGAAAACAATCCTCTCGTCTCCGTAGTTCAACTTCGCCTCCGAGCGTCACGCAGGATGGCGGTGTCCTGGACTAGGGGGTACTCACCACGTCGTCTCCTGATCAGTTAGATTGGGCTGAGGACCCCATGGCCGCATACTCATGGGCCAATTCGGACAACCCCTGCCGCATACAAGGAAGACTCCACCAGACTTGGCGCCCAAGACAATGACTCTCCTAAACCCTAGCCTCCGGTGTCTTATATAAACCAAGGCCAGGCTAGTCAATGGACGGTCTCATATTCATTACTACAATCTCATGGTAGATACGTGTACTCTGTACTACACCCATATGAATACAATCAAAAGCAGCATGTAGGGTATTATCTCATCAAGAGAGCCCGAAGCTGGGTAAAACCCCGTGTCCATGTTACCATCGCTCCAAGACGCCTAGCTTAGGACCCCTACTATGAGATACGCCGGATATTGGACCGACAGGCAGCGTGACCTTACCCTTCGGCTGGCTCCTTCCCGGTTTGACTAAACTTCTAAAAATCATAGAAAATCAACCGTAGCTCAGAATGAAATAATTTATATATGAAAAATGATCAGAAAAATCCAATCTATCCATCTGTACCATTTTCATGCATGTTAGAACAACTTATACCTGCTGATCAGGTCAAATCAATTAAATGGCATTTAAACTCTCACATATGGAGTTTGAATTTGAACCTAGTGTTCAAACCAACCCCATTTAACTTGTTGCTAGATGCATTAGGCCAATCAACAGCATATTGCCATGTCATCTTCATGCATCATATTGTTGCATGGCATTGATTGTGTTTCTCCTTTGTTTGTCGGTGTTTGTCCCCTCTCAGTAGACGACGTACCGACGATGAGTTCGATGACACCGATGAAGAACTATATTATCTTCAGAAGTGCCAGGCAAGCAAAACCCCTTGTTCATTCCGATATAATCCCACTCTCTCGCTCCTGCTCTCTTTTTCTTGCATTAGGACAACAACGATTCATCTGTTACTTGCTGCGGTAGCTGAACCCCTTTATCCTCTCACGACCTGTCATTCCACGGTAAATAGATGAAACCCACTAGCATGAGTAGGAGTTGTTTGAGCCCTGTTGTGCCTACTCATTCATGCTTGTTTGTCATGCCTGCTATCGCTTAGAGTTGAATCAGGTCCGATTCATCGGGATGAATCAGAGGTGTGTGAACATGTCCTCTTGTTGAGAGCTAAGTGTGTGAACACGATTTGGTAAAGGTAGCGGTGAGAGGCCATGTAGGAGTACATGGTGGGTTGTCTCATTGAAACCGTCCTCGTGAACTGAGTTTTGTGTTTGTGATCCATGAACAGTTACTACCACGCATTGGAATGCTTAAGTGCCCCTCTCGGCTTATTAATCGCCTCGATCTCTGTCCAGGAGTTGCAACTAGTTTCTGGTGTTTGTAGGATATGTGTTGGGGGCCGTGCGTAGCGCTAACCCTAGGGGTGGGCTATGTTGCGGTAGATACACCATGGCACGGTGTACCGGGCGCCCGTTTGGTGTCTCGGGAACCCTGCTCACATTGTTTGGGGCCGTGAGCGACACCCCGGCCGGATCTCCATGCGGATGGAACCCGAATAGGCGATAAACCTGGATGAGAGACTTGTGTGGTTAGTCAGGTCGTGGCCGACTCCCTCGCCAGGCTTTCGCTTGAAGGTTGCCGAGATACACGACGTGTACATGGTGGTAACTGGCGAGAGCGTTGTTGGAAATATGCCCTAGAGGCAATATTAAAAGTATTATTATTATATTTCCTTATTCATGATAATTGTCTTTTATTCATGCTATAATTGTATTATCCAGAAATCGTAATACACGTGTGAATACATAGACCACAATATGTCCCTAGTGAGCCTCTAGTTGACTAGCTCGTTGATCAACAGATAGTCATGGTTTCCTGACTATGGACATTGGATGTCATTGATAACGGGATCACATCATTAGGAGAATGATGTGATGGACAAGACCCAATCCTAAGCATAGCACAAGATCATGTAGTTCGCTTTGCTAGAGCTTTTCCAATGTCGTATCTCTTCCTAAGACCATGAGATCGTGTAACTCTCGGATACCGTAGGAGTGCTTTGGGTGTACCAAACCACACAACGTAACTGGGTGACTATAAAGGTGCATTACAGGTATCTCCAAAAGTGTCTGTTGGGTTGACATGGATCGAGACTGGGATTTGTCACTCCATATGACGGAGAGGTATCAATGGGCCCACTCGGTAGTGCATCATCATAATGAGCTCAAAGTGACCAAGTTTTTGGTCATGGGATCATGCATTACGGTACGAGTAAAGTGACTTGCCGGCAACGAGATTGAACGAGGTATTGGGATACCGACGATCGAATCACGGGCAAGTAAAATACCGATTGACAAAGGGAATAGTATACGGGGTTGATTGAATCCTCGACATTGTGGTTCATCCGATGATATCATCGAGGAGCATATGGGAGCCAACATGGGTATCCAGATCCCGCTGTTGGTTATTGCCCGAGAGCCGCCTCGGTCATGTCTCAAGATGTCTCCGGACCCGTAGGGTCTACACATAAGGTTCGGTGACGCTAGGGTTGTATGAATATGAGTATGCAGCAAACCGAATGTTGTTCGGAGTCCTGGATGAGATCCCGGACGTCACGAGGAGTTCCGGAATGGTCCGGAGGTAAAGATTTATATATAGGAAGTCTTATTTTGGTCGCCGGAAAAGTTTCGTGCGTTATCGGTATTGTACCGAGAGTGCCGAAAGCGGTCCGGGGGTCCACCGGGTGGGTCCACCTGCCCCGGGGGGCCACATGGGCTTTAGGGGGTGCGCCTTGGACTATATGGGCCAAGGGCACCAGCCCCAAGAGGCCCATGCGCCAAGATATAAGAAAAAGGGGAGAGTCCTAAAAGGGGAAGGCACCTCCGAGGTGCCTTGGGGAGGATGTACTCCTCCCCCTCTTGGCCGCACCCCTTCCTTGGAGGAAGGGGCAAGGCTGCGCCTCCCCTCTCTTTCACCTATATAAAGGGAGGGAGGGAGGGAGGGTGGCCGCACCCATAAGCCCTGGCGCCTCCCTCCTCCCGGTAACACCTCCTCCTCCTCCCGTAGTTGCTTAGCGAAGCCCTGCCGGAGTTCTGCTGCATCCACCACCACGCCGTCATGCTGTTGGATCATCATCAACCTCTCCTTCCCCCTTGCTGGATCAAGAAGGAGGAGACGTCATCCGCTCCGTACGTGTGTTGAACGCGGATGTGATGTCCGTTCAGCACTAGGTCATCGGTGATCTGAATCACGGCGAGTACGACTCCATCATCCCCGTTCCATTGAACACTTCTGCACGCGATCTACAAGTGGTATGTAGATGCAATCACTCTCCCATGACTCGTTGCTAGATGAACTCATAGATGGATCTTGGTGAAACCGTAGGAAAATTTTTATTTTCTGCAACGTTCCCCAACAGAGGCATCATGAGCTAGGTCTATGCGTAGTTCTCTATTGCACGAGTAGAACACAATTTTGTTGTGGGCGTAGATCTTGTCAACTTGCTTGCCGCTACTAGTCTTATCTTGCTTCAGCGGTATTGTGGGATGAAGCGGCCCGGACCAACCTTACACGTGCGCTTACGTGAGACCGTTCCACCGACTAACATGCACTAGTTGCATAAGGTGGCTGGCGGGTGTCTGTCTCTCCCACTTTAGTTGGAGCGGATTTGATGAAAAGGGTCCTTATGAAGGGTAAATAGAAGTTGAAAAAATCACGTTGTGGTTATTCATAGGTAAGAAAACATTCTTGCTAGAACCCAATTGCAGCCACGTAAAAGATGCAACAACAATTAGAGGGCGTCTAACTTGTTTTTGCAGCAATTGTTTTGTGATATGATATGGCCAAAGTTGTGATGAATGATGAATGATATATGTGATGTATGAGATCATGTTCTTGTTATAGGAATCACGACTTGCATGTCGATGAGTATGACAACCGCAGGAGCCATAGGAGTTGTCTTTATTTTTGTATGACTGCGTGTCATTGAAGAACGCCATGTAAATTACTTTACTTTATTGCTAAACGCATTAGCCATAGAAGTAGAAGTAGTTGTTGGCGTGACAACTTCATGAAGACACGATGATGGAGATCATGATGATGGAGATAATGGTGTCATGCCGGTGACAGGATGATCATGGAGCCCCGAAGATTGAGATCAAAGGAGCTATATGATATTTGCCATATCATGTCACTACTATATATAATTGCATGTGATGTTTATTATGTTTATTCATCTTGTATACATAGAACGACGGTAGTAAATAATATGATCCCTCATAACAATTTCAAGAAAGTGTTCTCCCTAACTTTGCACCGTTGCTAAAGTTCGTCGTTTCGAAGCACCACGTGATGATTGGGTGTGATAGATCTTTACGTTCACATACAACGGGTGTAAGACAGTTTTACACATGCAATACACTTAGGTTAACTTGACGAGCCTAGCATGTACGTACATGGCCTCGGAACACAAGAGACCGAAGGTCGAACATGAGTCGATGGAAGATACGATCAACATGGAGATGTTCACCGACGATGACTAGTCCGTCTCACGTGATGATCGGACACGCCCTAGTCGACTCGGATCATGTATCACTTAGATGACTAGAGGGATGTCAAATCTGAGTGGGAGTTCATTAAATAATTTGATTAGATGAACTTTATTATCATGAACAATAGTCTAAAATCTTTGCAAAATGTCTTGTAGATTAAATGGCCAACGCTCATGTCACCATGAACTTCAACGCGTTCCTAGAGAAAACCAAGCTGAAAGATGATGGCAGCAACTATTCGGACTGGGTCCAGAACCTGAGGATTATCCTCATAGCTGCCAGGAAACAATATGTCCTAGAAGCACCGCTAGGTGAAGCACCCATCCCAGAGAACCAAGACGTTATGAACGCTTGGCAGTCTCATGTTGATGATTACTCCCTCGTTCAGTGCGGCATGCTTTACAGCTTAGAACCGGGGCTCCAAAAGCGTTTTGAGCGACACGGAGCATATGAGATGTTCGAGGAGCTGAAACTAGTTTTCCAAGCTCATGCCCGGTCGAGAGATATGAAGTCTCCGACAAGTTCTACAGCTTGTAAGATGGAGGAAAATAGTTACATCGGTGAGCACATACTCAAAATGTCTGGTTGCACAACCGCCTTTGTCGGTGGACATTAACCTCCGGATGAGGCGGTCATTGACAGAATCCTTCATCGCTCCCACCAAGCTACAAGAGCTTTGTGATGAACTACAATATGCGTGGATGGTGAAAACTATTCCTGAAGTATTTTCAATGTCAAGTCGTGAGGTAGAAATCAAGAAGGAGCATCAAGTGTTGATGGTCAATAAAACCACTAAGTTCAAGAAGGGCAAGGAAAGAAGAACTTCAAGAAGGACGGCAAGGATGTTGCCGCCGCCGTAAGCCAGCTTGCCGGAAGTAGTCAAAGAATGGACCCAAGCCTGAGACTGAGTGCTTTTATTGCAAAGGGAAGGGTCACTGGAAGCGGAACTGCCCCAAATACTTAGCAGACAAGAAGGCTGGCAACACTAAAGGTATATTTGATATACATGTAACCGATGTGTACCTTACCAGTACTCATAGTAACTCCTGGGTATTTGATACCGGTGCCGTTGCTCATATATGTAACTCACAGCAGGAGCTGCGGAATAAACGGAGACTGGCGAAGGACGAGGTGACGATGCGCGTCGGGAATGGTTCCAAGGTCGATGTGATCGCCGTCGCACGCTACCTCTACATTTACCTGCGGGATTAGTTTTAAACCTCAATAATTGTTATTTAGTACCAAGTTTGAGCATGAACATTGTATCAGGATCTCGTTTAATACGAGATGGCTACTCATTTAAATCCGAGAATAATGGTTGTTCTATTTATACGAGAGAAATGTTTTATGGTCATGCTCCGATGGTCAATGGTTTATTCTTAATGAATCTCGAACGTAATGTTACACATGTTCATAGTGTGAATACCAAAAGATGTAAAGTTGATAATGATAGTCCCACATACTTGTGGCACTGCCGCCTTGGTCACATTGGTGTCAAGCGCATGAAGAAGCTCCATGCTGATGGACTTTTAGAGTCTCTCGATTATGAATCATTTGACACATGCGAACCATGCCTCATGGGCAAGATGACCAAGACTCCGCTTCTCCTAACAATGGAGCGAGCAACCAACTTATTGGAAATCATACATACCGATGTGTCCGGTCCAATGAGTGTTGAGGCTCACGGAGGATATCGTTATGTTCTCACTCTCACTGATGACTTGAGTAGATATGGGTATGTCTACTTGATGAAACACAAGTCTGAGACCATTGAAAAGTTCAAGGAATTTCAGAATGAAGTAGAGAATCAACGTGACCGAAAGATAAAATTCTTGCGATCAGATCGTGGAGGAGAATATTTAAGTCATGAATTTGGTACACACTTAAGGAAATGTGGAATCGTTTCACAACTCATGCCGCCTGGAACACCTCAGCGTAACGGTGTGTCCGAACGTCGTAATCGCACTCTACTGGATATGGTGCGATCTATGATGTCTCTTACTGATTTACCGCTATCATTTTGGGGATACGCTCTAGAGACAGCTACATTCACTTTAATAGGGCACCGTCTAAATCCGTTGAGATGACACCGTATGAATTATGGTTTGGGAAGAAACCTAAGCTGTCGTTTCTAAAAGTTTGGGGATGCGATGCTTATGTCAAGAAACTTCAACCTGAAAAGCTCGAACCCAAGTCGAAAAATGCGTCTTCATAGGATACCCTAAGGAAACCATTGGGTATACCTTCTACCTTAGATCCGAAGGCAAGATCTTTGTTGCCAAGAACGGATCCTTTCTCAAAAAGAGTTTCTCTCGAAAGGAGTAAGTGGGAGGAAAGTAGAACTCGATGAAGTACTACCTCTTGAACTGGAAAGTAGTGCAGCTCAGAAAATGTTCCTGTGGTGCCTACACCGATCGGAGAGGAAATTAATAATGATGATCAAGGTACTTCGGATCAAGTTGCTACCGAACTCGTGGGTCCACTAGGACACGTTCCGCACTGCAGTGGTACGGCAACCCCTGTCCTGGAAATCATGTTTTAGACAACGGTGAACCTTCGAACTATGAAGAAGCGATGGCGGGCCCAGATTCCAACAAATGGCTTGAAGCCATGCAATCCGAGATAGGATCCATGTATGAAAACAATGTATGGACTTTGACAGACTTGCCCGATGATCGGCGAGCGATAGAAAACAAATGGATCTTTAAGAAGAAGACGGACGCGGATGGTAATGTTACCATCTATAAAGCTCGACTTGTCGCTAAGGGTCAAGTTCAAGGGATTGACTACGATGAGACTTTCTCTCCCGTAGCGAAGCTTAAGTCCGTCCGAATCATGTTAGCAATTGCCGCATACTATGATTATGAGATATGGCAGATGGACGTCAAAACGGCATTCCTTAACAGTTATCTTAAGAGCTGTATATGATGCAGCCGGAAGGTTTTGTCGATCCTAAGAATGCTAACAAGGTATGCCAGCTCCAGCGATCCATTTATGGGCTGGTGCTAGCATCTCGGAGTTGGAACATTCGCTTTGATGAGATGATCAAAGCGTTTGGGTTTATGCAGACTTATGGAGAAGCCTGCGTTTACAAGAAAGTGAGTGGGAGCTCTGTAGCATTTCTCATATTATATGTAGATGACATACTTTTGATGGGAAATGATATAGAACTTTTGGACAGCATTAAGGCCTACTTGAATAAGAGTTTTTCAATGAAGGACCTTGGAGAAGCTGCTTACATATTAGGCATCAAAATCTATAGGGATAGATCGAGACGCCTCATAGGTCTTTTCACAAAGCACATACCTTGATAAGATTTTGAAGAAGTTCAAAATGGATCAGTCCAAGAAAGGGTTCTTGCCTGTTTTGCAAGGTGTGAAATTGAGCTCGGCTTAATGCCCGACCACGACAAAAGATAAAGAAGAGATGAGTGTCATCCCCTATGCCTCAGCCATAGGATCTATTATGTATGCCATGCTGTGTACCGCACTGATGTAAACCTTGCCGTAAGATTGGTAGGAAGGTACCAAAGTAATCCCGGCAAGGAACACTGGACAGCGGTCAAGAATATCCTAAAGTACCTGAAAAGGACAAAGGACATGTTTCTCGTTTATGGAGGTGACGAAGAGCTCGTCGTAAAGGGTTAGGATGACTCAAAGTCACAAACCGGATACGTGTATATGTTAAATGGTGGAGCAGTAAGCTGGTGCAGCTGCAAGCAGAGCGTCGTGGCGGGATCTACATGTGAAGCGGAGTACATGGCAGCCTCGGAGGCAGCACATGAAGCAATTTGGGTGAAGGAGTTCATCACCGACCTAGGTGTCATACCCAATGCGTCGGAGCCGATCAAACTCTTCTGTGACAACACCGAGCTATTGCACTTGCCAAGGAGCCCAGGTTTCACAAGAAGACTAGGCACATCAAGCGTCGCTTCAACTCCATTCGTGAAAATTTTCAAGATGGGGACATAGAAATTTGCAAAGTGCATACGGATCTGAATGTCGCAGATCCGTTGACTAAACCTCTTCCGCGAGCAAAACATGATCAACACCAGAACTCTATGGGTGCTCGATTCATCACAATGTAACTATATTATTGACTCTAGTGCAAGTGCTAGACTGTTGGAAATATGCCCTAGAGGCAATAACAAAAGTATTATTATTATATTTCCTTGTTCATGATAAGAGTCTTTTATTCATGCTATAATTGTATTATCCGGAAATCATAATACACGTGTGAATACATAGACCACAATATGTCCCTAGTGAGCCTCTAGTTGACTAGCTCGTTAATCAACAGATAGTCATGGTTTCCTGACTATGGACATTGGATGTCATGGATAACGGGATCACATCATTAGGAGAATGATGTGATGGACAAGACCCAATCCTAAGCATAGCACAAGATCGTGTAGTTCATTTTGCTAGAGCTTTTCCAATGTCAAGTATCTCTTCCTTAGACCATGAGATCGTGTAACTCCCGGATACCGTAGGAGTGCTTTGGGTGTACAAACGTCACAACGTAATCGGGTGACTATAAAGGTGCATTACGTATCTCCAAAAGTGTCTGTTGGGTTGACACGGATCGAGACTTGGATTTGTCACTCCGTATGACGGAGAGGTATCACTGGGCCCACTCGGTAGTGCATCATCATAATGAGCTCAAAGTGACCAAGTGTTTGATCACGTGATCATGCATTACGGTACGAGTAAAGTGACTTGCCGGCAACGAGATTGAACGAGGTATTGGGATACCGACGATCGAATCTCGGGCAAGTAAAATACCGATTGACAAAGTATACGGGGTTGATTGAATCCTCGACATCGTGGTTCATCCAATGATATCATCGAGGAGCATATGGGAGCCAACATGGGTATCCAGATCCCGCTCTTGGTTATTGCCCGAGAGCCGTCTCGGTCATGTCTGCATATCTCCCGAACCCGTAGGGTCTACACACTTAAGGTTCGGTGACGCTAGGGTTGTATGAATATGAGTATGCAGCAAACCGAATGTTGTTTGGAGTCCCGGATGAGATCCCGGACGTCACGAGGAGTTCCGGAATGGTCCGGAGGTAAAGATTTATATATAGGAAGTCTTATTTTGGTCGCCGAAAAAGTTTCGCGCGTTATCGGTATTGTACCGGGAGTGCCGAAAGGGGTCCGGGGGTCCACCGGGGTGTCCACCTTGCCCGTGGGGCCACATGGGCTGTTGGGGGTGCACCTTGGCCTATATGGGACAAGGGCACCAGCCCCAAGAGGCCCATGCGCCAAGATATAAGAAAAGGGAGAGTCCTAAAGGGAAGGCACCTCCGATGTTCCTTGGGGAGGATGGACTCCTCCCCTCTGGCCGCACCCCTTCCTTGGAGGAAGGGGCAAGGCTGCGCCCTCCCCTCTCTTGCACCTATATAAAGGGAGGGAGGGAGGTGGC
The DNA here is from genome assembly GCA_021605145.1 of Aegilops bicornis. Lineage (NCBI taxonomy): Eukaryota > Viridiplantae > Streptophyta > Magnoliopsida > Poales > Poaceae > Aegilops > Aegilops bicornis. The sequence continues at coordinate 180,753,759 of CM038669.1, forward strand.
CGCACCCATAAGCCCTGGCGCCTCCCTCCTCCCCTGTAACACCTCCTCCTCCTCCGTAGTTGATTATTGAAGCCTCGCCGAGTTCTGCTGCATCCACCACCACGCCGTCGTCTGCTGGATCATCATCAACCTCTCCTTCCCCTTGCTGGATCAAGAAGGAGGAGATGTCATCCGCTCCGTACGTGTGTTGAACGCGGAGGTGCTGTCCGTTCAACACTAGGTCATCGGTGATCTGAATCACGGCGAGTACAACTCCATCATCCCCGTTCCATTGAACGCTTTCGCACGCGATCTACAAGTGGTATGTAGATGCAATCACTCTCCCATGACTCGTTGCTAGCTGAACTCATAGATTGATCTTGGTGAAATCGTATGAAAAATTTTAATTTTCTGCAACGTTCCCCAACAAGCGTGTGTGAAGAAGTACACCCCTGCAGGGTTATAAATGATCTATTCGAATAGCCGTGTCCGCGGTAAAGGACTTCTGGGTTGCCTATAATAGTTCATAGACAAGTGAAAGTGGATACTCTAAAATGCGCAAGATAAGTGTGAGTTCTATGGATGGCGTTCTCGTAGGGAGACGGGAGCGGATCCATAGTGGAGTATTGATATGGTGAATATGTGGACTCGTGTGCGCCACCTCAAAGAGTTACTTGCAATGTAGTTCAGGATAGCCACCGAGTCAAAGCTGGCTTGCTGCAGTTAAACCCCACCACCCCTTTGTTGATAATGATGCATATGTAGTTAGTTCTGATGTAAGTCTTGTTGAGTACATTTGTACTCACGTTTGCTTATTTTATGTTTTGCAGAGAGATGTCAGTCTCGCTAGTAGTTCCGTGGGGACTTCGACGCTTAGCTTGTTACCTCAGCTACGATCTTGCGCCCTCGGCAGGGTCTTGTAGATAGTCAGGCTTCTCAGCCTTTTTCATTTGTAGATGTCTGAACTCAGACATGTTAAGCTTCCGCATGTGCTTTGACTTGTATGCTCTGAATATTGGGTCATGAGACCCATGTTTGTAATATCTCGCTCTTCGGAGCCTAATGAATAAATACTTGAGTCGTAGAGTTATGTTGTGATGCCATGTTGTATTTACACATATCGAGCATATTGTGTGTATGTTTGAAATGCTTGGTATGTGTGGGATCCGACAATCTAGTTGTGTATCCTTGGCAGCCTCTCTTATGGGGAAATGTAGTCTAGTGCTTCCTTGAGCCATAGTAGTCCGCTTCTGCCCGGTTCACCGGAGTCCTGCTAGCCCAACACTACCGCTTTCGTGACACTTGGACTGGCCGGCATGTGTTTCACTTCGTTCACTGTGGTTCCGTCCTTCGGGAAATGTCACGCGGTGACATCCGAGTCCTGCCTAGCTCGCTATAGCCCGGGTTCCCGGAGTCCTGTTAGCCAGTGCTACAGCCCGGATTCACACGTCAATCGACATGCTCGATGTGATTCATGTATGCCTGTCCCCTTGGGTTAGTGCCGCTTTGGGTTCATGACTAGCCATGTCGGCCCGGGTTCTCTGACATATGGATGCTAGCGACACTATCATATACGTGAGCCAAAAGGCGCAAATGGTCCTGGGCCATGGTAAGGCGACACCCGTGGGAATACCGTGCGTGAGGCCGCAAAGTGATATGAGGTGTTACCGGCTAGATCGATGTGACTTGGAATCCGGGTCCTGACATTAATACCATAGAATTTGGGAACTTTCCCCGAACTAAATCCTCAATATTTTTCTCCTGCGTTGATCGGAGGTGAGGTTTCATGCTCATGGTTGGCATGACAACCCAAAGGAAGGAACCGATAGCGGGACTACTTTCTTTGGAAGATGTTTTTTACATTAAACAGTAATACAACATATCTCTCTGCGTACCTTTGTTTATAAAACCGTATGGCCGGATTGCTTGTTTGTCGTAAATCTTTGCCATTGTAAAGGCCTTATAAAGTAGGACAAACACTTCTCGGTACTGGGCAAGGAGGTGGAAGCCGATGGTCGGTCAACAAAGTTTTGTAATATTTGGATCCGAGCATTGATGATGAAAAGTATTTGGATACATAGAATCATTACACATAATTTGTGATTTTACTTTGGATATCGATCCTTAATTCGGCCACTCGTGCCCACATTAAGGCTCGGGGCTACTGGGCTTCATGCTTATTATTTACAAATATTAAAGGGGTACATCGATCCCCCGATCTGGTGTTGCCACCCGACCAATGTCCCGCGGGCTACTGCATTGACAATCCAATGCATAAAATTTAAAAGTGCAATATAGTTTTCAAGGAGATTATTATCCTCAGGTTGGTCGACCGCACCCAACCTGAGTCTCGAGGACTTTGCATACCGCGTTTCTATTCCTAAATATGCTGCCGAGCTGGGAATTGATCCTCAGGCTGATTTTATGAATCGACCTGAGTATCAGGGGCTAGTAGGGTCAGCGGTTTGATTTTTTCTTTCAGGTGCATCCCGGATATTAGGCCAACACGCACCTTGAGGGCTACTGGCTATACATCTCAGCAGAGATTACATTGCACAATTCGAGATTAAATTCATAAAAATCAGCCCATGGACGAGGTGGTGTACTACCTCGGATACAGTCCGGTGTTGGTGCTCGACTACAATAGACACCCCGGAAGCAGTCCGGCATAAAGCTCGGACGCCAGTGGTTGGCTCCGTAGAGGGCATTTCTGGCATTAAGCTCGGCTAAACTCCTTCGACTTTTTTGAGCCAAGGTGATCTATGACACCTCGGATATAGTCCGGCGTTGGAGCTCGGATACTCTCCAGTGTTCGAGCTTGGATTCAGTCCGGCGTTGGAGCTCGGATACAGTCCAGCGTTGGTGCTCAGCTGCAAAAGATACCTCAAATCCAGTCCGGCGTTGGAGCTCAGATGCAAGAGGACACTGCCGTCCGGGAACAACTTCAAACCCGAGGTGTGGCATAAAAATAACAAGGCATTGATAAAGGCCGGAATCTTAAAGGGGCTCCTCGGATACCCGACGTGTAAACTCTTCGGATTCACTTTGGCGATCCTCAAGATCGAAGATGGAAAGATTTGTTGAACCAGTTTTCAAGACCGACAACCGAAGATGAAGAACAGTTCGGAAGAATCGAGGAATGTCCCCAACTTGAAGAACGGTTCTGGGGGCTACTGACGGTGTCCTGGACTAGGGGGGTACTCACCACGTCGTCTCCCGATCAGTTAGATTGGGCCGAGGACCCCATGGGCGCATACTCATGGGCCAGTTCGGACAACCCCTGCCGCATACAAGGAAGACTCCACCAGACTTGGCGCCCAAGAGAAGGACTCTCCTAAACCCTAGCCTCCAGTATCTTATATAAACCAAGGCCAGGCTAGTCAATGGACGGTCTCATATTCATTACTACAATCTCGTGGTAGATACGTGTACTCTGTACTACACCCATATGAATACAATCAAAAGCAGCATGTAGGGTATTATCTCATCAAGAGAGCCCGAAGCTGGGTAAAACCTCGTGTCCATGTTACCATCGCTCCAAGACGCCTAGCTTAGGACCCCTACTACGAGATACGCCGGATATTGAACCGACATTGGTGCTTTCATTGAGAGCCTGCTAGGTGTTCGGCGCGGTTCAGTGGGATCAAAATCAACGACCAGGTTCTATCTTTTCAAGCTGGGTCTATTTTGTAAAAATTAAATATCTCTTGTCAATTGGTACCGCCGGTTCTTGTAATTTTGTTTACAGATCGGAATTGGGACCAGCTATCCTTGTACGGAAAAAATTCGTCAACCATCGCCATCATATACGTATTTTCTAGGTCAAGCAGATTCTTCAAGTCGGCGCATTGGAACTGGCTGTGCCCGGCCATCCGACCACAACGGATCCCAAAGCAGGGTACCTGCTCGCTGATGGCCGCACGTGCCTCCACACAGCTGCTGGCCTGATCAATGACGAGGGCCGATGGCTGATGCCCTCGTGCAGCACACTTCAGGGAGATTCTCTCCTTCTCTTTTTTACTTTCTATTTTTAAGTGGCAAGGTTGTTGCTTGCCGGGCCATTAGTTCCTATTAAAGCATACGGTGTCCTTCCACCGCGGCAGCAGGCGCAAGATGAAAATCATCCGAATACTAGCACACTTGGCACCAGTACAACATTGCAATTGGTGCTTTCCACGTAAATTATATACTAGTACTAATGATTGGTGCTGCAGCTTCCGGTGCGAACAATTAGGTGCTTTTCTCCTATTAAAGTTCTCCATGCAGATTAGTACTGTCATAAACCTTTGTACTGGTAATTTGTACAATTTTACGCACAGGTTATTGATGCTAGCGGTTCACAATCAGATTTCGACTCTAGCCGATGACCTCCGACCCACGTCGACGTCCCCGTGCTGTGAATCTTACTTCGGCGCGAAGGCCATATTTATTTTATTATTTATATAATTTTTGCATGAATTAACTATGCAAAGGATTTATTATTATTATTATTTGGCTTGCACTACTTTGTGTGTGCAGGCAATCTATTTAGGCTGGGCCGCGCTAACACCTCGGCAAGTTGATGTCGTCGTCCCGCGTGTGTCGGCCAAGTCATGGTGTCGCATCGAGACGCGTCCCTGTGTCTGATTTTCCGTGTTGCCACGCCGCCGGGCTGACCTCGACGCCCAGGCTATATTTCCTGAGTTATCAATTTCGCATAAATAAATTGTGCAATTTTTTAATTGCTATTATTTTTGGTTTGCACTATTTCCATGTGAGCAGGAAATCTACTTCGTCTGCTTCACTTCAGCCAACCGACATCGTCGTCCCAATTGGCTCGTGTGATCACCTTGTTGGTTGAATTGCCATACCAACATGTTCGGTTGCCTCAGAGACTTCGGCATCGCTGAGAGTACTCTACCTTATCGAGTGTTCGGCACACGGACCATATTTTTCTTTTTACTCTTTTTGCATAAATTATTTATTATGCTATGAATTTTTTAATCTATTATTATTACTATTATCTCCGGCTTGCACTATTTTCTATGCACAGATAAATGATCCGGGTTGGGCAGCGCTGTCATCTCGGCGTACAGACCTACCACGTCACCTCGGCCGGACCGGGGCTTCGTCATCACTTCATTAACCCACGCAGGAGACTTCGGCGTCACATTGCCAGCCTGCTCCGTCGCCTCGGTCGGACTGGTGTTTCACCTCGCCACATTGGTCGTACTATGTCGCCACTTCGGAGTGTCGAGCTCTTTGCTCCGCCATCTCGGGACCAGCTTGAGGACTGGGACCTCGTCCCGCCGTAAGCTCGGACCACTTACCGAGCACATTAACCAGCTAAGTCACTTTCATGTCAAAGACTTTCAGTTTTAAATTTTGTTCGGTTCGACCAAGCATAATACCTTTTTGACAAAAAGTTGCTTGTGAAAAACTTCCTCGTCAAAACTTTGTTTGTGACACACAAATTCAAATACCCTGTTTACTTGGGGGCTTCCTTTGTGAAGCATTTCCTCTTGCAAATGACTATACTTGTATGCCTTCGTTCCTTGTTCGTGTATTACGCCACAATATGCACCATGTTGACTTAAGCGATTTGCAAGCTGGGTTGCCTTGTTCCTGTGTTTACCCCTACGTTCCTGATTGTTTGGCTAGGGAGTAAAGGGAGCACCTCTGCGATTGTCACGATCGGGTCATCCGAGCCGAACCTCAGACTGGGTGAAGCCGAAGCTATCGCTCTTATTGTTTTCAATTATGGTCGGCACACAACGGAACTCATGAGTACAAAAAATCTATTGCACAAGTCTCATAGTAACAATGAGCACCGAAGAAAGGTATCGGTGGGGGTACTATTTTCTTCGAAGATGCTTCTTACACTTCGTCAGTAATATAGCATAAGTTCCATGAGCGTGCTTTGTCTGTTACAGCCTTATGGCATGATTGCCTGGTTATTGAAAACACCGTCGATATTCTCGACAGGTGGAGTACATAACACTTTTCGGCCCTTGACCGAAGAGAGAGAAGCCGACGGTCGGTTAAGACGCGTATAAAGTTCGGGCGAACACAGATATGATATAAGTACTTTGGTACATACAATCATTATACATAAAATCCTTTTACCCAAGTCACTTGGGGGCTCTTAAATTTGCATGAGCCATTTTACAATATTTTTTTCTTCTCAGTCGCTGCAAAGTATTTTTCTATCACTCCTTTTTCGACGCGAGTGTGTGGTCAATAGCCGGGTAGCCTGATTTTTTTTCTCTCAAACCGCTCGAGTCTTAGTTCGCTGAACTAGCCTAACGAGAAACACCCCGCATTCGGGATAGGGAGGTTGAAGCCGAAGGCTGACCCGCTTGACGTCTTGAGACAGGACGCGTCATGTTAAAGCACGATAAAAGCACATTTTTTTCTTTCTAAGACCAATTTTCACTTTGGCACCGAACACTTGATCTAGATCGGACGACCAATTTTTACTTAAGTTTTTGGTTTTCCAAGCCCATGGCACTTTTAAACTATTTCTGTGTTTCTAGCATTAGTCCCATAGTGCAACGCCGGACACCTTCAGAGATTCGGCAAAAACATTCTCGGATATTGCTATATATGCATCGGTTTCAAATTGTGTCTTCGGTCGATAGTTGGGTTGCCCGGCTCCTGTGCTTGCCTCCTACGTTCCGCTTTGTTCGGCTAGGTGTGCAAAGGGAGAACCACTGCGATTGTGCTTCCAGCTCGCATGGTTAAGCACCTCAGTGGAGAAAGCCGAAAACTGACTGTCACAATAAGCGCAAACCGGTCAGCAATCCGATGACTGTGTCAAATGACGGGCCATTCATAACATTGGCCGAAGTGTTTACGGCTTGACCTCGACTGTCGCCGAACACTAACCGGGGGCTACTAGCTGGCCTCCCAACTTTAAGCTCCTATGACTAAGTGAAAGTTATAAAGCCCGCATATCCGATTGCCTCATTTCCACTAACACAACTGCCTTCGGGTACCGAGACGTCGGCTAAGAGTTGTTTTGTTATTGCGAAAACACCCTGCGTAGCATCTACAAGGGGGTGGAAGCTGATGATGGGCCACTTTCAACTGATAAACGGTCGCAACGGACTCAAAATAAACATATCATCTGCGTTTGTATTTAATATACGAGGGCTGCCTTCCGCAATCATCGTTATAAAGCCATCAATTTGACTTAAGATTTTGGCCAAGCTGGATTGCTTGGCTCCTGTGCTTACCCCTACGTTCCCGATTGTTCTGCTAGGCGGTAAAGGGAGCACCTCTATGATCGTTACTTCCGGGTCACCCGAGTTAGTACCTCAGACTAGGTGAAGCCGAAAGCTAGCAATCTTAAAGTATCACATTGGTCGGCAACAACGGAAGTGAAATTTTTTGGTTCATTAATTGTCACATCCCTAATTCTGGTATGACCTAGACTAGATAGTCATGTGTGCATCATGTTTAAATTCCAATTAAATTTGAATGGGGATTTGTGAAACCCTCAGAATCATTTCTGGAAATGACCCAAATAAAAATTGCCCCAAAAGGTCCAAGAAAATGTTCATGTTGCTCTCTGAAAATATTGGATGAGATAAAAATCAAACCAATATTTCCGAGGAGCTCATAAGTATTTATTTTGGGCATTTGGAGTTAATGCAAGAATTATTTGCTTTGGATATATATTGTTATATATATAAAATATTGTCCAAAAATTATGCCGCTTATTGAGGAGCTTTGGAATAATACCACTAGCCCCTACGAAAATTGGCATAAGAAAATAAAATGGTTTAGTATTTTATTAAACCAAACAAATGATGTAAAAATAGAAAAGAAAACAGAAATGGGAAAAACGCTTACATGTGCTTACTGCAGCCTCGCAGCCCAGTGGCCCAACAGCCGGCCCACCGACCGCGGTGCAGCCGTCCTCCACCTCCCGCCAGGAGGACAGGGACGTGTGCCCACGACGCGCACGCACGCGTCCGGCCACCTCCTGCCTGCCTGTCCTCCCCACTCATCGCTCTGGATGCCCCGCGCGACGCCACGCGACGCCCCGCACTCTCCCTCTCCTTCCCCGTGCTTCTCCCCTCCTTTGTTTCTCTCGCGCACCGCTTCCCGAACGCGCCATCGCCGCCCGCTTGCTGCGTTGCCGCGACCACCGGCCCTCTCTCGCTTCCCCGACTGGTCCACGAGCTCCGCGACGTCGTCCTCGACCCCCTCACCGAACCACGCCCCGCCGGAAGCCCTGCAGCGTCGCCTTCGAGTTCTTCTTCAACCTTCGGCCGCCGGCGACCTCGCCTTCGATTCGCCAGCGTCCGTGCTTCCCCGGCCTCAACCTCGACTCCGTTCGACCCCTCCGTGAGCCTCCGTCGTTTCCCCCTTGTTTCCCCTCTCCAACCCTTCCTCTAGCCGTGCTTTTCGCCGGAGACCGAACCGCGCCGCCGCCGAGCCTCTCGCCGCCGTGGCCACAGCCACCGCAATCCCCAACCGAGCACACCCCCGCGCTCACCGCGCCGCGTAGGTGCCGTAGGAGCCAAGCACGCCACCCCACGGGCACCGTAGCCCCGCTCCCGAGTGCGCCCGTACTCCGGCCGCCGCCACGAGCTCGACTCCGGCGAGCTCGCTCCACCCCAGCTCCTCCCGCTTGCCCCACTAGATGCGCGCGAGCCCCAGCTACGCGTAGGACCAAACCGCGGTCGATTTGGTCGCCTGTGGGCGATTCCCGAAGCCCTCCGCCGTCTCTGTCGTCGCCGGCGACGAGCCGTTGACCTGGTCCGGCGGGTTTGACCCAGCTTGACCGGGGTTTGACTTTCCCCCTGACTCACTGACATGTGGGCCCCAGGCCACTAACTAAACTAGGATTAGTATTAGCTTAACACAAACTAACTTTAGTTAGTTAACTAACTACTAACCAGTGGGTCCCACTGGTCGGTTTGACTGGACCGGGTCGATTGACCTGCCGAGGTCAAGATGATGTAGTGTCGACGCAATAATTCATTTTCTGGAATTAGTTTAATTCTAAACAATTAGAAAATCCAGAAAATTGACTAAACTTCTAAAAATCATAGAAAATCAGCCGTAGCTCAGAATGAAATAATTTATATATGAAAAATGATCAGAAAAATCCAATCTATCCATCTGTACCATTTTCATGCATGTTAGAACAACTTATACCTTCTGATCAGGTCAAATCAATTAAATGGCATTTAAACTCTCACATATGGAGTTTGAATTTGAACCTAGTGTTCAAACCAACCCCATTTAACTTGTTGCTAGATATATTAGGCCAATCAACAGCATATTGCCATGTCATTTTCATGCATCATATTGTTGCATGGCATTGATTGTGTTTCTCCTTTGTTTGTTGGTGTTTGTCCCCTCTTAGTAGACGACGTACCGACGATGAGTTCGATGACACCGATGAAGAACTATATTATCTTCAGAAGTGCCAGGCAAGCAAAACCCCCTTGTTCATTCCGATATAATCCCACTCTCTCGCTCTTGCTCTCTTTTACTGCATTAGGAGGACAACGATTCATCATTACTTGCTGCATGTAGCTGAACCCCTTTATCCTCTGCATGACCTGTCATTCCACAAGAAATAGATGAAACCCACTAGCATGAGTAGGAGTTGTTTGAGCCTCACAGTTGTGCCTACTCATTCATGCTTGTTTGTCATGCCTGCTATCGCTTAGAGTTGAGTCAGGTCCGATTCATCGGAGATGAATCGGAGGTGTGTGAACATGTCCTATTGTTGAAAGCTAAGTGTGTGAACACGATTTGGTAAAGGTAGCGGTGAGAGGCCATGTAGGAGTACATGGTGGGTTGTCTCATTGAAACCGTCCTCAGGAACTGAGTTTTGTGTTTGTGATCCATGAACAGTTACTACCACGCATTGGAATGCTTAAGTGCCCCTCTCGGCTTATTAATCGCCTCGATCTCTGTCCAGGAGTTGCAACTAGTTTCTGGTGTTTGTAGGATATGTGTTGGGGGTCGTGCCTAGCGCTGACCCTAGGGGTGGGCTATGTTGCGGTAGATACACCGTGGCACGGTGTACCGGGCGCCCGTTTGGTGCCTCGTGAACCCTGCTCACATCGTTTGGGGCCGTGAGCGACACCCCGGTCGGATCTCCTTGCGGATGGAACCCGAATAGGCGATAAACCTGGATGAGAGACTTGTGTGGTTAGTCAGGTCATGGCCGACTCCCTCGCCAGGCTTCCGCTTGAAGGTTGCCGAGATACACGACGTGTACATGGTGGTAAGTGGCGAGAGCGTGTGTGAAGAAGTACACCCTGCAGGGTTATAAATGATCTATTCAAATAGCCGTGTCCGTGGTGAAGGACTTCTAGGTTGCCTATAACAGTTCATAGACAAGTGAAAGTGGATACTCTAAAATGCGCAAGATAAGTGTGAGTGCTATGGATGGCGTTCTCGTAGGGAGACGGGAGCAGATCCATAGTGGAGTATTGATATGGTGAATATGTGGACTCGTGTGCGCCACCTCAAAGAGTTACTTGCAGTCATAGTTCAGGATAGCCATCGAGTCAAAGCTGGCTTGCTGCAGTTAAACCCCACCACCCCTTTGTTAATAATGATGCATATGTAGTTAGTTCTGATGTAAGTCTTCTTTGAGTACATTTGTACTAACGTTTGCTTATTTTATGTTTTGCGAGAGATGTCGGTCTCGCTAGTAGTTCCGTGGGGACTTGACGCTTAGCTTGTTACCTCACCACGCTCTTGCGCCCTCGGCGAGGTCTTGTAGATAGTGAGGCTTCTCAGCCTTTTCATTTGTAGATGTCTGTACTCGAGACATGTTAAGCTTCCGCATGTGCTTTGACTTGTATGTTTCAATGTTGGGTCATGAGACCCATGTTTGTAATATCTCTCTCTTCGGAGCCTAATGAATAAATACTTGAGTCGTAGAGTTATGTTGTGATGCCATGTTGTATTTACACATATCGAGCATATTGTGTGTATGTTTGAAATGCTTGGTATGTGTGGGATCCGACAATCTAGTTGTTTATCCTTGGCAGCCTCTCTTATGGGAAAATGTAGTCTAGTGCTTCCTAGAGCCATAGTAGTCCGCTACAGCCCGGTTCACCGGAGTCCTACTTGCCCAACACTACTGCTCAGGACACTTGACTGGCCGGCATGTGTTTCGCTTCGTTCCTGTGTCTGTCCCTTCGGGGAAATGTCACGCGGTGACATCCGGAGTCCTGCCTAGCCTGCTACAGCCCAGATTCCCGGAGTCCTGTTAGCCTAGTGCTATAGCCTGGATTCACACGCTGCTGACCGACATGCTCGATGTGATTCATGTATGCCTGTCCCCATGGGTTAGTGCCGCTTTGGGTTCACGACTAGTCATGCCGGCCCGGTTCTTCATCATATGGATGCTAGCGACACTATCATATACGTGAGCCAAAAGGCGCAAACGGTCCCGGGCCATGGTAAGGCGACACCCGTGGGAATACCGTGCGTGAGGCCGCAAAGTGATATGAGGTGTTACCGGCTAGATCGATGTGACTTGGAATCGGGGTCCTGACAGGTTTGGTATCAGAGCCTGACTGCCTGTAGGATTACCAAGCCAAACTGGTCAAAGTTGTGTCTAGAAATGCTTTAGTTTTGTAAGGGAATTGATTGTGGAAGGTTACATAAGGCTCTTTTTACTCCTTTACCCTATGGCCTTCTGATCTGAGTCATCCTCTTCTCTTCTACGGGGAATAAGAACTAGGCTTCTCATCTTTCTATCAGGATCACGTGTTACTAATCCGTAGACTCGTAGGATTGTTGGTTCTAGGCCTCAATTCAGTTTCTACTACTTTTAGTATGTTGTCAGCTGAACCAGAACTTTGATATGATGTTGTTAAGTGGCTATGCAAATTATTGTGAATGTCTCAAATCTTTTTCTGAGCATTTACAGCCGTTATGCTGTCCGAGTCATCCCAGGTCTCTAAATAGTCTGATGCATTTGCAAATCCCTTCCCTCCGTTTCTAATGTTCATTTGGGCCAGATTAATCACACAAATTAGTATGTTGAGGTACTCCGCTGCCTCGACATATATGTTGGAGTTATTATTATGACCCTAGGTGTTTTAGGGAGTCATCTAGTAATCTAGCCATGTTTTGTGTTCCCAGTGTGGTGATTCTGGCCTTTATTCTTGAAAGCATCCCCTGATGCCACTTAGTAGTAGGTATTCTATTCCTGGGTTCCTGAACCCGAGATTCACCCTACTTACCTTCTATTGATAGTGTTTGCTAGTTCCTTTAGGATATTAGTAACTTTGCGATAGTCCTCGAGGTCTGTGGTATACCGTTCTTCCAATACCATGAACCATTATGGCAGAAGTTCTTTGAACCAAAAGATCACAACCAGAGCGCTCTTGATGAGTTCTCCATTCTGCATTGTGAATCTGCCAATTCTACCTTTCTGCATGGGTTATCCGGAAGAAATGTTGAGCTTTGCTCGACATACTAATCTATGCATGCACAACTCAAATAATCTTATGTTCTCTGAGTTGTCCCCCTTCAGTTATATTCCGACCTTCATCTATCAATTGATAGTCAAGAGTATGTGTGCGATCGTGTTCATCGGTGCCTATTATTCTTGTGGTCCGTCAAGCCATTCTATTCTGGAATGACTAGGAGAAACAAACTCCAGTACCTTATCCATTTCTAGGATTGGGTCAAAGTAGTTGTATTTCGCAGATCAAAATGCCAATCTAGCTTTTGTTCTGTTCTACCTTGGAGTATTACCCTATTTATGTCAAGAATATCATAGGAATTGCACCATCTCTTATGGATTCTTGATGCAGTGATACTTCTCACCATCATCATTCATTCATCGGTCCTCGTGTTGTTGTAATCGGAATGCCGACAAGTGAATTGTGATGTGTGAAATCAATACTCCGAGCAACTCGTTGCTTGGTAGTAAATGGACAATATTCTCATTCTTAGCGTGTTGGTTATTAAATCATCATTCTAAGACTAATTGTGCTACCTAGTCCTTATTTCTGGTGCACTCTTCGATCAATGAGTTAGGATTGTGTCAATCCCTCGCTCCCTTGATCATATCATCTTGCCCTGAAAAGCAAGGTTGTTCTCGAGCTTAGTAATATATCGGTGGTTCGTGATTTTCCGAATATCTTCTAGGAAGTATTAACAGGTTGTCCCCTGACTGTTATGTTGAGCTCGTGATCAAGTTGGTTTTCCTCTAAACCACCCCTTCTCCAAGAATCCGTGTTGGATACCCCTGAGCTAGTTGGTTAAGCTAAACAACAACTTGGAGAGTTGGAAGATAAAAGCTTACCTGACTTAGTTCATCTCCAAGGGATAACCTCGTGTGTGTGTGTGTGTGTGTGTTGAAGAAAGATGATATCTTCATCGATTGGTCCCTGTGATCAGTTGTTGGATCTATTGCCTTGTCAAAACTTTGACTTGAGTATGGGCTATCGTCAAGTCAAATCAGAACCAACGATGTTCGTAATGTTGTCTTACTCGTGGTTGATCCCTCGAGCATACACCATTACATCTTTTGTTCTGACCAATGCTATCACCGTGTTCACGTGATGGTGGAAGTCCAGTGATATGGAAATTCCGATGAGTTGTTGTTGAGCCCATCAGCAGCATTTTGTCTCCCCCATGATTCATGTTGAACATCAACCTAGTGTTGGAAACTTTGTAAGCAATGCCTTCGTGTTCCGTTCATAAATCCTATGCTTGGATGGAAGAAGTGACTTCCTCGAATTCATGTGCTTTAGGTGTAAGCTGCCGCCATGAATTTGAGAAATGTTTGTTTTGCTTCCTTTGGAATCATCCCAAGTCCGTCATGCATTCGTGTGAGGTATTCTATGGTTTGGTAGATTAATTACCTCCACTCCATTCGTATTCCCTAGCACACCAAGCCACTGATTGATTTGTTCAAGGAGAAGAAGTTCCTTCTTAAGAGCATGCCTTATGCAAGGACTTCAGTATCCTCGTTGATGGTTCCCAACCAGAAATCGGTAGTGTTTCATTGTAAGACTGCCATGTGGTCATCCTTGTCTGGGACAACATGTTCACATGTGTGTAGCAGAACCAGCTCATGTTTTGGAGCTTGCTATCATAGTTCATCTCCCGGGATTCTCGCAACCTTATCTCGTCGACTTGTGTTGCAACCTTTTCTTTTCTGGACATGTTGTCTGAAAAATCCTGTTACCAGCCAGATCTGAATCTCAGGCAGATATGATGGCTGGAACATTTCCAAGATCTATGATGTAGGTCCCGACGAGGTTGATGTTCTGGCCGACACACCTAGCCGAAAGATCTATTATTGTTGTATCTTGAGCAAGCAATTCAACCCTTCTCCATGAGGATTTGGTATGACTTATTCCACAAGTTGATCCTTATGGATTTTGTGCTTCCGAAGTCCGACCTTTACTTGATGGCCATGTTGATGCTTTTAAGCATGACCGTGGTAGCTAGAACATCAAGGAGAACATTAGAAGCGGAGTGCTAAATGTCTCTCGATTCGATCATCCAGATTTCGTTCTCTTGGCCTCGCTAAGGGGAAGTCTGAGAAGGTGTTATCTTCCTTTGTATCCGCATCATCCATCACTATTCATCATGGTAGTAAGATGTGTTGCCAGGATCCTCGGCACAAATGTTGGTAAAACCTTGATGACTATGGAAATGCTCAAGTTCTTGAGAGCACACTCAGTCACTAGGTTATATCCTCGGTATCAATTAGAATGTGCCTCCCGTTTGCCGAGTTTTTCTATAACCATAGTTTCCTTTCCGAACTGAGTATGCCATTTCCCCGAATCCCTTTCAAACGATCATTGTGAATTGCCTTAGCTTGGTATGGAGAGTTTTAATGATCCTTTCCGATAGAGTTTCTTTCTAACGTCATCGAGTTGGATGAAGATCTAGAAAACAAAGACGTCAATATCAATATGAAGCAATGAATCAACATCTTGAGAAGGACAGTTGGAGCGTGAAGATCGTGTTAGCTTGTGACCCCTCTGACTTCTTACCTCACGACTTGAACTCCAGACGAGATTCTTGTTTAGTAGGGGTGAGCTGTCACATCCCTAATTCTGGTATGACCTAGACTAGATAGTCATGTGTGCATCATGTTTAAATTCCAATTAAATTTTAATGGGGATTTGTGAAACCCTCAGAATCATTTCTGGAAATGACCCAGATAAAAATTGCCCCAAAAGGGTCCAAGAAAATGTTCATGTTGCTCTCTGAAAATATTGGACAGAGATAAAAATCAAACCAATATTTCCAGGAGCTCATAAGTATTTATTTTGGGCATTTGGAGTTAATGCAGTAATTATTTGCTTTGGATATATATTGTTATATATATATATATATAATATTGTCCAAAAATTATGCCAGTTATTGAGGAGCTTTGGAATAATACCACTAGCCCCTACGAAAATTGGCATAAGAAAATAAAATGGTTTAGTATTTTTATTAAACCAAACAAATGACAGAAAAATAGAAAAGAAAACAGAAATGGGAAAAACGCTTACCTGTGCTTACCTGCAGCCTGGCAGCCCAGTGGCCCAACAGGCCGGCCCAGCCCGCTGCTGGCCGTCGTCCTCCACCTCCTGGCCACGAAGACAGGGGCGTGTGCCTGGCCTTGGCGCCGCACGCGTCCGGCCACCTCCTGCCTGCCTGTCCTCCCCACTCGTCGCTCTGGATGCCCCCCGCGACACGACGCGCCGCCCCACACTCTCCCTCTCCTTCCCCGTGCTTCTCCCCTCCTCTGTTTCTCTCGCGCACCGCTTCCCGAACGCGCCGTCGCCGCCGCTCGTCGTTGCCGCGACCACCGGCCCTCTCTCGCTTCCCCGACTGGTCCACGAGCTCCGCGATGTCGTCCTCGACCCCTTATCAACCACGCCTGCGGAAGCCCTGCAGCGTCGCCTTCGAGCTCTTCTTCAACCTTCGGCCGCCGGCGACCTCGCCTTCGATTCGCCGCCGTCCGTGCTTCCCCGGCCTCAACCTCGACTCCGTTCGACCCCTCTGTGAGCCTCCATCGTTTCCCCCTTGTTTCCCCTCTCCAATCCTTCCTCTAGCCGTGCTTTTAGCGGAGACCGAATCACAGCGCCGCCCGAGCCTCTCTCGCCGCCATGGCCACAGCCGCCGCAACCCCCAACCGAGCACACCCCCGCGCTCACCGTGCCGCGTAGGTGCCGTAGGAGCCAAGCACGCTACCCCATGGGCACCGTAGCCCCGCTCCCGAGTGCGCCCTGTACTCCGGCCGCCGCCACGAGCTCGACTCCGGTGAGCTCGCTCCACCCCAGCTCCTCCCACTTGCCCCACTAGATGCGCGAGAGCCCCAGCTACACGTAGGACCAAACCGCGGTCGATTTGGTCGCCTGTGGGCGATTCCCGAAGCCCTCCGCCATCTCTGTCGTCGCCGGCGATGAGCCGTTGACCTGATCCGGCGGGTTTGACCCAGCTTGACCGGGGTTTGACTTTCCCCCTGACTCACTGACATGTGGGCCCCAGGCCACTAACTAAACTAGGATTAGTATTAGCTTAACACAAACTAACTTTAGTTAGTTAACTAACTACTAACCGATTGGGTCCCACCGGGTCGTTTGACTGGACCGGTCAGTTGACTCTGCTGAGGTCAAGATGATGCGATCTTGACGCAATAATTCATTTTCTGGAATTAGTTTAATTCTAAACAATTAGAAAATCCAAAAAATTGACTAAACTTCTAAAAATCATAGAAACTCAACAGTAGCTTAGAATGAAATAATTTATATATGAAAAATGATTAGAAAAATCCAATCTATCCATCTGTACCATTTTCATGCATGTTAGAACAACTTATACCTGCTGATCAGGTCAAATCAATTAAATGGCATTTAAACTCTCACATATGGAGTTTGAATTTGAACTTAGTGTTCAAACCAACCCCATTTAACTTGTTGCTAGATGCATTAGGCCAATCAACATCATATTGCCATGTCATCTTCATGCATCATATTGTTGCATGGCATTGATTGTGTTTCTCCTTTGTTTGTCGGTGTTTGTCCCTCTCGATGAGCGGCGTCACAGACGATGAGTTCGATGACACCGATGAAGAACTATATTAACTTCAGAAGTGCCAGGCAAGCAAAACCCCCTTGTTCATTCCGATATAATCCCACTCTCTCGCTCCTGCTCTCTTTTACTACATTAGGACAACAACGATTCATCTGTTACTTGCCATGTAGCTGAACTCCTTTATCCTCTGCATGACCTGTCATTCCACAAAGAATAGATGAAACCCACTAGCATGAGTAGGAATTGTTTGAGCCACTGTCGTGCCTACTCATTCATGCTTGTTTGTCATGCCCGCTACTGCTTAGAGTTGAGTCAGTCTGATTCATCGGGGATGAATCGGAGGTGTGTGAACATGTCCTACTATTGAGAGCTAAGTGTGTGAACACGATTTGGTAAAGGTAGCGGTGAGAGGCCATGTAGGAGTACATGGTGGGTTGTCTAATTGAAACCGTCCTCGGGAACTGAGTTATGTGTTTGTGATCCATGAACAGTTACTACCACGCATTGGAATGCTTAAGTGCCCCTCTCGGCTTATTAATCGCCTCGATCTCTGTCCAGGAGTTGCAACTAGTTTCTGGTGTTTGTAGGATATGCGTTGGGGGCCGTGCGTAGCGCTGACCCTAGGGGTGGGCTATGTTGCGGTAGATACACCGTGGCACGGTGTACCGTGCGCCCGTTTGGTGTCTCAGGAACCCCGCTCACATTGTTTGGAGCCGTGAGCGACACCCCGGCCGGATCTCCATGCGGATGGAACCCGAATAGGCGATAAACCTGGATGAGAGACTTGTGTGGTTAGTCAGGTCGTGGCCAACTCCCTCGTCTGGCTTCCGCTTGAAGGTTGCCGAGATACACGACGTGTACATGGTGGTAAGTGGCGAGAGCGTGTGTGAAGAAGTACACCCCTGCAGGGTTATAAATGATCTATTCGAATAGCCGTGTCCGCGGTAAAGGAATTCTGGGTTGCCTATAATAGTTCATAGACAAGTGAAAGTACATATTCTAAAATGCGCAAGATAAGTGTGAGTGCTATGGATGGCGTTCTCGTAGGGAGACGGGAGCGGATCCATAGTGGAGTATTGATATGGTGAATATGTGGACTCGTGTGTGCCACCTCAAAGAGTTACTTGCAGTCGTAGTTCAGGATAGCCACCGAGTCAAAGCTGGCTTGTTGTAGTTAAACGCCACCACCCCTTTGTTGATAATGATGCATATGTAGTTAGTTCTGATGTAAGTCTTGTTGAGTACATTTGTACCCATGTTTGCTTATTTTATGTTTTGCAGAGAGATGTCAGTCTCGCTAGTAGTTCCGTGGGGACTTCGACGCTTAGCTTGTTACCTCAGCTACGATCTTGCGCCCTCGGCAGGGTCTTGTAGATAGTGAGGCTTCTCAGCCTTTTTCATTTGTAGATGTCTGTACTCAGACATGTTAAGCTTCCGCATGTGCTTTGACTTGTATGCTCTGAATGTTGGGTCACGAGACCCATGTTTGTAATATCTCGCTCTTCGGAGCCTAATGAATAAATACTTGAGTCGTAGAGTTATGTGTGATGCCATGTTGTATTTACACATATCGAGCATATTGTGTGTATGTTTGAAATGCTTGGTATGTGTGGGATCCGACAATCTAGTTGTTTATCCTTGGCAGCCTCTCTTATGGGGAAATGTAGTCTAGTGCTTCCTTGAGCCATAGTAGTCCGCTACAGCCCGGTTCACGAGTCCTGCTAGCCCAAAGACTACTGCTCATGACACTTGACTGACGGCATGTGTTTCACTTCGTTCTGTGTCCATCCTTCGGGAAATGTCACGCGGTGACATCCGGAGTCCTGCCTAGCCTGCGACAGCCCGGGTTCCCAGTGTCCTGTTAGCCCAGTGCTACAGCCCAGATTCACACGCTGCTGACCGACATGCTCGATGTGATTCATGTATGCATGTCCCCATGGGTTAGTGCCGCTTTGGGTTCACGACTAGCCATGTCGGCCCGGGCCATGGTAAGGCGACACCCATGGGAATACCGTGCGTGAGGCCGCAAAGTGATATGAGGTGTTACCGGCTAGATCGATGTGACTTGGAATCGGGGTCCTGACATTAATACCATAGAATTTGGGAACTTTCCCCGAACTAAATCCTCAATATTTTTCTCCTGCGTTGATCGGAGGTGAGGTTTCATGCTCATGGTTGGCATGACAACCCAAAGGAAGGAACCTATAGCGGGACTACTTTCTTTGGAAGATGTTTTTTACATTAAACAGTAATTCAACATATCTCTCTGCGTACCTTTGTTTATAAAACCGTATGGCCGGATTGCTTGTTTGTCGTAAATCTTTGCCCTTGTAAAGGCCTTATAAAGTAGGACAAACACTTCTCGGTACTGGGCAAGGAGGTGGAAGCCGATGGTCGGTCAACAAAGTTTTGTACAATGCCGATCTGAGCATTGATGATGAAAAGTATTTGGATACATAGAATCATTACACATAATTTGTGATTTTACTTTGGATATCGATCCTTAATTCGGCCACCCGTGCCAACATTAAGGCTCGAGGGCTACTGGGCTTCATGCTTATTATTTACAAATATTAAAGGGGTACTCGATCCCCCGATCTGGTGTTGCCACCCGACCAGTGTCCCGCGGGCTACTGCATTGACAATCCAATGCATAAAATTTGGAAGTGCAATATAGTTTTCAAGGAGATTATTATCCTCTAGTTGGTCGGCCGCACCCAACCTGAGTCTCGAGGACTTTGCATACCGTGTTTCTATTCCTAAATATGATGCCGAGCTGGGAATTGATCCTCAGGCTGATTTTATGAATCGACCTGAGTATCAGGGGCTACTAGGGTCAGCGGTTTGATTTTTTCTTTCAGGTGCATCCCGGATATTAGGCCAACACGCACCTTGAGGGCTACTTGGATACATCTCAGCAGAGATTACATTGCACAATTCGAGATTAAATTCATAAAAATCAGCCCATGGACGAGGTGGTGTACTACCTCGGATACAGTCCGATGTTGGTGCTCGACTACAATAGACACCACGGAAGCAGTCCGGCATAAAGCTCTGACGCCAGTGGTTGGCTCCGTAGAGGGCATTTCTGGCGTTAAGCTCGGCTAAACTCCTTCGACTTTTTTGAGCCAAGGTGATCTATGACTCCTCGGATATAGTCCGGCGTTGGAGCTCGGATACTCTCCAGTGTTGGAGTTTGGATTCAGTACGGCGTTGGAGCTCGGATACAGTCCATCGTTGGTGCTCGGCTGCAAAAGATACCTCAAATGCAGTCCGGCGTTGGAGCTCGGATGCAAGAGGACACTGCCGCACGGGAACAACTTCAAACCCGAGGTGTGGCATAAAAATAACAAGGCATTGATAAAGGCCGGAAGCTTAAAGGGGCTCCTCGGATACCCGACGTGTAAACTCTTCGGATTCACTTTGGCGATCCTCAAGATAAAGATGGAAAGATTTGTTGAACCAGTTTTCAAGACCGACAACCGAAGATGAAGAACAGTTCGGAAGAATTGAGGAATGTCCCCAACTTGAAGAACGGTTACAGGGCTCTTGACGGTGTCCTGGACGAGGGGGGTACTCACCACGTCGTCTCCCGATCAGTTAGATTGGGCCGAGGACCCCATGGGCGCATACTCATGGGCCAGTTTGGAGAACCCCTGCCGCATACAAGGAAGATTCCACCAGACTTGGCGCCCAGGACAAGGACTCTCCTAAACCCTAGCCTCCGGTGTCTTATATAAACCAAGGCCAGGCTAGTCAATGGACGATCTCATATTCATTACTACAATCTCGTGGTAGATATGTGTACTCTGTACTACACCCATATGAATACAATCAAAAGCAGCATGTAAGGTATTATCTCATCAAGAGAGACCGAAGCTGGGTAAAACCCGGTGTCCATGTTACCATCGCTCCAAGACGCCTAGCTTAGGACCCCTAATATGAGATATGCCGGATATTGGACCGACAGGCAGCGTGACCTTACCCTTCGGCTGGCTCCTTCCCGGTTTGATCCCCTGAAACGTTCCCGTCTCTTCAAGGTCTCCATCAGGAATCTGCAGCCTTTTGATCACAACAGGCGAGATCAAGTTCAGACCAGCCCCACCGTAAACTAGCATTTTTGTCACCTTGAGGTTGCGTATTGTTGGCGAAACCAACAACAGGAAGCACCCGACCGCAGTTGTGCGATCAGGGTGGTCCTCGGCGTCAAAAATGATAGGCGTGCTGGCCCACTTCAGTGTCTTTTGAGCATCGAATGATGGTTCCGCTGCTGTGATCTCACGTGCCCACTGCTTGAGCTGGCGGTGAGAAGTGTGCAGCGAGGCACCACCATCGACGCACATGGCCTCCGTAGCTGTCTGAAACTCCTGCTCGCTTGACTTGTCGTCCTCGTCATGACCGTCGTCTTCCTGCTTCTTGTCGCGGCCCCGAGCGGGCCTCTCTTGCTGGCTATCCTTGCCGCAGCGCCCCCCTTGGCCTCCATGCTTCTTGCTGGATCCTTCGGCACCATCCTGACCCTTCTCCTTGTCCCGCCTCTCAAACTCAGCTTTTTTCTTCTCTGCAAGAAGGTCAACCTGTCGGCAGTTCTAGAGGTCATGGCCCTTGTGCGGTGGATCTTGCAGTACTGCTTGTCGGAGCCACCTGGCTTGTCGGTAGCCGCCAAGCCCCGGCAAGCGGTGCACCCGGCAATCTCCTTGCCGGGGTCGTCTGCCTTGGCATTCTTGGCAATGTCGGTGTCCTCGGATCCCTAGACGGCAAGCACAGTCTTGCCCTTGCGCTTCCTGTTGTGGTGCCGGCCCTTCTTTGTTAGGGTGGCTGTGCCTTCGTCTGTGGAGTTGGTTTCCGTACCGGTGTCGTCGCCGGGGGTACTTCCTCCCCTCTTCAGCTCGAGCGCACCTGTCGACCAGAACATAAAGTTCAGCCACATCTTTGACCTTGTTCATCGCCAGCTCTTCACGCATCTTGCGGCTGCGCACATTCTGGTGGAATGCGCTGATCACGGCGGTGGGATCAACATCTGGGATGTTGTACTGCACCCGACTGAATCTCTGTATGAACATGCGCAGGGTTTCACCTTCTTTCCAGGGATGATATGCAAATCGCTTGCCTGGCCAAGATCTTGGTGGCCCCGGTTAAGGCGCCAACAAACTCATGGCACAAATCCGAGCAAGAAGAAATAGAATCCACCGGCAAGTGCATCAACCATGACATGAAATTGGGTTCAAGTGCCAACCGGAAGTAATTTGCAAGCACCTTATCGTCGCGAGCCCCAGCAGCTTTCATGGCAATGGTGTAGATGCTGAGAAACTCCGATGGATGGGTCTTGCCATTGTACTTCTCGCCGATGTCGGGCTTGAACGTGCGGTGGGAGGGCCACTGGAACTGCCGCAGCTCACAGGTAAAGGATGGGCAACCCTCCTCGTAGGGTAGTCCGCGAGAGCCCCCTGGTGCTGGGTGGTCCATAGTGGGCCCCAACCGCCTATCTGACAGGTGGCGCGCATCGCGCCGGTGCTCGATGGTGGTTCGAGCGTCTTCATGGGCTCTCTCCCGAAGAACTTGGCGCTGATCGCGGTGAGTCCATGGGTCGGATGACGCTATGGAAATGTTATCACAAGCGTCATCACGACGGACCGACACAAACGATGGCTGGCGTGGCGGAGGAGAGTCCACCGTGTCCGCAGCACCTCTGGTCCTTCCACCACTGGCATGCGGTGGTTCGACGGAGCACCGGCCTAAGGGCCCCGCTGGTCGTGGCTCATCTTTGTTGGCGACGCCGACGAGGCTCCGGATGGTGGCTCTCCACTCGTTGAGTTTTTCCGTAGCAGGAGGAAAGTCGAGGAGCAACTACGCGCGCGCCAAAGCTTCTGCTGGCGTGGGTGGCGGTGAGAGCTGCGTGGAACGTGACGTGCTCCGACTTCTAACCACGTTAGAATTAGCTCTATCACGGCCTGGCGGCCGTGCGCCATTCTCGCAAGCGTCTCGGCGTGCATGTTGGCCTTCCACGTCCCGTGAATTAAGCGCATGACTCTTCCCACGGTGGCGCCCTGGGTCACCAGCGTGGTGACGCTGCTCGTCACGCACAACCTGGGAGGAGCGCGTCGTGGGCGCCGGCGTACGCGTCTTGGAAGTCGCCGCGCCGCTCGTAGGTGGCACGACGCCTCCCCTAGAGGGCCCCACGCCGCCTGCGGGGGGCCCGGCTCCATCGTTGGATTTGGCGGCGTGCGGCCCGTCGTCTCGCGCACGAACGACACCGCTCGCCTGGCTTTGACTGCCAGAGCGATGCGGGTGTTTGCGGGCCGCACCTCGGCTTCCGTCCGCGACCGCCCCGCCACTTGCCCGCACTGGTACGGGCCGTTCGGCTCCCGACGGAACGACCATCGTGATCATCTTCTTCTTGGGAGCCATGGCGACGAAGAACTGCTAAACTAGCTGCTAGATCAGATTTCCACAACTGTGCCCCCTACCTGGCGCGCCAAAAATGTCGGCGGGAGCGACACCTATGGGATCCCTGGGATCACTTCCACGGTTGGCGGGCGCGGGGTCGTGCAAAGAGCAGGTCTAGGAGCTAGCACAAAGATCGTTTACCTAGGTTCGGGCCGCGAGGATGCGTAAAACCCTAGTCCTGCTTTTGTGTGTATTTGAGTGCTCTTGAGTTCTTGAACTAGCTATGGTGCGTCTCTAGTCCAAAAGATCCGAATCTCTCTCCTGGACGCCTCGAGCCTCCTTTTATAGAAAAAAGGGGTTGCCACAGTGGCACACAGGAGGTGGAAAGGTGTACAGTACACAAGCTTATCGTCTGTCGTTACGGGACAAGGCACATTAAATGCGCTTCTTAGGTGTCCCGCTGCTTTTTTGGGGACGGCAACAAGGCCCGTCCGGTCCGTCGCCGCTCTGTCTTGCTCCGACACGCGTCCAAGCCAACGGGGCATGCAGCGCCACGTAGGCTGGTACGCTGCTGAGATGGCGTGGTGGTAGGGTCTTCACGAAGATTTGCATGCCCCCACGTAGGTGTTCGATGAGTTGGCTTGGAAGCCGCACGTTGCCACGCAGGTGCTTGCCCAGCTGGTTGGGCTGGCAGCTGCATGGGAACGGCGGTGGAGTCTTGGCAGACGCGGGCCTGGCTGCGGCCCTGTAGGTGTCTTTGGCAAGGGCCTTGCCAGGGCCCCGGCAAGGGTCTTGCCGTGGCATCACGGTCGTCCCCGGCAAGGACCTTGCCGGGGGTCTCGCTGATCTCCTCCGCAAGGATCTTGCCGAGGATCGTCGTCTTCTGGTCCTCATCTGATCTTGTGTGTTTACGATCTTGACGAAGATCTGCATGCCACCACGGAAGTGCCTCCCGAGCCTTGGTCCCAATGTGGTTGTTGGCGTCTGGAACCCTTGGGCTCAAGGGTGGCTTGCTCTGCCGAGTTGGGCAATTTTCCCCGGCAACGCTCTTGTCGGGGCCGCGGAGGCCACCCCAGCAAGGGTCTTGCTGGGGGAGTCGCCTCGCCCTCTTGCTCTTTGTGTCTCTGGTCTTGGCGTTTTTTGCCCGTCTTGTGCTTCTGTTCCCTCCCTTTTTCCTGCTAAGTGTGGCCGCAGGCGCGGCTCTGACTGCCCATGCACAAGTAGAGGGGTAAAAAGGAGAGCCCCAACTTTTGTACACCGACAGCGAGCGAGGGGCGAGGCGAGTGGTGGAGCGTGGCTCGGCGGCGCGAGGCAGCGAGGGGGCGAGGGCAGCATGGGGTAGAGGCGCGGCGAGGCGGTGGTGCAGAACAGCGGCGGCGGCTGCGGGCTCCGGCGGCTCGGGCTCGAGGGAAACGGGACCGGTGGTCCGGTATTTATAGGAGGGAGGGAGACTTGGAGGAGGGGGCGGGGTCGAGGCAGTGGAGGAGACCGGGGCGGAGACGGCGGCGCCGGCGGAGTCGGGCGGGAGCCGGACTCCCTGCTGGAGGTCGGGGACGACCGGGGTGGGCCAGCTGGCTGGGCTTCGGCCCTGTTGGCCCAGTTCGGAGAAGAATAAATTTTTTTAAATAGTCAGACAAAAAGAATAAAGCAAAAAGAAATAAAAATATTATATAGGCATATAATATATCAAAAATTTCAGAAAAAGATTTCCTACAGCATGAACATTTTTCTAGCGTCAAATAAAATCAACAAAAATTTAAATAAAGCAAAGAGTGCTACTGCTGCAATAAAACCCAATAAAAATCATTTAAAAAATACGAAAATAATTTTAAATTTATTTCTCTCTAATTTTCTACTGTAGGGAATCGTTTTACCCTATTTTCCTTATAATTTCTTTTTGGAGAAAAATAATTTGAATAAAACCAAAATAACTCCAAATTGAAAAATAAGTTCAAAGAAACTTTAAATTTGATTCTTTTAAACTTCCAACTCATATTTCATATGTTTTGAAGAAGTCATTTTATCTTCTCTCATGAAAAACATTGAGTTGCATAAAGTTTCTGAATTTGAAATATCTCCAAATGAAATTCAAATCTTTTCAAAAACCATTTCATTTATTTAAGTGAAATAAGTCATGTCATCTTCTCTCTAGGGTTTTGTATTTGAAAAGAATTTGAATTCGCGGAGATCATAAATGCAAAAAATGAAAGTTTGGGAAAGTCCTTTTATTCCCTCTCATTTAACTTTAGAAAAGTTTCAATTTCACTCACTTTCAGTCAATCAATCACACACAATCAAACAAACAATCAACCCATTTATTTATTATAACATTCCAAAATTTAGAAATTTGGGATGTTACAATGGCACACTGAACTATCGAGTAGTCATTAGCTTTAGTTTGCCAG
The DNA here is from genome assembly GCA_021605145.1 of Aegilops bicornis. Taxonomy (NCBI): domain Eukaryota; kingdom Viridiplantae; phylum Streptophyta; class Magnoliopsida; order Poales; family Poaceae; genus Aegilops; species Aegilops bicornis. Next base: position 180,779,549 of record CM038669.1, read on the forward strand.
ACGTTCATAACGTCCTGAGTTGGTCCTGCAGCGGCCTTGCACCTAGCGGTGCTTCTAGGACGTAATTCTTCTGTGCAACAACGAGGATAATCCTCAAGTTACGGACCCAGTCCGTGTAGTTGCTACCATAATCTTTCAACTTAGCTTTCTCTAGGAACGCATTAAAATTCAAGGGAACGGTAGCATGGGCCATTGATCTACAAAAACATAGATATGCAAAAATATCAGGACTAAGTTCATGATAATTAAAGTTCAATTAATCAATTACTTTAGAACTCCCACTTAAATAGACATCCCTCTAGTCATCTAAATAATCACGTGATCCATATCAACTAAACCATGTCTGATCATCATGTGAGATGGAGTAGTTTTCAATGGTGAACATCTCTATGTTGATCATAGCTACTATATGATTCATGTTCGACCTTTCGGTCTCAGTGTTCTGAGGCTATATCTGCATATGCTAGGCTCGTCAAGTTTAACCCGAGTATTTTTCACGTGCAAAACTGGCTTACACCTGTTGTATGTGAACGTAGAGCTTATCACACCCAATCATGTCGTGGTGTCTCGGCACGACGAACTGTTGCAATGGCGCATACTCAGGGAGAACACTTATACCTTGAAAATTAGTGAGGGATCATCTTATAATGTTACCGCCGTACTAAGCAAAATAAGATGCATAAAAAATAAACATCACATCAATCAAAATATGTGACATGATGTGGCCATCATCATCTTGTGCCTTTGATCTCCATCTCCAAAGCACCATCATGATCTTAATTGTCACCGGCTTGACACCTTGATCTCCATCGTAGCTTCGTTGTCGTCATGCCAACTATTGCTTCTACGACTATCGCTACCTCATAGTGATAAAGTAAAGCAATTACATGGCGATTGCATTTCATACAATAAAGCGACAACCATAAGGCTCCTGCTAGTTGCCGATAACTTTTACAAAACATGATCATCTTATACAATAACTTATATCACATCATGTCTTGACCATATCACATCACAACATGCCCTGCAAAAACAAGTTAGACGTCCTCTACTTTGTTGTTGCAAGTTTTAAGTGGCTGCTACGGGCTTCTAGCCAGAACCGTTCTGACCTACGCATAAAAACCACAACAATTTTTCATCAAGTGTGCTGTTTTAACCTTCAACAAGGACCGGCCATAGTCAAATTCGATTCAACTAAAGTTGGAGAAACAGACACCCGCCAGCCACCTGTGTGCAAAAGCATGTCGGTAGAACTGGTCTCATGAACGTGATCATGTAATGTTGGTCCGGGCCACTTCATCCAACAATACCGCCGAATCAAAATAAGATGTTGCTGGAAAGCAGTATGACTATTATCGCCCAAAACTCTTTGTGTTCTACTCGTGCATATCATCTACGCATAGACCTAGATCTGATACCACTGCTGGGGAACATAGCATGCAATTTCAAAAAAAATCCTACGCTCACGCAAGATCTATCTAGGAGATGCATAGCAACGAGAGGGGAGAGTGTGTCCATGTACCCTTGTAGACCGAAAGCGGAGGCGTTAGGTTAACGCGGTTGATGTAGTCGAATGTCTTCACGATCCAACCGATCTAGTACCAAACATACGTCACCTCCGAGTTCAGCATACGTTCAGCTCGATGATGTCCCTCGAACTCTTGATCCAGCAGAGGGTCGAGGGAGAGTTCCGTCAGCACGACGGCGTTATTATGGTGATGATGATGTGATCCACGCAGGGCATTGCCTAAGCATTATGACGCTATGACCGGAGGAGTAAACTGTGGAGGGGGCACCGCACACCGCTAAGAGAACAATTGATGTGTTATGGGGTGCCCCCCTACCCCCGTATATAAAGGAGGGGAGGAGGCGGCCGACCAAGAGGAGCGCGCCATGGGTGGAGTCCTACTAGGACTTCACTCCTAGTAGGATTCGCCCCCCCCCCCCATTTTCCTTTCTTCATCGGAGGGGAAAAGGAAGGAGTGGGAGAGGGAAAGATGGAAAGGGGGGCGCCGCCCCCTCCCCTAGTCCTATTCGGACTCCCATGGGGGGGGCACCCCTTGTGGTCTGTCCCCTCTCTCTCCCATGGACCATGAGGCCCATGACTTCCCCCGGGGGGTTGATGTCTACTACACAACCTTCTTCTTGTAGACGTTGTTGGGCCTCCAAGTGCAGAGGTTTGTAGGATAGTAGCAAATTTCCCTCAAGTGGATGACCTAAGGTTTATCAATCCATGGGAGGCGTAGGATGAAGATGGTCTTTGTCGGTGTCAAAACCGGCGGATCTCGGGTAGGGGGTCCCGAACTGTGCGTCTAGGCGGATGGTAACGGGAGACAAGGGACACGATGTTTTTACCCAGGTTCGGGCCCTCTCGATGGAGGTAATACCCTACTCCTGCTTGATTAATATTGATGATATGGGTAGTACAAGAGTAGATCTACCACGAGATCAAGGAGGCTAAACTCTAGAAGCTAGCCTATGGTATGATTGCTGTTAGATCCTACGGACTAAAACCCTCCGGTTTATATAGACACGGATAGGTTAGGGTTACACAGAGTCGGTTACAATGGTAGGAGATCTACATATCCGTGACGCCAAGCTTGCCTTCCACGCCAAGGAAAGTCCCATCCGGACACGGGACGAAGTCTTCAATCTTGTATCTTCATAGTCTTGGAGTCCGGCCGTGACGATAGTCCGGCTATCCGGACACCCCTTAGTCCGGGACTCCCTCAGTAGCCCCTGAACCAGGCTTCAATGACGATGAGTCCGACGCGTTGATTGTCTTCGACATTGCGAGGCAGGTTCCTCCTCCGAATACTTCATAGAAGGTTATGAACACAAGGATAGTGTCCGGCTCTGCAAAACAAGTTCCACATAACACCGTAGAGAGAATAATTTTTGCACAGATCTGCTGACGTATTCCGCGGCGTGACATCACACCACGGCCAGGCCTTTATATGAATCGTTTTTTTACTGTTCCACCTCAGCGCGTTTAGCGAGGCGGTTTCCTTGGCACGTCTTATCAAAGCATAGATCGTGCCCCCTTATTCCGGGATTCTCATCAATACGGACGTGGGTAACCCATCCGCGCCATTGATTACGGCGCTTGGGAGATAAGCGAGTTTTACCCGGTGGTGGGGACGCATAGCTCCGTCCCATTCCATATAAGGGGATAAGGATCCACCTTTTCACCCTCGCCTTCTTCCTCCTTTGCTTCTCCATTTCCGCACTGAAGCTCCAGCGCCCAAGTCCGCACATCCCACCTCAACCTTCTCCAACCATGTCGGGAGGCGGGAGGCAGGTGGATGGCCTCCTCCGGCCACGGAGGGGCACATCACAAGATCTGCGGGAGGCCGGATACTTGTCCAGCGACATCGCGCCTGAGGCTGCCCGATGCTTGAGGCAGCTCATTCCAACCCCCGGTCCCCATGAGAGGGTGGTGTTTCTCCCCACTTCCTCCATGGACTAGGTTTTCCAGTTCACCCATTTGTCCGGGGGCTCATGTTCTACTACGGCCTGGACTTCCCACGACCTGGCCCCAATTTCGGCCCTCAACATCTCGGTGTTTATAAATGCGTGTGCGAGGCCTTCCTCTCGCATCCAGCCCCACTTCAGCTTATGGCTGAAGATCTTCAACGTTCGGCCGAAGGTAGTGGGCGGCCGTCAACCGGAGTGCGGAGGCGCCATGGTTGGCAAGATGGCCAAGGTCCTATGGCTCGAGGGCGCCTTTGTGGAGACAATAAAGGGGTGGCAATCGGGGTGGTTCTACATCACCGAGCCACGCGAATTTCGAATGGGCGGCGCCCTGAATTCAGGTCTGGCTTCCCACCACGGCTCTTGTCAAGGAAAGAGACGGGCCTGGCGTGGGAATTCGGAAGAGCTATCCGGACTCAGACATATGCGGAACACAGTGGACAAGAATCTCGGGCTTGTCGGCGTAATCCAGTGGTGCTCATCCGCCGGATTCTCCCATGCAAACAACGGGCCTTCAATTTGTGGGAGTTTGATCCGCACAAGATCGAACCTTGAGCCGGCTCTTCGACACTACGTACGAAGATGCCTGGAAGGTGTTGTTCAAGGGCGCTGAAGCCCCAACATCCGCTAACAAAGATCGCGGATACAGCTCGCGGCGCCCAGCCGGTGAGGTAAGTTATTTTACCCTTTACAAGACTCTTTTTTCATAGATTGACTCTATGTGGGATCTAAAAACTCCCTATTCTTTGACAGGACTGGCTGAAGACGTCCAGACAGATTAACTGTCCAGCTCCTTTGCCAGAAGACCCAGCGGACGCCCGATTGACGGGGCTGCTAGCTCCGGCACCCCATGTGGTGCCGGAGAAGAAGGCCAAGAAGGAGGCCACGGGAACTCGAAGGAGCTCCCGACGCCAGTCTTGTCGATTCTCAAGCGAAATCTTCTCCCGAAGACAAGGAGGAAGAAGAAGAAGCTCCTCCCAGCGGGGAGGAGAAGAAAAGGAAGGCCGCCCACCGGGAGGCCGGAGGGTCAGAAGGGAAGAACCCTTCCTCCGGACTTCTCCACCAACGTCGTCGGCGACGAGGAGGATTGGCCTACAAGGGCCAAGCCCCTGGCGAGACCGTAAGTGTCCGGATACCCATGGCTTTTTGTTATTGCAGAGTGTTCTCTAATGTCGAACAACCGTGCAGCCCACCCAAGGGCGAGTTCGCTGATTCATCGAGCGGGTCCCACAGGCTCGTCGAAATGGAGAGTACCTCGCTTCCGACCGCCTCCTCGCCTCACGCCAGACGGCCTTGCGGTGGGGCCCCAAGAGGGGCTTGGTCAAGAGGAGGTAGCGCAGGAGGTGCCACAAGGCAACCTCCCAGACTCCAGCGCCTTGAGGCAAGACCCCAGGGGGCTCTAGGCCCGACCCTTGTCCGGTCTCCATGCCGGAACCTTGATGGTTCCGAGTCCGGCAAGCGGACCCTTCGAGAAGGGTAAGACGCCCGGTGTCCTCCGTCCAACCGGAGGCACCGGATAGCTTCGAGGCGCTCAACGGCGCTTCCATCGAGGAGGAGCACCACCTTTGTTATAAGTGCGGTGATCCGGACAGATTCGATCCGCCAAGAGTGGACTGACCGAAGTTCCTACCAGCCTTGAACAGGCTTTGAGGTAAGTTTTAGAATATGTAAAAATATAACCGCATAGACAGTAGCCCCTGATGCTTAGTTCGGTGTTCGGAAAGAAAAGTCGGACTAAAGATCTAAAAAGATATACGCAGGAGTCTAACATAAGTATGTCAATATGGGAATGCAAAGGCGCTGCTAACCTCTGCCAGACCGATCATGAGGTCAATGCATTAAAGCAGAACCTCGAGCGGTCCGAGAACAAGCTCGGACAAGCCAAGAAGCAGCTCGAGGACAAGGAAGGTAAGTAATACCTTATGAAAGAAATACCTTATAGAAAGGGTTTTGGTTGCCAAAAAATAACAGGAATAACTTGGGTACTACAGGGGCCACGAACGAGGTGGCGACCCTGAAGGAGGCAGTGTCCGTGGCCGAAAACAAAGCGGCTGCGGAATGCACCGAGCGAGAGAAGGGGGAGGCACAGCTGGCCACAGTACGGCAAGAGCTCCAAGCTCTCGTGGAAAAACACGAGGGTTTGGAGCGTGACACAGAGACTCGAGAGTCCGAGCTCGCCTCGGCTCTTGAGAGTGCCAAAGCTGCTAAGGCCGAGGCCCAAAAAGCCCTCCAAGAAATTGAGTCGTTAAAGAAGATAGTGGCGGGTAAGGCATTCTTTATGCAAAGCAAGCATGTGAAAGTGAATTACCTATTACTTACCCGGATTCGGAGCTCTCTAGAAGCATTCGCAGATTTGCCCCGTAGTGTGTCCGATGTCACGCATTCTACCGCGCCAAGGAGGGGAGCTCGACGGAAAAGGTGTTACGGTCTCGGTATCTTTGAGGCGAACATTCGGTGCCCTGACGACCAGCTGAAGCAGCTGGTCGAGCTCCACAAGGTCACCGAATAGGCCATGAAAGGGCCTTATAAGCGCGGCTGGCCATTGGAGGCCATGCCCGGAGCTACTTGACTTGGTGCAGCGGCTGGTGGATGCTGTCCGCGGCTTGAAGTCATCAAGCGCTCCGTCTGCATTGAAGGTGTCCGTCGGGCCCTTGCCCGTGCTAAAGTGCACTTTGGGGCAAGCTGGATGCGGAGAGGCTTGTGACGGATGGGCCACCGAAGGGCCATGAGCATCGCACGCCCGAAATGTACTATGAGGGCCTCCTGAAGGGTGCCCGCCGAATAGCGGATGAGTGCTCCAAGGATGTAATTTTTGAATAAACTCGCATTTGTTATCATGTACGCTGAAAACTTGTTAATATGCGCTAAGCAACGCTTATTAATTTAAAATATTTCCTTCTGTGCAGCCGTTTATAAAATTTGAGAGATGGCAAGTCGTTGGCTTCAGCCCCCATGCCACGAGTGCTGGGGTGTTCGGGATAAACTTGAGCACTCTTGTTCCCATTCTTGGGTCCATCTAGGGAGGCGCTCAACACAACGAACAAGGCAACCGGACTTATAATGCTTAAACACTCTCACTTAGCCATAGAATTCTATAATTTTAAATTTCGGTGAAGCCCCTAGTATTCGGAAGACCGAGTTCGGGGCGCTATCCACGCCTTGGCCGGACAATTCCGGTTCCTCGCTCTAAGCGGCATAAGTCTTTAGGGACCCGAAAAACCTCTCGAACAGCGACCGGCTCTCGCCCTATCATGACGGTCAGTTTAGCTTTCTCCAGCGAGGTGCTCGACCCAGCTCAACTAGGGCACAATCGCGGTGGTTCTCCGGTGCTACCTTAGCCGATATAAGCGGAACGTAAGGTACCAAAACACGGAGCCGCCAAACCCAAGTATTGACCCAAGACATGATTCGAGCCAATTCATATAATGCTATAAGTTCGGGGTGCCGCACTTGTGAAAGTGTTCGGACTTATCACACCATAATTTTGGGATACTCAAGCCCCTGGTGTATTGGCCGTACCAAAGTGTACGGTTGCAACATGTCGTTAAATGAACATATGTATATATGAAGGAAGTATAGCAATAATAAGCAAGAGCTATGTATTGTTTATTCAAAAAGGTATTGCAATGGAAGCAGAACGATACAAATAGTGCGATAAGCAAGGGATGGGATTATCTACATGTCCCCCTCCAGGGGTAAGCTGCGGGATGGTATGTAAAACGGGTATAATGCTCGTAATAGAGACCACCTGAACACTTGACGTGGCTTTCTGCTTTCCTGGCTGTTGCATCGTGAGTTCGGCGATTCTAGTGCCGGACAGAACTTCTGAAAGACGGAGTCCTGAAAGTAAGAAAAAGGAAGAAAAAGGAAAAAAAAGAAAAAGAGTGACACAATCGGGAGCCCCTGCGGTCGAGCCGCATTCTTGGCTTGCCGTGGTCTTGCCCCTCCCCATATGCCCATGGTATCTCCAGAGCGTAATTATGTACGCGTAATACTAGCTTCGCAATTTCGCGATGGCGGGGGTTGGGGCCGGGTTGCTACGCGTGCTTGAATCGTGCCAGGCGGTCTTGTTGTAGGTTACTCCGGGCGCGCTTGACCGTGTCCGGACGCTTAATGGCCGGACTCGAGAGTTGCTGTGAGAGGCTGCTTTTTACCTCCGCCGCGAGGACCGCTGTGTGCTCCTCCGTTCGGAGAGAGCGTTTGGTGTTTCCATTGACCGTGATTACTCCTCGAGGGCCTGGCATCTTGAGCTTGAGGTATGCGTAGTGCGGCACCGCATTGAACTTTGCAAATGCGGTTCGTCCGAAAAGCGATGCATGATAGCCGCTGCTGAATGGGACGATGTCGAAGATTAACTCTTCGCTTTGGAAGTTATCCGGGATCCGAAGACCACTTCGAGTGTAATCGAGCCCGCATAACTGGCCTCTACACCGGGTATGACGCCTTTAAAGGTCGTCTTTGTAGGTTTAATCCTTGAGGGTCTATGCCCATTTTGCGCTGTATCACGATAAAAGCAGGTTCAGGCTGCTACCGCCGTCCATCAGGACTCTGGTGAGGTGAAATCCGTCGATAATTGGGTCAAGAACCAATGCGGCGAAACCGCCGTGACGGATGCTAGTGCGGCGAAACCGTCCATCAGGAGTTGGAATTGATTTATTTGGATAAATATTTTATCCTGTGGAATTTTTGGAAAAGTAGCGGAAAAAAAAGGGGAAGAATGCGTGCCTCTGGGCCAGAAAGGCCTCAGTGCAGCAGGCCCAGAAGGAACTCAGCCCGTGCGAGGCTGCCACGTCGAAGGCGTAAGCGCAAAATACGCCTTCAGCCGACGGGGAACCGGTACGCGCACGCGTGTGCGTTTAAACCTGACAGGTGGGACCCACACGTCAGGACGTGAGGCTGACGGACGGGCCCCATGTCCGTCGTCGTCAACCCTGGGTCAGAGAGGGCGGCGAGCTCACCGGCGACGATATGGGGCACGACGAGGTCGGGCGAAGGCACGGCTGGACTCAGCGTCGTGTCGCCGTTCGGGTGGAGGTGGTAGACGTCTCCGGAGTTGCCTGGTTCGTCGGCGACGAGGAAGCACGGCGGAGGAGCTTCGGGCGGCAGTGGCTCCGGCCGTTTCCGGCTGCAAAAGAGGCGGGGAAGAGAGGGGAAATGGTCAGTGAGCCGCGGCGGTTCCAGATCAAGGAAGAGGAGCGGCGGAGAGAGCCTGTACCCGGAGATCGACGGCGACCCGAGGCAGCGGAGCTCGAGCTCGATCTCGAGCTCGGGCTCGTCTGGAGAGGGGTGAGTGGTGTAGGGGGTGATTTAGGGGAGTGAGAGAGCGAGTGTTGAGGAGAGTAGGGCTCGGGGAGGCCTTTAAATAGGTGAACGGCGGTCCACCGAGGACCCGTGTGCCGGCGATCCTGATGCGGTTGCTACGGGTCACGGGGGCTCAAATGAGCGTGTCTGGGGCGTTTGTGGAGGTGGTCTACGACCAGGGGAAGGAAGAGAGGGAGCAGGAGGGGCCAGAGGCGTCGCGCGTGTGAGCTGGCCAGCTTTCAGGCGGCCAGGCTGGCCGGGGCCAGGCTGCAAGAGGCGAGAGGAGGGAGAAGGAGGAGGGGGACCACGCTGTGGCGTGTTGCGGACGTCGAGGCTCATCGTCGGGCACGCTGCGGAGGCCCGAGGTGGCCGGAGGCGGTTGGAAGGCGGCCTACAGTTGGGAGCTTGTGTATGCAGGCCTCGAAGCGCCCAATGGCCGGGCATGGCCATTTTCTATGCAGTGGTCACGGCCAAAGGTGTCTGGTATCTCTCGGCGGAATTAAATCATGGGGGAGGGGCATTGGATGCCCTGGGTGGCCACTGGAGTGAGGAGGGAGGTGGGAAAGGATAGAGAAGTTGCTGTCCAGGGAGGAAAATGGGGGTGTTTCACCCCTTAATCATTGAGCAATGGCCAGGGGAGAGTTACTGGAGGTAGGAGAGGATTAGGAGGAGCTGTGGTAAAGAGTTCAGTTCAAGGAGAATAGTATTAGTGGTCAAAATGGTGATTCTTGAAATGTGGCAGAAGGTGTTTGATAGTGGTTTGGACCAGCATAGGATTTCCAACTGCCATGAGACTCCACAGGGTGAAATGACACATATAATTAGGGCCTCCCACCAAGTTGGAGCTTATTTGGGCAAAGTTGCCAATGCAACTTTTGTAAACCCTAGAAATTAGCAGAAATGGACTTGTGTAGATCTAGTTGAGGAAATCACTTCTCCTTGATGCACCACTTGGTGTAGTGGCCTCATTTGGTCATGTGAACATTCTCACAAAAGCTGGGGTCAAGGAGAGAAAGTTTGTAGTACAAGGTTGTTCAAATTTGATTCTGGTCAGAGAGGGTTTTGGCGCATTTTGGTGAACCAAAATGACTTTAATTGACATGAGGCTTTGCAAGGTGATCTCAATATGAATTTGCGACTTGCTGGACTTCCCTTGGATTTTTATGAAAATATTTCTTGTAGAAATATTTCAAATCCTTGAAATGGGCAGAAATGGTTTTGGGAGGTTTTGTCCAATATTTTGAACATGACCATGTGTTGAAACTCTTATATATGGGAAATATATGCCCACTGAGTTTCCCTGAGTTTTGTCAAATATTTTTAAGACAATAAAATAATTTTTCCCTATTAAAGACCATTTCTGGCCTTAAGAAAAAGCTTTTAAATAAAATAGTAAAATAACTTTTAAAATTATATTTTTGTGGTTTATGGGTATCCTATATCTAATAGGAGTCAAATATATTTTTGGAGAGATTTTTACTGCCCTTAATTAAGTACTTGCAGTGCAAACCTCAATTTAGGGGTTTTTGGAAAACTAATTTTAGAAAATAATTTTGGCCAAATTATTTTTGTAAGAAAATACTATGTTGCTCTATACACATGTCATGATCATTGGGCAGAAGCTTGGGGCAAGGAGATAAAGTATAGAAGGTGGAGTTGTGTTGACTTTAAAGAGCACTTGAAAAAGCACAGAGAGAAAACCAACTCAAAATAAAAACTCAAATAATGCAGAAGTTTTTGTCAAACCACATTTTATCATGATTTATCCTCTTAATTGTTGTGCCATGAAAATCAGGGTGTGACACACTTGTTCATCTAGTGATCATGCGGAGACCCCGCAGAGCAGCAGTAGGGGTGTTATCTCCACGGACAGCCCCAAAGCTGGTTAAGATTCGCCGGCATGCATGTCTTCGCCTCATCCCGTTTCCAGGCGCCGGCGACGTCTTATTGGCTCCCACTATGATAAGCCACCCATTGGCATATGTCGCACCTACCACCCGACATTTGGCGCCCACCGTGGGGCAGTGCACCGTCGTCCGGAGACCTGTTCGACGGGAACCCTCTTCCTCCCTCATGGCGTAGCCAGCCCGCACGCCTGGCGATGGCGCTTGCCCGGACAAGGCGCTGAGCGTCGGCGCCTGCGCGGCAAGCTGCCTCGCCGACCTTCTTGGCGAGGATCGCATCTCCGACGAGCCCACATCCGACGCGGGCACAGGCTGCCTCGAGAGCCACCTCGTCAGCCTCCTCGACCAACTCCATGTCTCCAGCGAGCTTGCTGTGGATTTGGAGTCGGTTAGCTCCACCGACCCGATGCTTGTCGACTCCGACACAACATAGCTCGATGCTTTCCCCACCAACGTCGTGGTCTTCAACGACCCGGTCCCCCAAGCCGACAGCTGTGGCAGCGCCATCACCGAGGTGCTGGTCATCAGTCACGGCGGCCCCTCTTGCGAGAACGCCCACGACGCCCTTCAAGCGGCGCCGCACGACCTGTCCGCCCCTCTCCCGGCTGACGCCGATGCCGAGGCACTGGAGGCGCGCCGCCTCGCCCTCCACGTGGAGGGCCGGAGGATAACTTCCATGAGACGCCTCACCGAGGCCCACCAGCGCGAATTCGACCGCGCCGCCTTTGGCACGCCGCCTCTCGACAGGCCGAGCCGAATCGGCGTCGTCTAGAAGCGCGGTGCAGTCATCGCCGACATGCTGGGAGTGGACCGCCCAGTCTACGCCACGCCCCTCGAGAACCTACGCGCCGCCCAGGCAGTCGTAGAAGAGCTTAACGGACTAGGGCCCGACGAGCTCCCCTATATGGCTAGGCGCATCCAACAAGCGATTGGCGCGCCGCAGCAGCAGAAAGAAGATGTCGCCCGCGCCGAAAGCCCTCCCCCGCGTCGAGAGCACGGCGCGACATCATGCACGCCGACTGTGGGCAACGCCCGTGCACGGTGAGAAAAGGAGCCGGCTGACAGCCGCAGCCGAACCCGGATCTCCAATATAGCGCGACGCAGAATGCCTCCCTCGAGCCGTGGAGCGGCGAGGCAACCCGCCCCCTCCTCCACCTCGCGGGGAAAGATATCCCACCCCGCCGCCTGTCACACATCCGACTCTCAGCGGCCGACTAGGCCGCCGCGAAGGAGTCGGCGAAAATGACGCCCGCAACCGGATCGACCGCCTGGCACGACCCCTGGCGTTGGAAGAAGAAGACGATGTCGGTCCGCCTTGCTTCGGCCCCCGCATCCGCGACGAGCCCTTCCCAAAGGGGTTCTAGCTCCCAAGAGACACGCCCATGTATAACGGCTCTGTGAAGCCGGAGGATTGGCTGATCGACTACTCAACCGCAGTCAGCATAGCGAACGGCAACAGGCGCGTTGCCGTGAAATATGTGCCCCTCATGCTTCAGGGCACGAGCGAACCTGGCTCAACAGCCTCAAGCCATACAGCATCAACAGCTAGCTAGACTTCACCGAAGCCTTCATTCGCAACTTCACCAGCACCTACAAGCGGGCTCCCAAGCCCAGGCAGCTCTCCTTGTGCGTACAAGGACCCACCGAGTCGACTCGCGACTACCTCACGCGTTGGGCCGAGCTCGGCAACTCCTGCGAGGGGGTGCACGAGGTTCAAGCCATAGAGTACTTCACTGCCGGGTGCCGGGAAGGCACACTCCTTAAGCACAAGCTTCTCTGCGACGAGCCGACTACCCTCGACGAGCTGCTAGTCATAGCCGACAAGTACGCCGCCGTCGACTCCTCAATGAAGACCGAGCTCCGGGTAGACGCCTTCGAGAAGGTACTCAACCCGGCTCCCAAAACGCCGGCTGGCGACTCCAGCCGACGTCCGTACCAGAGCAACAACAAGCGCAAGGGCCCAATGCCGCCTCCAACCAGTCGGCAGGTGGCCACCGTCGAAGACGAGCAACCCGAGGGGCGGCCCGCGCCCAAGAAGCCGAAGGGCGGCAGGCCGGCTTGGCAGCCGGCTTTCTCCTACGAGCAAGCCCTCGACGCCCCATGCAAGTTCCACAGCGGCGCAAAGCCGTCCAACCATACGACCCGGAAATGCCACTGGCTCACCCGAATCACCAAAGGCGAAGGGCTGGTGCCGCCTCCGCCAGCTGGACAGCCGGCCGCTCGACCAGCAGTCGAGACCATCCAAGACGAGTTCCCCAATGAGCATGCCGCCTACATCGTCTTCACAAGCCAGCCCGAAGACCGGTGCAGCCGGCGCCGACAGCACCAAGAAGTCAACGCGGTCGCCTCCAACAACCCCGAGTACATGCCTTTGGTCGAGAGGCCTATCACCGAGCCGGGCGACCACCCGTAGGTGATGCCGTCCCGGGCTCTTATGCATTGGTTTTGGTGGCAACCCTAGCAATGGATGTGCTTGTTGCCCGATTCTCCCGCGTCTTGATAGATGGCGGGAGCAAGCATCAACATCTGTATCGAGACACCATGGAGAAGCTGAACATCAAGGCCAAGCACCTCATGCCAAGCCGACCGTGTTCCATTGCATCGCATCTACCGGCCCTGTTCACTGCTTCACTCGGCAAGATCAAGATAGATGTTCTCTTCGGAGACAAGGATCACTTTCGCCAAGAAGCAATCTGGTTTGAAGTGGTGGACCTTGAGAGCCCCTACCATGCGCTGCTTGGCCGGCCTGCTCTGGCCAAGTTCATGGCTGTACCCCACTACGCCTACCTCAAGATGAAGATGCCGAGTACCAAGGGCATCCTCACCATAGCCGGCGATTACAAGAAATCCTCGAAAGGCCAGAGCTGCAAGAGCCGGTCACCGAGTCCCTCGTGGTCGCCGAAGAGAAGAAGATGTTGGATTGAGTCGTGGCCATGGCCGGCAAGCAGCTAGCCCTGTCCCCTGACCCCAAGGAATGTGATGCTCAAGGTTTCTTCCAGCCGGCCAAGGAAACAAAGAAGATACCTCTGGACCCAGAGCACCCGGAAAGGTTTGCCGTCAATGGGGCAAACCTGGACAACAAATAGGAAGGCGAGCTCGTCGATTTCCTCCGTGAGAATCGGGACATTTTCGCATGGTCCCCCAAGGACATGCCGGGTGTTCCAAAGGAATTCGCCGAGCACAAGCTACACGTCCGAGCGGACGCAAAACCAGTCAAGCAGCCCCTCCCCGGTATCAGAGGAGAAGAGAAGGATTGTAGGAGAAGAGATAGCCCGGCTCCTGGCGGCCGGCTTCATAATGGAGGTGTTCTTTCCGGAGTGGCTTGCCAACCCGGTGCTCGTTCTGAAGAAGAATAACAAGTGGCGCATGTGTATAGACTACACAAGCCTCAACAAACCCTGCCCCAAAGATCCCTTTGCCTTGCCCAGGATTGATCAAGTGATAGACTCCACGGCCCGGATGCGAGCTGCTGAGTTTCTGGATGCCTACTCGAGGCTAACACCGTGATAAAGTTGGACCTCGCTGACCGCTCAAGACCGCCTTCATCACGCCATTCGGACTTTTACACTGACTATGACATTCGTCTTGAGAAATTCCGGTGCCACTTTTCAGCGTTGCATGCAGAAATGCCTCCTCAAGCAACTCGGCAGAAATGCCCACGTCTATGTAGACGATATCATGGTGAAGACGGAGAAGCGCGACACTTTGTTAGAAGACCTCAAGGAAACATTTGAGAACCTGCGCCGGTTTCAGATCAAGATCAACCCCGAGAAATGCGTGTTCAGAGTGCCAGCCGGCCAGCTCCTAGGCTTCCTGGTCTCCGAACGCGGCATTGAATGCAACCCATTAAAGATCAAAGCCATTGAGAGAATGGAGATTCCCACCAAGCTGCGAGACGTCCAAAAGTTTACCGGGTGCCTGGCCTCCCTGAACCGCTTCATCAGCCGGCTTGGAGAAAAGGCTCTCCCCCTCTACCGACTCATGAAGAAAACCACTCACTTCGAGTGGAACGACCAAGTCGACCAAGCTTTTCACGAGCTGAAGAAGATGCTTGCCACGCCGCCTGTCTTGGCGGCGCCGACTAAGAAAGAGCCCATGCTCCTTTACATTGCCGCCACCAGCTGGGTGGTCAGCGCCGTCATCGTGGTCCAGCCCCCAAAAGAAGGCCGAGCTCAACAAACCCGTAGAGGCCAGCAGTACTACGGTTTAAGCGCATCTTGTCCACCTCGGCGTAACTACCCGCATTACCGTAAGATGTGCTATGCATGTACCGCCGCCAAGAAGTCAAGCCCTACTTTCAAGAGCACTCCCCTCACGGTCGTATGCACCGCCCGCTTCGCCGAGATCATAGGCAGCCGACGCATCCGCCGGGTGGCAAATGGGACATTGAGCTGGCCCTTACACGATCTTCTACCAGCCTCGCACCGCCATCAAGTCCCAAGCATTGGCCGACTTCCTCGTCATTGGGCGAGACTCCAAGACACCGCCGGCTCCGACTCCACTCATTGACGGATCCACTTCGACGGTCCAAGATGCGCACCGGCTTGGGGAGCCGACATCATCCTCACCTCTCCCAAAGGCGACAAACTCAGATACACGCTGCAAATTCACTTTGCCGCCTCCAACAATGTGGCCCGGTACGAGGCGCTCATACACGGACTCCGGCTAGCCAAAGAGCTCGGCATCCGCGGATCCAATGCTATGGCGACTCGGATTTGGTGGTCCAGCCGAGTCATCCGGCGGCCAGGGACGCCAAGGACGCAAACATGGCAAGCTACCGCTTCCTCGTTCAGCAAACCAGCGGGTACTTTGAAGGATGCGAGTTCCTCCACGTGCCATAGGCCGACAACAAGCAAGTAGATGCCCTGGCACGAATAGGCTCAACTCGACAAGCTATACCAACCGGCGTCTCTCTCCAACGCCTCCTCAAGCCGTCTATCAAGCCATCTCCAGAATACGACTCCATCTTCGTGCCGCCTAACCCCGACGCAGCCGGATCCGGCTTGGGGAGCCAAGCAGGAGGCCCGGGGATTTCGATAGGCGGCTCGGGGACTGCCATAGTCGCACCCGGCCCGGGGACTTCAGAACCCGGCCCGGGGACTACGGTAGTCGGCCCGGGGACTGCTTCAACGCCACAGGCGGTGGCCAGCTCAACTCTTCACCACCCAGCCCACCCGCCACAGTTGTAGTAGCCGTGTTGGCTATAGAAGAAGTCACAGCTCCATCATGGGCCCAGCCCATCCTCAACTTCCTGGTGAATAGAGAACTGCCGGCTGACGAGATCACGGCAAGACAAGTCCAACACCGAGCCGGAGCATACACAATTGCTAACAGAGAGCTCGTCAGACGCAGTGTCACTGGAGTCTTCCAGCGATGTGTCGAGCCAGAGAAGGGCATAGCAATCCTCAAGGACATTCAGCAAGGCGAATGCGGACACCACGCAGCCTCAAGATCCCTCGTTGCCAAAGCTTTCCGCCATGGATTGTTTTGGCCGACTGCCTTGGATGACGCCAAGGAGTTGGTCAAACATTGCAAAGGGTGCCAAGTCTTGACTCAAGCAACACCTCGACGGCCTTGCAGACTCAAGACCATTCCCCTCACTTGGCCTTTTGCCGTCTGGGGACTGGATTCAAGACAGCGTGTGGCGGCATGACACACTTGCTTGTCGCCGTGGATAAGTTTACCAAGTGGATCAAAGCAAAGCCGATCAAGAAGTTGAACGGGCCGACTACCGTGACATTCATCGCAGACATTACAACTCGGTATGGCGTGCCACACAGCATCATCACCGACAACGGCACGAATTTTGCCAAGGGAGCATTGGCACGTTTCTGGGCGACGCAGGGCATCCGGATCGGACCTAGCGTCCGTTGCCCACCCGCAGTCAAACGGCCAAGTTGAGCGAGCCAACGGCCTCATCCTTTCCGCATCAAGCACCGCTGGTCGTGTCATTGAGCTGCTCGCCGGGTTGTTGGCTCGACGAGCTGCCGGCCGTCCTCTGGAGTCTGCGCACTACCCCAAACAAAGTCAACCGGCTTCACCCCTTTCTTCCTTGTATATGGTGCCGAGGCTGTCATCCCAACCGACATCGAGTTCGACTCGCCTCGGGTGACCATGTACATGAAAGCAGAGGCCAAAGAAGCACGAGAAGACGGCGTCGACCTACTAGAAGAAAGCCGGCTGTTAGCCCTCAGCCGTTCCGCCATCTACCAGCAGGGTTTGCGCCGCTACCATAGCCGAAAGGTCAACCCAAGATCCTTTCAAGAGGGCGACCTTGTGCTCCGGCTGATCCAGAGAACAACCGGCCAGCACAAGCTCTCGGCCCCTTGGGAAGGTCCCTTCGTCATCACCAGAGCATTGGGAAACACCTCCTACTACCTAATCGATGCACAGAAGCCGAAGGCACGAAAGAGAGATGATTCCGGCAAGGAGTCGGAACGACCATGGAACGCCAACCTCCTCCGAAGATTTTACAGTTAAAATGCAGTATGTATCACGCTAACTTTTTGTACTAAGTATGAGACAATGGGCCCCCCGAGGAGCATTCGGGGACTGCCACCTTTTATCTATGAATGACGAGTATCATGCTTATGATTTTGTCATTTACACTTTTTCTCCTCGTCCGGCACCGGGTTCGACTAGTCGGCCCGGGGACTGGCCACCTTGAGTTATATTCAAAGTTCCACCTGCAGTCAGACAAGTAGTGTGCCGGCACCCAAGCCCTCTCTTGTCAAAAGCCGCAGCTTGAAGAACCGACTGTCCGGCTGGCAAGAGTCAAAGGCAGGAAAGGATGCTCACACAAAAAACGGCTAAGGACTAATGAACTCGTATAACAAAAGCCGGCTTCCTCCCATTGCTGACCGGCTTCCCATTCCACCTTGCCACAATCCAAAAAATCTCAAGTACTTGCCTTCCCACAAATAGCCAAGTTCCTCCCCGATCCGCAATTTGCAGGCATTTGTTACATTTGGGAAAAGCGGCGACCAAGGAAAGGCGGCAAAGAAACAACCTAAGGATAAAAAGCAAATTGAATGGAAGCCAAACACATGCATAATTATATTTACACAAAAGCCTTGAAAGGCGGCATTCAACATAGTTTGAATACACCCCTAGTGGGTGGAATCATAAATTTAATAAAAGTTGTTCAAGGAGCAACAAAGAGGAAAGAACGAACGGCATCAGTGCCAAGGGAACGATAAAGAAGCCGGGCAGGTCGGGTGGAGGCGGCAAAGTGTTGGTCGGAGGAGTGGTCATCGAGAGTCTCTACCGATCATCACCCTTGGCGGTAAGGCCACGCCGCTTACCGTTGCCGGAGGCACGATCAGGCCGAAGTCAAGCTAGTCGCTTCAGCTGCGTCGGGCGCGACGCCTTCGCCGCCCTCCTCTTCTTCGTCTTGACTTCGCTGGAAGCAATCTCCTCCGCCGAGTCCTTGCCTTCCGCCGGGTTCAGCCCGAACCATTCCTCCGGTTGGGCGACGCCGTTGTCATTCACTTCGGGAGCAAAAATGCTGGTGTCAGTATACTCGGCGATAGCCGAGGCGCGGTGAATGATAGCCGGCCGCACCGCCACCAGCTCCTCGTCAGCCTCCTACCTCCAAGTGCTCAGCTGGCGCAAGCTCAGCCCAGGATACTAGGCCCGAACGAACTCCAGCGCCCGCCCGGCGCCGGACCGAGCAGCGGAAGCCTTCCAGGCCTTGAAGCGGCCAACCGCAACCTCCAGCCAGTCGGCAGTCCGACTGGGGGTGCGGGGGATCACCTCGCCAGGCCAGAGAGCAGCCAGCACTTGCGCCCCGGCACGCTGAAGCCGGCGGAGCATGCGGTGAGCCGGCTGCAGCCGGGCCTGGATCGCCAAAAGTTGCTCCTCAAGGCCCGTCAAGGCGTCGGCGCGATCTCAACCCACCGCTTGCCACGGCGTCTCTCAAGGGTGGGCCTCGGATGCTTGGCCGGGCGGCGACAGAGTAACCAGGGAAGTAATCTGCATGAAGAGCAAAGAAACAGCGCAAAAATCAGAAGATGAACAAGAGGGCAAGGAGCAGGCGAAGGGGTGAAAATGAAGGCGGCTTACCGTCGATCAGATCCTCAACCCATTCATAGCCCTCGCTCAATGCTTGCCTCGCCTCAGCCCAGCCCCCCGCCTCGGTCTAGAACTCGGCCTTAAGGGCGGCCTCGTTGTCCTGCGCCTTCTTCAGGTCACCTTATGGTTCTCTTCCTGGTTGGCTACCTCTTGGCCAGCGGTCACGTTCTGGGCTAAGGCGCACTTTCAGCTTCCTTGGCGCGAAGGGCGGTCTGGGTCCCGCCGAGCTGCTCCCTCAAGTCAGCATTAGTCTCTGCAAGCATGGAGAAAAAGGAAAAAAAGCAATAAGGAAGAAGTCGTCAGGGAAGATCCGACCCGACTGCTCAGCAGTCGGCCCGAATCTCGGGGACTACACCCAGTGGGTGCGCTGACGCGCCCCCACAGGAGATAAAAGGAACAAAGTACTCACTCCGGCTATAAGTCAGGTCGGCGGCCTTCTGGCTCAGCTCCTGGGCCTGGGAGTTGAAGGCAGCCGCGCGAAGATTGTGATACTCCTGAAAATCAGACGGAATGCGAATAAGAAGAAGATTGCCGCCAAGGCCTGCTAAAAAGTTCCAAGCCGCCTGCTCTGCAGCCGACTCGAAACTTGGGGACTACACCCAGTGGGTGCGCAGACGCGCCCCCACGAAAGAAATCAAAAAAGAAGTCGACCAAGGCCAGAAGACTCACCCGGATGACCGCGCGCGTAGCAAGAAACTCCTGGGTGTACCGTTGCAGCAAGGCGGCCTGGGTCTGAAGCCGGCGTCGGACCTCCTCCGCCGCCACATTCAGCTCCTTCGCCCCGCCGCTGGGCGTCCAATCGGACGTGCTAGCGCTGGCCGCCTCCAGGTCCTGAGCCGTCGAGCTAGCACCCGCAGCTCTCTGCGGCTCCTGCGCCGAAGACGCCTCTCCCGCGCGCCGGCGAGGCGGCGACTGCAGCACAAGATCCGCCCCCGCCGCCGACTCGCCCCCGGCCGGCTGCTCATTCGCTGCAGCAGGTCGGCCGCCTTGGCCCGCTCCAGTCGGCGCCCGCTGTGGCGCCTCCCCCAGGATCGTCATGTCATCCTCCCTCCTCTCCATCACCGGCTGGTCGCGGTCGGCTTCCTCCGACGGAGGCACGGGGACATTGGGAGCCATGGCGCGAAGAGGAATGGACGAGCCGTGGAGGCTGATTCTTGTGAGCCTCCGCCTCCCTCTCATGACCCGCGGCTTCCGCCTGGGCCTTGGCTGCCAAGCTTGCGCCTCGGCCGACTTCTCCGCCACCTGGATGGCCCCTCCGCTCCGCCGCTTCCCGCTCCTCCCGCGTTCGCTCATTGCCTCCATAAGGTCGGCGCGGGGATCCACGCGGCGGGAACTCGAAGACCCTCTTGTCGGTCCGACTATGGGGGCGGCGTCAACCCGTTCAAGGGAAAGCGGCGCCCTGTTCAGCAAATAAAGAAGACGGCTTAGATGAGCCTCAACCAAAGAACACAACAAAAAGTACAAGACACCCAACACTTACGCTTGTGGCTGCTTCACCACCTTGCGGAAGCGGGCTGCTTTCGCGGCCGCCTCGTCCCGCTTGGTCGCCGCCGTGGAGCTCTTGGGTTTTTTCGGCCGGCTGCCGAAGAGACCCGGCCCGGCCAGACGGTTTTGCGCGCCACCCCGAGCAGCTGGCGCAGCAGAAGGTCCCGCGGCTTGGCGATCGGCCGCCGGCTGGCGGCGTGGGATGGCCTCAGCTTCGTCATCATCCGGCCAGTCCCCGAAGCCGGTCGTGAGCTTGGGGCCGCCTGCCTCTCCGCCAGCTCCGACTATGGCGTCGTCCATGGCGGCCGCCCCCAGATCTGGGTCGTCGGGGTCGCCCATCGTGGCGGTCAGTTATAAGCTGGCGCTTCCGCCCTGCGCGCCCCGGCACCGAAGAAGGGGGCTCTACTCAAAGTCAAGCCGACTAGTCAAGAGTCGGCCATCGCGAACCCGACAACAAAAGAAGAAGAAAGTAAGGAAAACTCACCACAGGCGGGGGATCAGCCCGAGAATATGGCGCCTTGCCGTACTGCCACTCCTTACTGAGTTTGCAGTTGGAGATGTAATTCACCATGTAAGATACCTCGCCACGAGGCATCTCTCTGGTGCTCAACAACCGCAGGTTGAAGCGGCCGCTCATCCGGCAGATCATGTGCGGCTGACTTTGGAGCGGAGCACCCGCGCCCACGGCGGCGCTGGCCACCAGGTCGGCCCCCACCAAGCCCTCCGATTGGACCATCACCGGAGCCGTGTGGCGGCGGCGTTCTGGCGGGGAGAGCGACTGGGCTCGGAAGGCCCAAGACGGCTGCCTCCCAGGCGGCGGGCCGGCTACGTAAGCCGCCAGATTCAAGTAGTCGCCTTGCAAAGCGACGTTCTTCACGTAGAAGTATGATTGCTGCCAGAGCTTCACCGACTAGATCAGCGAGATAGGCGGAAAGGGGTTGTTGTCGGCCGTCCTCCGCCTGGCGATGAAGGCGCCACAGGGGGCGGGCACACCCGCGGAGACGGTGCCGAGCTTGCACTGGAAGAACTCCCCAAAGAGCTCAAGGGTGGGGAGGACTCCTAGAAAACCCTCGCACAGGGTGATGAAGGACGACAGCAGCATCACCGTGTTGGGGGTGAGGTGACGCGGCTGGAGATTATAGAACTCAAGGAAGGAGCGGAAGAACCCGCTCGCCGGCAGGCCGAGGCCGTGCAGGCAGTGCGAGCGGAAGATGACCCGCTCGCCCTCCTCCGGCACCGGGGAAACCTCCGTCTCCGGTGCGAGGCGGGTCTTCACGAGGTCTTCACCCGGCAACCGCCGCGTCTTGCGAAGCCAATCGATGTGGTCTTCATGGACGTTGGAGCCGTCCCACGAGCTAGACAGCGTCATGGGAACAAGAGGAAACGAGAGAGGCGCGGTGGCGGAGAGCACAGCCACGCTGCGGAGGAACCGCCGCAAGCCAAGAGGGTTCACGGCGGAACGGTGCGGTGATGAGTGCGCTGCGGCGGCGGAAGAGCGAAGAAGGGGGTAGAGGAAAGAGAGGAGCGAGGGCAAGCGTGCGAGCCTCTGCCACTCCCCCTCCTCCCCCTACTTATAGGCTCGTGCGGCGGAGCCGAGGAGGCCAAAGCGTGGGGAATGTGGGATTAATCGCGCCACTCCCCCACGCCCCGCGATTATTGCGCCCTTAACGGCGTGCTGAAACCGCCAAGGAAGGCGGCGGTCCGCTCGGGCCGCAGAGGATCCGCACATGGGCCGAGGCGTAAGATTGGTGGGCCCGGCCTGCGGCGTCGACGTCCGTCGCTGCCAAGGTGGCAGGCCTTTCTCGCCACGTGGCGCGCAGGGTGGCGCGCGGTCAACACGCAAGTCGGCTCGCGTTCTCTCCTTCTGGTTGTGGAACTTCCCGAAGACGGCGCACCCGCTCAAAGCCGGCTCCTAGCTGCCCGCTCCTCAGGATAGGAAGCTGATTGAGCTTGCCATCCTCCTTTCAACCTCGAAGCTCAATCAGCTTCGGGGACTACTGTCGGAGTAAATGACCACGGGTAGCCTACCCGGCTCCCCCTGGGCTTCTGAAAAAATTACAAGCCAATCCAGCCATCCAACACCCAAAATGCAGGGCCGCCTTCCCCCGGCCGGGTCAACCCTCAGCCGGCTGTCGGGGCGGCCCGCCCCAAAACCTCAGGGAAGAAGGTTGACGACAGGCCGGGCTCCCACGAGTCGGCTACCGGAAGGCCGACTCCACGAGTCGCCACGAAAAGGCCGACTCAAGAAGCCGCCACCTCGCAGTGCCGAGGCCGCGCCCTCGAATCTGCACCCACATAACGATGATGAGACGGGCGTACATAGCTTAAGCCTGCCACCCCCGATTCGGAGCGAGCTGCGTGGCTACAAAGACGTCAG
This sequence comes from Aegilops bicornis, assembly GCA_021605145.1. NCBI lineage: Eukaryota > Viridiplantae > Streptophyta > Magnoliopsida > Poales > Poaceae > Aegilops > Aegilops bicornis. The sequence goes on from CM038669.1 coordinate 180,802,163, forward strand.
ACGGGCAGCCATCACCGTCCATGCAACACTGTTGCCACGCTGACCATGATGTCACCCACGACAGTCAAGATGACTCCGCGGGCGAGCCCCTCCGTCGAGAGATGCCCGAAGCGGCTCGGCCTCCCCTAGCCGGGCCCGAGACATGGCGGCCTCCCATAGCCGGGCTTGCTCCCTCCCTCGAGGGAAGAGCCTCATTAAGAAGACAAGACGAGGTGAGGCTACAGTGATCGCCCGCCAAGGCGGCGGCACCAGAGCCATGCTTACCTCGACAAAGCCCTCGCCATCGTGGTTGAAGCAACAGAACCAGCCCCCGACAAGGCCCTCAACGGTGGGGGCCAAATTGTCGACCAAGAAGCTGCAGCCGGCGGGACCCACCAATGGCTGGCGGCTCAGCCAAATGGTCATGGAGAAGCCGGGCGTGACGCAGACACTGACGCTAGGGCCCGCGCCCAAATGGATTACCATTGTACCCCTGGGGGGTAGGCCTATATAAACCCCCCAGGGCACCCATGCAAAGGGTTGATCTCTTAGAGTTTCAGATACCACATAGAGGGAAGAGGAGAGCTAGCCGTGCCCTTCTTCTTCCTCTCACCGAACAGCTCAAGGAGCCTCTTGTAGCCACTTGTTCATCTAGTGATCATCGGAGACCCATAGAAGCAGCGATGGGGTGTTATCTCCATGGAGAGCCCCAAGCTGGGTAAGATTCGGCCGTGCGTGTCTTCGCCTCATCCCGCTTCTGTGCACCCCGACGTCTTATTGGCTCCCACTATGATAAGCCACCCGTTGGCATATGTCGCACCTACCACCCGACATGCAACAGCGTTGAAATAAGGCCTAGAGTTCATACTTTCACTAGTGCAAGTTCTCTCAACAATAATAACATAATTGGATCATACAACTATCCCTCAACATGCAACAAAGAGTCACTCCAAAGTCATTAATAGTGGAGAACGAACAAAGAGATTATGGTATTATGTACGAAACCACCTCAAAAGTTATTCTTTCCAATCAATCCATTGGGCTATTCCTATAAGTGTCACAAACAGCCCTAGAGTTCGTACTAGAATAACACCTTAAGACACAAATCAACCAAAACCCTAATGTCACCTAGATACTCCAATGCCACCTCAAGTATCCGTGGGTATGATTATATGATATGCATCACACAATCTCAAATTCATCTATTCAACCAACACATAGAACCTCAAAGAGTGCCCCAAAGTTTCTACTGGGAGAATCACGATTTAAAACGCAAAGCAACCCCTATGCATAGGTTCATGGGCGGAACTCGCAAGTTGATCACCAAAACATACATCAAGTGAATCACGTGATATCCCATTGTCACCACGGATGCGCATTTGCAAGACATACATCAAGTGTTCTCAAGTCATTAAAGACTCAATCCGATAAGATTACTTCAAGGGGAAAACTCAATCCATTACAAGAGAGTAGAGGGGGAGAAGCAACATAAGATCCAACTATAATAGCAAAGCTCGCGATACATCAAGATCAAGCCAAATCAAGAACACGAGAGAGAGAGAGAGAGAGAGAGAGAGAGAGACAGACACAGAGATATCAAACACATAGCTACTGGTACGTACCCTCAGCCCCGAGGGTGAACTACTCCCTCCTCGTCATGGAGAGCACCGGATGATGAAGATAGCCACCGGTGAGGTTCCCCCCTCCCGTGGTGCGGAATAGGGCCCCGATTGGTTTTGGTGGCTGCGAGAGGCTTGCGCGGCGGAACTCCCGATCTATTCTCCGCTCTGGAAGTTTTAGGGTGCGTAGGTATATATGGGTGAAAGGAGTACGTCGGTGGAGCTCGAGGGCCCACGAGAAGTGGGCGCGCCTGGGGCGCCCCCACCGTGGACACCTCGCCCTTTCCTAATGTGCACTCCAAGCTTTTCCGGTAGCTTTCCTTCCAAAAATAACTTCTCCAGTTGATTTCGTTCGCTTGACTCCTTTGATATTTCTTTTCTTCAAACACCGAAATAGGCAAAACAACAAATGCAGGCTGGGCCTCCGGTTAATAGGTTAGTCCCAAAAATAATATTAAAGTGGAAAATAAAGCCCAATATTGCCCAAAATAGTAGATAATATAGCATGGAGCAATCAAAAATTATAGATACGTTGGAGACGTATCAGGGGGTTCCGGTAACCCCTCGGTACTCCGGTAAAATACCCGAACCACTCGAAACCAGTCTGATGTCCGAATACCACCTTCCAATATATCAATCTTTACCTCTCGACTATTTCGAGACTCCTTGTCATGTCTGTGATCTCATCCGGACTCTCAACAAACTTCGGTCACCGAAACACATAACTCATAATATAAATCGTCAACGAACGTTAAGCATGCGGACCCTATGGGTTCGAGAACTATGTAGACATGACCGAGACACATCTCCGATCAATAACCAACAGCGGAACCTGGATGCTCATATTGGTTCCTACATATTCTACAAAGATCTTTATCGGTCAAATCGCAATAACAACATACGTTATTCCCTTTGTCATCGGTATGTTACTTGCCCGAGATTCGATCGTCGGTATCATCATACCTAGTTCAATCTTGTTACCGGCAAGTATCTTAACACATTCCGTAATGCATCATCCCGTAACTAACTAATTAGTCACATTGCTTGCAAGGCTTACAGTGATGTGCATTACCGAGAGGGCCCAGAGATACCTCTCTGATACTCGGAGCGAAAAATCCTAATCTCAATCTATGCCAACCCAACAAACACCTTCGGAGACACCAGAGAGCATCTTTATAACCACCCGATTCGTTGCCAGGACGTTAGATAGCACACAGGGTGTTCCTCCGGTATTCGGGAGTTGAATAATCTCATAGTCTGAGGAATATGTATAAGTCATGAAGAAAGCAATAGCAATAAAACTTAACGATCATCATGCTAAGCTAACGGATGGGTCTTGTCCATCACATCATTCTCTAATGATGTGATCCCGTTAATCAAATGACAACACATGTCTATGGTCAGGAAACATAACCATCTTTGATTAACGAGCTAGTCAAGTAGAGGTATACTAGGGACACTCTGTTTTGTCTATGTATTCAGACATGTACTAAGTTTCCGGTTAATACAATTCTAGCATGAATAACAAACACTTATCATGATATAAGGAAATATAAATAACTACTTTATTATTGTCTCTAGGGCATATTTCCTTCACGATGAGTGTTGAAGCTCGCGGCAGGTATCATTATTTTCCTCGACCTTCACCGATGATTTGAGCAGATACGAGTATATCTACTTAATGACACACAGGTCTTAAACATTTGAAAAGTTCAAAGAATTTCAGAGTAAAGTGGATAATCATCGTAACAAGAAAATAAAGTTTCAATGATCTGATCGCGGAGGCGAATATTTGAGTTATGAGTTTGGCATGTAAGATACCTCGCCATGAGGCATCTCTCTGGTGCTCAGCCGGCACGGGTTGAAGCGGCCGCTCATCTGGCAGATCATGTGCGGCTGACTTTGGAGCGGGAGCACCCGGCGCTCCACGAAGGCGGCCACCAGGTCGGCCCCCACCAAGCCCTCCGATTGGACCATCACCCGGAGCCAGGTGACGGCGGCGTTCCTGGCCAGGGAGAGCGACTGGGCTCGGAAGGCCCAAGACGGCTGCCTCCCAGGCGGCGGGCCGGCTACGTAAGCCGCCAGATTCAAGTAGTCGCCTTGCAAAGCGACGTTCTTCACGTAGAAGTATGATTGCTGCCAGAGCTTCACCGACTAGATCAGCGAGATAGGCAGAAAGGGGTTGTTGTCGGCCGTCCTCCGCCTGGCGATGAAGGCGCCACAGGGGGCGGGCACACCCGCGGAGACGGTGCCGAGCTTGCACTGGAAGAACTCCCCAAAGAGCTCAAGGGTGGGGAGCACTCCTAGAAAACCCTCGCACAGGGTGACGAAGGACGACAGCAGCATCACCATGTTGGGGGTGAGGTGATGCGGGCCGAGATTATAGAACTCAAGGAAGGAGCGGAAGAACCCGGCCGCCGGCAGGCCGAGGCTGCAGGCAAGCAGGCGAGCGGAAGATGACCGGCCGCCTCCTCCCAAGACCGGGAAACCTCCGCCTCCGGTCGAGGCGGGTCTTCACGAGGTCTTCACCCGGCAACCGCTGCCTTGGCGGCCAATCGATGTGGTCTTCATGGACGTTGGAGCCGCCCCACGAAGCCAGACAGCGTCATGGGAACAAGAGGAAACGAGAGAGGTGCGGTGGCGGAGAGCACAGCCACGCTGCGGAGGAACCGCCGCAAGCCAAGAGGGTTCACGGCGGAACGGTGCGGTGATGAGTGCGCTGCGGCGGCGGAAGAGCGAAGAAGGGGGTAGAGGAAAGAGAGGAGCGAGGGCAAGCGTGCGAGCCTCTGCCACTCCCCCTCCTCCCCCTACTTATAGGCTCGTGAGCGGAGCCGAGGAGGCCAGGCGTGGGGGAATGTGGGATTAACTGCGCCCACTCCCCCCCACGTCCCGCGATTATTGCGCCCTAACGGCGTGCTGAAACCGCCGCGGGAAGGCGAGCGGTCCGTTCGGGCCGCAGAGGATCCGCACATGGGCCGAGGCGTAGGATTGGTGGGCCCCGGCCTGCGGCGACGTCCCGTCGCGCGCGTGGGCTGGCAGGCCTTTCTCGCCACGTGGCGCGCAGGGTGGCGCGCGGTCAACACGCAAGTCGGCTCGCGTTCTCTCCTTCTGGTTGTGGAACTTCCCGAAGACGGCGCACCCGCTCAAAGCCGGCTCCTAGCTGCCCGCTCCTCAGGATAGGAAGCTGATTGAGCTTGTCATCCTCCTTTCAACCTCGAAGCTCAATCAGCTTCGGGGACTACTGTCGGAGTAAATGACCACGGGTAGCCTACCCGGCTCCCCCTGGGCTTCTGAAAAAATTACAAGCCAATCCAGCCATCCAACACCCAAAACGCAGGGCCGCCTTCCCCCGGCCGGCTGACCCTCAGGCCGGCTGTCAGGGGGCGGCCCGGCCCCAAAACCTACAGGAAGAAGGCCACGAGAGGGCCGGCTCCCACGGAGTCGGCTACCAGAAGGCCGACTCCACGTAGCCGGCCACGAAAAGGCCGACTCCAAGAAGCCGGCCACCTCGCAGGCGGCCGAGGCCGCGCCCTCAGAATCTGCACCCACATAACGATGATGAGACGGGGCGTGGCTACAGTTAAGCCTGCCACCCCCGCATTCCGGAGCGCGCGTGGCTACAGTACGCCGTACGGGGCAGCCATCACCCGTCCGGGCGCTGCATCAAGTACACGCTGACCATGATGTCACCCACGACAGTCGCTGTCAAGACGACCCAGCGGCGAGCCCCTCCGGTCGAGAGATGCCCGGCGGCTCGGCCTCCCTAGCCGGGCCGAGACATGGCCGGCCTCCCATAGCCGGGCTTGCTCCCTCCCTCGAGGGAAGAGCCTCATTAAGAAGACAAGACGAGGTGAGGCTACGGTGATCGCCGCCAAGGCGGCGGCACCGTAGCCATGCTTACCTCGACAAAGCCCTCGCCATCGTGGTTGAAGCAACAAGAACCAGCCCCCGACAAGGCCCTCAACGGTGGGGCCACTGTCGACCAAGAAGCCGGGCAGTCAAGGGACCCACCAGTCGGCGGGCCCCAGCTCGGCGGAGAAGCCGCGAACGCAGACACCGACGGTTAGGGCCCGCGCCCAGCGATTACCATTGTACCCCTGGGGGGTAGGCCTATATAAACCCCCCAGGGCACCCATGCAAAGGGTTGATCTCTTAGAGTTTCAGATACCACATAGAGGGAAGAGGAGAGCTAGCCGTGCCCTTCTTCTTCCTCTCACCGAACAGCTCAAGGAGCCTCTTGTAGCCACTTGTTCATCTAGTGATCATGCGGAGACCCCTGCAGCAGCAGAGGGGTGTTATCTCCATGGAGAGCCCCAAGCTGGGTAAGATTCGGCCAAGGCGTCGTGTCTTCGCCTCATCCCGTTTCCAGGCACCGGCGACGTCTTATTGGCTCCCACTATGATAAGCCACCCGTTGGCATATGTCGCACCTACCACCCGACATGCAACGCGTTGAAATAAGGCCTAGAGTTCATACTTTCACTAGTGCAAGTTCTCTCAACAATAATAACATAATTGGATCATACAACTATCCCTCAACATGCAACAAAGAGTCACTCCAAAGTCATTAATAGTGGAGAACTAACAAAGAGATTATGGTATTGTACGAAACCACCTCAAAGTTATTCTTTCCAATCAATCCGTTGGGCTATTCCTATAAGTGTCACAAACAGCCCTAGAGTTCGTACTAGAATAACACCTTAAGACACATATCAACCAAAACCCTAATGTCACCTAGGTACTCCAACGCCACCTCAAGTATCCGTGGGTATGATTATATGATATGCATCACACAATCTCAAACTCATCTATTCAATCAACACATAGAACCTCAAAGAGTGCCCCAAAGTTTCTACCGGAGAATCACGACGAAAACGTGTGCCAACCCCTATGCATAGGTTCATGGGCGGAACTCGCAAGTTGATCACCAAAACATACATCAAGTGAATCACGTGATATCCCATTGTCACCACGGATGCGCACGGCAAGACATACATCAAGTGTTCTCAAGTCATTAAAGACTCAATCCGATAAGATTACTTCAAGGGGAAAACTCAATCCATTACAAGAGAGTAGAGGGGGAGAAGCAACATAAGATCCAACTATAATAGCAAAGCTCGTGATACATCAAGATCGTGCCAAATCAAGAACACGAGAGAGAGAGAGAGAGAGAGAGAGAGAGAGAGAGATCAAACACATAGCTACTGGTACATACCCTCAGCCCCGAGGGTGAACTACTCCCTCCTCGTCATGGAGAGCACCGGTATGATGAAGATGGCCACCGGTGAGGGATCCCCTCCGCAGTGGTGCCTAATAGGGCCCCATTGGTTTTTGGTGGCTGCAGAGGCTTGGCGGCGGAACTCCCGATCTATTCTCCGCTCGGAAGTTTTAGGGCACGAGGTATATATGGGTGAAAGGAGTACGTCGGTGGAGCTCCGAGGGCCCACGAGGCAGGGGCGCGCCCTGGGGGGCGCCCCCACCCTCGTGGACACCTCCCTCCTTTCCTAATGTGCACTCCAAGCTTTTCCGGTAGCTTTCCTTCCAAAAATAACTTCTCCAGTTGATTTTGTTCCGTTTCGACTCCTTTGATATTTCTTTTCTTCGAAACACTGAAATAGGCAAAAAACAACAAATCTGGGCTGGGCCTCCGGTTAATAGGTTAGTCCCAAAAATAATATTAAAGTGGAAAATAAAGCCCAATATTGCCCAAAATAGTAGATAATATAGCATGGAGCAATCAAAAATTATAGATACGTTGGAGACGTATCGTGGGGTTCCGTAACCCTCGGTACTCCGGTAAAATACCCGAACCACTCGAAACCAGTCTGATGTCCGAATACCACCTTCCAATATATCAATCTTTACCTCTCGACTATTTCGAGACTCCTTGTCATGTCTGTGATCTCATCCGGGACTCTGAACAAACTTCGGTCACCGAAACACATAACTCATAATATAAATCGTCAACGAACGTTAAGCATGCGGACCCTATGGGTTCGAGAACTATGTAGACATGACCGAGACACATCTCCGATCAATAACCAACAGCGGAACCTGGATGCTCATATTGGTTCCTACATATTCTACAAAGATCTTTATCGGTCAAATCGCAATAACAACATACGTTATTCCCTTTGTCATCGGTATGTTACTTGCCCGAGATTCGATCGTCGGTATCATCATACCTAGTTCAATCTTGTTACCGGCAAGTATCTTAACACATTCCGTAATGCATCATCCCGTAACTAACTAATTAGTCACATTGCTTGCAAGGCTTATAGTGATGTGCATTACCGAGAGGGCCCAGAGATACCTCTCTGATACTGGAGCGAAAAATCCTAATCTCAATCTATGCCAACCCAACAAACACCTTCTGAGACACCAGAGAGCATCTTTATAACCACCCGCCATTACGTTGTGACGTTAGATAGCACACAGGGTGTTCCTCCGGTATTCGGGAGTTGAATAATCTCATAGTCTGAGGAATATGTATAAGTCATGAAGAAAGCAATAGCAATAAAACTTAACGATCATCATGCTAAGCTAACGGATGGGTCTTGTCCATCACATCATTCTCTAATGATGTGATCCCGTTAATCAAATGACAACACATGTCTATGGTCAGGAAACATAACCATCTTTGATTAACGAGCTAGTCAAGTAGAGGTATACTAGGGACACTCTGTTTTGTCTATGTATTCAGACATGTACTAAGTTTCCGGTTCCGGCTCCTAGCTGCCCGCTCCTCAGGATAGGAAGCTGATTGAGCTTGTCGTCCTCCTTTCAACCTCGAAGCTCAATCAGCTTCGGGTACTACTGTCGGAGTAAATGACCACGGGTAGCCTACCCGCCCCCCTGGGCTTCAAAAATTACAAGCCAATCCAGCCATCCAACACCCAAAATGCAGGCCGCCTTCCCCGCCGGGCTGACCCTCGTGCCAGCCGTCAGGCGGCCCGCCCCAAAACCTACAGAAGAAGGCCACGAGAGGCCGGCTCCCACGGAGTCGGCTACCAGAAGGCCGACTCCACGTAGCCGGCCACGAAAAGGCGGACTCCAAGAAGCCGGCCACCTCGCAGGCGGCCGAGGCCGCGCCCTCAGAATCTGCACCCACATAACGATGATGAGACGGGGCGTGGCTACAGTTAAGCCTGCCACCCCCGCATTCCTCGAGCGCTGCGTGGCTACAAGATCGCCCGACGGGCAGCCATCACCCGTCCGTGGCAGATCGCTGCCACGTTGACCATGATGTCACCCACGACAGGCTGTCAGTACGACCCGCAGGCGGCGAGCCCCTCCGGTCAGAGAGATGCCCGAAGGCGGCTCGGCCTCCCCTAGCCGGCCTGAGACATGGCCGGCCTCCCATAGCCGGCTTGCTCCCTCCCTCGAGGGAAGAGCCTCATTAAGAAGACAAGACGAGGTGAGGCTACAGTGATCGCCGCCAAGGCGGCGGCACTGTAGCCATGCTTACCTCGACAAAGCCCTCGTCATCAGGGTTGAAGCAACAGTAACCAGCCCCTGACAAGGCCCTCAACGGTGGGGCCAGCCTGTCGACCAAGAAGCCGGCAGCCGGCGGGACCCACCAGTCGGCGGGCCCCAGCGGTCGGCGGAGAAGCCGTGACGCAGACATCGACGGCTAGGCCTGCCCAGCCGGATTACCATTGTACCCCTGGGGGGTAGGCCTATATAAACCCCCCAGGGCACCCATGCAAAGGGTTGATCTCTTAGAGTTTCAGATACCACATAGAGGGAAGAGGAGAGCTAGCCGTGCCCTTCTTCTTCCCTCTCACCGAACAGCTCAAGGAGCCTCTTGTAGCCACTTGTTCATCTAGTGATCATGCGGAGACCCATAAAGCAGCGAAGAGGGGTGTTATCTCCATGGAGAGCCCCGAAGCTGGGTAAGATTCGCCGGCGTGCGTGTCTTCGCCTCATCCCGTTTCCAGGCACCGGCGACGTCTTATTGGCTCCCACTATGATAAGCCACCCGTTGGCATATGTCGCACCTACCACCCGACATGCAACGCGTTGAAATAAGGCCTAGAGTTCATACTTTCACTAGTGCAAGTTCTCTCAACAATAATAACATAATTGGATCATACAACTATCCCTCAACATGCAACAAAGAGTCACTCCAAAGTCATTAATAGTGGAGAACGAACAAAGAGATTATGGTATTGTACGAAACCACCTCAAAGTTATTCTTTCCAATCAATCCATTGGGCTATTCCTATAAGTGTCACAAACAGCCCTAGAGTTCGTACTAGAATAACACCTTAAGACACAGATCAACCAAAACCCTAATGTCACCTAGATACTCCAATGCCACCTCAAGTATCCGTGGGTATGATTATATGATATGCATCACACAATCTCAAATTCATCTATTCAACCAACACATAGAACCTCAAAGAGTGCCCCAAAGTTTCTACCGGAGAATCACGACGAAAACGTGTGCCAACCCCTATGCATAGGTTCATGGGCGGAACTCGCAAGTTGATCACCAAAACATACATCAAGTGAATCACGTGATATCCCATTGTCACCACGGATGCGCACGGCAAGACATACATCAAGTGTTCTCAAGTCATTAAAGACTCAATCCGATAAGATTACTTCAAGGGGAAAACTCAATCCATTACAAGAGAGTAGAGGGGGAGAAGCAACATAAGATCCAACTATAATAGCAAAGCTCGCGATACATCAAGATCGTGCCAAATCAAGAACACGAGAGAGAGAGAGAGAGAGAGAGAGAGAGAGAGAGAGATAAAACACATAGCTACTGGTACATACCCTCAGCCCCGAGGGTGAACTACTCCCTCCTCGTCATGGAGAGCACCGGGATGATGAAGATAGCCACCGGTGAGGGTTCCCCCCTCCGGCAGGGTGCCGGAATAGGGCCCCGATTGGTTTTTGGTGGCTGCAGAGGCTTGCGGCGGCGGAACTCCCGATCTATTCTCCGTTCTGGAAGTTTTAGGGTACGTAGGTATATATGGGTGAAAGGAGTACGTCGGTGGAGCTCCGGAGGGCCCACGAGGCAGGGGGGCGCGCCCTGGGGGGCGCCCCCACCCTCGTGGACACCTCCCTCCTTTCCTAATGTGCACTCCAAGCTTTTCCGGTAGCTTTCCTTCCAAAAATAACTTCTCCAGTTGATTTCGTTCCGTTTCGACTCCTTTGATATTTCTTTTCTTCGAAACACTGAAATAGGCAAAAAACAACAAATCTGGGCTGGGCCTCCGGTTAATAGGTTAGTCCCAAAAATAATATTAAAGTGGAAAATAAAGCCCAATATTGCCCAAAATAGTAGATAATATAGCATGGAGCAATCAAAAATTATAGATACGTTGGAGACGTATCGTGGGGTTCCGGTAACCCCTCGGTACTCCGGTAAAATACCCGAACCACTCGAAACCAGTCTGATGTCCGAATACCACCTTCCAATATATCAATCTTTACCTCTCGACTATTTCGAGACTCCTTGTCATGTCTGTGATCTCATCCGGGACTCTGAACAAACTTCGGTCACCGAAACACATAACTCATAATATAAATCGTCAACGAACGTTAAGCATGCGGACCCTATGGGTTCGAGAACTATGTAGACATGACCGAGACACATCTCCGATCAATAACCAATAGCGGAACCTGGATGCTCATATTGGTTCCTACATATTCTACAAAGATCTTTATCGGTCAAATCGCAATAACAACATACGTTATTCCCTTTGTCATCGGTATGTTACTTGCCCGAGATTCGATCATCGGTATCATCATACCTAGTTCAATCTTGTTACCAGCAAGTATCTTAACACATTCCGTAATGCATCATCCCGTAACTAACTAATTAGTCACATTGCTTGCAAGGCTTATAGTGATGTGCATTACCGAGAGGGCCCAGAGATACCTCTCTGATACTCGGAGCGAAAAATCCTAATCTCAATCTATGCCAACCCAACAAACACCTTCGGAGACACCTGTAGAGCATCTTTATAACCACCCAGTTACGTTGTGACGTTAGATAGCACACAGGGTGTTCCTCCGGTATTCGGGAGTTGAATAATCTCATAGTCTGAGGAATATGTATAAGTCATGAAGAAAGCAATAGCAATAAAACTTAACGATCATCATGCTAAGCTAACGGATGGGTCTTGTCCATCACATCATTCTCTAATGATGTGATCCCGTTAATCAAATGACAACACATGTCTATGGTCAGGAAACATAACCATCTTTGATTAACGAGCTAGTCAAGTAGAGGTATACTAGGGACACTCTGTTTTGTCTATGTATTCATACATGTACTAAGTTTCCGGTTAATACAATTCTAGCATGAATAACAAACACTTATCATGATATAAGGAAATATAAATAACTACTTTATTATTGTCTCTAGGGCATATTTCCTTCACGATGAGTGTTGAAGCTCGCGGCAGGTATCATTATTTTCTGACCTTCACCGATGATTTGAGCAGATACGAGTATATCTACTTAATGACCCACAGGTCTGAAACATTTGAAAAGTTCAAAGAATTTCAGAGTAAAGTGGATAATCATCGTAACAAGAAAATAAAGTTTCAATGATCTGATCGCGGAGGCGAATATTTGAGTTATGAGTTTGGCCTTTAGTTAAAACAATGTGGAATAGTTTCACAACTCACGCCACCTGGAACACCACAGCGTAATGGTGTGTCCGAACATCATAACCGTACTTTATTAGATATGGTGCGATCTATGATGTCTCTCACCAATTTACCACTATCGTTTTGGGGTTATGCATTAGAGACAGCTGCATTCACGTTAAATAGGGCACCGTCTGAATCCATTGATATGACACCGTATGAGCTATGGTTTGGCAAGAAACCTAAGCTGTCATTTCTTAAAGTTTGGGGTTGCGATGCTTATGTGAAAAAGCTTCAGCCTGATAAGCTCGGACCCAAATCAAAGAAGTGCATCTTCATAGGATACCCAAAAGAAACTGTTGGGTACACCTTCTATCATAGATCCGAAGGCAAGATCTTTGTTGCTAAGAATGGATCCTTTCTAGAGAACGAGTTTCTCTCAAAAGAAGTGAGTGGGAGGAAAGTAGAACTTGATGATGTAATTGTACCTTCTCTCAAATTGGAAAGTAGCTCATCACAGAAAACCATTCCCATGATGCCTACACCAACTAGAGAGGAAGCTAATGATAATGAGCATGAAACTTCGGATCAAGTTACTACCAAAGCACGTTCCGCACCAGAGTGGTACGGTAATCCTGTTCTGGAAGTCATGTTACTAGACCATGATGGACCTACGAACTATGAGGAAGCGATGATGAGCCCAAATTCCGCAAAATGGCTTGAGGCCATGAAATCTGAGATAGGATCCATGTATGAGAACGAAGTGTGGACTTGGTGGACTTGCCCGATGATCTGCAAGCCATTGAGAATAAATGGGTCTTCAAGAGGAAGACGAACGCTGATGGTAGTGTTACTATCTACAAAGCTTGAATTGTCGCAAAAGGTTTTCGACAAGTTCAAGGTGCTCACTATGATATTCTCACTCGCAGTGATGCTTAAGTCTGTCTAGATCATGTTAGCAATTGCCACATTTTATGAAATCTGGAAAATGGATGTCAAAACTGCATTCCTTAAATGGATTTATTAAAGAAGAGTTGCATATGATGCAACCAGAAGGTTTTGTCAATCCTAAAGGTGCTGACAAAGTGTGCAAGCTCCAGCGATCCATCTATGGACTGGTGCAAGCATCTCAGAGTTGGAATATACGCTTTGATGAGTTGATCAAAGCATATAGTTTTATACAGACTTGTGGTGAAGCCTGTATTTATATGTGAATGACATATTGTTGATCAGAAATAATGTAGAATTTTCTGGCAAGCATAAAGGAGTGTTTGAAAGGAGTTTTTCAAAGAAAGACCTCGGTAAAGCTGCTTACATATTGAGCATAAAGATCTATAGAGATAGATTAAGACGCTTGATAAGACTTTCGATGAGTACATACCTTGGTAATATTTTGGAGGAGTTCAAAATGGATCAGTCAAAGAAGGAGTTCTTGCCTGAGTTGTAAGGTATGAAGTTGAGTAAGACTCAAATCCCGACCATGGCAGAAGATAGAGAGAGAATGAAAGTCATTCCCTATGCCTCAACCATAGGTACTATAAAGTATGTCATGTCATGTACCAGACCTATTGTGTACCTTGCCATGAGTTTGGCAAGGGGGTACAATAGTGATCCAGGAGTAGATCATTGTACAACGGTCAAAATTATCCTTAGAGGACTAAGGAAATATTTATCGGTTATGGAGGTGATAAAGAGTTCATCGTAAAAAGTTACGTCGATTCAAGCTTTAACACTGATCTGGATACGTATTGAAAGTGGGAGCAATTAGCTAGAGTAGCTCCATGCAGAGCATTGTAGACATAGAAATTTGCAAAATACATACGGATCTGAATGTGACAGACCCATTGACTAAACTTCTCTCACATGCAAAACATAATCACACCTTAGTACTCTTTGGGTGTTAATCACATGGTGATGTGAACTAGATTATTGACTCTAGTAAATCCTTTGAGTGTTGATCACATGGTGATGTGAACTATAGGTGTTAATCACATGACGATGTGAAGTATTGGTGTTAATCACATGGCGATGTGAACTAGATTATTGACTCTAGTGTAAGTGGGAGACTGATACGTCTCCAACGTATCTATAATTTATGAAGTATTCATGCCATGTTAACAACAATTTTATATGGTTTTGGTATGATTTGCATGGAACTATCCCGGACTGACGCTGTTTTCAGCAGAACTACCATGGTGTTGTTTTTTGTGCAGAAATGAAAGTTCTCCAAATGAGCTAAAAAAATTGACGATTTTTTCTGTAACAAAAGAGACCCCGAAGCTTCATGGGAGGGCCAAAAGAGCCACGAGGAGGGCACAACCCACCAGGGCGTGCCTGGTGGGCCTGGCTTGCCCCGGTGGGTTGTGCTCACCTCGAGGCCCAGCTTAGCATGAAACCAACGCGAAAAAATCCTATAAATAGAGAAACCATCAGGGGTTAACCTAGATCATAAGTTCCGCCGCCACAGGCCTCTGTAGCCACCGAAAACCAATCTAGACCCTGTTTTGGCACCCTGTCGGAGGGGGAAATCATCTCCGGTGGCCATCCTCATCATCCCGACGGCCACCACGATGAGGAGGGAGTAGTTCAACCTTGGGGCTGAGGGTTTGTACCAGTAGCTATGTGTTTAATCTCTCTCTCTCTCTCTCTCTCTCTCTCTCTCTCTCTATCTCGTGTTCTTGAGATGTCACGATCTTGATGTATTGTGGGCTTTGTTAATATAGTCGGATCATATGGTGTTTCCCCCTCTCTATCTTGTTGTGATGAATCGAGTTTTTCCCTTTGAGATTTTGTTGTTATCAGATTGAATACTTTTATGGATTTGAGAACACTTGATATATGTTTTTGAATACTCGTGGTGACAATGGGGTACCGTATTGATTCACTTGATACATGTTTTGGCACTCAACTCGCGGATTCCTGAGGTGACATTGGGGTAATCTATGCATAGGGGTTGATACACGTTCTTGTCTTTGTTTCTCCGATAGAAATCTTGGGGCACTCTTTGAAGTTCTTTATGTTGGATTGAGTATTATGAATATGAATTTGCTTTGGTGTTATTTTAGTACGAACTCTAGGATAGATCGAATGGAAAGAATATCTTTGTGTTATTTTAGTATGAACTATTGAATAGATCAAACGGAAAGAATAGCTTTGAGGTGGTTTCATACCCTACAAACAATTTATTCTTATATTCTCCGCTAGATAGGAACTTTGGAGTGATTCTTCATCGCACTTTGAGGAATGGCCATATGATCCAATTATATTAGCACTGTTGAGAGATTGCAGTACCGAAAGTACGGACCCTAGGCCTCATTTTCAAGCATTGGAATACCATTTTTGTACCCGTTTACTATTTGCTACCTTGCTGTTTTTATTTATTCAGATTATAAAAATATATTTCTACCATCAATATTACACTTTTATCATCATCTCTTCGCCGAACTAATGCACCTATACAATTTGCCATTGAATTGGGTGTGTTGGGGAAACAAGAGATTTCTTGTATTTGGTTGCAGGATCATTTGAGAGAGACCATATTCATCCTACGCCTCCCACGTGATAAACCTTAGGTCATCCACTTGAGCGAAAATTGCTACTGTCCTACAAAACTCTGTGCTTGGAGGCCCAACACGAGTCTACAAGAATAAAGTTGCATAGTAGACATCAGAGACTGAAGGAAATATGCCCTAGAGGCAATAATAAAGCTGTTATTTTATATTTCCTTATATCATGATAAATGTTTATTATTCATGCTATAATTGTATTAACCGGAAACTTGATACATGTGTGGATACATGGACAAAACATTGTATCCCTAGTAAGCCTCTACTAGACTAGCTCGTTAATTAAACATGGTTAAGTTTCCTAACCATATACATGTGTTGTCATTTGATGAACGAGATCACATCATTAGGAGAATGATGTGATGGAAAAGACCCATCCATTAGCTTAGCATAATGTTCGTTAAGTTTTATTGTTATTGCTTTCTTCATGTCATATACATATTTCTTTGACTATGAGATTATGCAACTCCTAGATACAGGAGGAATACCTTGTGTGCTATCAAACATCACAACGTAACTGGGTGATCATAAAGATGCTCTACAGGTATCTCCGAAGGTGTTTGTTGGGTTGGCATAGATCAAGATTAGGATTTGTCACTCCGACTATCGGAGAGGTATCTCTGGGCCCTCTCGGTAATGCACATCATAATAAGCCTTGCAAGCAATGTGACTAATGAGTTAGTTGCGGGATGATGTATTACGAAACGAGTAAAGAGACTTGCCGGTAACGAGATTGAACTAGGTATGAAGATACTCTTGATAACCCACAAGTATAGGGGATCGCAACAGTTTTCGAGGGTAAGTATTTGACCCAAATTTATAGATTCGACACAAGGGGAGCCAAAGAATATTTGAAGGTATTAGCAGCTGAGTTGTCAATTCAACCACACCTGGAGATTATATATCTGCAAAGAAAGTGATCGATAAGCAAAGTAGTTTGATAGTTTTGATAGTAGTGACAGCAGCAACGGTAACAGTAATAGTGATTGCAGTAGTAACTTAGCGAGATCAATATAAATAAATTCATAGGAATTGGATCGGTGACTTATTGGATGATATTCATCATGTAACAGTTATAACCTTGGGTGATATGACACTAGCTCCAGTTCATCGATATGATGTAGGCATGTATTCCGTAAATAGTCATACGTGCTTTATTAAAAGAACATGCATGACATCTTTTGTCCTACCCTCCCGTGGCAGCGGGGTCCATATTGGAAACTAAGGGATATTAAGGCCTCCTTTTAATAGAGAACCGGAACAAAGCATTAACACATAGTGAATACATGAACTCCTCAAACCACGGTCATCACCGGGAGTGGGCCCGGTTGTTGTCACTCCGGGGTTGCCGGATCATAACATGTAGTAGGTGACTATAACTTGCAAGATCGGATCTAAAACATGGATATAATGATGAATTCATAAATGGTTCAGATCTGAGTTCATGGCACCCGGGCCCAAAGTGACAAGCATTAAGCATAGCAAAGTCATAGCAACATCAATCTAAGAACATAGTGGATACTAGGGATTAGGCCCTAACAAAACTAACTCAATTACATGATGAATCTCATCCAACTCCTCACCAACCAGCAAGCCTACGAAGGAATTACTCACTCCCGGTGGGGAGCATCATGGAATTGGCGATGGAGAAGGGTTGGTGATGATGAAGAACGAAGATCCCCCTCTCCAAAGCCCCAAACGGACTCCAGATCCGCCCTCCCGAGGAAGAACAGGGCTTGGCGGTGGCTCCGTCTCGTGGACCACGATAATTCTTTCTCCTTGGTTTTTTTCTGGAAAAATGTGAATTTATAGTATCAGGGGGGTCGTCAGCGGGGCCACCAGGTGGGTAGAACCCACCTGGGCACGCTAAAAAATGGGGGCTCGCCCTGGTGGGTTGTGCCCAACCAGGGCCTTCTCTCTGGTAGGTCTTGGCTCCAGAAATTCTTATTATTGATATAAAAACTCCTCAAAAAGTTTTGTTCCATTCCGAGAACTTTTATTTTTGCACAAAAACAACACCATGGTAGTTTTGCTGAAAACAACGTCAGTCTGGGGTTAGTTTCATTCAAATCATGCAAATTAGAGTCCAAAACAAGAGTAAAAGCGTGAGAAAAATTAGATACGTTGGAGCCGTATCAACTCCCCCAAGCTTAAACCTTTGCTTGTCCTCAAGCAATTCAGTTGATAAACTGAAAGTTAGAAAGAAAAACTTCTATGAACTCTTTTGCTCTTGTTTGCATAAACAAGCTTAAATAGCACCCAGGTTTTCAGCCAACATTATAACTAACCATGTCAACAATAACATTTAAAGATTATGATGACTCATATTAATAACACAATCAGCTAGTGAGCAATAATAAGATATCTCAAACGGAAACACGTTGTCAAAACAACCATGATATAATATGACAATAATGGTATCTCGCTAGCCCTTTCTGAGACCGCAAAACATAAATGCGGAGCACCTCCAAAGTTCAAGCAGCGACTAAACATTGTAATTCAAGGTAGAAAAGATCCAGTCATGATGCACCCAACATTAGCTATACACAATGCATAAATCATGACCGCTGTGCTCTACTCAATTTCTTTCGCTTGTTTATTAGAAGGTGATGACACAACATAAAAGTAAATAGAAAGTTCCTTCACAGAGGGAACTAGTGATTTGCAGAGGTGCCAGAGCTCAATTTTTAAAACCGAGATAAATGATATTTTGAGACATGCCCCCTTCTCATTCACTTCACGACCATCAGTTATCAACATCTTCCATGCTTAGCACGCTAGTGGCGGTTCCCAAGCGGTAAAAGTAAAGGTTTACTCCCCATCCACCATCAATCACACTCCACGGCTTGTCCGAAACAACGGGTGCCGTCCATACCAACATCAGTCCCGGGGGAGTTTTGTTTAAATTTGCATTTTTTAGTTCGGGACTGGGAATCCCTATTACCGCCCATTTCCTCGTGCGATGGCGAGTGAATAAACACTAGGCCTGAGGATAACATGCTTAGCACGGAAGATATCGACCACCTCCTGTCGTTCCATTAACGATCTAGGCACACAAAACGAATAAATTTTTTAGAAGTTTTTAGAGGTGGCACATGCAAATTTACTTGGGATGGCAGGGTAATACCGCATATAGGTAGGTATGGCGGACTCATCTGGAATAACTTTGGGTTCAAGGTTTTTGATGTACAAGCAGAATTACCACTTAGTACAGGCGAAGGCTAGAAATTTAAGATTGGGAAGCGGCTAGCTAGAGAGCAACAACGATCATGACCAGGTATTATGCATAAGTAACATTGGACACTAGCATGAATAGGATATGAACACCATGAACATAAACATTATAGAGGCTATGTTGGTTTTGATTCAACTACATGCATGAACATGTACCAAGTCAAGCCACTCGAACATTCGGAGGAGGATACCATAGCATCATACTACATCACAATCATTTTGACGTTATGTTGATATCCAAGATAAATCATTATTGACTCCCAACTACTTATGCATGGCATGAGAAACTATAATCTCTAATTTTCATTGCAAACATGTTTAATCATAATGGTCTGAATCATGGGCACTAGGTTAAACATATTTACACAATGAGAAAAAGTCGAGTTCATACCAGTTTCTCTTTGCCACGACCAGCTCATTGAGTATCGTCATTATTGCCTTTCACTTGCACGACCGAACGATATGAAAATAATAATAATAGTGCAAGACTGCCATGGACTAAGATGGAATCTGCAAAACATTTTATTCAACAGGAGAAGACAAGGTAAAATGGGCTCTTTGTTAGTTCAACAGCTATTCATATGAGAGCCACTCAACATTTTCATCGTCGTCTTCTCCTCGGTACAACTCGAATAAAATGAAAAGAAATTCAGAGAAACACATTGAAATATTTTTGGAGTTTTCGGTTTTCTTCAATAAGCAAAGAAAAAGCAAAAACAAGAAAAACTATTTACATGGGAAAGCTCCCAACAAGCAAAAGAAGAACAAGGAAATCTTTTTGGATTTACTTTTTAATACTACTACTAGCATGCATAGAAAATAAATTACTACAACTATTTTTTTTGGTTTTCTAAAGTTTTTCAAACACACAAGAAGAAAGCAAGAAAAATAAATCTAAGCATGGATGATACAACGAAAAAGTGTGAGCACCGACAACTAGAATGATATGTGAACATGAATATAATGTCGGTGAGAAACACGTACTCCCCCAAGCTTAGGTTTTTAACCTAAGTTGGTAATCGATCAGTAGCCTGGAGGGTAGTAGGGATCTTGAGGAGCGGGCATCCACACATCCCACTGCGGAGGTGCCTGTGCAGCCTCGGCAACAGCCTGAACGTTCCAGTAGGCGAGGGTGTCTGTAGGCATAATCCGGTATCCGCCCCTGGCAACAGAATCAAATATTGCAGGTGCAGGCAAGGGGATAACATCACGAGTGTCAATGTTATAAACCAAGTTATAAGGAATGGCAAGATAAGAACGGTCATGTGCAAGAAAGTGATGTTGATGCATGGCTGCACGGTCTAGGTAAACTATGGTAAGAGGGACATCATGAGGGCGTACCGCAACCTCGAAGTGATCTGCCAATCGAGTGGCAAAAATCCCACCATGTATTTTCCCTTGAGATTTATTAAGATGGAGGCAATGAGCCACAATAGCTCCCATGCTATAAGTGTTGTCGCCCTCTATTGCACGACGTAAAACAGCAAGGTCTGGTGAACTAAGTGCACCCACCTTCTCTCTAGCAAGCAAGCATTTGGTAATAAAGAGTGCAAAGTACGAACAACAGGAAAATGTAAGCCACCGAAAGTGATGGCTGACACTCTCCTCTCATCACCCACTGACAAAGTGCGACAGAAATCCTTAAAGTCAGCCGGCCTAGGCTCAGCCAAGCTCCCATCAGACGGGATCATGCATATGTCACAAAATTCTGTAAGTGGTATCTGGTGGTTTTCAGCATATAAATCAAAGCTCACTTCAGGAGGATTATTTCTAGGCAAGAATGTAAAGCTTTGAACAAAGACATTTGTGAGGATTTGGTGTTGGTCGCACTCATCTGTGATGAAGTCGGTGAGACCGGAATTGGCAATGAATTGCATGAACTCATCATGAATTCCAGCTTCTTGCAGGAACGGGACATGCGGCCATTCGCACGGCCGTACCTTCACTAACCTCCGAAGGTGGAGATCATTGTCAGAAGACTCCCCAATAACACCCTTGGAGTTCTTCCTAGAGCCAAATTTCCTGAAGATATTCATGTCCGCGTACAATTTTTCCTATGAACAAAAATCTGAATTTTTAGTTCACAAAATTTTTCCAACAAAACTTCACACAACTAATAGCAACTACTCATAGGGATACATAGAGTCCATAGCAAGCATTCAAGCTACTTAGAACACTAAGAAATGAACATGCAAGCACATCTACAGCAGCACCAAGAGTGGCTATTTTATTCAAAGTACAAACCACTAGAACAAAAACTAATTGGACAAATGATGGAGTCATATACCAAGCAACAAATCCCGAAACAGTATCGAAAATGGAGCTTCAAGCAAAGAGATTGAAAATGGCAGCAAAATGAGCAAGAACACGGGAGAGAGAGTATGAGGGAATTTTTTCTAGAGGTTGGTGATAATTTGGGATGAAGAGGTAAGTGAGGGGGCCCACGTGGGGACCACAACCCCCAAGGGCGCGCCAGGGGGTGCTGGCGCGCCCAGGTAGGTTGTGCCCACCTGGTGCACCTCCCTCTGGGTATTTTTGCACCAAAAATTCTTAAATATTCAGGAAAAAATCATATAAAATTTTCTGGCATTCTCGAGAACTTTTATTTTTGGGTCATTTTTTATTGCACGGAAATTCGTAAAATGTATTAAAACATTGCATTTTATTTTATTTAACTAATAAAAATAGAGAATAAAAAGTAAGGACATAAGGTAGTGCTTACTAAATTCATCAACTTCATACCGTTCAAAAATGATTCATTAATAAGGTTGATCAGGTCTTATTAACAACCACTTTCGATTAGCATGAAACCGAAGAACTTTCATAAATCACTAAGTTACCTCAATGGGGATATGCATTTCCCCAACAATAAGCATTTCATATTTCTTTTTGACAGTACATAGAGGTATTTGAAAACTTCCAATAGTGATTGTCGGAGATTTTTCAATAACATTAATACCATTCACTTGGAATTGTTTCTTTGGAAAGTGCACCGTATGCTCATTACTATTGGTATGAAAAGTGACCTTGCTTTTATTCCAATCAATAACAGCGCCTGCAGTATTCAAGAAGGGTCTACCAAGGATAATCGACATGTTGCCGTCCTTGGGCATCTCAAGTATAACAAAGTCAGTCAAAATAGTAACATTAGCAACAACAACGGGCACATCCTCACAGATACCGATAGGTATGGCAGTTGATTTGTGTCGGTGTACTAGAGTAGGGGTACCCTAGTATCCCGAACTTGTGCACGGGCAGTTGCATCACTCCGCGGCAAGGCTTGCCGGGTGACCGCCAAGGTCCTCCGTGGTTCCTTTGGAGCCATTCAAGAACAAAGTATTCAAGCCGAGGAGACAAGGCCCGGCAAGAGGAGCTTGCCGAAGGCCAACCAAGGCATCTCAAGAAACTTGTCGCGACGCGCCACGCGTCCCGGCAAGGCCCAGCGAGCGACAAGCTTCCGGACGCGACAAGACAACAACCGCGGCAAGGCGCTTGCCGCGGCATCACCACTCAGACTGCGCTCCAAAGACATCCACTAACGTGTCGCCTGGACCTTTCCAGCGCTGCGTGGCGAGAGGTCTTGCCAGCGTCTTGTGATGTGGCAAGCGGCCGACAAGATTGCCATCGTGGCAAGTGGCGCCCTGACGGTCCCTTTCTGATCGTTAGGGCGACGTAGACGGGCATTTAATGCCTTTGTCCCCCGCCGTCGGGGTTAGGTATGATACATCGCATAAGTAGTTGTACCAACCGCATTCCTTTTTCCATTTTTACCCTTGTCTACGTTGCCACCTGTCGGAGACCCCTTGAGCATATAAAAGGAGGCCCATGCGCAACGTAGAGGGGGAGGTTCGAAAGGTTCGCCGTAGAACACTCATGCTCGGTCTCGTTAGCAGCTTGTGTGTCTTGTAGCACTCAGCGCTCTGAGCAAGAACTCAATACACTCGGACATGCAGCGGTAGGAGTGTTATCTCTCCGAGAGCTCCGGCTGGGTAAACTGCTCGTGTATTAACCGCCTCGATCTGCTCTTCGTGCGACCTCCGCCCCCGCCCGAACGAAAGGGGCTCGGTCCGCCGGTCCCATAGGTGTTCGTGGGCCGATCAGCTTCCCGACATCTTTGGCGCGCCCGGGTAGGGGCGTCGAGATTGTGTGAACCTGATCCAGCGTCCACACGAAGCTAGATCTTCATCATCTTCATCGACATGCCACCGAAGAAGAAGGCTTCGGCGGCAGATGTTCCGTCTGCGTCGAACCCACCACCACCGGAGCAAACGGGTGGTGGGGTAGACGCCAGCGAAGAATGGACGCCGACGGGGAGCCCACAGTGCTGCCAAGTCCAAGGACAAGGCTGCGCATACCTCGGCGTCAGACATGCACCGCGCCCGTCTCAGAGGCGCGGGACCGACAGCGTCATGGTATTCACAACGCCATACGCCGTTGGACCAAGATCGAGCTGGTGGATCTCGGGATGCTCAAGACCAGCATGCACGCCAACATGCTGGCGCGAGTGAGGCACGGTCGCCTGGACGGGATACTGCTCCTTCTAACATAGTTAGAAGTCTGAGCATATCCCGCTCCTCGCGCCGCTCGCCATCGCCACCCACCACTCCAAAGCAGGCTTTGGCGAGAGCTCAATCGCTCTGGATTACCCTCCAACAGCCGACAAGGTCGATGAATGGAGGGCCACCATTCGTAGTCTCATCGGCTTTGCTAACAGCGACGCTCGCGGCAGCCGAAAGTATCGCTGCCGCCGCAGACTGCTAAACACGAGCCGGTGGCGATTTAAACCGTGGGGGTGCAACCACCATGCACTCTCCGCCTCAAGGCCAAGATCGCCGACTCGCCGGATCCACCTCGGACAATGACTCCACCGCATCATCGGATCCACGAGCTTGTCGCGATCAGCGCCAAGTTCTTCACGAACGACAAGAAGAAGACGCCGAACTCGCATCGAAGCGCCAAGAGAAGCGCGGCGTCAATCGACCAGCGCTACCGGGCCCTCTCGTCGACATGCATGCGCCAGGGGAACCAGGCGACTTGCCGTACGCGGTAGGTTGTCCTGCGTTCACTCGTGAGCTGCGGCAAGTCCAGTGGCCCAGCAAGAAGAATTTCAAGCCAGACGTACCAGAGACGACAAGATCCTGGCCAACTACTTCCCGCTGGTGCTCAAGCCCAATGTCAGATCCTGGCTCATGCACTTGCCGGACAACTCCATATCCTCTTGGGCAGATCTATGCCATCAGTTTGTCGGCGCTTTACAAAGCGACCACAAGCCCCATGGCAAGAAAGCGACCTTCATCTGCTGCGCCCGGAAGGAAGGAGAGCCCTCGCCAAGTACATTCAGAGATTCAGCCGCGTACAACACAACATCCCAGATGTCCACCTGCCGCCATGTAATCAGCGCATTCCATCGAGCGTCGCGAAACCGCAGGATGCGGAGGAGATGGCGATGTGCAAGATCGAGACGCGTCGATGAGCTATATGCCCCGCCGACAAGTGTGCACGTCTTTGAGGAAGGAGGAGACTCCGGAGAGAATATCAAGCGAAGGATCCGATAGTGAGGAGACCGCCCTGCAAAGAAAAACCGCGCCGGAACAACAGGAAGAAGAAAGGCAAAGATGTGCTAGTTGTTGAGCAGTCCGCAACGGAGGTGGTGCCAAGAAAGCCAAAGCTGGTAGCTCCGGCAAGGAGGTTGCCGCCGCACCAACCGCCAGCTGTGGCGGTCGCCGACAAGCAGGACGGCTCCAACAAACAGTACTGCAAGATCCACCGCACCAAGGGCCATGACCTCCAGAGCTGCAAAAAGGTCGAGCAGCTTGTCGAGCAGCAGAAGGCTGAATACGAACGAGGTGCTGGAGGAGCTAGCAAGAAACGTCTCGGCCGAGGAGGACGCCGCGGCAAGGCCAAGCAGCGGCAAGGAGACAGACCTCCCCGCGGCCGCGACAAGGATGAAGACGACGACGATGATGAAGACATGGATGATGACGAGACCGATGAGCAGGAGTTCCTGAAAGCCACAGAGGTCCTGTGCATTGACGGGCGGTGTTTCTTCTGCATACTTCACACCGCCAGCTCAAGCAAAGGATGCGGGAAGTCAATGCGGCGTAACCATCCGCCGGGTCACGCAAGCCTCTGAAATGGTCCAAGACGCCTATCATCTTTGATATCGAGGACCACCCGATCGCGTAATCGCGTCGGGTGCTTGCCGATGTTGGTTTCACCAACTATCCGCAACCTCAAGGTCACTAAGATGCTAGTTGATGGCGGGCCGCTTGAACTCGATCTCCTCCGCAGCGCTCCGTAAACTCCGGATCCCCGATGGCGAGCTCAAGAGACCGCACATTCCAAGGGATCAATCCGGGAAGGAGCAAGCGAAGGGAAAGATCACGCTGCGGTGACATTTGGCAGCCGAAGTTGAACTTCAGGATCGAGAGGGTCACTTTTGACGTTCTTGACTTTCCATTGCCTTACAATGGGATACTTGGCCGTCCAAAGCACTCGCCAAATTCATGGCAGCCTCTCACTATGCATACAACATGCTGAAGATGCCAGGCCCGATAAGTGTCATCTCCGCCCTCGGGCGACAAGAAGGATGCTCTTATCTGCCGACAAGATCTACCGGGAAGTAGCGGCTGCAGCAGATTGCAAAAGCCACTTGCCGCCAAGCTCCCGGGCGAAGAAGAAGACCAAGTCCGCAAGAGCTCGATGCCCACTCCGGCAAGCGCACCTCTTCGAGTGCTGCGCTACTATCGAGGACGCACCATCGAGCTCCACCCGGCAAGTGTAAGAAGACGATGGCAGCTCCACCAGAGACCAAGAAGGTGTCCGCCAGAGGACGGCACTGTGGTACCTTCACCATCGCGCCACTCTCGACCCTAAATAGGAAGGCGGCGCTCGTTGCTTTCCCTGCGGGCGAACGTCGACGCGTGTTTGCGTGGCAACCGTCGACATCCTCGTGTTCCTGTGAAAGTAATTGAGCACCATCTTGCCGCTTGTCCTCATGCGCGGCCCGTCAAGCAGAAAGTCAGGAAGCAGGCAGTGGAGCGCCAAGAATTCATCGCAGAAGAAATCAAGAAATTGGAAGCAGCAGGCCTTGTCAGAGGAGTGCTCCATCCTACGTCGTTGGCCAATCATGTAGTTGTATGCAAGGCAAACGGGAAATGGAGGCTTTGTATCGACTTTACCGATGTCAATAAAGCTTGTCCCAAAGACCCATTTCCCTTGCCGCGCATCGACCAGATAGTTGACTCCACGGCCGGATGGGATTTGCATTCATTTCTGGATGCATACTCAGGATATCATCAGATCTTCAGGGCAGAATAAGATGAGGAGAAGACCGCATTCATCACCCCATGTGGCACATATTGTTTCGTCACGGATGCCTTCGGATTAAAGAATGCTGGTTCAACATTTGCAAGAGTAGTCCATGACGCTTTTGAGCCGCAAATGCACGTAAATGTGGAAGCCTACATGGATGACATAGTGGTCAAAAGCAAGGACAAGGCGACTCGATTCAAGATTTAGACGAAACCTTTGCAAATCTGCACAAGATCAACCTCAAGCTCAACCCCGAGAAGTGTGTGTTTGGAGTCCCTTCAGCAAGCTTCTCGGGTTCTTCGTCTCTGAGGGAATTGAAGCCAATCCCGACAAGATCAAGGCCATTGAGCAGATTGAAGCACCAAAGCGCGTCAAGGATGTACGAAGACTTGCCGGTTGCGTAGCTGCTCTCAGCAGGTTTATCTCTAGGTCTGCTGAGCGCGCCCTGCCATTTTTCAAAATTTTGAAAAATGCAGGTCCAATGAAATGGACTCCGAAGCGGAGGCTGCTGCAGACTTGAAGAGATACTGTCCTCCACTCCAACACTTGTCGCACCTAAGCCACAAGAGAAGTTGTTGCTATATATAGCGGCAACCAATCAAGTGGTTAGTGCTGCGTTAGTAGCGGAGAGGGAGGCGGATGATGAGCTGGCAACCATGGCAGATGCATCCAAATGACGGCGGGGCTTCACCGGCAAGCTCGGTCCCGACAAGAATGGATCTACGCAGACTCATGAGAAGATGCGAGAAAAAGAATGGTGCGGCGCCCGATTTACTTTGTCAGTTCCCTTCTGCAGGGGGCTAGGTCGAGGTACTCTTGTGTGCAGAAATTGCTTTTCTTCCTCCTCATGTCCTCGAGAAAGCTGCTCCATTACTTCCATGCACATGAGATCACAGTCGTCACTCGTTTTCCATCAAGAGGATCTTTGCAAAATCCAGAGGCAACAGGTAGGATTGTCGAGTGGGCACTGGAACTGTCAAGCTTTGGCCTCAAGTTTGAGAGCACTTCAACTATCCAAAGCAGAGCATTGGCGGAGTTCATAGCGGAATAGACGCCAACACAAGATGAAGAAATTCCAAACGAGCATCCCGTCAAGGAAGCAAGCAAAGAGTGGCTGATGTACTTTGATGGTGCCTTCGCTGCAAGGCGCCGGTCTTGGCGTGCTACTTGTTGCACCCACCGGAGAGAACCTCAAGCACGTAGTCCAGATGCACTTTCCCAAGGAGCAAGCAACAAACAATACCGCAGAGTATGAAGGTTTGCTTGCCGGTCTCGAGATCGCAGAGACCTTGGGATCAAGAAGCTCATTGTCGGTGACTCACAGCTTGTCATCCGCCAAGTGAATAAGAGTTATCGAGTCCACCGATGGAAGCTTATGTTGATGAAGTGAGAAAGCTAGAAGAGCACTTTGACGGCCTACAAATGGAACATGTTCCAAGAGCTCAGAACGACATTGCCGATGGCCTGTCGAAGTGCGCTGCACTTAAGTTACCTGTGGAACCAGGGATTTTTGTGCTCAAGCTGACTCAACCGTCTGTAACACCATCAACCGGACAGAGCAAGAAGAGGAAGTTGATCTCTGGTGACTATTTTCCGGCAGAGCTTCCCGAAGCCGCCGTCAAGAAGGTCCTCAAGATCAACACCAAGGGTGCTGAGGAGCAGTCTGCTCCGGCAAGCCCTAGGGTTTGTTCCGTTGAAGCAGACGCCTCCGACAAGTTTTGCTCGGCAAGCTTGCCGGGAACGTCAAGCTCCGGATCGAGCCGCAGGTTCTCGCCAGGAAGCAGATGTTCCCGTAGCAGCAGATGTGCCTTTAGTCCTTGTTGTCGAGCCGCAAGCTCCAAAGATGGGCACAATGGATTGTCCGCTTCCTTCGCATAAAAGAACTTCCCAAGAGCAAGAAGAAGCGGAAAGAGTAGCCCGGCAGTCAAGTATGTACCAGTTTGTCGACAACATACTGTATGTAAGAAGACTCAACAAAGGTGAAATTGAAGTGTATTCACCGGGAAGAAGGACAAAAGCTGTTGGCGAGAGATACATGGAGGCATATGTGGTCACCACATTGGCGCCAGAGCACTTGCTGCAAAGCGTTAAAGTAAGGTTTCTTTTGGCCGACAGCCCTCCGTGATGCAACTGCACAAATAACCAAGTGTGAAGCGTGCAGTTCCATTCCAAGCAGATACACCAGCCAGCTCAAGCTCTCCAGACGATCCCTTTATCCTGGCCATTTTCGGTGCCGGGGCTCGACATCCTCGGCCCCTTTCCCCGAAAGGTTGGGGGCTTTGAGTACTTATGCGTTGCAATCGACAAGTTCACAAAGTGGCCGGAAGTGGAAGCGATGAGGAAGGTGACAGACAACAAGCAGTCAAGTTCTTTAGGTCGATTGTTTGCCGTTTCGGAATCCCTAACAGGATCATCACCGACAACGGCACGCAATTCACGAGCCGCACCTTCATGCAGTACGTCCAAGATCTTGGCGCCAAGGTCTGCTTCGCTTCGCTGCTCATCCGAGAAGAAAGCGATCAAGCGGAGAGGGCGAATCTTTGAAGTGCTTGCGCGGGCTCAAGACCAGAACTTTTCGGCCGAGGCTGCACAAGTGCGGAAAGAATCGATTGAGGAGCTGCCGGTGGTTCTTTGGTCGATCAGACGACGCCAAATCGAGCCACCGCCGCACACCTTTCGCTCTAGTCTATGGAGTAGAGGCAGTTCTCCCCACGTAACTCAGATACGGATCACCTCGAGTGCTCGCTTATGATGAGCTTGAGCAAGAGCGATTGCGACAAGATGACGCTGCTCCTTGAGGAGGACCGTCTTCGAGTTCTTTGTCTGAGCTGCTCGATACCGGCAAGCTTTGCGCCGCTACCATAGCCGCAGTTAATGCCGAAGTCTCGAGGAAGGCGACCTTGTTCTTCGGCGCGTTCAGTCCGCCAAGAATTCAAACAAGTTGACACCGAAGTGGGAAGGCCCTTACCGGGTGAAACGAGTCACTAGGCCTGGCGCTGTCCGCCTTGAGACCGAAGATGGCATTCCGGTGAGCAACTCCTGGAACATTGAGCATCTTTGTAAGTTCCGGCAACCACCTTTTGTACAAGTCTTGCCGATGTTGCATGTAATCCTTTGTACAAAGCCGGGCGCAGACCCCGTGCATAGGTAAAGCTCATGTGCTTCGCACATCTTGTCAATTTCATGCTTTCTACTTCTATTTGCATGCGTTATCTGACACTTTGTGCAGCACCTACCCCGGTAAGCAATAACGAGCCATAAGGCTCCATATCTTTATTTTCTCTTCTTTCTCTTTCTCAAAGAAAGGAAGGTTCCCTCGCACACAAGTTTGCCGGGGAAAGGAGAAGATAACGGTGTGGACCAAGCGTCGCCGAGGAGGTTTCGCCTTACCAGGAAGCAAACAACAGAAAAGCTAAGTTGCTAAAGTTTGAGCAATCAGTTTTAAAATTTTTTAAGTTATTCTCCTCGAACGACCGTGCTTTGTATGGAAAACCTGTGCGCAGAGGAACCAACTCGTAGCTAGTCGCGCCCTTATTTTGTTTCGAGTCCGCTCAACAACTTAAGTGAGCCGCGGCTAGTTGCGACAAGGTTTCTTGTCGGAAGCGGCACCGCCAAAGAAGTCGCTAACGTCCGCACTCGGCTCATGACCCAGGTACCCACGCCGACAAGTTCCCTAAAAGCGTAGGGCAAAAACATACAGAGGAAGAAATCAAGTAAAGGAAATAACATAGCAATCACTATCCGAAATAGAGTTATATTACAAGATAGCTTGTCGCGGCTCTAATAGATTGTTCTCATAACATGAGCAGCAGCGACAAGAAAGAGAGAAAACGGGCGGCCTAATCAACGCGATCGCCATCAACCCTCTTGATCCCGCTCACCCTGTCCACGATGGGTGCGACAAGGGTCTTGAGCGCTTCCACATCAGCATCCGGCGGCAAGGACTTGAGGACGTTGGTGAGGTTGAGGCCTGGATTGCGGAAGGCCACCTTCGTCAGCACCTTTTGAAGGGCTCCTGCGCAGATCTGGCGTGACTCGTCGGCCAATTGCTTTGGGATCTCTTCCCGGAGTCGCTGGAGGGCCGTCGCCACGCCTTTGAAGAACAAGCTGAGCTTGGCGCTGAGCTGGAGGTGCTCATCGGAGGAATACCCAAGGTCCTCCATCCCCAGTTGCGCCAGCCTCCCCCGCCGGTGGCTGCAAAGAACACCCACGATCTTCTCCCACGACGCCGCATTCGACGTGCTGCTCATGGAGGGCGTGGTGGGTCCGGAGTGAGTTACGGTGTAACCCAGGCAGCGTGCCGTGCCCTGTTTTGGGCTCTGGCCCATGCGCTCGGCACTGTATGGCCCGGGCCGGGGCTCTGTCGGTGTACTAGAGTAGGGGTACCCTAGTATCCCGAACTTGTGCACGAGCAGTTGCAGCACTCCGCGGCAAGGCCTGCTGGGTGACCGCCAAGGTCCTCCGTGGTTCCTTTGGAGCCATTCAAGAACAAAGTATTCAAGCCGAGGAGACAAGGCCCCGGCAAGAGGAGCTTGCCGGGAAGGCCAACCAAGGCATCTCAAGAAACTTGCCGCGACGCGCCACGCGTCCCGGCAAGGCCCGGCGAGCGACAAGCTTCCGGACGCGACAAGACAACAACCGCGGCAAGGCGCTTGCCGCGGCAGACCACCACTCTGTACCTGCGCTCCAGCACATCCACTAACGTGTCGCCCTGGGACCTTTCCAGGCGCGCGTGGCGAGAGGCTGCGCGGCCAGCGGTGCGCGGTGGCAAGCGGCGCTGACAAGATTGCCATCGTGGCAAGCGGTGGCGCCCCTGACGGTCCCTTTCTGCACTGTTAGGGCGACGTAGACGGGCATTTAATGCCTTTGTCCCCTGCCGTCAGGGTTAGGTATGATACACTGTACAAGTAGTTGTATCAACCGCATTCCTTTTCCATTTTACCCTTGTCTACGTTGCCACAGCCGGAGACCCTTGAGCATATAAAAGGAGGCCCATGCGCAACGTGGGGGAGGTTCAAAGGTTGAAGCCGAGAACACTCACGCCGGGTCTCGTTAGCAGCTTGTGTGTACTGTAGCACTCAGCGCTCTGAGCAAGAACTCAATACACTCGGACATGCATCGAGGGAGTGTTATCTCTCCGGAGAGCTCGAAGCTGGGTAAACTGCTCGTATTAAGCCTCGATCTGCTCTTCGTGCGACATCCGCCCCCCACCGAACCGAAAGGGGCTCGGTCCGCCGGTCCCATAGGTGTTCGTGGGCCAGATCAGCTTCCCCGACAATTTGTCAGCCATTTGCAAAGATATTTCAGTAGGTGTGAGTTTATTCAAGTCAAGTCTTTTATATAAAGAGAAAGGCATAACACTAACACCAGCTCCTAAATCACACAAAGCAGTTTTCACATAATACTTTTTGATAGAGCAAGGTATAGTTGGTATTCCCGGATCTCCATGTTTTTTAGGCACTCCATCTTTGAAAGTGTAATTAGCAAGCATAGTGGATATTTCAGCTTCCGGTATTTTTCTCTTATTAGTGATGATGTCTTTCATATACTTTGCATAAGGAGGCATTTTGAGCATATCAGTCAAGCGAGTACGCAAAAATACTGGCCTCGGCATTTCAGCAAAGAGTTCAAATTCTTCATCATCATTCTTTTTAGTTGACTTGGGTGAAAAAGGCATAGGTTTTTGAACCCGCGGTTCTCCTTCTTTACCGTGTTTCCTAGCCACAAAGTCTCTTTTATCATATCTTTTACTTTTAGGTTGTGGGTTATCAAGATCAACAGGTGGTTCTATCTCAACATCATTATTTGGTTATTTTTCATTTGGTTGAGTATCTTCATGAACCTCATCATTGTATTTTTCATTATCACTAGGTGAGTGTTCATTACCAGACTGAGTTTCAGCATTAGAGATAGAAGTTTCATTATCATTATCAGGAGGTTTTTCTATTTCAGGTTCACTAGAAGTGTGCAAAGTCCTATCATTTTTTTTCTTTTTCTTTTTAGAAGGACTAGGTGCACTAGTGTTAGCTCTTTGTGAATCTTGTTCAATTCTTTTTGGGTGTCCCTTAGGATAAAGTGGTTCCTGAGTCATTTTACCTCCTCTAGTTGCAACTCTAACAACAAAGTCATGCATATTATGATTCATTTCATCAAGCAATTCTCTTTGTGATTTAGCCACTTGTTCTAATTGAGTTTGAACCATAGAAGCATGTTTTCCAACACCTCTAACATCATTTGAAATTCTAAATAACAAGTCACTCAAGCGAGCAATCATATCAGAATTATATTTCAGTTGTTTCATAACATTGGCATTGAAGTGATCTTGTGCTAATGTAGTTTTCAAACTCATAAAGGCATTGACTAGGATGAATATTGTGAGGATTATCATTATCATTGAACTTCATAAGAGAATTTACCTCTACCACCTTGGCATTGGTGGTGTATTAAGCCCGTGTATTTCTTCAATAGGAGGTAAATTTTTAACATCCTCAGCTTTAATACCTTTTTCCTTCATAGATTTCTTTGCCTCTTGCATATCTTTGGGGCTGAGATATAATATACCCCTCTTCCTCGGAGTGGGTTTAGGCGGTGGTTCAGGAATAGTCCAATCATCATAATTTTTCAATATGTTATTCAGTAATTCTTCAGCTTGTCCAACAGTCCATTCACTGAAAACACAACCAGCACAACTATCTAGGAAGTCCCTAGAAGCATCGGTTAGTCCATTATAGAAGATATCAAGTATTTCATTCTTCTTTAGAGGATGATCAGGCAAAGCATTAAGCAACCGGAGAAGCCTACCCCAAGCTTGTGGGAGACTCTCTTCTTTAGTTTGCACAAAGTTAAATATTTCCTGTAAGGCAGCTTGTTTCATATGAGCAGGAAAATATTTTTCAGAGAAGTAATAAATCATATCCTGGGGACTACGCACACAACCAGGAGCAAGAGTATTGCACCAAGCTTTACCATCACCCTTTAATGAGAAAGAAATAATTTGAGAATAAAGTAACAGTGAGTTTTATCATCATGAGTAAAAAGGGTGGCTAGATCATTCAACTTAGTAAGATGTTCCACAACAGTTTCAGTTTCATAACCATGGAAAGGATTAGATTCAACCAGAGTAATTAACTCTGGGTCGACAGAGAATTCATAATCCTTATCAGCAATACAGGTAGGTGAAGTAGCAAACTCAGGATCACATTTCATTCTAGCATTCAATGATTTTTCTTTATACTTGCATAATAATTTCTCTAGATCATCTCTACCATTGCAAGCAAGAATATCTCTAGTTGCTTCTTCACTCGTAACATAACCTTCCGGTACCTTAGGAAATTCATATCTAGGAAGGCCAGTTCTAGCAGGTGTTTCAGGAGATTCAGTTTCAAGCTCATCATCAGATTCAACAACATCATGTTGTATTACTCTAGCAATTTGTTCATCAAGGAAATCACCAAGTGGCACATCATCATTATCAAACAAGGTACTAGCATCATCATAAGTATCATTCATAGTAGAAGTAGCATCATCAATAACTTGCGACTGATAATCCACAAGTGTAGGGGATCGCAAAAGCTTTCGAGGGTAGAGTATTCAACCCAAATTTATTGATTCGACACAAGGGGAGCCAAAGAATATTCTCAAGTATTGGCAGTTGAGTTGTCAATTCAACCACACCTGGATAACTTAATATCTGTAGCAAAGTATTTAGTAGCAAAGTAATATGATAGTAGTGGTAACGGTAACAAAAGTAAAGAAAGCAAAAGTAATATTTTTGGTGTTTTGTAGTGATTGTAACAGTAGCAACGGAAAAGTAAATAAGCAAGAACCAGTATATGGAAAGCTCGTAGGCATTGGATCGGTGATGGATAATTATGCCGGATGCGGTTCATCATGTAACAATCATAACATAGGGTGACACAGAACTAGCTCCAATTCATCAATGTAATGTAGGCATGTATTCCGAATATAGTCATAAGTGCTTATGGAAAAGAACTTGCATGACATCTTTTGTCCTACCCTCCCGTGGCAGTGGGGTCCTAATGGAAACTAAGGGATATTAAGGCCTCCTTTTAATAGAGAACCGGAACAAAGCATTAGCACATAGTGAGTACATGAACTCCTCAAACTATGGTCATCACCGGGAGTGGTCCCGATTATTGTCACTTCGGGGTTGCCGGATCATAACACATAGTAGGTGACTATAGACTGGCAAGATAGGATCAAGAACTCACATATATTCATGAAAACATAATAGGTTCAGATCTGAACTCATGGCACTCGGGCCCTAATGACAAGCATTAAGCATAGCAAAGTAATAGCAACATCAATCTCAGAACATAGTGGATACTAGGGATCAAACCCTAACAAAACTAACTCGATTACATGATAGATCTCATCCAACCCATCACTGTCCAACAAGCCTACGATGGAATTACTCAAGCACGGCGGTGAGCACCATGAAATTGGTGATGGAGGATGGTTGATGATGACGACGGGCGAATCCCTCTCCGGAGCCCCGAACGGACTCGGATCAGCCTCCCGAGAGGTTTTAGGGCTTGGCGGCGGCTCCATATCGTAAAACGCGATGATTTCTTCTCCTTGATTTTTTTTTCTCCCCGAAAGCAAATATATAGAGTTGGAGTTGGCGTCGGAGGAGTTCCAGGGGGCCCACGAGGTAGGGGGCGCGCCCTAGGGGGGCGTCCCCCACCCTCGTGGATAGGGTGTGGGCCCCCTGGTCTTCATCTTTGGCAAGGATTTTTTATTATTTTTAACTAGATGTTCCGTGGAGTTTTAGGTCATTCCGATAACTTTTGTTTTTTGCACATAAAACAACATCATGGCAATTCTGCTGAAAACAGCGTCAGTCCGGGTTAGTTCCATTCAAATCATGCAAGTTAGAGTCCAAAACAAGGGCAAAAGTGTTTGGAAAAGTAAATACGACGGAGACGTATCAGCGACATATCAGGATTCATAGCATGTGGTGGTGTTACAAGTTTACTCATAACAGAAGGTGAATCTAAAGCAGAACTGGATGGCAGTTTCTGACCTCCCCTCGTACTTGAGGGAAATATCTTCGGTTTAGGATCCTTCAGATTCTTCATAGTGATAATATGATAATAATCCCAAGTGACTCAACAAATATAGCTATGCTCCCCGGCAACGGCGCCAGAAAAAGGTTTGGATAACCCACAAGTATAGGGGATCGCAACAGTTTTCGAGGGTAAGTATTTAACCCAAATTTATAGATTTGACACAAGGGGAGCCAAAGAATATTTGAAGGTATTAGCAGCTGAGTTGTCAATTCAACCACACCTGGAGATTATATATCTGCAGCAAAGTGATCAGTAGCAAAGTAGTTTGATAGTTTTGATAGTATTTACAGCAGCAACGGTAACAGTAATAGTGATTGCAGTAGTAACTTAGCGAGATCAATATAAATAAATTCGTAGGCATTGGATCGGTGACTTATTGGATGATATTCATCATGTAACAGTTATAACCTAGGGCGATACGACACTAGCTCCAGTTCATCGATATGATGTAGGCATGTATTCCGTAAATAGTCATACGTGCTTTATTAAAAGAACATGCATGACATCTTTTATCCTAACCTCCCGTGGCAGCGGGGTCCATATTGGAAACTAAGGGATATTAAGGCCTCCTTTTAATAGAGAACCGAAACAAAGCATTAACACATAGTGAATACATGAACTCCTCAAACTACGGTCATCACGGGTAGTGGGCCCGGTTGTTGTCACTCCGGGGTTGCCGGATCATAACACGTAGTAGGTGACTATAACTTGCAAGATCGGATCTAAAACATGGATATAATGATGAATTCATAAACGGTTCAGATCTGAGTTCATGGCACCCGAGGCCAAAGTGAAAA
Source organism: Aegilops bicornis (assembly GCA_021605145.1). Taxonomy (NCBI): domain Eukaryota; kingdom Viridiplantae; phylum Streptophyta; class Magnoliopsida; order Poales; family Poaceae; genus Aegilops; species Aegilops bicornis. Next base: position 180,838,376 of record CM038669.1, read on the forward strand.
GCATTAAGCATATCAAAGTCATAGCAACATCAATCTAAGAACATAGTGGATACTAGGGATCAGGCCCTAACAAAACTAACTCGATTACATGATGAATCTCATCCAACTTCTCACTGACCAGCAAGCCTACGAAGGAATTACTCACTCCCGGTGGGGAACATCATGGAATTGGCGATGGAGAAGGGTTGGTGATGACTAAGAACAGAGACCCCCCTCTCCGAAGCCCCAAACGGACTCCAGATCTTCCCTTTCGAGGAAGAACATGGCTTGGCAGCGGCTCCGTCTCGTGGATCACGATAATTCTTTCTCCCTGATTTTTTCCGGGAAAATGTGAATTTATAGTATCAGGGGGGTCGTCAGCGGGGCCACCAGGTGGGTACAACCCACCTGGACGCGCCAGGAGAGGGGGGCGCGCCCTGGTGGGTTGTGCCCAACCAGGGGCCCCTCTCTGGTAGGTCTTGGCTCCAGAAATTCTTATTATTTATATAAAAACTCCTCAAATAGTTTTGTTCCATTCCGAGAACTTTTATTTCTGCACAAAAACAACACCATGGTAGTTCTGCTGAAAACAGCGTCAGTACGGGGTTAGTTTCATTCAAATCATGCAAATTAGAGTCCAAAACAAGAGTAAAAGCGTGAGAAAAAGTAGATGCGTTGGAGACGTATCAGATACCGACGATCAAATCTTGGGCAAGTAACATACCGATGACAAAGGGAATAACGCATGTTGTCATTGCGGTACGATTGAAAAAGATCTTCCTAGAATATGTAGGAACCAATATGAGCATCGAGGTTCCGCTGTTGGTTATTGACCGGAGAGGTGTCTCGGTGATGTCTACATAGTTCTGGAACCCGTAGGGTCTGCACGCTTAACGTTCCATGACGATTTTGTATTATATGAGTTATATGATTTGATGACCAAATGTTGTTCGGAGTCCCAGATGAGATCACGGACATGACGAGGAGTCTCGAAATGGTCGAGAGGTAAAGATTCATATATAGGGTGATAGTATTCGGACATCAAAAGTGTTCCGAGGGTACCAGGTACGTATCGGGTCACCGGAAGGGGTTCCAGGCATCCCCCCGGCAACTACATGGGCCTAATGGGGCAAGAAGGGGACAGACCAGCCCCTAGGGGGCTGGTGCGCCCCATGTAGGCCAAAATAAGGGGGAAGGAAAGAGGAGAAGAGGGAAAGTAAGGGGAGGGATTCGGCATGCCCCTTCCTTCTATCTTCCCTCCTTCCTTCCCCCTCCGGATGAATATGGAAGGGAGGCCGAATTGGGAGGTGCCCAAGTAGGATTCCTCCTACTTGGGGCGCCCACTTAGCTACCTCTCCTCCCCTGCAACCTATATATATGAAGGGGGCACCGCTAGAACACACAACATTGGTTCCTAGCCGTGTGCGGCGCCCCCTCCATAGTTTATGCCTCCGATCATATTGTCGTAGTGCTTAGGCGAATCCCTGCGCGGATCACTTCACCATCACCATTCCATCATGTGACGAAACTCTCCCTCGACACTTTGCTGGATCAAGAGTTCGAGGGACATCATCGAGCTGAAGTGTGCAGAACTCGGAGGTGCCGTACGTTCGGTGCTTGATCGGTGGGAAAGAGAAGAAGTTCGACTACATCAACCGCGTTGTCAAACGCTTCCGCTTTCGGTCTACGAGGATACGTGGACACACTCTCCCCCTCTCGTTGCTATGCATCTCCTAGATAGATCTTGTGTGAGCGTAGGTTTTTTTCTAAAATTGCATGCTACGCTCCCCAACAACATCCTCTCCATTAATGGCGCCCAAGCCGCAGTTTAATACGGTTTTTAAATATAAAACACTCACCGCAAATGTTTTAGTTAGAACACCCGCATGCAAACCGATAGCTTCCCCAGGAAGCCAAGGGAAAATGTGCCGAGCAGGATTTGTGCAACTCTTGATCACAAATGTTTTAGATAGAACGTCTGTATGCAAAGTGAGAGCTATGGTCTTGCCCCTTAAGTCAAGCAAAAATTCGTAGTGCAGGATTTGTGCATCTCTTCAGCGCAAACGGTTTAGATTGAGTACGGTATGCAAAGCCATAATTTGGCGCTAAGCCAAGAGAAAATGTGTCGAGCGGTATTTGTACATCCCTTCAACGCAAACGGTTGTTTTGGATGACCCGTGTGCAACCACGTACAAACAATTTGGTAAGATTTGCATCTGTCATATTGGGTATGTTTCCATTTGTCAAACTGGAAAGATTGGCATTTGTTGATCTAGTAACATTGCCATTTTTCTATCCTTGTAACACTGCGATTTGTCAAAATATGCAACTAAAAATCACTAGCACTATCTAATTTTTGCAACTAAAATTCAGTAATTAAGCATAGATTTCATTCATAGATTAAGCATTCGTTCTTAATTTATACAAATAGTTCAACTCGACAGCTGAACCGACCAAAAATTTTCCCCAATTGTTGCCAACCACATACTGAAATAGCTAGTTCAACTATACATACTAGCTAATTTGAAGTACGTTGTACAGTTCCACCACATCTATAGTTGGATGAACTAAACAAAATAGCCCTAAATACTACTACTACTACGGAGGGGCTTTGTACTACTTCCGTCAGCCTCTCCTCTGCCGAGCGCGCTCAGTAAGAGGAAGAGGAGGAGGAGCCTACTGAAGAGCTGGACAAGTGCAATATGGTGCCTTTCGCTGCTGCACCTTCATCGACGCTCACCTCGAACACCCTCTGTCGCTCCAGATGACCCCTCTCGAAGCGGCCGGACTGCTCGTAGATCTGCTGATTCCTCGCCTCTGCGTCGGCGTGTGCTGCGGCCACAGCTGTGGTAAGGCTCCTTGCATGCTTGACGAGGCACTCCACCTCCTCCCGTAGGAACTCGATGTAGCGTGCAAGGTCACTGACGCATCCGCCACCCTCCTTCGGGCGGCGGTGGCGGAGCGGGTGATGACCCTGACGGTCGACGGTGGGCTGGTAGCCACGGCTGCCGACGACGGGGTGGCGGCCACGACCACCACGTCCCGCCTTCGGGCCACAGTGGGCGGTGGCAGAGCGGGTGATGGCCACGGTGGCCGGCAGTGGGGTGGCGGCCACGATGGCCACCTCCCGCTTTCGGGCCGCGACAACGGAGTGGGCGATGACCCTGGCTTTTGACGGTGGTGTGGCGGCAACGGCGGCCGGCAACAGCTGCCGACGGGCAGCTGTGGCGGAGCGTGTGGTGGGTGTTCCGCACACACCCAACAGGGACAGCACACGCACTACACTATGATGGGGACTGCGTTGCCACCGCGGTGTAGCCTCCCAGCTGGAGCTGTCCTCTGATGATGTCGGAGTGGCTGAGCGACGATGATGGACTGGTGCCATTGGCGATTGTGGGAGAAGCAGACGAGATAAGCTACAGGGAGGGAGCGGAAAATGCGACGCAGGACTCACAGGCCGTGAGGGTTTATATAGTAGGCTGGTAAGTATTGGGATTTTGGTGTCGGGCGGGTAGCTTGCATGGGAACCTGCGTGGTTGCGCGGGAACGGGCTCACCACCGTTTGGCCAAAAGAACGCCCCCGCGCGCTGCTCAAGCTTGCGCTCGAAGCCGTCTACGGCAGCGGGGTGACAAGACGTGCGAGAGGAGGATGAAAGGACACGTACACATACGGTTAATAAAAAACTTTTGCGATTTAATTACCTACTATACCCCGTCCTGGTTTATAAGTAGGATTTAACTAATAAAATACGAATGCATGTCGCCAAAGATTATATCATTGGATTCGTATTTGAACATAGTTTCCAGTTATATAATTTTTGTAACATGCATTAACATTTTGTTGGTTAAATTTAAGGTTATATACCAGCAAGCTTTTGCCCACAACACACACGGCTTATTCCATCACTAACAGCTCAGATGGATCAACTGTATGCCACGTATCGCACACACAACTCTAATTTGATTCGTGCTTGATGTCTTCGACATCGCTCGCATAGTTCGTCTTATTTGCCATGTATCACAGTGCCGGCCTCTACTTGCATCCCTCGGCAAGCTCTGCTCGCCGTTAGGCGCCGCAGCGTGCTCTGCTCGCATCCGTCAGCGCGCTCTGCTTGTGGACAACTTTCCCTTGCGTGTTCAACTGATATATGCATATATATGGTTGCTCGCCGTTGAGGCCACCATGGAGCGCTCTGCTCGCGTCCCTCCGCACGCGCTCGGCCGCGGTTGGGCCTGCACACGATCACGTCGGGTGCCCCATATGCATGCGGCGCGCGCGTTGTCAACTGATGCAGTTACGTGCGGCACGATGGAGTTACGCGCTACAAATTAGAACTGCCATCAGGGCGTGCCGATATTCCGGGTTGTCCGGCTTCCCCTTTAATTCCCGCGGCCATTATAACCGTAGTCTCTTCAACCTTTTGATCGCGCCCCACAACACAACAAGCACGCTGATACGTCTCCAACGTATCTATAATTTTTGATTTTTCCATGTTGTTATATTATCATTCTTGGATGTTTTATAATCATTCTATAGTCATTTTATATCATTTTTTGGTACTAGCCTATTGACATAGTGCCAAGTGCCAGTTGCTGTTTTCTGCATGGTTTTTACATCGCAGGAAATCAATACAAAACGGAGTCCAAACGTAGCGAAACTTTTTGGAGATTTTTGATGGACCAGAAGACATCCAGTGGGCCGAAGAAGCACCTGGGGTGTGCTCCGAGGGGAGCACAACCCACCAGGGTGCGCCAGGAGGCTCAGCCGCGCCCTTGGTGGGTTGTGCCCACCTCGGTTGCCCCCTAAACTGATTCTTTGCTCTATAAATACCCCAATATTCCATAAACCGTAGGGGAGTCGACGAAAATCAATTCCAGCCGCCGCAGAGTCCAGAACCACCAGATCCAGTCTAGACACCATCACGGAGGGGTTCACCACTTCCATTGGTGCCTCTCCGATGATGCGTGAGTAGTTCTTTGTAGACCTACGGGTCCATAGTTCGTAGCTAGATGGCTTTCTCTCTCTCTCTTTTGATTATCAATACAATGGTCTCTTGGAGATCCATATGATGTAACTCCTTTTGCGGTGTGTTTGTTGGGATCAGATGGACTTTGAGTTTATGATCAGATCTATATTTTTATCCATGAAAGTTATTTGAGTCTTCTTTGATCTCTTATATACATGATTGCTTATAGCCTCGTATTTCTTCTCCGATATTTGGGTTTTGTTTGGCCAACTTGATCTATGGGAAGATGTGCTTTGTAGTGGGTTCGATCTTACGGTGCTTGATCCCAGTGACAGAAGGGGAACCAACACGTATATTGTTGCTACTAAGGATAAAACGATGGGGTCTATTTCTACATAAATAGATCTTGTCTACATCATGTCGTCATTCTTATTGCATTACTCCGTTTCTCCATGAACTTATTACACTAGATGCATGCTGGATAGCGGTCGATGTGTGGAGTAATAGTAGTAGATGCAAGCGGGAGTCGGTCTACTAATCTTGGACGTGATGCCTATATAATGATCATTGCCTGGATTTCGTCATGATTATTTGAAGATCTATCAATTGTCCAACAGTAATTTGTTCACCCCCCGTTTCCTATTTTCTCGAGAGAAACCACTAGTGAAACCTACGGCCCCCGGGTCTCTTTCTCATATTATTTGCCTTTGCGGTCTATTTTGTTTGCCTTTTATTTTTAGATATATGAAACCAAAAGTACAAAGATACCTTGCTGCAATTTATTTTATTTGGTGTTCGATCTATCAATATTTACAACTCTCTCACGTCCGTTTGCCTATCTTGGGGGCGCTACCCGAAAGGGATTGAACACCCCTTTTACATGTCGGGTTGCGAGTATTTGTTATTTGTGTGCAGGTGTTGTTTACATTGTGTTGCTTGGTTCTCCTACTGGTTCGATAACCTTGGTTTCATCACTGAGGGAAATACCTACCGCTGCTATGCTACATCATCACTTCCTCTTTGGGGAAACACCGACGTAGCTTCAAGCTGCATCAAAAGGAATTTCTGGCACCATTGCCGGGGAGGATCTTCAACATATACCAGGTTCCTAATCACAAATCTCATCTCGTCACAATTTATTTTATTTGCCATTTGCCTCTCATTTTCCTCTCCCCCACTTTACAAAAATTTGTCATTTTATTCGTCCTCTTTTTCGTCCGCCGTTTTCTTGCCTCCTAGTCCTGATGGCTAGCGTGTCTACCCATCCTTCGTCACCACATTTTGAAGTTCTATACTTCAAGCAAAGACAAGGAGAAAAGTTGAAAGATGCTTGGTATAGGCTTATGGAATCCTATCCTATTTGCAATTTAAAAGGGGACACAAAGATCTTGCTTCGTAATTTTTACATAGGATTGGCTTTGCATCATAGACAACTCTTAGATTTTGCCGCTAAAGGGAATTTTATTGAGCTTGAAGCTAATGCTGCCTATGAATTGCTAGAAGGAATTTTGGGTGTTCCACATTTAAAGAAGGGTTATTATTTTACCCCAGAGGGAGTTCAAATGTTGGACAAACTTGGTGATTTACACAAACATATGGTTGAATTGCAAAAGTATAATGAACCCCTCAAACATCTTAATGGTAGTATCAATCGCATGAATACTTTGATTACTCTTTGCAATAAGCGATTGGATATTTTTGATCTCAAGATGGTAGCTTTTCCTGAGAATTTAGGGAAGCGCAAAGATCCTTCCGGATTTGAGAAAACCCTCGCAAAGGTTGCCAAAACTACGGATGACAAAACTTAGATCCTTGCTTTATGCCTAGCTAGTGGCGTAAAACTATAGCGCTTGTTGGGAGGCAACCCAATGAATATTTTTTTCCTTTTGCTTTCTGTTCTTGAGTGTTAGCAAAATTATGCTATTGTTATGATTGTGTTTTTGTGTTTTAATTAGTGTTTGTGCCAAGCAAAGCCTTTAGGATCTTCTTGGGTGATAGTTGTTTGATCTTGCTGAAAAACAGAAACTTTCACGCTGATGAAAACAATTCTCATTTTTAACAGAATAGTGATTTTGAGTTGATTCTTTTTGCAGAAGATTAATATACAAATTTCTCACGTGTTCCTAATTATTTCAGAATTTTTGGAGTTACAGAAGTATTCGAAATATTCAGATTACTACAGACTGTTCTGTTTTTGACAGATTCTGTTTTCTTTACGTTGTGTGCTTGTTTTGATGATTCTATGGTTTTGTTTGATGAGTTTTGAAGGAAATATGCCCTAGAGGCAATAATAAAGTTGTTATTTATATTTCCTTATATCGTGATAAATTGTTATTATTCATGCTAGAATTGTATTAACTGGAAACTTAGTACATGTGTGAATATAAACAGAGTGTCACTAGTATGCCACTACTTGATTAGCTCGTTGAATCAAAGATGGTTAAGTTTCCTAGCCATAGACATGAGTTGTCATTTCATTAACGGGATAACATCATTAGATAATGATGTGTTTGACTTGATCCATTCCGTTAGCTTAGCACTTGATCATTTAGTATATTGCTATTGCTTTCTTCATGACTTATACATGTTCCTATGACTATGAGATTATGCAACTCCCGAATACCGGAGGAACACTTTGTGTGCTACCAAACGTCACAACGTAACTGGGTAATTATAAAGGTGCTCTACAGGTGTCTCCGATGGTACTTGTTGAGATGGCATAGATCGAGATTAGGATTTGTCACTCTGATTGTCGGAGAGGTATCGCTAGGCCCTCTCGGTAATGCACATCACTATAAGCCTTGAAAGCAATGTGACTAATGAGTTAGTTGCGGGATGATGCATTACGGAACGAGTAAAGAGACTTGCCAGTAACGAGATTGAACTAGGTATTGAGATACCGATGATTGAATCTCGGGCAAGTAACATACCAATGACAAAGGGAACAATGTATGTTATTATTCGGTTTGGTGATAAAGATCTTCGTAGAATATGTGGGAGCCAATATGAACATCCAGGTTCCGCTATTGGTTATTGACCGGAGACGTGTCTCGGTCATGTCTACATAGTTCTCGAACCCGTAGAGTCCGCACGCTTAACGTTTGGTGACGATCGGTATTATGAGTTTATGTGTTTTGATGTACCGAAGATAGTTCGGAGTCCCGGATATGATCACAGACATGACGAGGAGTCTCGAAATGATCGATACATCAATATTCATATATTGGACGACTATATTCGGACACCGGAAGTGTTCCAGGTGATTTTGGAGAAAACCGGAGTGCCGGAGGGTTACCGGAACCCCCCGGGAGAACTAATGGGACACATGGGCCTTAGTGGAGAGAGAGAGAGGGCCGGCCAGGGCAGGTCGCGCGCCCCCTCCCCCTCTGGTCCGAATTGGACTAGGGAAGGGGGGGCGGCGCCCCCTTTCCTTCTCCCTCTCCTCCTTCCTTTCCCCCTCCTAGTAGGAGTAGGAAAGGGGAGTCCTACTCCTACTAGGAGGAGGACTCCTCCTCTGGCGCCCAAGGGCCGGCCGGCCTCCCCTTGCTCCTTTATATATAGGCGGGGGCACCCTCGAACACACAAGTTGATTGTTTACAGCCGTGTGCGGTGCCCCCTCCACCATAATCCACCTCGGTCATATCGCCGTAGTGCTCAGGAGAAGCCCTGCGCCGGTGACTTCATCATCACCGTCATCATGCCGTCATGCTGACGAAGCTCTCCCTCGACACTCTGCTCGATCGTGAGTTTGTGGGATGTCACCGAGCCGAACGTGTGCAGATCGTGGAGGTGTCGTACTTTTGGTACTAGGATCAGTCGATCGTGAAGACGCACGACTACATCAACCACGTTGTCATAACGCTTCCGCTTACGGTCTACGAGGGTACATGGACAACACTCTCCCCTCTCGTTGCTATGCATCACCATGATCTTGCATGTGCGTAGGAATTTTTTTGAAATTGCTACGTTCCCCAACAAGTTTTTGCCATAGAAAAGTTGGAATACAGTAGATATAATGCAAGAATAAAATATGAATTGGTTTGATACAGTACATATAGTAGTGATTTGCTTTCTTATACTAACGGATCTCACGAAGGTTTTGTTGGAGTTTTGTGTGATTGAAGTTTTCAAGTTTTGGGTTATCTTACGATGGATGAAGGAATAAGGAGTAAGAAGAGCCTAAGCTTGGGGATGCCCATAGCACCCCAAGTTATTATCCAAAGAGAAGCAAGAAACTAGGCTTGGGGATGCCCTGAGTGGCATCCCCTCTTTCTTCTAACGACCATCAGTATTTTACTCGAAGCTATATTTTTATTCATCACATACTATGAGTTTTGCTTGGAGTGTCTTGTATGATTTGAGTCTTTGCTTTCTTTGTTTTGCTTTTTAAGTCTTGAATCCTTTATGGACACACCTATTTGAGAGAGCAAAAAGTATGCCATGACTTGTTAGAATAGCTCTCTTTGCTTCACTTCAATTTTTATGAGCTATGGATTTGCTCTAGTGCTTCACTTATATCTTTTTTAGCACGGCGTGCTTAGTTATTTTTGAAGAAATGCTCTCTTGCTTCACTTAGATTTATTTGAGAGTTAGTAAAATTTTGAAGAAACTCTCTCTTGCTTCACTTAAAATATTTTGAGAGAAAGAAAAATTAGGCTCATGATCTTCACTTATATTTGTTTGGGCCTATGAAAAGCAACACATGAAAATTAGTCCCAAAGCGATAGATATCCAAGAAGGATATAATAAAAAAATTCATCAAGATCATTGGACAAAATAAACTTGATTCCTTGTAATAGTTTTGAGATATTATGATGTGATATGTGAGTCATGTTGATGAGTAATTGTGCTTTAGTAAGAATATTGGTGTTAAGGTTTGTGATTCCCTATGCAAGGATGAAAGTCAATAGTCATGCAATGAAATTACATCCTACTTGTGGTGCATTATTTGGTGTTAATTATGCATAATGCTCGCTTATGAGATTATTCTTTTTTTGGTTGGTCGCTTCTCAATCTTTTGCTAGCCTTCATTTTGCACTAAGTATGATCACTACTTGTGCATCCAAAAACCTTTAAACCAGTTTTGCCACATGAGTCCACTATACCTACCTATATGCGGTATTCTTTTGTCATTCTAAGCAAATTTGTATGTGCCATATTAATTTTCAAAATAAACTTCTCTTTTGTGTGTTCGTACCGCTCGCGAGGCGGTGAGGGGTGGCTAATATTTTCCATGATAGATGTGTTATTCTCACGATGAGTGTTTATTCACTTGTCATTGCACGAGAGTAAGGCAAAGGTACTAGGGATGCCTATTCCCGAAATGAAAAATGAATTTATTTTATGTTGTCAAATAATAAATTCCTTGGAAAGTGTTGGTATGGAAGGCAACCGTGGATTCGGCTAGCCATGGAAAGTGAAAGTATGGTGGAAAAAGGAATAAACTTTATTTTCTGTTTGGGAACCGCCTATGATATATTTAGCATGGAAAGTGTTGGGAACTCTAAGCCGTTTTCGTTGGTGGGAAAGGCACACCTCCCAAAATGTTTTTATCTCCAAGTTTTACGCTTTGAGCTATGGCACCTCTACAAATCCCTACTCCCCTCTGCGAAGGGCCTTTCTTTTACTTTATGCAATTTTCACTTTGAATTTGAGTCTCCATCTTCTCTTATAAAAGCACCAAATAGGAGGCACTATGATCGTACTTGAGTATTGGGTGTAGCTAATATGCGAGTGTGTTTCATGAATGGATCAATGATTGAACATGATGGGCTAGGGATAACTTATTTTAGCATTGATATTTTGAAAGACATGGTTGTTTGTTGATATGCTTGAGTATTTAAGTTATCATGTCAAAACTAGATCATTGCTTTGAATCATATAAAAGTCCAAATGTCCATGCTATAAAGAAAACAATATGATATGACATGTTAGGCAGCATTCCACATCAAAACTTCTGTTTTTATCAGTTACCTACTCGAGGACGAGAAGGAGTTAAGCTTGGGGATGCTGATACGTCTCCAACGTATCTATAATTTTTTATTGTTACATGCTGTTATATTATCATTCTTGGATGTTTTATAATCATTTTATATCATTTTTTGGTACTAAACTATTGACATAGTGCCAAGTGCCAGTTGTTGTTTTTTGCATGTTTTTTACATCGTAGGAAATCAATACCAAACGGAGTCCAAACGCAGAGAAACTTTTTGGAGATTTTTTTGGACCAGAAGACATCTAGTGGGCCGAAGAAGCGCCTGGGGGGGGGGGTGCTCGGACGGGAGCACAACCCACCATGGAGCGGCAGGAGGCCCAGGCGCGCCCTGGTGGGTTGTGCCCACCTCGGGTGCCCCCTGAACCGAGTCTTCGCTCTATAAATACCCCAATATTCCAGAAACCCTAGGGGAGTCGACGAAAATCAATTCCAGCCGCCGCAGAGTCTAGAACCACCAGATCCAATCTAGACACCATCACAGAGGGGTTCACCACTTCCATTGGTGCCTCTCCGATGATGTGTGAGTAGTTGTTTGTAGACCTACGGGTCCGTAGTTAGTAGCTAGATGGCTTTTTCTCTCTCTTTTGATTATCAATACAATGATCTCTTGGAGATCCATATGATGTAAATCTTTTTGCGGTGTTTTTGTTGGGATCAGATGAACTTTGAGTTTATGATCAGATCTATCTTTTTATCCATGAAAGTTATTTGAGTCTTCTTTGATCTCTTATATGCATGATTGCTTATAGCCTCGTATTTCTTCTCCGATATTTGGGTTTTGTTTGGCCAACATGATCTACTTATCTTGCAATGGGAAGAGGTGCTTTGTAGTGGGTTCGATCTTATGGTGCTTGATCCCAGTGACAGAAGGGGAACCGACATGTATGTATCATTGCTACTAAGGATAAAACGATGGGGTCTATTTTTACATAACTAGATCTTGTCTACATCATGTCATCATTCTTATTGCATTACTACGTTTCTCCATGAACTTAATACACTAGATGCATGTTGGATAGCGGTCGATGTCTGGAGTAATAGTAGTAGATGCAAGCGGGAGTCGGTCTACTAATCTTGGATGTGATGCCTATATAATGATCATTGCCTGGATATCATCATGATTATTTGAAGTTCTATCAATTGCCCAACAGTAATTTGTTCACCCACCGTTTGCTATTGTCTCGAGAGAAGCCACTAGTGAAAACTACGACCCCGAGTCTCTTTCTCATATTATTTGCCTTTGCGATCTATTTTATTTGCCTTTTATTTTCAGATCTATTAAACCAAAAATACAAAAATACCTTGCTGCAATTTATTTTATTTGGCGTTCGATCTATCAATATTTTCAACTCTCTCACGTCCGTTTGCCTATCTTGGGCGCCGCTACCCGAAAGAGATTGACAACCCCTTTTACACGTTGGGTTGCGAGTATTTGTTATTTGTGTGCAGGTGATGTTTATGTTGTGTTGCTTGGTTCTCCTACTGGTTCGATAACCTTCGTTTCATCACTAAGGGAAATACCTACCGCTGTTGTGCTACATCATCCCTTCCTCTTTGGGGAAATCCCGATGTAGCTTCAAGCCGCATCACACACCCACGACGACACATATAGAGGGGATGTATAGTGGCGCTCCAATGGAGTTCGGCGAGCATAAAGTGGAGACCCATGCGAGGGAGATGGATCTCTTGGTGGTGTACACCATCGACCTGGCCATGGTGGACGACTACATCAACACTGTTGAGCAGTTACTTGCTCGAGACAAGTACAAGGTGGTTGGCATCGACCTCCAGTACACCGCCAGTCGTCCCAACATAGATCAGAAGGTTTCCGTCGCCTCATTGTGCATGCGCTATCATGTCCTCATCTACTAGTACTGCATGGCCACAGAGCCTTCCGACCGTTCCGCCAGGTTTGTCAACAACACGGACTACAAGTTCGCTACAGTGGAAACCACCGACGATGTAAAAGCACTCAAGGTTGAACTCGCCTCGACCATCATCGACCCATACTATGAAAAGATGAAGCAGGATGCCAACAGAACACGTCCCGTATCCTGGCACGGGTCCTGGATGCGGCAACTAGATGAACCTCACCTTAGGTTCGCGGCCAAGAGCGTGTACACATGCTACGAGATGCACAGGCGGATCATTGACATGAGGAAGTGCCTCGTTACCCAAATCGACAAGGCCGGATCGACCCAAGAAGAGCAAGCGTCACAAGAAGTAGATGATGATCAGATGATCGTTTATCCTAGTTAATCATGCATTTAATATATAGTTTACTTTGGGTGTGTAAATGTCATGTGTGTAGTAGCCACCTATGTAATTATGCATGTAATAGTTAATTTGGTGTGTGCAAATGCCATGGTTGTTGTAGCCACCTATGTAAGTGGATGTTTAATTTGGTTATGCAACCACGTCCTTATAAGTGTGTGTATATATATGTTGTTGTTCTGTATGCAATCCCATCGCACAACGCACACGTTTTATTAGCAGCAATCGTCTATGTTATTATCGGTCTTCGCACACATTTCTGATTACAGACCTGTTTTCCGCGTATCTCACACATCTTGTTATATTGAACCGTTTTTGTTCTCTAGTCTCAATACAAACAGTTCATCCGAGTGAACTGCATGCCGTATATCGCACACACCTTGATCTGGCTGACCGTTTCTTTTGTGTTGCCTAATCACAAACAGTTCATCCGAGTGAACTATATGTTGTATATCGCACACACACCTTCATCTGGCTGCCCGTTTCTTTTGTTCCTCCTCATCACAAAAATTTAATTGAACGAAACTGTATGCCCTGCATCGCACACACAACTAAAATCTGAACCGTGTTTGATGCATCCGTCATCGCAAATGTTTTGCACCTTTTTGACGGTTTTTTACACCACCATTTGTGATTATTGCATCACACACAGTTTCTTCAAAGGGTGTCTGATCGTAGTGTCGCATTAGCAGCATCCTGCAATAGTGTGCTCATGTGCTCGAACTCGGTCTTGTATCCCATTTCCATGGAAGGGATTTTCTTGAGCTTGGCGATCTTGAGTAGGATGAGCTCGAGGAGGAGGACTTGCATCGGAAGAAGAGTATGACGAAGAGTGGCGACTTGAGTGGCCTCATCTTGGAGAAGAGGTTGAGGAGGACTCGCGGCTCACGATCATGTTGTGGAAGTCTTTCATCTGTTTGGAGAGCTTGGCATCGAGGTGATCCCTTTGTCTTTCTTCCGATTGCCGAAGGTCAGTGTTGAGTTGCTCGATGCAATCACCCAAAGCTTCACTCTCTTGGTGTAGAGCTAGTTGTGCAATGAAGAAATGATTCTTGGTGATGAAGTCGCGTTCGTCATCTTGATCCTCGAAGAGAGGGTTCACCGAAGAAGAAGGCCTATCCATCATGTGGAAGTGGTGGTTAGTAGGAAATGAGAGAACAAAACCAAAGTTACCTTTTCCGAAGATTGTGGATGTATCAAGTATGATCCCACATGATCCTATAATAGGAGAATTGGTACCGGGTTTTGTTTCTCACACCTACAAGTAAAAGGCTTATGGAGGATCTCGGTTAGAAAGTGGCACAAATAATTCAAGAAAATGTTAGTCAAGATGTTGATAAAGTTGAAAAGATGCACAAATTGCAAGTAAGAAAAATAGATCAAACCCAAGGACATCGCTAGGAACACACACACGGAAGATAGATGGGATCCGCACAACCAAGGAATGAGCTCTAAGATGTGAAACCACGGGAATGCTCTTGTTGTGCGGATACTAGAGAGACGCTAGCTTGATTGCTCTAATGCGCTAGATACATGATGGCGCTTGAAGCTACATCGGTATTTCCCCAAAGAGGAAGCGATGATGCAGCACAGCGATGGTAGGTATTTCCCTGAGTGATGAGACCAAGGTTATCGAACTAGTAGGAGAACAAAGCAACACTACGTAAATAACACCTGCACACAAATAACAAATACTCGCAACCCGACGTGTTAAAGGGGTTGTCAATCCCTTTCGGGTAACGGCGCCAGAAATTGGCACGTGGACGGAAGAAAGTTGTAATAGATTGATAGATCGAACGCCAAATAAAATAAAGTGCAACAAGGTATTTTTGTATTTTTGGTTTAATAGATCTGAAAATAAAAGCAAAGGAAAATAGATTGCAAAGGCAAATACTATGAGAAAGAGATCCGGGGGCCGTAGGTTTCACTAGTGGCTTCTCTCGAGAAAAATAGCAAATGGTGGGTGAAAAAATTACTGTTGGGAAATTGATAGAACTTTAAATAATCATGACGATATCCAAGCAATGATCATTATATAGGCATCACGTCCAAGATTAGTAGACCGACTCCTGCCTGCATCTACTACTATTACTCCACACATCGACTGCTATCTAGCATGCATCTAGTGTATTAAGTTCTTGGAGAACGGAGTAATGCAATAAGAATGATGACATGATGTAGACAAGATATAAGTAAAGCACTAGAGCAAATCCATAGCTCATAAAAATTTAAGTGAAGCATAGAGAGCTATTCTAACAAGTCATGGCATAATTTTGGCTCTCTCAAATAGGTGTGTCCAGCAAAGATTGAAGACTTAAAAAAGCAAAACAAAACAAGTAAAGACTCATATCATACAAGATGCTCCAAGCAAAACTCATAGTATGTGACGAATAAAAATATAGCTTCAAGTAAAATACCGATGGTCGTTAGAGGAAAGAGAGGATGCCACTGGGGGCATCCCCAAGCTTAGTTGCTTGCTTCTCTTTGGATATTAACTTGGGGTGCCATGGGCATCCCCAAGCTTAGGCTTTTATTACTCCTTATTCCTTTATCCATCGTAAGATAACCCAAAACTTGAAAACTTCAATCACACAAAACTCAACAAAACCTTCGTGAGATCCGTTAGTATAAGAAAGCAAATCACTACTATAAGTGAAAGTTCTAGTTATCGACTAGAGGGGGGGTGAATAGGCGATTTTTATGAAAATCTTCAAAACATGGGAGTTTCTAAGACAGACAATAGAAATGAACCTATAGATATGCAGCGGAAGGAAGACTACACTAGACAAGCCATAGTCATGTAAGTAATGAAGTGAAAGCACGAAGACTATTAGCAGCTAGGCAGTATGGATCAGGATGGAAGATAGTATGAAGCCAAACAACAACAGTCTTGACACAATGAAGTCAATCAGATCATGCAAGCAGGCAATGACTTTATGAAGACAAACAGTAAGTAAAGAGAGGGAAGTGATAGAACCAGTTGCTTGGAGAGGACAAGGATTTGTTGGACCAGTTCTAGTTGCTGTGACAACTGTATGTCTGGTTAGGGAGGCTGAGATTCAACTCAAAAGACCGCGTCTTCACCTTATTCCCCTTGAGCTAAGGACACTTAGTCCTCGCCCAATCACTCTGGTAAGTCTTCAAGGTAGACTTCCAAACCTTCACAGACTTTGTTCACCGACAATCCACAATGACTCTTGGATGCTCAGAACGTGAAGCCTAACCGGCTGGAGGATATACAGTCCTCAAGTGTAATAAGTCTTCAGATCACGCGGACAGAAATACTTCAGTGATGCCTAACACTCTTTGGCTCTGGGTGTTTTGGGCTTTGTCGTCGCAAGGATCTCTCTCTCAAATGCTTCAGAGGTGGGTTGCTCTCAAACGACAAAAGTCGTGCACTAACTCTGAGCAGCCACCAATTTATGGTGTAGGGGTGGCTTATTTATAGCCAGGAGGCAACCCGACCTGATTTGTACGAAATGACCCTGGTGAAAGGATCGATATAGTTGACTAGAGGGGGGGTGAATAGGCAACTAACAATTTTTAGCTTTTCTTTACCAAATTAAACTTTGCATCAAAGTAGGTTATCTAGATATGCAACTAGGTGAGCAACCTATATGATGCAACAACAACAAGCACACAAGCAAGCAAGGGATATAACACAAGTAAGCTTGCACAAGTAAAGGGACGATAACCAAGAGTGGAGCCAGTGAGGACGAGGATGTGTTACCGAAGTTCCTTCCTTTTGAGGGGAAGTACGTCTCCGTTGGAGTGGTGTGGAGGCACAATGCTCCCCAAGAAGCCACTAGGGCCACCGTATTCTCCTCACGCCCTCACACAATGCGAGATGTCGTGATTCCACTATTGGTGCCCTTGGAGGCGGCGACCGACCTTTACAAACAAGGTTGGGGCAATCTCCACAACTTAATTGGAGGCTCCCAACGACACCACGAAGCTTCACCACAATGGACTATGGCTCCACGGTGACCTCAACCGTCTAGGGTGCTCAAATACCCAAGAGTAACAAGATCCGCAAGGGATTAATGGGGGGAATCAAATTTCTCTTGGTGGAAGTGTAGATCGGGGCCTTCTCAACCAATCCCTAGAAAATCAAAAAGTTTGATTGGCTAGGGAGAGAGATCGGGCGAAAATGGAGCTTGGAGAAACAATGGAGCTTGAGGGTGGAAGAGGTGGTCAACTCGGGGAAGAAGACACCCCTTATATAGTGGAGGGACAAATCCAACCGTTATCTGATTCGTCTCCAACGTATCTATAATTTTTGATTACTCCATGATATATCATCTACTGTTTTGGACATTATTGGGCTTTATTATCCACTTTTATATAATTTTTGGGACTAACCTATTAACCGGAGGCCCAGCCCAGAATTGTTGTTTTTGCCTATTTCAGAGTTTTGCAGAAAAGGAATATCAAACGGAGTCCAAACGGAATGAAACCTTCGGGAACGTGATTTTTATTAAGATTAAGATCCAGGAGACTTGGACCCTACGTCAAGAGACAAAAGAGAAGGCCACGGGGTAGGGGGGCGCGCCCACCCCCCAGGGCGCGCCCTCCACCCTCGTGGGCCCCCTGTTGCTCCACCGACGTACTCCTTCCTCCTATAGATACCTATGTACCACCAAACGATCAGAGACGGAGCCAAAAACCTAATTCCACCGCCGCAACCTTCTGTACCCACGAAATCCCATCTTGGGTCCTATTCCGGAGCTCCGCCGGAGGGGGCATCCATCATGGAGGGCTTCTACATCATCACCATAGCCTCTCCAATGAAGTGTGAGTAGTTTACCTCAGACCTTCGGGTCCATAGTTAGTAGCTAGATGGCTTCTTCTCTCTCTTTGGATCTCAATACAATGTTATCCCCCTCTCTTGTGGAGATATATTCGATGTAATCTTATTTTTGCGGTGTGTTTGTTGAGACCGATGAATTGTGGGTTTATGATCAAGATTATCTATGAACAATATTTGAATCTTCTCTGAATTCTTTTATGTATGATTGGTTATCTTTGCAAGTCTCTTCGAATTATCAGTTTGGTTTGGCCTACTAGATCGATCTTTCTTGCAATGGGAGAAGTGCTTAGCTTTGGGTTCAATCTTGCGGTGTCCTTTCCCAATGACAGTAGGGGCAACAAGGCACGTATTGTATTGTTGCCATCGAGGATAACAAGATGGGGTTTTTATCATATTGCATGAATTTATCCCTCTACATCATGTCATCTTGCTTAAGGCGTTACTCTGTTTTCATGAACTTAATACTCTAAATGCATGCTGGATAGCGGTCGATAGTGGAGTAATAGTAATAGATGCAGGCAGGAGTCGGTCTACTTGTCTCGGACGTGATGCCTATATACATGATCATACCTAGATATTCTCATAACTATGCTCAATTCTGTCAATTGCTCAATAGTAATTCGTTCACCCACCGTAAAATACTTATGCTCTTGAGAGAAGCCACTAGTGAAACCTATGGCCCCCGGGTCTATCTTCATCATATTAACCTTCCAACACTTAGTTATTTCCTTTGCTTTTTACTTTGCTTTTGTTTTACTTTGCATCTTTATCACAAAAATACCAAAAATATTATCCTATCATATCTATCAGATCTCACTCTCTTAAGTGATCGTGAAGGAACTGACAACCCCTTATCGCGTTGGTTGCGAGGAGTTATTTGTTTTGTGTAGGTACAAGGGACTCGCACGTAGCCTCCTACTGGATTGATACCTTGGTTCTCAAAAACTGAGGGAAATACTTACGCTACTTTGCTGCATCATCCTTTCCTCTTCAAGGGAAAACCAATGCAGTGCTCAAGAGGTAGCAAGAAGATTTCTGGCGCCGTTGCCGGGGAGTCTACGCAAAAGTCAACATACCAAGTACCCATCACAAATCCCTTATCTCCCGCATTACATTATTTGCCATTTGCCTCTCATTTTCCTCTCCCCCACTTCACCCTTGCCGTTTTATTCGCCCTCTCTTTTCCGTTTGCCTCCTTTTCGTTTTCTTGTTGTTATGGCTAGTCCTCTATCTTCTCCGTTGTCTCCCGAGAATGAAGTTCTAAATTTTAAACAAAGGGAGGGAGAAAATCTAAAAGGTGCTTGGTATAGAATTTGCAATGCTCAAAATAGATCTGCCAGGAAACATCTACTTCCGTTCTTCTCCGCAATTTTCATGTAGGTGCTAATCCTCTTGATACCATTACCGGAGGGAATTTCTTGGGTAGCCATACTTTTGACTCTTATAATGCTATGATAGATTTATTTGGCTCACCACCTCTTTTGGTTAATGGAACTATGTTAACTTTGGAGCATGTAATGCAAAGACTTGAAATTATTGAAAATAAAGTTGCTACCGTAGAGTTAATTGAAAAATCTGGATAAAAAGATACACAACCAAATTACCCAATATGGATCTAAGGTAGGAGTAACTTTGAAAAATATTAAGGAGAAGGAACCCATAGTTAATGAAAGAATAAATCAAGATTCCACTAGAATCGATAAACTTGAGGGTATCATTATCAACTTGGGAACCGCTTTTTCTTCCGTAAAGAATACTCCAAGTCCTCCTACTAGAATTGCCAAGCTTATGTATGTTCCTAAAAATAAGGGTGAATCCTCTAGTAAGGAAACTGCTGATCTCAAATCTATAAGTATTCATCCCAATCTTGTTTCCATCATTAAGGAACCATTTGCTACGAATGAATTTTTTGATCTTGTGCCTAAAAGTTTGATATTTACTAAAAAGAAAGAAATTCCTAAGATTGATAGATGTCTCATTGAATAATTTCCTACCAAAGATGGCAATACCTAGATCTATCCTTGCTTTTATGCCTAGCTAGGGGCGTCAAACGATAGCGCTTGTTGGGAGGCAACCCAATTTTATTTTTAGTTTTTTGCGTTTTGCTTCTGTTTAGGAATAAATCTTTGATCTAGCCTCTGGTTAGATGTGTTTTTATGTTTCAATTAGTGTTTGTGCCAAGTTAAACCTATAGGATCTTCTTGGGTGATAGTTATTTGATCTTGCTGTAATTTCCAGAAAATTTCTGTTCATGATTTTTGTTTAAAAAATCACCAGAACGTGATAAAATAGTGATTCCAATTCATGCTGGTCAATAATATAATTAAATAGGTCGTCCTATTTTTGCTGATTTTTTGAAGTTCTAGAAGTTTGCGTTAGTTACATATTACTACAGACTGTTCTGTTTTTGACAGATTCTGTTTTTTCGTGTGTTGTTTGCTTATTTTGATGAATCTATGGCTAGTAAAATAGTTCATAAACCATAGAGAAGTTGGATTACAGTAGGTTTAACACCAATATAAATAAATAATGAGTTCATTACAGTAACTTGAAGTGGTCTTTTGTTTTCTTTCGCTAACGGAGCTCACGAGATTTCTATTGAGTTTTGTGTTGTGAAGTTTTCAAGTTTTAGGTGAAACATTTGATGGATTATGGAACAAGGAGTGGCAAGAGCCTAAGCTTGGGGATGCCCATGGCACCCCCAAGATAATCTAAGGACACCAAAAAGCCAAAGTTTGGGGATGCCCCGGAAGGTATCCCCTCTTTCGTCTACTACCATCGGTAACTTTACTTGGAGCTATATTTTTATACACCACATGATATGTGTTTTGCTTGGAGTGTCTTGTATGATTTGAGTCTTCGATTTTTAGTTTACCACAATCATCCTTGCTGTACACACCTTTTCAGAGAGCCATACATGATTTGGAATTTATTAGAATACTCTATGTGCTTCGCTTATATCTTTTGAGTTATATAGTTTTGCTCTAGTACTTCACTTATATCTTTTAGAGCACGGTGGTGGATTTGTTTTATAGAAACTATTGATCTGTCATGATTCACTTAGATTATTTTGAGAGTCTTAAATAGCATGGTAATTTGCTAAAATAATCCTAATATGCTAGGTATTCAAGATTAGTAAAAACTTTCTTATGAGTGTTTCGAATACTAAGAGAAGTTTGATGCTTGATGATTGTTATGAGATATGGAGGTAATAATAACAAAGTCATGCTAGTTGAGTAGTTGTGAATTTGAGAAATGCTTGTGTTGAAGTTTGCAAGTCCCGTAGCATGCACGTATGGTAAACATTATGTAACAAATTTGAAACATGAGGTGTTCTTTGATTGTCCTCCTTATGAGTGGCGGTCGGGACGGCGATGGTCTTTTCCTACCAATCTATCCCCTAGAAGCATGCGCGTAGTGCTTGGTTTTGATGACTTGTAGATTTTTGCAATAAGTATGTGAGTTCTTTATGACTAATGTTGAGTCCATGGATTATACGCACTCTCACCCTTCCATCATTGCTAGCCTCTTGATGCCGTGCATTGCCCTTTCTCACATTGAGAGTTGGTGCAAATTTCGCCGGTGCATCCAAACCACGTGATATGATACGCTCTTTCACACATAAATCTCCTTATATCTTCCTCAAAACAGCCACCATACCTACCTATTATGGCACTTCCATAGCCATTCTGAGATATATTGCCATGCATCTTTCCACCATTCCATTTATCATGACACATTCATCATTGTCATATTGCTTAGCATGATCATGTAGTTGACATAGTATTTGTGGCAAAGAAACCGCTCATAATTCTTTCAGACATGTCACTCTTGGTTCATTGCATATCCCGGTACACGGCCGGAGGCATTCATATAGAGTCATATTTTGTTCTAGTATCGAGTTGTAATCATTGAGTTGTAAATAAATAGAAGTGTGATGATCATCATTTTCTAGAGCATTGTCCCAAGTGAGGAATAAAAAAAAGAGAAAGGCCATAAAAAAAGAGAAGGCCCCAAAAAAGAGAAAAAGAGGGAAGGGACAATGCTACTATCCTTTGCCACACTTGTGCTTCAAAGTAGCACCATAATCTTCATGATAGAGAGTCTCTTGTTTTGTCACTTTCATATACTAGTGGGAATTTTTCATTATAGAACTTGGCTTGTATATTCCAACAATGGGCCTCCTCAAGTGCCCTAGGTATTCGTGAGCAAGCAAGTTGGATGCACACCCACTTAGTTTCTTTTGTTGAGCTTTCATACATTTATAGCTCTAGTGCATACATTGCATGGCAATCCCTACTCCTTGCATTAACATCTATCGATGGGCATCTCCATAGACCATTGATTAGCCTCGTTGATGTGAGACTTTCTCCTTTTTGTCTTCTCCACATAACCCCCATCATCATATTCTATTCCACCCATAGTGCTATGTCCATGGCTCGCGCTCATATATTGCGTGAAAGTTTATAGGTTTGAGATTACTAAAGTATGAAACAATTGCTTGGTTTGTCATCGGGGTTGTGCATGATGAGAGCATTCTTGTGTGACGAAAATGGAGCATGACTAAACTATATGATTTTGTAGGGATGAACTTTCTTTGGCCATGTTATTTTGAGAAGACATAATTGCTTAGTTAGTATGCTTGAAGTATTATTATTTTTATGTCAATATGAACTTTTATCTTGAATCTTTCGGATCTGAATATTCACACCACAATTAAGAAGAATTACATTGAAATTATGCCAAGTAGCACTCCGCATTAAAAATTCTGTTTTTATCATTTACCTACTCGAGGACGAGCATGAATTAAGCTTGGGGATGTCTGATACGTCTCCAACGTATCTATAATTTTTTATTGCTCCATGCTATATTATCTACTGTTTTGGACATTACTGGGCTTTATTATCCACTTTTATATTATTTTTGGGACTAACCTATTAACCGGAGGCCCAGCCCAGAATTGCTGGTTTTGCCTATTTCAGACTTTCGCAGAAAAGGAATATCGAACGGAGTCCAAACAAAATGAAACCTTCGGGAACGTGAGTTTTAGGAAGATTATGATCCAGGAGAAACAAAAGAGGAGGCCACGAGGTAGGGGGGCATTCCCTCCACCCTCGTGGGCCCCCTGTTGCTCCACCAACGTACTCCTTCCTCCTATATATACCTACGTACCCCCAAACGATCAGAGACAGAGCCAAAAACCTAATTCCACCGCCGCAACCTTCCGTACCCACGAGATCCCATCTTGGGGCCTGTTCCGGAGCTCCGCCGGAGGGGGCATCCATCACGGAGGGCTTCTACATCATCACCATAGCCTCTCCAATGAAGAGTGAGTAGTTTACCTCTGACCTTCGGGTCCATAGTTAGTAGCTAGATGGCTTCTTCTCTCTTTTTGGATCTCAATACAATGTTCTCCCCCCTCTCTCGTGGAGATCTATCGATGTAATCTTCTTTTTGCGGTGTGTTTGTTGAGATCGATGAATTGTGGGTTTATGATCAAGATTATCTATGAACAATATTTGAATCTTCTCTGAATTCTTTTATGTATGATTGGTTATCTTTGCAAGTCTCTTGAATTATCAGTTTGGTTTGGCCTACTAGATCAATCTTTCTTGCAATGGGAGAAGTGCTTAGCTTTGGGTTCAATCTTGCAAAGTGTCCTTTCCCGATGTGATGAGGGGCAACAAGGCACGTATTGTATTGTTGCCATCGAGGATAACTAGATGGGGTTTTTATCATATTGCATGAATTTATCCCTCTACATCATGTCATCTTGCTTAAGGCGTTACTCTGTTTTCATGAACTTAATACCCTAGATGCATGCTGGATAGCGGTCCCGTGATGCCTATATACATGATCATACCTAGATATTCTCATAACTATGCTCAATTCTGTCAATTGCTCAACAGTAATTCGTTCACCCACCGTAAAATACTTATGCTCTTGAGAGAAGCCACTAGTGAAACCTATGGCCCCGGGTCTATCTTCATCATATTAATCTTCCAACACTAAGTTATTTCCTTTGCTTTTACTTTGCTTTTATTTTACTTTGCATCTTTATCACAAAAATACCAAAAATATTATCCTATCATATCTATCAGATCTCACTCTAAGTAAGTGACCATGAAGGGATTGACAACCCCTTATCGCGTTGGTTGCGAGGAGTTATTTGTTTTGTGTAGGTACAAGGGACTCGCGCGTAGCCTCCTACTGGATTGATACCTTGGTTCTCAAAAACTGAGGGAAATTCTTACGCTACTTTGTTGCATCATCCTTTCCTCTTCAAGGGAAAACCAATGCAGTGCTTAAGAGGTAGCATTATCCACCAACCCGTTCTGCGCGGCATGGTACTACCGCGCCAGGGCCGCGGTACTACCGCGGGGCCTTGCGGTACTACCGCCCGAGCAGCACAGACTTGGCCAGCCCAACCGCACTGAAGCGGAGAGCGGTAGAACCGCACGTGCGGTACTACCGCAAGGCAGGGAAGGTCCAGAGAACGGGAAGGCACAGACATAAAAATTACATCCGTAGCAACTTCCGCTGAGTTGGAGTCGATGCAAATATCCGACACGGTAGTATAGCAGGAGGAGCGGTACTACCACGCGGAAGCTGAGCCAGGCCAGGACACGCGGTACTATCGCACACAGGGCGTGGTACTACCGCGTAGGGCGCGGATGTAAAATTTTACATCCGCCCCTACTACCGCAGCGCAGCAGCACTTGGCCTGGGGGCCATGGTACTATAGCTCCCGAGGTGCGGTACTATCGTGGGCTCCTGCGGTACTACCGCACCGAGATCCGGTACTACCGCAAGTGCCTGCGGTACTACCGCTCTAGGGAGCAGTACTACCACAAGCCCAAGTTCAGCAACCAAGACAAAATGCATAGAGGATGAAACGGAGGATGATTCAAAGTGCCAAAGGAAAAGGCAGTGCAGAAGGGGTAGATGTGTACGTGATGATTCCACCCAAACCGTTCCAAAGGGACCCCCTCTTAATAGTACGGCTTTCCTACGACTCAAATCCACCGAAAAGAAACATAGAAAAACATCGTCTTCAATAGTCTTCGAGGGGCACCAAACCGTCCTGTGCCTAGTGACGAAATGTATGAAAAGCTGAAGGCACGTGATTAGTCCGCAAAAGCATTGTCATCAATCACCAAACATCTTAGGGATAAATTTGCCCTTACACGTGGGTCACTAGGGAACTGACACGTGTCCAACGGTCAGATTTCAAACACACGCGGCAGCTTGACTTGGGCTACAAGTAAAGCTAACTCATCCAGCTCTGGATAATATTTGCTCTCGTTGTCTTTGCTTGAAGACATAGGATTTGGTTGAGCATCACTTCAGTCACTCTGACTTTGTTCACTTGGACCCCACTTAACAGTGCGGTGGTTCCTATGACTCAACAAAGAAGAAAAGGAAACTACGAAACAACTATGTCTGTGCACTCCATAGTCTTCACATGAGTATCTTATCGAGTCATAATCTTCGTTGTGAGTATCTTCACATACCACCATTGTCTTCACACATTTTTAGGGTCATCTACGATAGGTAAACCGAATCAATGAGGGACTACAACATGTGTTATCCTGCAATTCTCACAAACACATTAGTCCCTAAACCAAGTTTGTCGTCAATACTCCAAAACCAACTAGGGGTGGCAGTAGATGGACTTACAATCTCCCCCTTTTTGGTGATTGATGACAAACTGGTTGAAGTTTTCAATGGGGATAAAAGTATGTGAAATTGTAAGGGTAAAGGCATTGTCCTCATAAGTAGCAAAAGGCTCCCCCTGAAGATGTGCATATAAGTAGTTTGCTCTTGAATGCAAATGCACATGGCGGGTTTTACTTGTGGAGATCCTCTTTAACCTATGAAGACAATTCATCATGCATAAAAGGATATAACAAAGATAATGACATGCATAATGAAAAATGGACATATGCGAAATGACTTCATGCGGAATTTATCATCGCATCACAGAATAGCAGAAAACGTAGCAGATGACCAACGAGTTTAAGTGTTACAACCAAAAGAACCAAATGTATCAAAAACAAGAGTTGTAACCACTTGGTAAAAAATTATAGCAACCACCCATATGGACCCGCTTGAAGACTATCAACTCATATTCTTCTCCCCCTTTTGTCAGTAATGACTGAGGGAGTCCCGGACTAGGGGGTGTTCGGATAGCCGAACTCTCACCATTGGCCGTACTCCTGGACTATGAAGATACAAGATTGAAGACTTCGTCCCGTGTCCGGATGGGACTTTCCTTGGCGTGGAAGGCAAGCTTGGCGTCTGGATATGTAGATCTCCTACCATTGTAACCGACTGTGTAACCCTAACCTATCCGGTGTCTATATAAACCGGAGGGTTTTAGTCCGTAGGACGAACAACAATCATACCATAGGCTAGCTTCTAGAGTTTAGCCTCCTTGATCTCGTGGTAGATCTACTCTTGTACTACCCATATCATCAATATTAATCAAGCAGGAGTAGGGTATTACCTCCATCGAGAGGGCCCAAACCTGGGTAAAAACATCATGTCCCTTGTCTCCTGTTACCATCCGCCTAGACGCACAGTTCGGGACCCCCTACCCGAGATCCGCCGGTTTTGACACCGACATTGGTGCTTTCATCGAGAGTTCCTCTGTGTCGCCGCCATCGTAGGATGCCCCATCTCGTCTTTAAAGGCGATACTATCGCCAAAGGAGCCTTGGCCGCTGAATGCACTCTTGACTAGGTGGTTTTCTTATGACCGCCAGTCCGGCCACCGCGCCGACGATGACCTCTCGAGTCATCGAAACCAATCTCCATGTTAGTTCGGAACTTGCCGAACAGTTTGATCCGATCGAGCTCTCCTCCGTAAACGAGCTCTTGGATCGCATCGCCGCCCTGGGAGTCACCACAGACTACGACCGGATCGGGCCTAAAACCGATATGAGAGAGATCAACTCTCCCCAGGCTACCCATCATGTTGCTGTGATAGAGGAGCAATGCTGCGATTCTTCTTGTATCTTAAGGACTAGCTACGTCCGGATTCCCGATCCCTCCATGCCGGATTCCCGCAGAGGGACGGATGTCGATCAAGCCCTGAACTTAAAGTCAGGTGGCGGGTTGGACTCATTGGATAACACTCCAAAATCCAAACTTCCGAGTTCAGAAACTTCTCGGCCCTTGAGTCCTAAATTGGACGGGGTTCCGGATCTAGTTCCACCCGCCCACCCAAACATTAGCGATCTCTCTCGAATTCGGCAAGAGCCCGCTGAAACAGTACATCATTACTGGGCCAGATTCCTCGTGGTTATGAACAGGATAAAGGACTGCCGAGAGGAGGACGCAATCCCAATTTTCCGCAATAATTGCACGGACAAGGGAATCCTAAACGCCATAAGTCGTCGCGAAATTACACGCTTTGCTGACTTGGTGACCATAGTACAAAAGTACTGTGCGATGGAAAGCGCCTGGAAAACCGAAAGTAAATTTTGGGATAATCCGGCCCCGAATACATCCCTAGTCTAAAACAAAAGGGTGCATCATTATCAAGCACCTGGGTTGAATAAAAAAAACCAAAAACCCCTAAAGGGTACGGAACTATACTGGAGGGTTAGCTAAACGGACCCTGCAAAATTCATAGCACGGAGGGTGCCACTCCAACTCATAGCCTTCGAGCATGTTGGATACTACGGCAGGTGGCCAAAAGTGGCAAAGAGCTTCTAGCTTCAGAATCCCAGCCCAGACAACACCAAAGACGGTGTTAATAGTCTTCGAGACTTTCGCATCAAATAACATGCGAAAACAAACACTCCGCAACCTTGTCAAAGTCTACCAAGTAGCAACAACAAATCCATGGAGTGACACGGCTATTACCTTTAATGCCAGTGACGAACCTAAATTCCGAACTGCCCGGGCACCAGCCGCATTGGTCCTCAGCCCGATAGTGGGCGGCTTCGCCTTACTAAGGTACTCATGGATGGCGGCAGCGGACTAAACCTCATCTATGAGGAAACCCTCCGAAAAATGGAAATAGACTGGAACCTCATTGAGCAAAGCAGCACAACCTTTAGAGGAATAATCCCTAGCCGGGAAGCATGTTGCACAGGAAAAATCACGCTGGACGTAGTGTTCGGCTCGCCGGACAATTACAGGTCCGAGGAGGTCACATTTCAAGTGGCCCCATTCAACAGCGGATATCATGCTTTATTAGGACGAGAGGCATTCACAATTTTTCAAGCTATACCCCATTATGGGTACATGAAGCTTAAAATTCCCGGTCCTAACGGAATCATCACTCTCGCTAGTGATCCGAACATAGCACTCCGTGCCGAAAACAAAACAGCCGCACTAGCCCTCGAGGCACTATCCGAAGCCCTAGCGGCCGAGGAACTCACCGCGATGAGCTCCACGGTGAACAAGGACGATGTGATACTTGATAAAAGATCCAAGTCCACCTCTTTTAAACCAGTGGATGAAATAGTCAAATTCCAAGTCCACCCAACGGACCCTGCAAAGACGGCCTCCATTGGGGCACAATTAAACCCTGATGTAGACGTCGCACTACGAGAATTTCTACAAGAAAACTGGGACATCTTTGCCTGGCACCCTTCAGACATGCCAGGAATCCCACGTCAGCTAGCCGAGCACAGCTTAAATATCCTAAAAGGATTCAAGCCAGTCAAACACGCTCTTCGACGCTTTTCCGAACCCCAGAGAGGCCATGGGAGAGGAGCTAGCCAAACTTTTAGAAGCCGGATTCATCAGAGATATAAAACATCTGGACTGGCTAGCAAACCTGGTGATGGTACCAAAGAAGGATAAATCCTGGCGCCTATGTGTTGATTTCAAAGACCTTAATAAGGCTTGCCCAAAGGATCCCTTCCCCCTCCCTCGAATTGATCAAATCATTGGCGCTACAGCAGGACACGACTCATTGTGCTTCCTCGACGCGTACTCCGGCTACCACCAAATCAAGATGGCGGAGCCAGACCAAGCTACAGCATTCATCACTCCATACGGCCCGTTTTGCTTCAACACAATGCCCTTTGGGCTCAAAAACGCCGGCGCAACATATTAGCGCATGATTCAGACATGTCTGGCAAACCAGATCGGCAAAACGGTGGAAGCATATGTACATGATGTGGTCGTCAAAACCAAGCACGTCGAAACTCTAGTAGACAACTTGAGGCTCACATTCGACAATCTTCGAAAATATGACATCAAGCTCAATCCGGAAAAATGCGTCTTCGGCATTCCAGCCGGAAAGCTCGTGGGCTTCATTGTGTCCGTTAGAGGAATTGAAGCAAACCCAGCCAAGATCCGAGCTCTGTCACAATTGGATATTCCAAAAGACCTCAAACAAATACTAAAATTGACGGGATGCGTAGCGGCTCTAAGCCGCTTTATTTCCCGTTTGAGGGAAAAGGCGTTACCCCTTTACCGCCTCCTCCGCCGCACCGAACACTTCGAGTGGAGGATGCCGCCACGGCCGGACTCGAAGAAACAAAGGCCATTTTGGCAACAAATCCGGTCCTGGCCGCGCCCAACATGGGCGAACCAATGCTATTATATATCGCCGCAACACATCAAGTTGTCGGTAGCGGTGCTCGTTGTCGAGCGAGAACGGACGGACACCGGTTCCTGTTCAAAACCGGTTTATTATGTGTCCACCGTCCTAACTCCATGCAAGTCCTGGTACCCACACTCTCAAAAGATAGCATACGCAGTGTTCATGGCATCCGGAAGCTGCGACACTACTTTCAAGAGTGTTCGATAATGGTAGCCTCGAAGTACCTCTTAACGACATTATAAACAACATGACGCGACGGGCCGGATTGCTAAATGGGCCATAGAGCTCCTTCCATTCGATATAACTTATAAGCCACGACGAGCTATTAAGTCGCAGGTTTTAGCCAACCGTGGCGAATGGATCAAGCCGAACTCCCTAAAGAGTACGGCGCATACTCCAATTGGATCATGCACTTTGACAGCTCTAAAATGTTGGCGGCACTGGGGCTAGCGTCGTCTGACGTCCCAAACCGGGACACTGTCCAATCGTCCTTCGGATAATGTATCACGGACTCCAACAACGCAGCGAATCTGAGGCCCTTCGCACGCGGCCTCCGGATGGCAGTCTCCATGGGCATTCAACGCCTAGAGGTGCGTGGGGATTCGAACCTCGCAATATCTCAAATAAACGGAGACTTTGATGCCAAAGATCCAAAAATGGCAGCATACCGCAATGCGGTCCTAAAAATGTCAGCACGGTTCGAAGGGCTCGAATTTCATCATATAGCCCGGATAACAACCGGTAGCGGATATATTGGCACACATCGGTGCAAAACGCGATGTCGTACCTCCCAACATCTTCTGGAATGGCTGTTCAAGCCATCCGCATTACTATGGGAAGAGTCCGCAATAACAATCCGGACCCAACCGCACCGCCTCGACGCCAACACTGTGACACAACCGGAGGCTCTGCCCCCGAGATAACACCCTCCGCTCATGAAATAATGGCGGTTATCGCCCCGTGGACGGAACCATTCCTAGCCTACCTAACTAGGCAGGAACTCCCCGAAGACCAAAATGAGGCTCGCTGCATAGTACGGCGATCTAAAGCCTATAGATTCCATGAGGGAGAGCTTTATAAGAAAAGCACTACCGGAGTCCTCCAAAGGTGTATCTCCGAAGAGGAAGGGAGAAACCTCCTGGCTGAAATTATGCCGGACTGGGTGGGCACCACGCCGCAGCCCGGGCCCTTGTAGGCAAGGCCTTCCGTATAGGATTTTATTGGCCAACGGCCCGGGCAGATGCGCAGGACTTAGTCCAACAATGCGTCGGTTGCCAGCTTTTTGCTAACCAAAGCCACATGCCACCCTCCGCCCTTAAAACTATACCCATCACCTGGCCGTTCGTCATGCAGGGGGCTTGACATGGTTGGACCCCTTAAGGGAGGAACCCACAAGCAAAAATACCTATTGGTCATGGTGGATAAATTCACCAAATGGATAGAGGCCAAGCACTGTAAAACGGCGAATCCGGACCGGTGATAGACTTCATATCAGGGGTAGTGCACCGTTACGGTGTCCCTCACGATTATCATCGCGATAATGGCACCAACTTCACGGCCGATGAGGTCAAATTATGGTGCAAAAACATGGGCAACAAGCTCGACACGCCTCGCCTATCACCCTCACACCAACGGCCAAGTCGAGCAGGCGAATGGTCTAATCATGAGCGGCATTAAACCCAGACTAGTGCGGTCCCTCAAGGAATCTAACACGCCTTTGGGTTGAGGAGCTCGACTCCGTACTCTGGGGGCTGCGGACCACGCCGAATCGTACTACCGGATTCACACCATTCTTCATGGTGTACGGCGCAGAGGCAGTCTTGCCCCGCAACATAATACATGACTCACCTCGCGTGCGCATGTATGAAGAAAGAGAAGCCGAGCTTGATCCGCAGGACAGTTTGGACGCATTGGAGGAGGATCGCGATGTGGCAAAAGCTCGTTCTGCATTCTATCAACAGCAGGCTCGAAGATATCAAAGCAGGGAAGTACGGGCCAAAGCCTATAACGTTGGCGAACTAGTTCTAGGTCTGCCGGACAAGAAAAAGGACAAACTCATGCCCAAATGGGAAGGTCCCTTCATCATCGACCAGGTCCTGACAGGCGGAGCATACCGTCTGCGAAACGCATCGAATAACCGACTCGAGCCGAACCCATGGAACGCAGCCCGTCTACGAAGATTCTACGCCTAAGTGCTGGACTCCAAGTTCGTCTCCTTCCTCCGTCCACATTTTCTATTTTTGCTGTCTTTTATTTCTCTCCTCCCTTCTTCTTCTTCTTGAAGCCTCTAGAGGCTCGTTTGCGCTTTTTTCAAGACACTTGACGCGCTGTCCGCGCTCATTATACCTGGGGGCTTCTTTAACAGAAGCTTATTTATACGGGCTTCATGCCCAACACATGCGTTAAACTTCTGCATGTACCTTTTATTCACCATTATATGCATCGATATGACTTAAGTTTTGGCCAAGCTGGGTTGCACGGCTCCATGCTTACCCCTACGTTCCCGATTGTTCGGCTAGGTGGTAAAGGGAGCACCTCTGCAATTATTCTTGACGGGTCAGCCGAATGTGTACCTCGGTGGGTGAAGCCGAAGCGGCGTTCTTAAGGGAATATTCGGTCGGTGAACTGAAAGATGATTTTAACTATTTACCCATCTGCCCCGGATGATTTTCTCGCTTTCATAGCAGCTTTGACATGCACTTTAGGGCATGCATCCAGCGAAAGGAACCCTTAACGGAACTATTCTCCCGGAAGATGTTTCTTACTACCCATGTAATATAACATAACTAGTTGGGCACTTGTCTGATACAGCAACAATGACCCCTACGCCTTGTCTCCATGCATACCCCGGTTCTTATATAACCACGAAGGTATTCGGACACACTCCGGACTATTGGGTCCTGAGGTTGAAGCGAAAAGGTCCGCTACGACAAACGATCTACAATCCGGCTAGAAGACATTTTTTTCATGTCATATTTTTACATAGTCAACTCGACTCACTGTATTCCTGCTCAATGCCATCTAATAGGCTATCTAATTTACAATCTTGTTGGGAATACTTGGCGGCCAATTCTACTTGGCCGTACACTAAGTTTACAGGGATCTCCATCTCATCAGGCCCCACAGGTCTGACCTCGGCCATGTGGTTTGGGTCAGCCTTCGTGTACCGCGTCTTTACCATGGCACGAGCCTCCTGGCGCCTTTGACGGCAGGCCGATATCTTCCATAGTCGGAAGCGCCGCGTGCTCCTTGAAGCCGCTCTGCTAACTCCCCAATGCCTTCGGGCAGGGAGATAGATGGCCACAAGGCTGGCCGATGCCTTTCATCACCTGCCGGACCGTTCGTGCAGGTAGCCGACGCATTCGGGAAGAAGATCACCAAGAACTGGGCATCTCCTCCTCGGGGCGACACTGTGAGCAAACCTACATACATGTTTATGTTAGTGGCCTTCCTCGCCGAACTCTTTCCAAAGTTCGCTCAAGCACTCTTGAAAATGCCGCGAAGCCGCCGATTCTCCTTTACTGGTCGGACAACCGGGCACGAACATCCTTTAGTTCCTCACCCAGCTTGGTGTTGGCGTCTTGGAGGTTATTTTTCTCCCGCCGCACCTCGTAAGCATGCTCGCCGCCTTTTGTGGCGCAAGAGCTGCTGCTTGTCCGGATCTAGTCCGGCGCCATCTGCAATATTTTTGTCGGTTACAAACCCGCCGCACTTCATAAACTATTTTTAAAGCGTATATTACTAGTGGGGGTCTCTGCGGCTCCCCCTGTAGCGGCTAGTGCGGCCTCAAGTTGGGCCTTGCATTCTTCAAGCTCCTGGGACAGTCGGGTATTCTTTTACAGAAGATCCTGCATAACAAATGATCCTTAAATCAGTTATTCTAACTATTTTAAGTCTCGGGGCTACTGGCATATATAACTATCAAATTTCCTTACCCGTATGTCCTTCACATACTGCTCCGTGGCTCTGGCTAGACCATCTTGAGCGGCACGGAGGTGCGCATCTCCCGAATCGAAGGCATTCAAGGCCTCCTAGGAGAAACATGCGTCACGAAGAACTGTCCGGCGGCGCCTGTGATTCAAGGCGCTCTCCACCTCGGAGTTGGTGGCGGACAACCTGTCGGCATCCTCTGTCGGAGGAGCATCCGACGCACGTCTCGTGCTCGCCTCAGCCTCCGGACCCGGCTTTGAAGCCTGGCCGGTGAAGGTTCGATTGGCAACATCTTCGGACTCAGTCCGGCGAACGCTCTTTTTCCTGAAAAGAGCACCAGCGTTAGTACGCCTTCCAGGAATCAATCCTGTGAGTATGGTGACACGCCATACCATTGCGGCGGAGTTTCGATCCGGACCGCACTTCTTTCTAGCCTGCGGGGCCGCACTGCCCTTTGTTGGTCAGCCGCCGCGGGCTCGGCTTCCTGCCTCGAAGGTACCCCCTGCGAAGCTCCATTGGTATACGGTGATCAAAAATAGGCATGGATGGGTCATTATCAGGGTTTTGGGATCTCGGTCTCAGTTACCTATGAGGCTGGAAGTATTCCGGAGTAATCAGCCGTAATGGCAACCAAAGCATTGTCGATGCTAAGTTGGTGGAATACCCCATCAATCAACTCCACCTTTATATCTGGATCCTCTTCGGAGGTCGGATCGAGGGACCGTTCCGGATCCTCGGGTTGTTGGGGCGGGCTGTGTATCTTCTCCACAGTCCGGCGCAGCTCCTGCGCAGAAACCACGAAATGAGATATTTAACCATGGGAACATGGATCGGACAGGTCACAAAGATGTTTGCTTATCCAGCTTCGAGGATTATTCGAAGAAAACTCCTTTAGTGGATTGACACGGAGGAAATCCTCCTCCTCCCCTTTATACATGGCGTACAAGATCTTCACCAGTTCGGTGATCGATCCTGCCCTTTGCGGCCATGGCGGGTGGCATCGTCCTCCCGTTGAAGTCCCACATGGGGTGGCCTCGTATTGGAGCGGTTGCACTCCCCTCATAATGCAGATTGCCATGACTCCTATCATGGTCAATCCGGCATGAGCCAGTAACCTTATTCGGCTCATCAAATAAAGGACATCCCGGTCATCTTCTCTCCGGGGGCTCCGAGGGCGCCAGCTTAGGCGCTTCTTCAGAGGAGCATTGCTGAACTCCGGAAGGCTGATTCGAACAGGATCCGGCAGCGAGACGTCCTCCATGTAAAACAATTCCAAAGGCCAGTCTTCGGACGCCTTCTTTGGGGTTCCGGATAGGTATCCGGTCCCGGCGATGCGCCATAGCTCGGCTCCGCCCACTTGATATATTGACCCCTCATGAGAACGGGGTACTAGGCAGAATATTCTCTTCCACAGCCCGAAATGAGCCTCGACGCCCAAAAATAGTTCGCAAAGGGCCACGAAGCCCGCGATGTGCAAGATGGAGGCAGGAGTAAGATGGTGCAACTGGAGGCCGTAGAACTCCAGGAGCCCCCGGAGAAACGGATGGATTGGAAATCCGAGTCCTCTTACTAGATAAGAGATGAAGCATACCCGCTCTCCTTTAGAGGGATCGGGGACGCTCTCCGCTTGCTTTCCGCCCTTGTAGGTGGCAAGTCCGGCTCGAACTGGGACCATGAAGGCCGGGGAAAAATCCCTTGGCTTGGAGTATAACTAGCTCGCTATGCGGACCGAGCATCTCTCCCAATTTCTGGCCGAGGGCTGGAGCGAGAGGAGGAGCCAGCCGTCGGCCCATGATGGAATGGGCTTTGGTCAGAGGCGCTCCGATGAAAGCTCGCAAAGGGGGGATGGTGTGACACAGATCTAGATCCTTTCCCCTTTTATAGGTGGCTCATTTGCGTGGCTAGGGGGGTAATTGTAAAAATACCTGGCTTTTCGCATTCGTTCAAACACGTGGAAGATGGCCATTATTGGGCGTAGAAGCCGAGGAGCGCAGCATTTATCAGAAGCCGGACACTATTCGACAAGTATATGGAATTTGGAGAAGAGCCCGCCTCGCAATGCCGAAGACAATCAACGCGCCGGACTCATCGTCATTGAAGCCTGGTTCGGGGGCTACTGAGGGAGTCCGGATTAGGGGCCGGATAGCTGAACTCTCACCGTTGGCCGTACTCCTGGACTATGAAGATACAAGATTGAAGACTTCGTCCCGTGTCCGGATGGGACTTTCCTTGGCGTGGAAGGAAAGCTTGGCGATACGGATATGTAGATCTCCTACCATTGTAACCGACTCTGTGTAACCCTAACCTATCCGGCGTCTATATAAACTGGAGGGTTTTAGTCCGTAGGACGAACAACAATCATACCATAGGCTAGCTTCTAGGGTTTAGCCTCCTTAATCTCGTGGTAGATCTACTCTTGTACTACCCATATCATCAATATTAATCAAGCAGGAGTAGGGTATTACCTCCATCGAGAGGGCCCGAACCTGGGTAAAAACATCGTGTCCCTTGTCTCCTGTTACCATCCACCTAGATGCACAGTTCGGGACCCCCTACCCGAGATCCGCCGGTTTTGACACCGACAATGACCAAAAAGGTTTGAAGACATAGAGCATCTACTCGTTCCCATCCGGAGTAGATGAAGGTGCAGGGTCGACGTTGGAGTCCGGTGGTGCAGAAGGGGCACAGTGCGATGTCGAGACGCGGCGAAGTCATGGTTGGTGAAGTGGCATCTTCTTCTTCATCGACGACTCTCGCAACAATAGTTGCAGCCGAAGATGAATACTCCGAGTCTTCTAAGGAAGGAGTACGACACAAGACGGCATTCCGGGGAGGCGTGGAATCAAACTTGTAGCGCTCTGTGAAGCCATCTTCGCGAAGATCGTCTTCGGAGCTTAGCAATGTCAGACTCTTCCAGGACCTCCGACAGGCTTCATGTGATACGTATGCATTCTTGGTGGCAAGATTGCGAATGCGATTAACATCCACCAAGAGGCTCTGCATTTGATGCTTCAGCCAGTCATGGTGCTTATCCTGTTTCTGATGCAAGGCCACAAGAAGCTCTCGGTCATTGAGTACACAAGATCGCTCGAGGCCTTTGAGCAATGGTGCTTTCAGTGGCTTCAGTAGTTGCACGATGAGGTGCACGTGTATTTCCAGCCAGAGGATAAACACGAGTTGCAGCAAGAACTCCTTCAATTGGTTGCGAGAAGCTTTGGCGATCAACATTATGAAGATAAAGTGGCTCCTTGGCAGGTTCAGGGTAGATGGCTTTGACAGACATATCAACCTCAGGCAAGAAGATAAGATGGTTGTGCGCAGAGGGCTGATAGTTGACAGAAGAGTGAAGCTTGACTAAGCGCATCACCCATGGAGCATAAAAACTTCAAGCCAAATAGATCAATTCCAGATGCAGCAAGTTGCCTGATGAAGAAATCGTGAGCATTGAAGCTGATGCCATTGAGAATATAGAACACCAATGTCTTCATCGTACCTTCAAGCTTGACAGCAGGAGAATGTCCTTTGACGGGCCATAGAGTTCGCCTTACAATGTGATAAATGGTACAGGGCAGATACTCGAGGTCTTCGACAAAGAATTCCTTAGGATATTCAGCATCTTGTATGTGGGCTTCATCATGCCGAGCATCCGACTCATGTTGGGCTCAGCTTCAAATATGCTCTCCAATGCATTCCTATGTAGTCGACAACCAGGTTCATAGAGTTCACTGCAAGGTGGAAGTAAACTCAATGATATCTTGAGCTTTGGCTTCATGGTGCACATCACCTGTCATCCACTCAAGGACCCAAGTCTTCGAATCCCTGTTGTAGCCACGAATGTGAAGAGTGGCATAGAATTGCAGCAGAAGCTCCTCATTCCAATGTTCTTTGTCAGTTATGAACTGTAGAAGGCCAACATCTCTGAAACAGTCTAGAGCTTCTTCCAAGCAGGGTAGACCAGCAATGACTTCACAATCCAGACGCATGTGAGGAAAGATTCGCCCTTGATTGTATAAGATACATGAGTAATAACTGCGCTGCTGATAGCTCCAGAAGCGATCAGATGAGATCTTTGGCTTTGTGTATGGGATCTTGGCACTGTCAAAGAAAGTGTCGTGTGCCCTGAAGCTGTTTATATAGAACGATCCTGGCGATGTTGCAGCATCGGGAAATCTTGGCAGTCTTGGCTTTGGCTTCTGAACCTGAGGCCTTTGCTCCACATGGTAGTCAAATTGTGGTCCGGGGGCAGTGGGAGGAACCATAACAGGCCATCGGACAGTGACAAGTTGGCTGCCATCATATGCCCGCTCAATAGTGTGAGGCCATGGGGGTGGAACAACAGCATCGGCATTGACTGGGGCTTCAGGTTGCACACTAGTTTCAGGCGCAACATTAGCTTTAGGCGCCACAATGTCTTCAGCCATGACAACATCATTGGCTTCAGCAGTGGTGTTTGTGGCCGCCTCAATGTTTTCAACCTCCTCTTCAGTAGTAGGAGGGTCGAGTATTGATACGTTCTCCTCGAGAACAACTTCTTGAGTGACTGGGGGTGTGGCAGCTCTTTCTTCTTCTTGACGCAGTTCTTGATTGTCATTGGCTGATGCAGCCGGAATGTCTTTAGCAGCTTTTGCTTCGGACTCGGAGACATTTGCAGTGGGAGTGGCTTCAGGAAACACTTGGCGTGCTACTGAGCTTTGTTGCACTTCTCCCTCTGGAATGCTCGACATGGCGACCTATGGCCTAGGGCCTTTGCAAAGCCTGTGGAAAGCTGGCGACGCCTGTGGTGAGGGAGTGGTCTACACCATGTAATTGTCATCGTCAAGCACCGGAGTGGTGACTTGAGGTGGGGGAGTACTGGGGGTGTCATCTTGACGTGGTGTGTCTTTTTGAGGGTTATCAGCCCACGATGCATCCTGAGCAATTGGCGTCAAAGGACGACCAATGTTGATGAGTTCGTTATTCGTGAGAATAGGCGATGATACCAGTTGGTGCTCGATCTGAGGAAGGACTTCATCATCTCCTACATTGTCGCCACGACCAATGTCTTCAGCTGTGGTGGGGTCGACAGCTGGAACTTCTTCATCTTCAGGAGCCTCTGTGAAAGCAGGCTCGTGAACTACAAGTTGATGCTCTTGGTTGCTGGAGGCAGGACGAGCAACTGAGATGGGATCGACAACAAATGGCTCTGTGGCAGCAGCACGCTCTTTCCGCGAAGACATTGTCTTCGGCTTCTTCGTTGATGGAGCACCATCAGAGGCATTCTTGTGCTTGCGCTTCTTGGCTTCGGCCTCAGCTGCCCTTGTATTCTTCAGTTCTGAAGCTGCTAAGGGGACCTTGGGCTTCGAGCCTGTCATGCTGGCAGGGTAGACAATGCGAGGTGCGTCCTGCCTTAATGCTTTAGCTTGGGCCGCAGCAGGCTTCTTCTTCTGTTTGGCAGCCATCTTGGGGTCGATGCCAGGACGCCCAAGAGCCTTTCGCTTCTCTGCCTCATTGTGACATGAACACATTTAGCAGTGAAGTATTTCATCCACTCTCTTGAACCTTTGGCTTCCTTACGCTTCTTGTGAAACTCTTCCTTGAGGTCATGCAGCATCTGCTTGAAGCTTTGAACATCAGCCACACTGAGCTTGGCCATGTTCTTCTTGAATTGAGCCTTTTCATAATTGATTTTGTTCTTCAGCTAGACGATCTTCTGAGCCAGAGCCAGCTCATTAGCAATGGCTCCATGGAATGTGACGATTATGTCCACCGGGAGCTGAAGATCATCAATGCTGAGGCTCGAATTGTCAAACCACTCATCAATGAAATTATTCAGAATATCCACATCAAAGTGGGGCAGATCGTTGAAAATTTCCGCATCTTGCTTGCTCTTGATTAGGAGCTCAAGAGCATCATCACCAAGATCTTCATCGCTGGACAGATCGATGGTGGCATCCTCATTCCGCAGAACGGCAACAGGGGTCAGTTCTTGCGCAGAACTCTTGATGAGCTTCTTCTTCTGCTTGGACTTCTCTATTTTCTTGGAGACACGAGAGAGATCTTCAGATTGCACACTGGCTTCAGGACGTGCAGCGGCCAATGGCTTCGCACGTGAGGCTTTTGGTGTGGCAGAGGGCTTTGAAGCCTTTGATTTGTTCTGCTTCTGTGGCTTAGGAGGAGCTGGCACTTCATCAGAATCTGCGTCATCAGCTGAGTGATCCATGGCGGCCCCCTGAACTGCTATGTGAGTGATGAGGCCTTCGAGGTTATAAAACGGGCCTACGATGTTTGGATTGGCATCACGGGTGCCATCATCCCTTGGAGCAGATGGACCAGGGTTGAAGTCGAGTCCAAATGCTTTCTTGTTCTTCAGAGCAGAATCCTTTGCAAACTTATAGTTACGCTTGAACAGGTTGTCGTCGCGACACCATAATAGAGAAGATGGTCGGCATTCTCTGGATGTGGTCCTCGGACCATGCAAGGATAGAAGCCTTGAGCAATGGCTTCAGACCGCGACTTGGGCAGTAGACCTCTGTATATAATATCTCCCCATGGTTGCTTGATAGCATTCTTTTCAGCATACTCAGCGGTGACAAATTTGTACTTGAACCATTCCTCTGTCCAAAATCTTCGAATCCATTGGATTCGAGTCTTGCGCTGATTGTAATTCTCTTCAGGATCTGTCTTGTACATTTCAAAAAGATCTGGTGGAAAATCCTTGGCTGTATCCCCACGGCGCTGCCTGCCGCCCTTTCTTACTGACTTGTCAGTAGCCATGATGTTCAGACTGAAAGGCTTCAATATTGTGAATGGCTTCCTCTTGCTAGTCAGACAAGAACTAGCTTCAGGAGAATTGATGTGTCGTTGTAAGAATTCTACAAATGAATGCATACTATGAGAACCAAAGGATTCGCCCACGGACATGTACCTGTGACAACATTAGAGGTGCGAGGGAAGGGAAGAGGTCATATGCATTCTCAGAAGATTTTGAAGATAAATTAGTTTGAAGACATTGACCTCATAGCGCGAAGACATTCACTTATTTGGTGAGAGTCGGTTCCAGATTTGTACAGATCCAAGAATAAGTACAAGCGAGGAATCTAACTAGTTGTGAAGCGTAAGTGAATATAGTTGGCAAGATATGAGATGCAGAAGAAGACAGATCCAGTTTTGGAAGTTAAGAAAACACTTTTGGTTAAAGTGGATGGATCTGATAGATCAAAAAGGTAGTAAAAAGTAAGATTTAATTACCGCACAAAGAACTGCAAGACGAAGTTGAGAGGGAGGACGAGCAGTTCAATCTCCCGCACCCTAACTCGGCGGCGGAAGACACCTACAGCGGCAGTGGAGAGGACGAGGTCCGCGACCGGCGTGAGGACGACGTCGAAGAAGTTGCGGCAGCTAAGCGCTTCGTCTCCGGCGTCGACGTGAGCTAGCGGAGGCGCTAGGGTTTGTGCGAGGTGGCGAGGTGGAAGAAGAGATTGTGACCACGGTGAGTTGAGTATTTATAAGGAAAGGGACATCACAGCGTAATTACACAGGTGCCCCTGGCGGTTCACATCTAAAGGACACGTGGCAAGCATGCAACATATTGGAAGTTGTTCCATGTTCCCACGCATGCCTAGAATGTCGGGTGGTCGTTCCGGCTTCTCCGGGTTCCAGGCAATGATGATTTAGCATTAAAACAGATTCAACTTTTGTCTCTGTATCTTCTGCTGACAAGGACGTAGAGAAGACATTTGACAGTTTCAATAGAATGCATATGATTTAGGTAGATAGAATCTGAGGTAGAAGCATAGAAGGGGTTAGGGTCCGATCACATTCACTTAGATAAAAAAAATCAAACAAGAAGACATAGCTATAAGTGAATCTTTGTAGAGGACAGAACACAAATATATGAATATATCAGTATTAGACTAAATCAACATTGCGAAGATAAACGCAAAAGAAAATCAATGTTGAAGGCAAACCAAATGCGAAGACTCTGCAAATGTGACGCCAAATGAAACACTTCAAACAAAAGTTTGGTGGTGGCGTTACCCACCGTATAGGAAGTATTAGACCCAGACACGGCGCAAAATTATCGTGGCGCTCCGAAGTCATATTCCGCATTAATGTATTCACACTTAGAGCGTATGTCTTCATTGGTGAAGATATACTTTACTTTGTGTGTTGTACATCTAAGTCATCAACATGCATAAGCATTAGGATGTGTGTCCAATCACAGGACATTCGAGGATCTAAGATATTTAGCTCACACCGCAACTTGCAAAACCTTTTCTCATCCAAGGGCTTTGTGAAGATATCTGCCAATTTCTCTTCAGTGTTGACGTGAATGATATCAATATCTTCCTTCATGACATGATCTCTAAGAAAGTGATGACAGATTTCAATGTGCTTTGTCTTCAAGTGCTGAACTGGGTTATTAGCAATTTTGATGGCGCTTTCATTGTCGCAGTAGAGTGGCACTTGCTTTAGATGAATGCCATAGTCCTTGAGAGTTTGCTTCGTCCAAAGAAGCCGAGCGCGACAAGATCCAGCAGCAATGTATTCAGATTCAGCAGTGGAGAGCGACACACAGTTCTGCTTGCTTGAAGACCAACAGACAAGAGATCGTCCAAGAAAGTGACATGTTCCTGATGTAGACTTGCGATCAACCTTGTCACCAACATAATCAGCATCTGAGAATCCAACTAGATCAAAAT
This sequence comes from Aegilops bicornis, assembly GCA_021605145.1. Taxonomy (NCBI): domain Eukaryota; kingdom Viridiplantae; phylum Streptophyta; class Magnoliopsida; order Poales; family Poaceae; genus Aegilops; species Aegilops bicornis. The sequence continues at coordinate 180,880,580 of CM038669.1, forward strand.
CTGAGCCCTTTGGATACCATAATCCTAGTGTTGGGGTGTAAGCCAAATATCAAAGAATTCGCTTCATAGCTAAGTGATGCGATTCCTTTGGTGCCGCTTGGAATCAGGCACACATGCAAATGCTAATCATGATATCTGGCCTAGATGCACATAAATAGAGTAAAGAACCAATCAGGGAGCGGTGTACCTTTTGATCGAACTCTTTACCATTGTCGTCGGGGCCCAGATGACTTTTGGTTGGCATTGGCGTTGAGTAACCTTTGTAGTCTTGCGTTCCAAACTTCTTCAGGCAATCTTTGAGATACTTCTCTTGAGAAATGAAGATATCATTTCTCTGCTGTCGAATTTGAAGACCAAGGAAGAACTTTAGCTCACCCATCATGGACATCTGATATTTCTCTTGCATCATGTGCCCAAACTCATCACTGTATCTTTTGTCAGTGCAGCTGAAGATAATGTCATCCACATAGATCTGGCACACAAACAGTTCACCATCGTATGTCTTCGTGAAGAGAGTGGGATCCAGGGAACCAGGTTTGAAGCCTTTGCTCTCCAGGAAGTCTTTGAGTGTGTCATACCAAGCACGAGGGGCTTGTTTGAGGCCATATAGTGCCTTGTTGAGCTTGTATAGCATATCAGGATGTTTTGGATCTTCAAAGCCAGGTGGTTGTGCAACATACATTTCTTCTTCAATCTTGCCGTTGAGAAAGGCACTCTTCACATCCATTTGATACAGAAGTATGTTGTGATGGTTGACATAGGCTAGCAGTATGCGTATGGCTTCAAGCCTAGCCACTGGAGCAAACATTTCATCGAAGTCAATTCCTTCAATTTGAGTGTATCCTTGAGCAACGAGACGAGCCTTGTTTCTGACAACTTGACCATTCTCATCTTGTTTGTTGCGATAGATCCATTTGGTGCCAATGATATTGTGCTTGCGAGGGTCAGGACGCTTGACTAATTCCCACACATTATTCAGCTCAAATTGTTGAAGCTCTTCTTTTATAGCTTGAATCCATTCAGGTTCCATGAAGGCTTCGGCAACTTTCTTGGGTTCAGATATAGAGACAAATGCAAAGTGCCCACAGAAATTTGCTAGCTGAGTTGCTTTTGGACGAGTGAGTGGACCAGGTGCATTGATGATACAAATTATCTTCTCAATATGTACTTCATTTGCAACACGAGGATGAACTAGACGAATATTTTGCTCTTGTTGACCATTGTCTTCTTCTTCCGCATTGGCTTCAGGCTGAGCAGTGTCTTCAGGTTGGTTTGGTGCAGTAATGATAAGTTCTTCTTCAGCCTGTGCCTCTGAAGGTATGATTTCTCCAGTTCCCATAAGCTTAATAGATTCACTAGGAGGGACTTCATCTAGCACATTTGGCAGGTGCTCTCTTTGCGAGCCGTTAGTCTCATCAAACGCACGTCCGCGGTTTCAACCACTTTATAGTGAAAGAGGTTGAAGACTCTGTAGGAGTGCGAATCCTTTCCGTAACCAAGCATAAAACCTTCATGTGCTTTCGGTGCAAATTTTGAAGTGTGATGTGGATCCTTGATCCAGCACCTAGCACCAAATACTCTGAAGTAACTAACATTTGGCTTCTTACCAGTTAGGAGCTCATAGGATGTATTCTTCTGAAGCTTGTGAAGATAAACACGGTTGATGATGTGGCATGCAGTATCAATGGCTTCAGGCCAGAACTTCCTTGGAGTCTTGTACTAATCAAGCATCGTCCGAGCCATCTCAATGAGTGTCCTGTTCTTGCGCTCCACAATGCCATTCTGCTGAGGTGTGTATGGAGCAGAGAACTCATGAGTGATGCCCAATTTATCAAGATAAGTGTCGAGGCCGTTGATCTTGAACTCTGTGCTGTTGTCACTTCTGATGTGCTTGATCTTCATGCCATAGTTCGTCATGGCACGGTTGGCAAACCGTCTGAAGACATCCTGCACTTCATTCTTGTAGAGGATTATATGCACCCATGTATATCTTGAATAATCATCAACAATGACGAAGCCATAGAGACATGCAGAGGTAGTAAGAGTAGAGTAATGAGTAGGGCCAAATAAGTCCATGTGAAGCAGATCGAAGGGTTGAGATGTAGTCATGATTGTCTTTGAGGGGTGCTTGGCCCTTGTCATCTCTCCAGCTTCGCAGGCACCACACAGGTGATCCTTCGATGCCTACAACATGTTTCTTCTTCGCGAGCGTGTACAAGTTCCTCATGCCAGCATGCCCTAGCCTCCGATGCCAGAGCCAGCACTCTGAAGCTTTTGCTAGAATACATACGGCCATCTGTGGACCTGCTGAGAAATCTACCATATATAGGTCGTCTTTTCGATACCCTTCAAAGACTAGAGATTTGTCATATTCCATTAAGACAAGGCAATGATATTTTCCAAATATCACAATCATGTTCAAATCACAAAGCATTGAGAAATACATTAAGTTGAAACCAAGGGATTCAACAAGCATCACTTTATCCATGTGCTGATCCTTTGAGATTGCAACTCTACCTAGACCCAATACCTTGCTTTTACCAAAGGTCGAAAATGTGATGTGACTCTTGTCGATGGACGTAAGGTTGAGTCGAAGAAGACTTGATCACCGGTCATGTGATTAGTGCATCCACTGTCCATAATCCATTCTGAAGCATGTGGTGTCATACCCTACAGTGCAGTTAGGGGGATAGGCTTCACCAAGGGTATTGTGAAGCATAAACATTTGACGAACAAGCGGATTATCAAAGCTAAGATCCAAGTTAGGACTGATAGGATGATAGGAAAGTGATTCAGGAACAAAATACATAGTAAGACCATTTGGGCATTTTATCTTGCGCCCCACAAGATGTTTTAGGTCCCCAGCAATAGCATCAGACGCCTTTGATTTCCGGCTAGAGACCTTTCCTTGCAAAAAAGAGTTAAGTTTTCTTAACCACCCACATTTTCAGGGGAGCAATGAGTCTAAGTGCAGCATCTGAGAACTTTGGCTTTGGAGCCCTAGCAAATAGCCTTGCAGGAGGTGAATAATACTCATAAGAATAAGCAGAATAGTTCTTGGTCTTATGAACATAGAGGTTTGAAGAAACACGCTCATATTCACAAGTCTGAGTATGATTTCTCTGCAAAACATTGGCGTTAGGGTGACTCCGTGAGTCCTCCGTCAGATGAAGCCTTTGGACCATATGAAGCCTTTGGTCTAGGGTTTGTCTTCTTCCCAGGTGGTGTCATGATGACATTCACCTGAAGGTTCTCAAGACAACTCTTGGGCACCCAGATCCTCTTCAAAGGTGGTCCATTCCTGCAGTTAGTACCAATATACCTGGCAAACACTTCACCATTCTGATTCTTAGGCAGTTTATAGTTTGCATCAAAGGATTCATCAATGATAATCAGGTTAGCACAAGTGAAGCCAGATAAGGTGGATGGATCCACTGAAGGTCCATTTGCAGCAACCCATGTGGTTTTGGGATACTGCTCAGGCTTCCAGTAAGAACCATCAACATTCATTTTCCGCTCGAACCCAACACCCTCTTTCCTAGGGTTTCGGTTCAGAATCTGCTTTTTGAGGACATCACATAGTGTCTGATGTCCTTTGAGACTTTTGTACATCCCTATCTCAAGCAATGTCTTCAACCTAGCATTCTCATCAGCAATAGTAGTGGCATCCTCAGCAGAGGGGTTAGTTACCACATCAGCAGTTGAAGATATTGCAAACAGAGTAGCAAGAGAACATTCAAAGAATGAGAGGTAGCGTTATCACGCTCAAGGCATTTTAGACATGGTGGTTCAAATCCTTCCTGAGCAGGACTGATCTGTTGAGCGTGAAGTGACTCGTTCTCTTTTTGAAGATCTTCATGAGCCGCTCTCAATTTCTCAAGGTCTTGCTTCCTTTGAAGATAATCGTAGGAAAGCTTTTCATGAGTTGTTGAGAGTGTTTCATGACGACTTTCAAGTTCCTCGTACTTAACATGAAGATTTTTGATGTCTTCAATTAAGGACTAAGATCGGGTCATTTCCGCGTCCAACAAGTCATTGCTTTTGTCTAACAATTTTTGAATATGTTCCATAGCTTTCTGTTGTTCAGTTGCAATTTTAGCAACAGTTTTGTAGCTAGGTTTAGATTCACAATCAGAGTCATCTTCACCTGATGTTTGAAAGTAAGCGTCGCATGAGTTTACCTTCGCACCGCGTGCCATGAAGCAGTAGGTGGGAGCAGAGTCATCCTTGTCATTAGCATCAGCGTTGGTGACGGAGCCATTGTCTTCAGTGTTGAAGATAGACTTGGTAGGCTATAGCTAGAGCTAGACTTGTAACGCCAGAGTCAGACTCCTCCTCAAACTCCACCTCTGCCTCCTCAGAAGCAGACTCCTCCTCTGAATCCATCTCCTTGCCAACGAAAGCATGAGCCTTGCCAGATGAGCTCTTCTTGTGTGATGAAGACTTGAACGAAGACTTGGAAGAAGACTTAGAGGATTTCTTCTTCTTCTTGTCATCAGAATCATATTCCTTGCTCTTCTTCTTCTTGTTGTTCTCATTGTCCCACTATGGACACTCAGAGATGTAGTGACCAGGTTTCTTGCACTTGTGGCATGTTCTCTTATTGTGGTCATGAGTGGAACCTTCATCATTTCTCGAGCTGGATCTTGAAATCTTTCTGAAGCCTTTCTTCTTGGTGAATTTCTGGAACTTCTTCACAAGCATAGCAAGCTCCTTTCCAATGTCTTCAGGATCCCTAGAACTGCAGTTAGATTCTTCTTCAGATGCGGAAACAACCTTTGCCTTCAAAGCACGAGTACGGCCATAGCTGGGACCATAGATATCTCTTTTCTCAGATAACTGGAACTCATGTGTGTTGAGCCTCCCAGTATGTCAGACGGATCGAGAGTCTTGAAGTCAGGGCATTCTTGAATCATCCGGGAAAGGGTGTCAAATGAGCTGTCAAGTGATATCAGGAGTGTCTTGACGATTTCATGCTTGGTGATCTCAGTAGCGCCGAGTGCATGAAGTTCATTTGTGATATTAGTGAGGCAATCAAATGTGAGCTGGACATTCTCATTGTCATTTCTCTTGAAGCGGTTGAAGAGGTTGCGAAGAACACTGATCCTTGAGTCTCTCTCGGTTGAGACGCCTTCATTGACCTTGGAGAGCCAGTCCCAGACTAGCTTCAAAGTTTCCAGAGCACTCACACGACCATACTGTCCTTTGGTCAGATGACCATAGATGATGTTCTTGGCAGTAGAATCCAGTTGAATGAACTTCTTGACATCAGCAGGGGTGACACCTTCACCGGTCTTGGGAACACCGTTCTTGACGACATACCAGAGGTCGACATCAAGAGCTTCAAGATGCATGCGCATCTTATTCTTCCAGTAGGGGTAATCAGTGCCATCGAAGACAGGGCACGCAATGGAGAATTTGATTATCCCTGCAGTCGACATAGCTAAAACTCCATGTGGTTAAACCGAATCACATAGAACAAGGGACCACCTTGCTCTGATACCAATTGAAAGTGCTAGTTATCGACTAGAGGGGGGTGAATAGGCGATTTTTATGAAAGTCTTCGAAACATGGGAGTTTCTAAGATGCATAATAGAAATGAACCTATAGATATGCAATGGAAGTAAGACTACACTAGACAAGCCATAGTCATGTAAGTAATAAAGTGAAAGCACGAAGACTATTAGCAGCTAGGCAGTATGGATCAGGATGGAAGATAGTATGAAGCCAAACAACAACAGTCTTCACACAGTGGAGTTAATCAGATCATGCAAGTAGGCAATGACTTTATGAAGACAAACAGTGAGTAAAGAGAGGGAAGTGATAAAACCAGTTGCTTGGAGAGGACAAGGATTTTTTGGACCAGTTCCAGTTGCTGTGACAACCGTACGTCTGGTTAGGGAGGCTGAGATTCAACTTAGAAGACCTCGTCTTCACCTTATTCCCCTTGAGCTAAGGAGACTTAGTCCTCGCCCAATCACTCTGGTAAGTCTTCAAGGTAGACTTCCAAACCTTCACAGACTTCGTTCACCGGCAATCCACAATGACTCTTGGATGCTCAGAACGCGACACCTAACCGGCTGGAGGATTCACAGTCCTCAAGTGAAATAAGTCTTCAGATCACGCGGATATAAAGACTTTAGTGATGCCTAAAACTCTTTGGCTCTGGGTGTTTTGGGCTTTGTCCTCGCAAGGATCTCTCTCTCAAATGCTTCGGAGGTGGGTTGCTCTCAAACGACAGAAGCCATGCACTAACTCTGAGCAACCACCAATTTATGGTGTAGCACTACAAAAAAAGACACATCTGTGACATTTTGGGCCGGACGAATTTTTTTCCTGTCATACTTATGACACTTCTATGGCGATAATTGTGACAAAACACGGTATCATCATAGATGTGGTGGGGTCCTACTTCTATGACAAAAAATCATGACAGAAAATGGGCTTTTCGTCCTGGGCGGGCCGGAGACGCAGCTGCATGACATTCTTTGGGCCGTCCATGACGGAAAAAGCCGTGGTAGAAGCGAGGGCGAGGAAAATATCGGGGTGTTCCCGGTTACGGTGGGTGGTCGGGGCTGAGCGATGCGCATTTCTCTCATAAACGCACGCGCGTGGGTGCAAGGCGTTGGGCTCTAACTGAACCCGAGCGATTGACCGCAGTTACGCTGTTATCGAACCCGGCGATCGATCAATGGTCTGTTAATCGAACTCGATAGAGCGATTCCTTCGCCATACCGCTAATCAAGCCGATCGATGCTGCCTCTGGATGAACAAAGGAGTGTTGCTTTGGGGGTTTGGATGAACAGTTCCCGATGGGGGTGGATGAACAGGACCCCGTGGTGTTGCCTCTGGATGAACAGGACCCCGATCGATCGAGCTGGTTGGGGTTGGATGAACAGGACCCCGTGGAGGGCAGGATGAACATGACCACCTTATGGAGGGCAGGATGAACAGTAGACGGTGGAGGGCTGGATGAACAGTAGCCCATGGAGGGGTGGTTGAAAAGGAGCCCGTGGAGAGGGGTGGTTGAACAGTAGCGCATGGTGGAGGCTGGATGAACAGGAGCCGGTGGATGAACAGTCACAGGTGGAGGCTGGAGGAGGTCGGCGGTGGATAAACAGTAGCCCGTGGAGGCTGGAGGGGGTCGACGGTGGAGATGAACAGTATCCCGTGGAGTCCCGTTTTGCGGTACACCACACCCTTCCCGATGAACAGGACCCCCGTTTCGACCATAGCGCTCCAACACTAGTCTGTTTCCTCCGTTTTGCGATACGCCACACCCCTCCCGATCAACAGGACCCCCGTTCCGACTGTAGGAGGTCCGTTTCCTGAAGGAAATATGCCCTAGAGGCAATAATAAAGTTATTATTTATTTCCTTATATCATGATAAATGTTTATTATTCATGCTACAATTGTATTAACAGGAAACATAATACATGTGTGAATATATAGACAAACAGTATGTCACTAGTATGCCTCTACTTAACTAGCTTGTTAATCAAAGATGGTTATGTTTCCTAACCATAAACAAGGAGTTGTTATTTGATTAACAAGGTCACATCATTGGTTGAATGATCTGATTGACATGACCCATTCCATTAGCTTAACACTTGATCGCTTAGTATGTTAATGCTTTCTTCATGACCCATACATGTTCCCCTGTAACTATGAGATTATGCAACTCCTGCCATCGGAGGAACACTTTGGGTGCTACCAAACGTCACAATGTAATCGGGTGATTATAAAGGAGTACTACATGTGTCTCCAAAGGTACTTGTTGGGTTGGCGATTTCGAGATTAGGTTTTGTCACTCCGATTGTCGGAGAGGTATCTCTAGGCCTTCTCGGTAATACACATCACTTAAGCCTTGCAAGCATTACAACTAATGAGTTAGTTGTGAGATGATGTATTACGGAACGAGTAAAGATACTTACCGGTAACGAGATTGAACTAGGTATTGGATACCGACGATCGAATCTCGGGTAAGTAACATACCGATGACAAAGGGAACAACGACTGTCGATATGAGGTTTGACCGATAAAGATCTTCTTAGAATATGTAGGAACCAATATGGGCATCTAGGTTCCGCTATTGGTTATTGACCGAGAATGGTTCTAGGTCATGTCTACATAGTTCTCGAACCCGTAGGGTCCGCACGCTTAACGCTTCGATGACAGTTCATTATGAGTTTATAAGTATTGATGCACCAAGGTTGTTCAGAGTCCCGGATGTGATCACGGACATGACGAGGAGTCTCGAAATGGTCGAGACATAAAGATTGATATATTGGAAGCCTACATATGGACATCGGAAGTGTTCCGGTGAAATCGGATTTTACCGAGTACCGGAGGTTACCGGAACCCCGGGAGGTCCATGGGCCTAAAGGGCCATAGGAGAGAAGAGGAAGGGCCAGCCAAGGTGGGCTGCGCGCCCTCCCCCTCTAGTCCGAATAGGACAAGGAAGGGGCGGCGCCTTCCCTCTTCCCTCCTCCAATCCTAGTCCAACTAGGAGGGGGGAGTCCTACTCCCGGTGGGAGTAGGACTCCTCCTTGCGCGCCCCCTAGGGACGGCCACCTCCCCTTGCCTCCTTTATATCACGAGGCAGGGGCACCCCAAGACACACAAGTTGATCTACGGATCTTTCCTTAGCCGTGTGCGGTGCCCCTTCCACCATATTCCACTTCGGTCATATCGTCATGAGCTTAGGCGAAGCCCCGCGCCGGAGAAGTCATATCGTCATGAGCTTAGGCGAAGCCCCGCATCCGTGGAACATCAATATCGTCACCACGCCGCGTCGTCCGACGGAACTCATCCTCGACACTTTGCTTTGGATCGAGTCCGGGATCGCCATCGAGCTGAACGTGTGCGTAACTCGGAGGTGCCGTGACGCTCGGTGCTTGGATCGGTCGGATCGTGAAGACGCACGACTACATCAACCGCGTTGTTATAACGCTTCGCTTTCGGTCTCACGAGGGTGCGTGGACGGACACTCTTCCCTCTCGTTGCTATGCCATCACCATGGTCTTGCGTGATCGTAGGAGAAATTTTTGAAATTACTACGTTCCCCAACAAAGTGGCATCCGAGCCTGGTTTTATGCGTTGATGTCATATGCACGAGTAGAACACAAGTGAGTTGTGGACGATACAAGTCATACCGCCTACCAAAGATGTCATACTTTGGTTCAGCGGTATTGTGAGATGAAGCGGCCGGACCGACATTACGCCAGACGCTTACGCGAGACTGGTTTCACCGCTCCGAGCACTCGTTGCTTAAAGGTGACCGCGGGTGTCTGTCTCTCTCACTTTAGTTGAACCGAGTGTGGCTACGCCCGGTCCTTGAGAAGGTTAAAACGGAGTCTATTTGACGAAGTATCGTTGTGGTTTTGATGCGTGGGTAAGAACGGTTCTTGCTCAGCCCGTAGCAGCCACGTAAAATTTGCAACAACAAAGTAGAGGACGTCTAACTTGTTTTTGCAGGGCATGTTGTGATGTGATGTGGTCAAGGCGTGATGCTATATTTTATTGTATGAGATGATCATGTTTTGTAACCGAGTTATCGGCAATCGGCGGGAGCCATATGGTTGTCGCTTTATTGTATGAAATGCAACGCCATGTAATTGCTTTACTTTATCACTAAGGAGTAGCGATAGTCGTAGAAGCAATAGTTGGCGAGACGACAACGATGCTACGATGGAGATCAAGGTGTCGCGCCGGTGACGATGGTGATCATGACGGCAGCTTGGCGATGGAGATCACAAGCACAAGATGATGATGACCATATCATATCACTTATATTGATTGCATGTGATGTTTATCCTTTATGCATCTTATCTTGCTTTGATTGACGGTAGCATTATAAGATGATCTCTCACTAAAATTATCAAGAAGTGTTCTCCACGAGTATGCACCGTTGCGAAAGTTCTTCGTCTTTGAGACACCACGTGATGATCGGGTGTGATAGGCTCTACGTTAAAATACAACGGGTGCAAAACAGTTGCGCAGCTGAATACTCAGGTTAAACTTGACGAGCCTAGCATATAACAGATATGGCCTCGAACACGGAGACCGAAAGGTCGAGCGTGAATCATATAGTAGATATGATCAACATAGTGATGTTCACCATTGAAACTACTCCATCTCATGTGATGATCGGACATGGTTTAGTTGATATGGATCACGTGATCACTTAGATAACTAGAGAGATGTCTGTCTAAGTGGGAGTTTTTTTTAATATGATTAATTGAACTTAAATTTATCATGAACTTAGTACCTGATAGTATTTTGCTTGTCTATGTTTACTGTAGATAGATGGCTCGTCTTTGTTGTTCCGTTGAATTTTAATGCGTTCCTTGAGAAAGCAAAGTTGAAAGATGATGGTAGCAATTACACGGATCGGGTCCGTAACTTGAGGATTATCCTCATTGCTGCACGTAAAAATTACGCCCGGAAGCACCGCTGGTAGCGAACTGCTTTGCGGAATCTTTGAGCGAAGTTGTGAACGTCGCAGCAAGCGGTGATGACTACTCTATAGTTCAGTGTGCCATGCTTTACGGCTTAGAACCGGGTCTTCAACGACGTTTTGAGCGTCATGGAGCATATGAGATGTTCCAGGAGTTGAAGTTAATATTTCAAGCAAATGCCCGGATTGAGAGATATGAAGTCTCCAATAAGTTCTATAGCTGCAAGATGGAGGAGAATAGTTACATCGGTGAGCACATACTCAAAATGTCCGGGTATAACAATCACTTAATTCAGCTGGAGTTAATCTTCCGGATGATAGTGTCATTGACAGAATTCTCCAATCACGCCACCAAGCTACAAGAGCTTCGTGATGAACTATAATATGCAAGGGATGACTAAGACAATTCACGAGCTCTTCGCGATGCTAAAAGCTGCGGAGGTAGAAATCAAGAAAGAGCATCAAGTGTTGATGATCAACAAGACCACTAGTTTCAAGAAAAGGGCAAAGGGAAGAAGAAGGAAACTTCAAAAGAACAAGAAGAAAGTTGCTGATCAAGAGAAGAAACCCAAGTCTGGACCTAAGCCTGAAATCAGTGTTTTACCGCAAGCGCAGACCTTCGAAGCGGAACTGCCCCAAGTATTTGGCGGATAAAAGGATGGCAAGGTGAACAAAGGTATATGTGATATACATGTTATTGATGTGTACCTTACTAATACTCGCATGAGTACACAGGTATTTGATACCGGTTACATTGCTAATATTTGCAACTCGAAACAGAACTACGGATTGCGAAGATTGGCTAAGGGCGAGGTGACGATGCGCGTTGGAAATGGTTCCAAAGTCGATGAGATCGCAATCGCACGCTACCTCTACATCTACCTTGAGATTAGTTTTAGACCTAAATAATTGTTATTTGGTGCCAGCGTTGAGCATGAACATTATATCTGGATCTTGTTTAATGCGAGACGGTTATTCATTTAAATCGTAGAATAATGGTTGTTCTATTTATATGAGTAATATCTTTTATGGTCATGCACCCTTGAAGAATGGTCTATTCTTGTTGAATCTCGGCGTAGTGATACACATATTCATAATGTTGAAGCCAAAAGATGCAGAGTTGATAATGATAGTGCAACTTATTTGTGGCAATCGCCGTTTAGGTCATATCGGTGTAAAAGCATGAAGAAACTCCATCTTGATGGGCTTCGGAATCACTTGATTATGAATCACTTGGTACTTGCGAACCCGTGCCTCATGGGCAAGATGACCAAAACGCCGTTCTCCTAACTATGGAGCGAAAGCAACTGATTTGTTAGAAATCATACATACCGATGTTTGTGGTCCAATGAATGTTGAGGCACGCGCGGGTATCGTTATTTTCTCACCTTCACAGATGATTTGAGCAGATATGGGTATATCTACTTAATGAAACACAAATCTGAAACATTTGAAAAGTTCAAAGAATTTCAGAGTGAAGTGGAAAATCATCGTAACAAGAAAATAAAATTTCTGCGATCTGATCGTGGAGGAGAATATTTGAGTTACGAAGTTTGGTTTACATTTGAAACAATGTGGAATAGTTTCAACTCACGCCACCCGGAACACCACAGAGAAATGGTGTGTCCGAACGTCGTAATCGTGCTTTACTAGATATGGTGCGATCTATGATGTCTATTTCCGATTTACCGCTATCGCTTTGGGGTTATGCTTTAGAGACGGCCGCATTCACGTTGAATAGGACACCGTCAAAATCCGTTGAGACGACGCCTTATGAACTGTGGTTTGGCAAGAAACCAAAGTTGTCGTTTCTTAAAGTTTGGGGCTGCGATGCTTATGTAAAGAAACTTCAACCAGATAAGCTCGAACCCAAATCGGAAAAATGTGTCTTCATAGGATACCCAAAGGAGATCATGGGTACACCTTCTATCACAGATCTGAAGGCAAGATTTTCGTTGCTAAATTCGGATCCTTTCTAGAGAAAGAGTTTCTCTCGAAAGAAGTGAGTGGGAGGAAAGTAGAACTTCATGAGATAATCAGATTCTGCTCCCTTATTGGAAAGTAGTTCATCACAAGAAATGGTTCCTGTGACAACTACACCAATTAGTGAGGAAACTAATGATGATGATCATGAAGCTTCAGATCAAGTTACTACTGAACCTCGTAGGTCAACCAGAGTAAAATACGCACTGTGAGTGGTACGGTAATCCTATTCGAAGTCATGTTACTTGACCATGGCGAACCTACAAACTATGAAGAAGCGATGGTGAGCCCAGATTCCGCAAAATGGCTGGAAGCCATGAAATCTGAGATGGGATCCATGTATGAGAACAAAGTATGGACTTTGGTTGACTTGCCCGATGATCGGCAAGCCATTGAAAATAAATGGATCTTTAAGAAGAAGACTGACGCTGATGGTAATATAACTGTCTACAAAGCTCGACTTGTTGCGAAAGGTTTTCGACAAGTTCAAGGAGTTGACTACGATGAGACTTTCTCACCAGTAGTGATGCTTAAGTCTGTCCGAATCATGTTAGCAATTGCCGCATTTTATGATTATGAAATTTGGCAAATGGATGTAAAACTGCATTCTTGAATGGATTTCTAGAAGAAGAGTTGTATATGATGCAACCAGAAGGTTTTGTCGATCCAAAGGGTGCTAACAAAGTGTGCAAGCTCCAACGATCAATTTATGGTCCGGTGCAAGCCTCTCGGAGTTGGAATAAACGCTTTGATAGTGTGATCAAAGCATATGGGTTTGTATGCACTTTTGGAGAATCCTGTATTTACAAGAAAGTGAGTGGGAGCTCAGTAGCATTTCGATATTATATGTGGACAACATATTATTGATTGGAAATGATATAGAATTTCTGGATAGCATAAAAGGATACTTGAATAAAAGTTTTTCAATGAAAGACCTCGGTGAAGCTGCTTACATATTGGGCATCAAGATCTATAGAGATAGATCAAGGCGCTTAATTGGACTTTCACAAAGCACATACCTTGATAAAGTTTTGAAAAAGTTCAAAATGGATCGACAAAGAAAGGTTTTTGCCCTGTGTTACAAGGTATAAGATTGAGTCGAGACTCAATGCCCGACCACAGCCAGAAGATAGAGAAAAAATGAAAGATGTTCCCTATGCTTCAGCCATAGGCTCTATCATGTATGCAATGTCGTGTACCGAACTGACGTATGCTTAGCTGTAAGCTTGGCAGGAAGGTACCAAAGTAATCCAGGAATGGATCATCGACAGCGGTCAAGAACATCCTGAAATACCCGAAAAGGACTAAGGATATGTTTCTCGTATATGGAGGTGACAAAGAGCTAGTCGTAAATGGTTACGTCGATGCAAGCTTTGACACCGATCCGGACGATTCTAAATCGCAAACCGGATACGTGTTTTTATTAAGCGGTGGAGCTGTCGGTTGGTGCAGTTCTAAACAAAGCGTCGTGGCGGGATCTACATGTGAAGCGGAGTACATAGCTGCTTGAAGCAGCAAATGAAGGAGTCTGGATGAAAGAGTTCATTTCCGATCTAGGTGTCATACCTAGTGCATCGGGACCTATGAAGATCTTCTGTGACAATATCGTGCAATTGCCTTGGCAAAGGAATCCAGATTTCACAAGAGGACCAAGCATATCAAGAGACGCTTCAATTCCATTCGGGACCAAGTCCAAGTGGGAGACATAGAGATTTGCAAAATACATACGGATCTGAATGTTGCGTAATTCGTTGACTAAGCCTCTTCCACGAGCAAAACATGATCATCACCAAGACTCCATGGGTGTTAGGATCATTACTTTGTAATCTAGATTATTGACTCTAGTGCAAGTGGGAGATCAAGGAAATATGCCCTAGAGGCAATAATAAAGTTATTATTTATTTCCTTATATCATGATAAATGTTTATTATTCATGCTAGAATTGTATTAACAGGAAACATAATACATGTGTGAATATATAGACAAACAAGATGTCACTAGTATGCCTCTACTTAACTAGCTTGTTAATCAAAGATGGTTATGTTTCCTAACCATAAACAAGGAGTTGTTATTTGATTAACAAGGTCACATCATTGGTTGAATGATCTGATTGACATGACCCATTCCATTAGCTTAACACTTGATCGCTTAGTATGTTAATGCTTTCTTCATGACCCATACATGTTCCCTGTAACTATGAGATTATGCAACTCCCGTTTACGGAGGAACACTTTAGGTGCTACCAAACGTCACAACGTAATCGGGTGATTATAAAGGAGTACTACAGGTGTCTCCAAAGGTACTTGTTGGGTTGGCGTATTTCGAGATTAGGTTTTGTCACTCCGATTGTCGGAGAGGTATCTCTAGGCCTTCTCGGTAATACACATCACTTAAGCCTTGCAAGCATTACAACTAATGAGTTAGTTGTGAGATGATGTATTACGGAACGAGTAAAGATACTTACCGGTAACGAGATTGAACTAGGTATTGGATACCGACGATCGATTCTCGGGTAAGTAACATACCGATGACAAAGGGAACAACGTATGTCGTTATGCGGTTTGACCGATAAAGATCTTCAGAGAATATGTAGGAACCAATATGGGCATCCGTGTTCCGCTATTGGTTATTGACCGAGAATGGTTCTAGGTCATGTCTACATAGTTCTCGAACCCGTAGGGTCCGCACGCTTAACGCTTCGATGATGATTCATTATGAGTTTATAATTATTGATGCACCGAAGGTTGTTGAGTCCCGGATGTGATCACGGACATGACGAGGAGTCTCGAAATGGTCGAGACATAAAGATTGATATATTGGAAGCCTACATATGGACATCGGAAGTGTTCCGGGTGAAATCGGGATTTTACGGAGTACCGGAGGTTACGGAACCCCGGGAGGTCCATGGGCCTAAAGGGTCATAGGAGAGAAGAGGAAGGGCCAGCCAAGGTGGGCTGCACGCCTCCCCTCTAGTCCGAATAGGACAAGGAAGGGGGCGGCGCCTTCCCTCTTCCCTCCTCCAATCCTAGTCCAACTAGGAGAGGGAGTCCTACTCCTGGGAGTAGGACTCCTCCTTGCGCGCCTCCCCTAGGGCCGCCACCTCCCCTTGCCTCCTTTATATCTGAGGCAGGGGCACCCCAAGACACACAAGTTGATCTACGAATCTTTCCTTAGCCGTGTGCGGTGCCCCTTCCACCATATTCCACTTGGTCATATCGTCATGAGCTTAGGCGAAGCCTCGCGCCGAGAAGTCATATCGTCATGAGCTTAGGCGAAGCCCTGCGCCGGTGGAACATCAATATCGTCACCACGCCGTCGTCTTGTGGAACTCATCCCCGACACTTTGCTTTGGATCGGAGTCCGGGATCGCCATCGAGCTGAACGTGTGCGTAACTCGGAGGTGCCGTCGTTCGGTGCTTGGATCGGTCGGATCGTGAAGACGCATTTACTACATCAACCGCGTTGTTATAACGCTTCCGCTTTCGGTCTACGAGGGTACGTGGACGGACACTCTTCCCTCTCGTTGCTATGCCATCACCATGGTCTTGCGTGATCGTAGGAGAAATTTTTGAAATTACTACGTTCCCCAACAGTTCCTCCGTTTTGCGGTACGCCAGACCCCTCCCGATGAACAAGATCCCGTTTTGAACGTGGCCGGTCGAACACAAGGCCGTTTCCTCTGTTCTGCGGTACGCCAGGCCTTGTTTCCATCGGCTGTTTCGTCCAAGCCCTCCCGATGAACACGACGACGCATTCCATTCCGACCCAGCCGGTTGGCTCCCCATGAACACGACGACGACATAGTTTCTCCGTTCCGACCCAGCCATGTACACGAGCCCTGGCCATACGTATGCGTGAGTAGGCATTCGAGACCCTGCCCGTATGTACGTACGTGGTCGTATTTCTTTCTTGCACACTGGCCGATGTACTTACGTGTACATGCTACGTGTGTGCCTCTACTACGACACGTGCGTGCCTCTACATCGACCAGTATGTACGTACACGTTCAGGACCAGAATGACAACGCTACATATGCTTCGACCAGGTGGGTCCCGACTGTCAGGCACTTCCTTGCATGCGAAGATGTAGCTGGTGGGTCCCAGCAGTCAGGGGGGCGAATCATTTTTTTGCCCGGACGCACTTCCTTGCGTGCGAAGATGTAGCTGGTGGGTCCCAGCAGTCAGGGGGAAACATTTTTTTCGTGAAATACGGTGGCCCATCCGGTGGGTCCCCGCTATCAGGTGGAGGAATAATTATTTTGCACGTAATAAGGAGGCACTTCCTTGATGCGGCTGTGGACCCACCGTATCGACCTCTCCACGTACAGTCCACGTCTGATGGAAGTCGTTCCTTGACCATGTTGACCACGCCACGCCGAGAGCACCAGGGCGGTGGACGACGGCGAGGCTTAGGAAGGGGATGACGCGGAGCCGGGGAAGACGCGACAGTGGAAGCCCGCGCGGAGAGGAGTACGAGGGTTCACTGGTTCGGCTGCGGACCTGCGGTGTGACGCTGCCGTCGCCGCAGGGCCTGGCCAGCAGTGGGAATAGTAGGGGGCGATGAGGCCTCCGCGGCAGCACAGCCGGCCATGGGAGGCAGGAGCATGCGGCACGACCGGCGCTGCTTTGGGCGCCTGGAGCAAGAAGACCAGAGGTTGAAGAAGCACTAAGGCCGTTGGATGGACATCGTACGGTCACTGGAGCAAGAATCGTTCATATTGACTAAGTTGACAAAGCCTTCTGTCCCTGTCAACTTAGTAGGCCCACAAGGCAGCGTCCCACTGTGGTGGGTCCCAGCTGGCAGGGGGTATTCAGTTTTTTGTGCGCAATAAGGAGGCACTTCCTTGCGTGCGAAGATATAGTTAGTGGGTCCAACCTGTCAGCGGAGGGAATGTTTTTTTCACAAAATACGGAGGCCCTTCCAGCGGGTCCCATATGTCAGGTGGAGGAATCATTATTTTGCGCGTAATAAGGAGGCATTTCCTTTTGTGCGGCCGTGGACCCAGCTATCAGCCTCTCCACATACAGTCCACTTCCGATGGATGTCTTTCGTTGACCATGTTGACCACGCCGCGCCGAGAGAACCAGGGCGGTGGACGACGGCGAGGCCTATGAAGGGAACGACATGGAGCCGGGGATGACACGGCAGTGGCTACCCATGCGGTGGAGAGTACGAGGGTTGACTGGTTCGGCTGCCGTCGCCGGAAAATAACAGGAGGTGTGGGTGAGTAGAGGGATAGCCATGCCAGGGATGCGAGTATATGATGGGGCCGTGAAGCTTGCCCAGCAGCACAGCCGGCCATGGGAGGCGGGAGTAGGCTGTTCCGACGGTGCTGGTTTGGGCGGCTGGGGCAGGAAGATCAGAGACTGAAGAAGCACGATTGCCGTTAGATTGACATCTAATGGTCTGACGCTGGTAGATTCGATTGTTGACTAAGTTTCTTTTCTGATAAACCTTGTGTACGCATGAACTTAGTAGGCCCACAAGTCAGCCTCCAAATCTGTGGCAGACAACATAGAGCCCATTTGCTATTTTTTAATAATTTGCAGCGCATTTGCTAATTCTTAAGTAATTTATTACATCCCATTTTCTGCCCAGGACCACGATCAAAAAGTTCAACCTTATTTTGCATATTTCGGTGGAGTCCTAACTTTTGTAATCCCGAAATGATAAACATTTTTAAGAACTTATTGATTTGCCAAAAAAAATCATTTTGTTTTTGTAAGCAAATAAGACATGGGACAATTGAGTTGGTTTAAGGGAAAACCAATGGTAAAAAAATCAGCGCTGGGAGGGAATACAACAACAAAAATAAGGATGTAAATATGAAAAGTGAATTTTATGTATTTTCAATATAATGATACGTGTATATGAACTAGTAAAACTATAGGTAGAGATTAGAAAATGGATGTAGTACATGCGTTTCAAGAGGAAAATAGAAATGGGCTGTGTGTTTGATTCAGTAAAAAAAAGTGCCTGCGGATGTAGTAAGACAAAATATAACTAACGATGGCGCGCGAGAGGCCAGTAGATACCTGCTGGATCTTTGTGCCCGGTTGTCGTCATGGGCTGGGCCTGTTAAAAACAAAGCCAAGCCTGGGCAGTCTACAGCCCAGTTGAAACTTGCTCAACCTGAAAAAAGAATATACATTCTCAATAAATGAGAAAATTCTGCAAGTACAGACTGATAACTGGGATGCAGCAGGGATATTGTTTTCTCATCGTGACAACAAGAGCATGCACTTGTTTTGAAAAATCTAGAGAACTGGAATTCAATGGCAGGTGCTTATGCTACCCATCAAATAAAAATCAGGTGCCTGAAAATTCGTTTCAAAACAAATGATTCAGCTTTATATCCATGTTGACCCTCGACATGATGGTTGGAAGCAAATGCCAAAGTTCATACCAAAAGATCGTTAACAACAATACCAACTTGCGGACGACAAGGTAGTACAAGTGCCAATACCAAACTAACTTATAATCTTTTTACTCTTGGCCCTAGTGTTAAATGCGGTAGAAAATCTTGCGATGGACCAGCTCCCGCTCCTTCTCTTGCTCCAGTCCCCGAGGTGGTACTCGTGCATCACCCAGTTGGTCCTCTCGCTAGTTGAAGTTCTTGTTGGTGTGCAGCAATGTAACCTTTTGCTGCCCGTCTGCGGCCGTTGACCATCACCGGCAAGGTATTGCCGGTGTTGTGCCACATCGCGTGCATGTCGCACTCCGACTGTATCTTGCAACGCGTCCACGTGCCCCTTTTAAACGCCCTGGAATTGCGCTGGAAGAAATGCTTGCTGATACGTCTCCAACGTATCTATAACTTTTTATTGTTCCATGCTATTATATTATCGGTTTTGGATGTTTATGGGCTTTATTAAACACTTTTATATTATTTTTGGGACTAACCTATTAACCCAGAGCCCAGTGTCAGTTTCTGTATTTTTCCTTGTTTCAGTGTTTTGTAGAAAAGGAATATCAAACGGAGTCCAAACGGAATGAAACCTTCGGGAGAGTTATTTTTGGAACGAAAGCAATCCAGGGGACTTGGAGTACACGTCAGGGAATCAATGAGGAGAGCACGAGGCAGGGGCGCGCCTACCCACCCCCCCCCCCGGCGCGCCGTCCACCCTCGTGGCTCTCCTGACCGACTTCTTCCGCCTATATATATCTCCATATACCCTAAAACTATCGGGGAGCAAAATAGGTCGGGAGTTCCGCCGCCGCAAGCCTCCGTAGCCACCAAAAACCAATTGGGACTCTATTCCGGCACCCTGCCGGAGGGGGGATCCCTCACCGGTGGCCATCTTCATCATCCCGGCGCTCTCCATGATGTGGAGGGAGTAGTTCACCCTCGGGGCTGAGGGTATGCACCAGTAGCTATGTGTTTGATCTCTCTCTCTCTCTCTCTCGTGTTCTTGAGGTGATATGATCTTGACGTATCGCGATCTTTGCTATTATAGTTGGATCTTATGATGTTTTTCCCTCTCTACTCTCTTGTAATGGATTGAGTTTTCCCTTTGAAGTTATCTTATCGGATTGAGTCTTTAAGGATTTGAGAACACTTGATGTATGTCTTGCATGTGCTTATCTGTGGTGACATTGGGATATCACGTGATCTACTTGATGTATGTTTTGGTGATCAACTTGCGGGTTCCGTGACTTCGTGAACTTATGCATAGCGGTTGGCACACGTTTTCATCTTGACTCTCCAGTAGAAACTTTGGAGCACTCTTTGAAGTTCTTTGTGTTGGTTGAATAGATGAATCTGAGATTGTGTGATGCATATCATATAATCATACTCATGGATACTTGAGGTGACATTGGAGTATCTAGGTGACATTATGGTTTTGGTTGATTTGTGTCATAAGGTGTTAATCTAGTACGAACTCTATCATAGATCAAACAGAAAGAATAGCTTCGTGTTATTTTACTATGGACTCTTTAATAGATCGATCAGAAAGAATAACTTTGAGGTGGTTTCGTACACTACAATAATCTCTTTGTTTGTTCTCCGCTATTAGTGACTTTGGAGTGACTCTATGTTGCATGTTGAGGGATAGTTATATGATCCAATTATGTTATTATTGTTGAGAGAACTTGCACTAGTGAAAGTATGAACCCTAGGCCTTGTTTCCTAGCATTGCAATACCGTTTACGCTCACTTTTATCATTAGTTACCTTGCTGTTTTTATATTTTCAGATTACAAAAACCTATATCTACCATCCATATTGCACTTGTATCACCA
The DNA here is from genome assembly GCA_021605145.1 of Aegilops bicornis. Lineage (NCBI taxonomy): Eukaryota > Viridiplantae > Streptophyta > Magnoliopsida > Poales > Poaceae > Aegilops > Aegilops bicornis. The sequence continues at coordinate 180,901,266 of CM038669.1, forward strand.
TCTCTTCGCCGAACTAGTGCACCTAATCAATTTACCATTGTATTGGTGTGTTGGGGACACAAGAGACTCTTTGTTATTTGGTTGCAGGGTTGTTTGAGAGAGACCATCTTCATCCTATGCCTCCCACGGATTGATAAACCTTAGGTCATCCACTTGAGGGAAATTTGCTACTGTCCTACAAACCTACGCACTTGGAGGCCCAACAACGCCTACAAGAAGAAGGTTTCAGTAGTAGACATCAAGCTCTTTCTCGACGTCGTTGCTGTGGAGGTGAGTGCTTGAAGGTATATCTTTAGATCTTGCAATCGAATCCTTTTGTTTCTTGTTTTAGCACTAGTTTAGTTTATAAAAGAAAACTACAAAAAATGGAATTGAGTTTACCTCATACGCTTCATCTTTTTAATATCTTTCGTGAGTATGATGGGAAGGAAAATTGTGCCAAAGTGTTAGAAGAAGAATGCATCAAAATGTTTGGCACTAAATCTTTGAATGATGAGCTTGATTGCAATGTTGTTACTATCAACTCCTTGAATATCCATAGTACTAATGATGATTGCACCAGTTATGATGAAAATGTCTCCTATAAACATGTCAATTTTTGTGGAGTGCATTGGGTTTGCAAGTATACACCAAATAGGGAAGATAGATATTGCAAGAGTCATAAGCATTTAGAAACAAAATGGCTGCAAGAAATGCTAAATGTTAGTGCTGAAAATTTAAAATTTCTTAGCCATACTTGTGAACTTTGCAATGAACATGGTCATTTAAATATCAAATGCAAATTGTTTCATGATCGAATCGGGTCCAAAAATTGTGATGACTTGATTTCCCTTGCACATCATAATGAACTTAGTTTGCTTTTGGGTTATGAAGAAATGAAACGTCAAACTAAGATTATTCCAGAATATAACCTCGAGAAATTCCTCAATATTGATCTAGAAGAAATTTATATGTATTGTGCGGTGAATTGCATTAAAAATCCTTATATTGCCAATTACATAAAGAAAACAAAACAAATATAAGATGAAGAGAATACTAACGAAAGGGAAGAGACTTCCCAATATTCTCCTATTATTTCTTATGATGAATCAGGTAACGAGGAGGAGCCTTCTATTCAACCAATTTCATTAATAAGGAGCTCCAAAAACAGGATTGAACCCAGACATGATGTGAAGAAGAAAAAGAAAAGATGGAGAAGCAAAGGTAGAAAGGTATCTCTCCCAAATGATGTGGCTCCTATTACTCATCATGATGATGATAATTGCTATACTATTGGTGCTATCCATACTATTAATGATGAGAGTGATTATGCTTATGATATGAAAAGGCTCAAGCTTGGGGATGCTATGTTTGATGAAGATGATATTTTTGAGAATATATTTGCTGAAATTAATGTTTGTCCCAAGCTTGGGGATGCTACGTTTAATGAATATGATATTTTTAGTCTCCCAAGTTTTGATATGCAAATTTATAATGATGATAGCATGCCTCCTACTTATGATGATTATATTAATGAAAGTGGGTTTGGAAGAGTGTCAACTTTAGGAAGTAATGATACCACTATTTTGGAGGATGTTGAATCTTATAATATTTATGAGAGTGGATTTGGAGAGGTCATGACTTTATTTAGTGATGATTGCACTATCTTGGAAGAGGTTTGAATCGACTATGATGAGAACAAAGTTGCTACTTATGATGCTTATTGTGATGAAACTTATGCTATAAAAAGTAGTGATGACTATTGAGGGAGTCCTGGATTAGGGGGTATCCGGACAGCCGGACTGTGTACAACGTCAGGACTATTGAAGCGTGAAGATACAAGACTCAAGACTTCGGCCCGTGTCCGGATGGGACTTTCCTTCGCGTGGAAGGCAAGCTTGGCGATCTGGATATTATATTTCCTTCCTTGTAACCGACTCCATGTAAACCCTAGCCCTCTCCGGTGTTTATATAAACCGGAGAGGTTGGTCCTTAGAAGGCCGATCACAATTACAATCATACCATCATAGGCTAGCTCTTAGGGTTTAGCCTCTACGATCTCGTGGTAGATCTACTCTTGTACTACCCATATCATCAATATTAATCAAGCAGGAAGTAGGGTTTTACCTCCATCGAGAGGGCCCAAACCTGGGTAAACATCTGTGTCCCTTGCTTCCTGTTACCATGAGCCTTGACGCACAGATCGGGACCCCCTACCCGAGATCCGCCGGTTTTGATACCGACATTGGTGCTTTCATTGATAGTTCCTCTGTGTCGTTGCTACTGGGCTCGATGGCTCCTTCAACCGTCATCAATAACACGGTACCGGACAGTCACGACGAGCACGGCTTAGACCTGCTATCGAACAAAGCTCGGGGTATCACCCCCGCAGTAGCCTCGGACCTAAATCCGGAGCAGGCTGCGTTGCCTGAGGATGGAGGGCTAGACCCCGCCCCGCAAGTCGCACAATTATCGACGGTGGAGCCGACCATGGGCCTCCTCTGTGGTGGCCTACGACTCCTGACCCCCGGATTCGTATTCCGGATGTTGAGTCCGGTCCGCGCACTCCCGAGCCGGTCGAGCCAGGTTGGGCTCCAGTAATGGAGTTCACCGCCGCGGACATCTTTCAGCACTCGCCCTTTGGCTACATGCTGAACTCGTTGAAAACTCTCTCTTTGACAGAAATTTCTGGGCCAAACAACGTCCGATTCGAGTGGGAAGCAGGCGGCGAAGAAATTCGTTGCCCACCCACCACCCACTTCATAGCCACGATCGATGATTTAACCGACGTGCCTGACTTCGACTCCGAAGACATCGACTGTATGGACGACGATGCAGGAGAAGATGCAGAATCTATGGGGCACCGGACTTCCCCCTCGCCACACGACGTATACATGGTGGATACGCCCAAAGAGGACGAAGGCGACAATCCGGACGATAAAACCCCCGGACAAAAGACAAAGCAACGATGCAGACGCCGTTCTAAGTCCAGCAACAGTAAAAATAGTGACAAGAGCGCCAGAGGGATCGATACTACAATCAACTCCGAAGGCAACAACAACCATATGGATCCAGCGATGGAGCAGGACGAACCAGGTCACCCCAAACACAGTTCCGAGCAGACGCCCGAGGATAATGATCCCGACGGACGAGGTCATCAAACCGAACCAGCACAGGAAAACAGTCCGGATAATGATGCAATCCCGGAAAAACACGCGGAACGAGATAACCTCCACAGAAAGCTTATGGCCACCACAAGAAGTCTAAAGAAGCAGAAGCAACGGCTCAAAGCCGCATAGGAAACGATCAACCGTAGATGGAACAAAGTGCTAGACACCAAAGAAAGATACGGCGATGATCGCCGTACAAAGAGCTATCCAAAACGCAAGCTACTGCCAGAATTTGATGACGAAGCCGTGCCACTTCATAACCGCAACAAAGCGGCTACCGACGCTGCGCACGATCCACGTGAACACCTGCATAAGAAAGCTGGCGCTGCCAGGTCCATTTACGGATCCAAAGGACGCACCCCGGGAGGGACTATGGTCACCAAAACGATTACGCCAATCACATACCAGTCCAGAATAAACACCGAACACGACAACAGCTGACGGCATGCCACAGCACGCCCAGATACATAGGGGCTGCTCACCCCCTGTGCTTCACCGAAGAAGTACTAGACCATGAATTTTCACAGGGCTTTAAACCTGTGAACATAGAGGCATACGACGTAACGACAGACCCAGGTGTCTGGATTGAGGATTTTATCCTGCATATACACATGGCTCGTGGGGACGACCTCCACGCCATCAAATACCTCCCCCTCAAACTGAAGGGACCTGCTCGGCACTGGTTGAAAAGCCTCCCCGAAAATTCAATTGGGAGCTGGGAGGAACTCCAGGATGCTTTCAGGGCCAATTTTCAAGGGACCTATGTCCGGCCTCCGGATGCTGACGACTTAAGTCACATAGTCCAACAGCCCGGAGAATCCGCCCGCACGCTTTGGAACAGATTCCTCACTAAGAAGAATCAAATTGTTGATTGTCCGGATGCCGAAGCCTTAGCGGCATTCAAACACAGCATCCGTGATGAGTGGCTCGCCAGACACCTCGGCCAAGAAAAGCCAAGGACAATGGCAGCCCTAACAAGCCTTATGACCCACTTTTGCGTGGGAGAAGACAAATTGGCTAGCCCGTAAAGGCACCAGCTGACCCCAAAGACATCCGAAATAAGGGATGGCAACGGGAAGCCACATCATCATAAAAACAAACGCCAAAACAAGGAAGAGAGCCCGGATAACACGACGGTTAATGCCGAATTCAGGGGCTCTCGACCTAATCAGCAAAATAAGCCATCTAAAGGCAGCAAAGAGGGACCGTCCGGTCTGAATAGAGTCCTAGATAGACTATTCCAAATTCATGGCACCCCTGACAAACCTGCAAACCATACGCACAAAGAGTGTTCGGTCTTCAAGTAGGCCGGCAAATTAAATGCCGAACACAAGGGAAGGGAAACACCAAGTGAAGACGAGGATGAACCTCGCCAGCCGAACACAGAGGGACAGAAAAAATTCCCGCCAGAGGTTAAAACAGTAAACATGATCCACGCAACTCACACATCCATGAGGAGGCACGAACGCGCGCATAGAGACGCGCTCGATATAGAGCCCATCGTACTCACACCTAACCACTGGATGCCCTATCCGATCACCTTCAATCACTTGGACGACCGAACTAGTATTCGGCGCGGAGGATCAGAGGCCTTGGTGCTTGACCCAATAATCGATGGATACCATCTCACCCACGTCCTCATGGACGGCGGCAGCAGTCTCAACTTAATATATGAGGACACTATCCGCAGGATGGGGATAGACCCATCCAGAATTAACCAAAGCGATACCACCTTCGAAGGGGTGATACCAGGCGTTGAAGCCCACAGCAGGGGCTCCGTTGTACTGGAGGTAACATTCGGATCTCCAGGCAACTCCAGAAGCGAAGAGCTACTCTTTATCATCGCAACCTTCCAAAGCAACTATCATGCATTGCTTGGAAGAACGGCCTTCGCCCGTTTCAACGCATTACCGCATTATGGCTACCTTACACTCAAGATGCCCGGTCCACGGGGTGTCATCACCGTTAGCGGAATAACAGAGCGCTCGTCACGCGCAAAGGAACACGCGACGGCCCTCGCGGCCGGACTATAAGCGGCCTCCAACATCAGAAAACATGACTGGTCATTAAAGACCACATACTCGACTAGACGAGTCCGGTCGCCCGGATAAAATTGAGTCAAGGCATCGTATATGTAATACCATAGTGGACACCAGGGGCTACAAATACTTAATACAGTCCCACATATTGGCTCAACCTTAGGGGTAGGCCAACATCCTACACTTTTATTATCCATCGCATACTTACATTGTACTCTTCTACGAGTTTTCCTTTTTCCACAGACAACGTTCGCGCGATACCCTTCCAGGATACGGCACAACGGAGACAAAGGCGCATACTGCAGCAGGGCCCCGTTCAACAGGTTTCTTTTTAGATTAAGCCCCTGTGTAAACCTTTTCTATTGCCTCTTGTTGTTTAACCATCCCATGGGTTCCATACCCACAGAGGATACTGCTGTTTTTGGCATTTCGCCACGACAGATTAACGCATGTACCTAGAAACACGGGGTTTATAATGAATGGGCATTCTTGAGCTCATCATCTGTAATAAAGTCCGAATACCTTCGGGAGTGTTCGGCGTCATGAGTTTGGCCTTATATGCATCAGCTCTGAATCATGTCTTTGGTCAAATGTTGGGTTTGCCCGGCTCCTGGGTTTGCCGCCTTACGTTCCGTTATAATCGGCTAAGGTGGCCAAAGGAGAACTACTGCGATTGTTCCCTGGTTATTCCGGACGAGCACCTCAGTAGAGAAAGCCGAAAACTGACTGTCATGATGCAGCGAGAGACTGTTCAACCACTTGAAGACTTATCGGAATCTTTAGGATCCCTCCGCATTAACAAAGTACCGTTTCCCGGTCATGTACACACGCGCCCGTATTCGGATACACGCGAAGGTACCAGGGGCTACATAGTAGCCCCAACATTAGAGTCCCATGGCTAAGCGAAAGTGTTACAGCTATATAGTCTGGTTGCCTAGTTCGACGTGCGATCACCTCCTTAATGGACCAAGACGTTGGATCAAGTGTGATTAAGCATATTTTTCGCGAACACCCCCGCATTGTCTGCGTGAGGGCTGAAGCCAACGACTGCTATCTTTTAGATTACACATTCATATATATATATATATATATATATATATATATGTGTGTGTGTGTGTGTGTGTGTGTGTGTGTGTGTGTGTGTTTGTGTCTGTGTGTGTAAATGGCCGCACAGGGGACACAATAATTGTCGGTGTACTAGAGTAGGGGTACCCTAGTATCCCGAACTCATGCACGGACAGTTGCAGCACCCCGCGGCAAGGCTTGCCTGGTCACCGCCAAGATCCTCCGTGGTTCCTTTGGAGCCATTCAAGAACAAAGTGTTTAACCAAGAAGACAAGGCCCCGCAAGAGGAGCTTGCCGGGAAGGCCACTCAAGGCACGCAGAAGACAAGACCCGGCAAGAGGAGCTTGCCGGGAAGGCTCGGAGAGCGACAAGCCTCCTGGACGCCGACAAGGTTCAGCCGCGGCAAGGCACTTGCCGCGGCAGTAACCTCTCTTCATCTCCGCTTCCAGCTCATCCACCAACGTGTCGCCATGGGACCATTCCATGCGCGTGTCAAGAGGTCAGTAGCCAGCGGGAGCAGCGATAAGCGGCTGACAAGCTTGCCATCGTGGCGAACGGTGGCGCCTCCCGACGGTCCCTCACAGACTTTGTTTAGGGCGATGTGGACGGGCATTTAATGCTTTTGTCCCTTGCCGTCAGGGTTAGGTAGAGTACACTGTACACTGTACAAGTAGGTGTACCAACTGATGTTTTTCCATTTGTACCCCCATCTACGTTGCCACCTGTCGGAGCCCCTTTGAGCATATAAAAGGATGCCCATGGGCAACGTAGAAGGGGTTGGTCAGTCGATCAGTTCCCTCCGGGTTCGATTCCAACGTAACCAGAGAATACCCACGCTAGGTCTTGTAGCTCTCATCGCTCCCTAGCAAGAACACAATACAAATCAGACAAGCAGAGAGTATTATCTCCCGGAGAGCTCCGAAGCTGGGTAAAACTGCTCGTGTGCTTTGCCTCAATCCGCTCTTCATGCGATCTCCGCCCCCCTCCGAACCAAAAGGGGCCTGGTCCGCCGGCCCCATAGGTGTTCGTGGGTCCGATCAGCCTCCCCGACATCTTTGGCGCGCCAGGTAGGGGGCGTCGAGGCTGTGTGAACCTGATCCGGCGTTCACGCGAGCAACGTCTTCAACATCTTCATCAACATGCCACCGAAGAAGAAGGCTTCGGCGGCAGCGGAGCCGTCCGCGTCGAACCCACCACCACCGGAGCAAACGGGTGGTGGAGCAGACGCTGGCGGAAGAACGGGCGCCGGCGAAGGAGTTCGTGACGCTACCAAGTCCAAGGACAGGGCCGCGCAAACCTCGGCGTTCGTACATGTCCCGCCCATCTCAGAGTTGCTGACCAACAGCGTCATGGTATTCACAATACCATACGCTCGTTGGATCAAGACCGAGCTGGAGGATCTCGAGGCCCTCAAGACCAGCGCAGCACGCCAACATGCTGGCACGAAGCGAGGTACGGTCGCTCGACGGATGCTGCTCCTTCTAACATAGTTAGAAGTCCGAGCATATCCCGCTCCTCGCACCGTTCACCATTGCCACCCACCACTCCAGCGGAAGCTCTGGCGAGAGCTCAACTGCTCCTCGACTACCCTCCAACGGCCGACAAGGTCGACGAGTGGAGGGCCACCATACAGAGTCTCATCGGCTTCGCCAACGGCGACGCTCCGCGGCAACCGAAAGTGCGCTGCCGCGGCAGGAACGCCAAACGCGAGCCGGTGGCGACGAGACTTGTGGAGGTGCAACCACCATGCACTCTCCACCCCGAAGGCCAAGATCGCCGACTCGCCGGATCCACCTCGACAATGACTCCACCGCCGTCCGGATCCACGAGCTCACCGCGATCAGCGCCAAGTGCTACACGATCGACAACAAGAGGACGCCGAACTCGCATCAAGCGCCAAGAGAAGCGCGACGTCAATCCGACAAGCGCTGCCGGGCCCTCTGTTGACATGCACGCCAGGAACCAGGCGACTTGCCGTCGCGGTGGGGTTGCCCTGCGTTCACTCGTGAGCTGCGGCAAGTCCAAAGTGGCCCAAAGCAAGAAGAACTTCAAGCCGACGCATCGGAGAAGTACGACGGCAAGACGCATCCGTCGAGTTCCTCAGATCTACACCATCGCGGTGCAGGCTGCCCGGGGCGAGACGACAAGATCCTTGCCAATTACTTCCCACGGTACTCAAGCCCAACGTCAGTCCTGGCTCATGCACTTGCCGGACAACTCCATATCTTCTTGGGCAGATCTATGCCATCAGTTTGTCGGCGCCTTACAGCGGCCACAAACCCCATGGCCAAGAAAGCGACCTTCATCTCGCTCGCCCGTAAGGAAGGAGAGCCCCTCAAGCAAGTATATCCAGAGATTCAACCCGTACAAAGACAACATCCCAGATGTCCATCCTGCCGCGGTGATCAGCGCGTTCCATCAGAACGTGCGGAACCGCAGGATGCGGGAAGAGATGGCGATGTGCAAGATCAGAGACGTCAGTGAGCTATACGCCCTGGCCGACAAGTGCGCATGTGCTGAGGAGGGGAGGAGACTCCCCGGAGATAATACCGAAGCAGGAGGATCTGACAGTGAAGAAACCGCCCCGGCAAAGAAGAGCCGGCGGTGGGGCAACTGGAAAAAGAAAGGCAGAGATGTGCTAGTAGTCGAGCAGTCCGGCAACGTAGGTGGCGACAAGTACGCCAAGGCTGGTAGCTCCGGCAAGGAGGTTGCCGCTGGCACCAACCACCAGCCTGTGGCGGCCGCCGACAAGCAGGATGGCTCCGCAAGCAAGATCTTGCAAGATCCACCGCACCAAGGGCCATGACCTCCGTGAGCTGCAAGAAGGTAGAGCAGCTTGTTGAACAGCAGAAGGCTGAGTACGAGCGGCGCGACAAGGAGAAGGCCCAAGAAGGTGCTGGAGGAGCCAGCAAGAAACGTCCCGGCCGGGGAGGGTGCCGCGGCAAGGCCAAGCAGCGGCAAGGAGACAGGCCTCCCCGCGGCCGCGACAAGGATGAAGACGAAGACGACGATGAAGACATGGATGATGACGACGCCGATGAGCAGGAGTTTCAGAAAGCCACAGAGGTCCTTTGCGTTGACGGAGGTGCTTCCCTGCATACTTCCCACCGCCAACTCAAGCAGTGGATGCGGGAGGTCAATGCAGCGGAACCATTCGTAGAATCACGCAAGCCTCTGAAGTGGTCCAGCACGCCTATCATCTTTGATATTGAGGACCACCCTGATCGCATAATCAACGGTCGGGTGCTTGCCGATGTTGGTCCCACCAACTATCCGCAACCTCAAGGTCACCAAGATGCTAGTTGACGGCGGGCCGGCTTAAACCTGATCTCTTCCGCGGTGCTCCGTAAACTTCAGATCCCCGACAATGAGCTCAAGAGACCGCACATTCCAAGGAATCAATCCGGGAAGGAGCAAGCGAAGGGGAAGATCACGCTGTCGGTAACATTTTGCAGCCGAGCTGAACTTCAGGACTAAGAGGGTCACATTCGACGTTGCTGATTTCCCATTGCCTTACAATGGGATACTTGGCCGCCCAAAGACTCGCTAAGTTCATGGCAGCCTCTCATTATGCATACAACTTACTCAAGATGCCAGGCCGATAAGCATCATCTCTGTCCATGGCGACAAGAAGGATGCTCTTATCTGCGCCGACAAGATCTACCGGGAAGCAGCTGCTGCAATGTAAAGCAAAACACTTGCCGCTGAAGCTCCCGGGGAAGAAGAAGACCAAGTCCGCAAGAGCTCGATGCCCACTCCGGCAAGCGCACCTCCTCGAGTGCTGCGCCATCGTCGAGGACGCACCATCGAGCTCCACCGGCAAGTGCAAGAAGACGATGGCAGCTCCGCCAAAGACCAAGAAGGTGTCCGCCAAGGAGGACGGCACCGTGGTACCTTCACCATCGCCACTCTCGACCCTAAATAGGAAGGCGCGCCGTTGCTTTCCTGCGGCGAACGTCGACGTGTTTTGCGTGGCAACCGTCGACATCCCGGTGTTCCCTGTGAAAGTAATTGAGCACCGCCTTGCCGCTTTGTCCTCGCGCGCGCCCGGCCAAGCGTAAAATCAGGAAGCAAGCAGCGGAGCGTCAAGAGTTCATCGCAGAAGAGATCAAGAAACTGGAAGCAGCAGGCCTTGTCAGAGGAGTGCTCCATCCTACATGGTTGGCCAATCCCGTAGTTGTGCGCAAGGCTAACGGGAAATGGAGGCTTTTTATCGACTTCACAGATGTCAATAAAGCTTGTCCCAAAGATCCATTTCCTTTGCCGCGCATCGACCAGATTGTTGACTCCACGGCCGGATGTGATTTGCTTTCATTTCTGGATGCATATTCAGGATATCATCGCATCTTCATGGCGTAAGAGGATGAGGAGAAAACCGCATTCATTACTCCATGTGGCACATAATCGTTTCATACGGATGCCTTTCGGTTTGAAGAATGCTGGTTCAACGCTTGCAAGAGTAGTCCATGACGCTTTTGAGCCGCAAATGCACAGAAATGTAGAAGCCTACATGGATGACATAGTGGTCAAGAGCAAGGACAAAGCAACTCGGTTCAAGATTTGGATGAGACCTTTGCAAATCTGCAAGATCAACCTCAAGCTCAACCCTGAGAAGTGTGTGTTTGGAGTCCCTTCCGCAAGCTTCTCGGGTTCTTTTGTGTCTCAAAGGAATTGAAGCCAATCCCGACAAGATCAAGGCCATCGAGCAGATTGAAGCACCAAAGCGCCAAGGATGTCACGAAGACTTGCGGTTGCGTGGCTGCTCTCGGCAGGTTTATCTCTAGGTTCATCGAACGCGCCTGCCATTTTTCAAGATTTTGAAAAAGGCAGGTCCGGTAAAATGGACTCCCGAAGCGGAGGCTGCGCTGCAGGACTTAAAGGGGTACCTGTCCTCCACTCCAATACTTGTCGCACCTAAGCCACAAGAGAAGTTACTGCTATATATAGCGGCAACCAATCAAGTGGTTAGTGCTGCGTTAGTAGCGGAGAGGGAGGTGGACGATGAGCCGGCAACCATGGCAGACACATCCAGCGACAAGCAGGGGGCTTCGCCGGCAAGCTCTGGTCCCGACAAGGACGGATCTGCGCAGACGCATGAGCAGGTGCAGAAAAGGATGGTGCAGCGCCCAGTTTACTTTGTCAGTTCCCTTCTGCAGGGGGCTAGGTCAAGGTACTCTGGTGTGCAGAAATTGCTTTTCGGCCTCCTCATGGCCTCGAGAAAGCTGCGCCATTACTTCCAAGCACATGAGATAACAGTCGTCACTCGCTTTCCGCTGAAGAGGATACTGCAAAATCCAGAAGCAACAGGCAGGATTGTCGAGTGGGCACTGGAACTGTCAAGCTTTGGCCTCAAGTTTGAAAGCACTTCAACTATCCAAAGCGAGCATTGGCAGAGTTCATAGCAGAATGGACGCCAACACCAGATGAAGAAATTCCAGAGACGAGCATTCCCGTCAAGGAAGCAAGCAAAGAGTGGCTGATGTACTTTGATGGTGCCTTCTCGCTGCAAGGCGCCGGTGATGGCGTGTTGCTTATAGCACCCACCGGAGAGCACCTCAAGTACATAGTTCAAATGCATTTTCCCAAGGAGCAAGCAACAAACAATACTGCAGAGTATGAAGGTTTGCTTGCCGGTCTCAGGATCGCAGTGGACCTTGGGGTCAGGAAGCTCATTGTCAGGGGTGATTCGCAGATTGTCGTCCGCCAAGTGAACAAAGACTATCAGAGTCCATTGATGGAAGCCTACGTTGATGAAGTGAGAAAGCTAGAAGAACACTTTGACGGCCTACAAATGGAACATGTTCCAAGAGCTCAGAATGATGTTGCTGATGGCCTGTCAAAGTGCGCTGCACTTAAGTTGCCTGTGGAACCAGGGATTTTTGTGCTCAAGCTAACTCAACCAACCGTAACACCATCAACTGGACAGAACAAGAAGAGGAAGTTGATTTCTGGTGACTATTTTCCGGCAGAGCTTCCCGAAGCCGCCACCAAAAAGGTCCCCAAGATCAACACCAAGAATGCTGAGGGGCAGTCTGCTCCGACAAGCCCAAGGGTTTGTTTCGTTGAAGCAAGCGCCCCGACAAGTTTTGCTCCGGCAAGCTTGCGGGAACGCCAAGCTCCGCCGAGCCGCAGGTTCTTGCCGTGGAAGCTGATGTTCCCCAGCAGCAGATGTGCCTTTAGTCCTTGTTGTCGAGCCGCAAGCTCCAAAGATGGGCGCAGCAGATTGTCCATTTCCTTCAGACAGGAGAACTTCCCAAGAGCAAGAAGAAGCGGAAAGAGTAGCCCGGCAGTCAAGTATGTACTAGTTTGTCGACAAAGACACTATACGTAAGAAGACTCAACGGTGTGAAATTGAAGTGTATTTGCGGAGGACGGACAAAAAGCTGTTGGCGAGAGATACATGGAGGCATATGTGGTCACCACATTGAGCGAGAGCACTTGCCGCAAAGCGTTCGGCAAGGTTTCTTTTGGCCGACAGCCTCCGTGATGCAACCGCACAAGTAACCAAGTGTGAAGCGTGCAGTTCCATTCCAAACAGATACACCAGCCAGCTCAAGCTCTCCAGACGATCCCTTTATCCTGGCCATTTTCGGTCCGGGGCTCGACATCTCGGCCCCTTCCCGAAGCTGTCGGGGCTTTGAGTACTTGTATGTTGCAATCGACAAGTTCACAAAGTGGCCGGAAGTGGAAGCAAGGAGGAAGGTGACAAGATAGTCGCAGTCAAGTTCTTCAGTCGATTGTTTGCCGCTTCGAATCCCTAACAGGATCATCACCGACAACGGCACACAATTTACGAGTCGCACCTTCATGCAGTACGTCCAAGATCTTGGCGCCAAGGTCTGCTTTGCTTCTGTTGCTCATCCGAGAAGCAACGGTCAAGCAGAGAGGGCGAATGCTGAAGTGCTGCGCGGGCTCAAGACTAGAACTTTCGGCTGTGCTGCACAAGTGCGGAAGAAACCGGATTGAGGAGCTGCCGGTGGTTCTTTGGTCGATCAGACGACGCCAAATCGAGCCAATCGCCGTACACCTTTCGCTCTAGTCTATGGAGCAGAGGCAGTTCTCCCACGAAACTCATATATGGATCGCCTCGAGTGCTTGCTTATGATGAGCTTGAGCAAGAGCAGCTGCGACAAGATGACGCTGCTCCTTGAGGAAGATCGCCTTCGTGTCAGACGAGCCGCTCGTTACCAAAGAAGCTTTGCGTTGCTACCATAGCCGCAAAGTTAGTGCCGAAGCCTCGAGGAAGGCGACCTTGTTCTTCGCTGCTCAGTCCGCCAAGAATTCAAACAAGTTGACGCCAAAGTGGGAAGGCCCTTATCGGGTGAAACGAAGTCACTAGGCTTGGCGCTGTCCGCCTTGAGACCGAAGAGGGCATTCCGTGAGCAACTCTCGAACATTGAGCATCTTCGTAAGTTTTACTCAGAAGGCTGTTTCGGAACCTGTTCCGCAACCACCTTTTGTACAAGTCTTGCCGCTGTTGCATGTAATCCTTTGTACAAAGCCGGGCGCAGACCCGTGCATCAAGAAAGCTCATGTGTTGCGCACAACTTGTCAAATTCATGCTTTCATCATTTTATTGCATGTTTTGGCTAACACTTTGTGCAGCACCCACACCCGTAAGCAATATCGAGTCACTGGGCTCCATAACTTTATTTCTCTTCTTTCTCTTTTCTCAAAGAAAGGAAGGTTCCCTCGTGCACAAGTTAACCAGGGGGGAAGGAGAAGATAATACTATGGACCAAGCGTTGCTCGAGGAAGTTTCGCCTTATCGGGAAGCAAAAGACAGAAAAGCTAAGTTGCCCAAGTTTGAGCAATCAATTCTTAAATTTTTAAGTTATCTTCCTCGAACGATAGTACTTTGTATGGAAAATCTGTGCACAGAGGAACCAACTCGCGGCTAGTCGCGCCCTTACTTTGTTTCGAGTCCGCTCAACAATTTAAGTGAGCTGCAGCTAGTCGCGACAAGGTTGCTTGTCGGAGGCGGCATCGCCAGCGGGCTGCTGACGTTCCGCACTCAGCGCTCGCGGCAAAGGTGCCTGCACCGACAAGTTCCTTAAAAGCGTAGGGTAAAAACGTACAAAGGAAGGAATCAAGTAAAAGAAATAACATTGCAATCATCGCCTAAGATAGAGTTATATTACAAAATAACTTGTCACAGATCTAATAAATTGTTCTAAACATGATCAGCAGCGACAAGGGAAAGATAAAATTGGCGGCCTAGTCTACGCGGTCGCCATCAACCCGCTTGATCTTGCCCACCTTGTCCACAATGGGTGCGACAAGGGCTTTGAGCGCCTCCACATCGGCATCTGGCGGCAAGGACCTGAGGACGCCGTTGAGGTTGAGGCCTGGATTGCGGAAGGCCACCTTCATCAACACCTTCTGGAGGGCTCCCGCACAGATCTGGCGCGATTCCTCGGCCATCTGCTTTGGGATCTCTTCCCGGAGTCGCTGGAGACCCGTCACCACGCCCTTGAAGAATAAGCTAAGCTTGGCACTGGGTTGGAGGTGCTCGTCGGAGGAGTATCCGAGATCCACCATCCCCAGCTCCATCATCTCGTTGTGGATGGCGGCGGCGGTATCCACGAGACCTTCGGTCCGGCTCCACACTCTCCCTCAAGGCGCCTGAGGCAACAACATTCGCCAGAGCTCCTCGTTGGCCTTGATCTTCTCCAACAGGCTCACCTCCCGCTCCTTGGCGCTGTCACCTCTGCATCGAGTGGTCAGCTTGATTCAAGGTCTGCCTTGGAATCCTTGGCGGCGTCGAGCTCCTTGCTCCTCTCGGCGTGACGGCCCTGCAGCTCGCCAAGAGTGTAGGCGTCCTTCTCGCGCTCGTGCTTGAGTGCAGCAAGCTCCTCGCCGCTCTTCTGGAGACTGGCCTCCAGCTGCGTCACCTTCGTCTCCAACTCTTTCTTGGCGGCCTCGGCGGCTGCGGCAGCATCCTTCGCTTCTTTAAGAGCCCCGCCAAGTGACTCCTCGCGCGTGACAAGCTCTTCCTCATGGCTGTCCAGGTTGACCTTCCGCTGCGCCCGGCTTCGCTTTCCTGCGCGGACAGCTTCTCGGCGGCAAGCCGCTGCTCCTCCTCAGCTGCGGCCTTCTCAAGGATGAAGGCCGTGCGCTCTTCAGCAAGTCGCTCCCGCTCTTCCGCTATGTTCCGGAGAGCTTCTTGGTTGGCGCCCCAGAGCTCTTCTGGGCGTTTCTCCATGTCTGCTCCCGCCCTCGCGACAAGTGCTTCCCGGGACTCCAACTTGGCTTGTCGGGCGCGGTAGAGCGACAACAGCTTCTTCAGCAGCTGCTCCTCCTCAGACTCGCCGCTGCTGCTGCTTGGCGCGTCCACCAGCGTCAGCCCAGCGGAGGCGAGCAGCTCTCCATCGAGGGTCTCTCCTTCGACCGGTGCCCTGGAGCTCGACTCCCACGGGAGTTTGATGAAGACGCCATCGCCGGCCTTCGAGTAGGCGCCGGGCTGGGGCTCTTCGGAGCCTGGCGCTGCAGCAGCGGCGGGGGAATCGGCGGTCGGTGTAGCGCCTGGCGCTCCTGCGGCCCAGGGCCGTCGGTCGATCGCCAGACCCTCGCCCGGCCTGGCGGCGGCAGCCTCGGTGGCCTCTTCGCCGGCAGGCTCGTCAGCGCCGGCCTCTTCTTCCACGATGGCGGCTTCATCAGTGTTGTCGCGCGCGTCCTCCTCGCCGGCGACCTCAGTCTCCATCGGCTCTGTGGCGGACAAAGAAAGAACAGTCAAGCAAATGTTCATAAAGAAATACAGAAGAAAACAAGCCCAAGGGAAATTTTCACAAGAAGAGGATTACCCGCAATGGGATCTGCAGCCATGGTCTCGACCACTTTGGAGGATCACCGTGCTGTCCCTATCCGAGTAGTCTCCCTTGCCGGAGGACACTCCTTGCCGGAGAATCCTCCCTTGGCGGGCGTGGTCGGCAGATAGAATTTCGGGGCGGCCTCCGGGCCCTCCCCGATGAGGCTGCTCTGCTCCTACACAAACCAACAAATGATATCAATGAAGAAGGAACACCCATGCACACCTAACAAGAAGGGGAAAACCGTGACACTTACTCCTGGGGGCCAGTCTTGGGGCTGCCTGAGGAAGGGTTGCTGGTCCGGCAAGGGGTCTCAGACGCCTCTGCTGCCACTGTGTGGATCATCCTCAACGACGACCACCGGGTCTTGGCTCTCTTCGACGCTCTCTGGGCCAGCGTCACGAAAGGAAAGAGTTCGTAACGAAGCAAATCAGATTCAAGATGAAGCAACAAAATTGAAGAAATACAAGCACAATATTGAAGCTTACTCTTCTTCTTCCTCGTCGGAGCTGAGCGCGGAGAGATCAAACTCCGGCTCGCCTCCAGTGCGACGAGGCGGAGGAGTGGGCTCTCTTGGCGACTTGGCGGAGGTGTCGGCGGTGGCCTGGGAGGATCCCGCCCCAGTTGTCGCAGCAGTGGGGGGTGCTCCCGCGGCAACATCGCTTGCCGCGGTAGAGCGTGTCGCGCGGCGCTGCGGCTGTGGGCCCATCTGCCGCCCGTCTCGTCTCCGGCCTTGCGGAGATGCTTCTTTGGCGGAGCCGGGGGCTCCGTTTGCGGCAAGCCGCTGGATGAGTGGGGAAGAAGCGCCCTCGGCTGGTTCGCTCGACTCGACCTCGGGTTCGGCAAGCTCTTCCTCACCGCGAACTCCCTTCGCTCGGCAAGGCTTGCCTCTGCTGCATCTGCCTCCTCCACGGTGTACCCGAAGACGCCCGGTAGCGGCAATGCTGCCGCCTCCTCAACCTTGTGGCAATGCGCACCATCTCTTCGCCGGTGGTGTCGCGGGTGAGCCTCTTCGCTTTCGTCGGGCGGATCGGCACTTCTTCCAAGCTGTCGAAGAACGCCGCCGACGATGTCGTCGGAAGGCTCTTGCCAGTCGGAATGATCCCATGCGAATCGCATAACGGCATCATTGCACGGATGCGGTCGAGTGCAGAGTTGTTGCACAATGGGACGACCCCCCTCGGCAACCTGAACCACTCGGGGTGATCGGGGTCGTTCTTGAACAGCTCTAGCAGCATCGCATCCAGCTCCAAGATGGTGAAATTCCAGTTAAGGCCTGGGCGCAGCCTCATGATGTCCGCTGCATTTTGGAACTCCCAAGCAGGTCTCCTCCTCTCCTGCAAGGGAGCGATGCGGCGGCGAAGGAAATCTGCGCCAACTGTGCCTACAGTGAGTCCGGCAAGCCTGAGGCACAAGATCCGGGTCACAGCAATCTTCAACCTAGCATCTTCCGGCGCCAAGTTGCTCCAATCGTTGCCGCGCACTATTGGGGTTTGGCGCACGGCAGTGAAGGGCTGCGGGTTCTCCTCAACGATCCAACACCAATTGCTCTCCACTCCTCCCATTTGCTGCGGAGCTCTCCTTCCAGATAGGCCTCCTTCTTGCCGACCCTGGAGACCCAAGCAATCCCTCCGCAAGCGGCTCCCCTCTCTCAACGCGGGCATGAAGAAGTGGCGAAGAGGGCTACGTTTGGGTGGATCTCGACAAAGTTTTCGCAAAGGTGTGCGAAAACTGCCATGGTCGAAACGGCGCTGGGGTGAAATCAAGGAGGCGGAACCCGTGAGGTGTTCATAATGTCGCATGAAGAATTCAGAAAAGGCGGGCAGAGCCCGCATAGAAGAAAAGCGCAAAGAAAGGATACCCGCTTAGGGCTAGTTCAAGCGGTGGCGGGAGTACCTTCGCGGCGCGGATGTGCACGCTGCGTCTCCGTCGACCGGAAGACGTAGTAACCCTCCCTCAGCTCCTTTTGCGCCGAGCTGGGAGAAGATGGCCCGCTCCTTTCGCAGCGCGCCATGCCGCTGCGCCTCGGCCGACTTCACGCCCTTCCCTTGTCGGCTTTGAGCCATGGCGGAGGCGGTGGAGGAGACCGACGACGTTGATGGCGCTGTGGTGAAAGGGGCGGAGCGCCGCTCTCTTCGCACTAGAGAAGAAGGGGATCGGCGGTGGTTTTTAGACGAGACAAGCAATGGCAAGGTGGGCGACCTGCCCCCTGCTTCCCTTGTTTATAAGGAGGAGAGGGGCGGACGCCCGCTTTTCCTAATAAAGAAACCCCCCACGATCTCTCCCACGATGCCACGTTCGACGTGTGCTGTTCGTGGTGGGTCCAGAGCCAGTTACGGCGTGATCAAGGCCACGTGTGACCGTGCACTGTTTTGGGCCTGGCCCGACAGCGCTCTGCACCGTGTGCGGCCCAGGCCCGGGGGCTCCTGTCGGTGTACTAGAGTAGGGGTACCCTAGTATCCCGAACTCGTGCACGGACAGTTGCAGCACCCCGTGGCAAGGCTTGCCTGGTCACCGCCAAGATCCTCCGTGGTTCCTTTGGAGCCATTCAAGAACAAAGTGTTTAACCAAGAAGACAAGGCCCCAAAGAAGAGGAGCTTGCCGGAAGGCCACTCAAGGCACGCAGAAGACAAGACCCGGCAAGAGGAGCTTGCCGGAAGGCTCGGAGAGCGACAAGCCTCCCGGACGCGACAGGGTTCAGCCACGGCAAGGCACTTGCCGCGGCAGTAACCTCTCTTCATCTCCGCTCCAGCTCATCCACCAACAGGTCGCCATGGGACCATTCCATGCGCCAGCGTGTCAAGAGGTCAGGCAGCCAGCGGGAGCAGCGATAGCGGCGCCGACAAGCTTGCCATCGTGGCGAACGGTGGCGCTCCCGACGGTCCTCATTGCACTCTTTAGGCGGCTGTGGACGGGCATTTAATGCTTTTGTCCCTTGCCGCCGTGGTTAGGTAGAGTACAACATACTTCGTACAAGTAGGTGTACCAACTACTGTTTTTCCATTTGTACCCCCATCTACGCTGCCACCTGTCGGAGCCCCTTTGAGCATATAAAAGGAGGCCCATGCGCAACGTAGAAGGGGTTGGTCAGTCGACCAGTTCTCTCCGGGTTCGATTCCAACGTAACCAGAGAACACTCACGCTACATCTTGTAGCTCCCATCGCTCCCTAGCAAGAACACAATACAAACCAGACAAGCAGCAGTAGGAGTATTCTCTCTCCGGAGAGCTCCGAAGCTGGGTAAAATTGCTCGTGTGCTTCGCCTTGATCCGCTCTTCGTGCGATCTCCGCCCCCCTCCGAACCAAAAGGGGCCTGGTCCGCCGGCCCCATAGGTGTTCGTGGGTCCGATCAGCCTCCCCGACAATAATACTTTCGAGAAAAAAGTATAAATATAAGCCTTGTAACCAAAATAACATTGTTTTTACAATGATTCGATTCATCACTCGAATAAGACATTCTTCGAGCACTGCGCCTCTATTAGGTGGGCACCTTCTGTGACTTGCGCCAAGTAGTGCTCGGCCGGATATTGGCCCCCCGCCGTATCTTGGTTCGCTATAATATTGGCCTCCATATCCGTCCAATAGGCTTTAACGCGGGCAAGAGCCATATGTGCACCCTCTATGCACGCCGACCTCCTCATGGCGTCGATCCGAGGCACGGCCCCAAGGAATTGCTGCACCAAGCCAAAGTAACTGTCCGGCTTAGGCCCGTTCGGCCAAATATGGTCTATCAGAGACCGCATTGCAAGGCCGGACAGCCTGTGAAGCTCCGCTACAGTAGCCATCTTGTCACTTAGCGACAGCAGGCGAGTGGGAGCATTGAATTGCGACCAGAATGGCTTCTCCACTTCCTTATCACCCTGATCCTCGAAGAACTTGGCAGCGTCAGTCGTACTCTTCGCCAAATCCGCATACGCGTCCGCGGGACTTCAGCGCCCATCCAGGGGAGCGTACTTCGGATCGAAAAACTTCGTCCGTAGCAAGTAGGAGCCTCCAGTCGCGATTTTACCGGCCTGTTGAAGTTCCTCCCTGCACCCTGAAGCGACACGTATTTCCTTGGTGGCATTACGCGCCTTGTCCAGCTCGGCCAAACTTTCCTTATGCTCCTTTTCAAGGAGCTCATACCGGTCAGCGGCATTTTTTAACTCCATAGCCATTTCGGCTATCTTTTCCTCGCTTCGGCAATGAGCAGCCTGTTCGGCTCTCAATTCTTCGGCCGCCTTTAGGGCAGCCACATTGCTAACCCGAGCTTGTTCCCTGGCTTGGACAAGTTCTACCCTCAGGGCCTCCACGGCAGCAGCACCATCTGCAGTCCGAACATATTACATTAATATCATGTTGCCTCCATATTTTCCTATACAAAGGAAGGCAGAGCACATACCTTGTGATTTGTCCAGCCCCTCGTTCACCAAATAAGTGATATCGGCATCGCACAATCGAATCTGCCGCTCGTCAGTTCGGAAACTTCCACGGACTGGTCGGCGTCGGACTCGTGGGTACCGCAAGTGTTTACAGCGCAATCATTGATTTATGATCCCCGCTTACGCCTAGGGCGGGCAACCAGAGTCTCAGAGGCTACTATCTATATGGAGCACACCTAACGCGTGCCTCACAGCCAAAAACAGGGTATTCTTCACTACATACCTCAAAGCCTCTGAGTAGACTTGTAAATGCTTCATTCAAACCGCTTGTAGCAGAGGAAATCTTCCTGAGCACCGCGCTCATTAATGAGCGGTGCTCCTCTGAGACCGCAGCTCGCTCCAGTAGGCCCGTCAGTATGTCCGGTCGGACATCGAACTGTCCCGGACCCTGCCCATCGCCCCTCGCGGGAGCCAAACGCTCCGAGCCCAGGGCGGCTGACGCATTGGCCTCCGGCTTCGGCAGATCCGGACTCCTCCGTGACGACACCTCGGTGTCGCCCGCTTCGCGAGCCGGAGAGGTAGGTGGGGTCTCGCTCTCCATCATCTCCGGAGGAAGATCCCCCGAAGACGAACTCTGTTGAGAAGGGCTGCTAGCCGGACTGCGAAAGAAGAACCCTGGTTATTGATCTAGGAGAAACGCAGCACCTTAAAATTGACTTACAGCTCGGTGGAGGGCTGGCCTATTGGTGGGAACGATGCGGTGAGGGCGCCCGTTGAGGCAGAGCCCCCTGGTGATATCTTTTTCGCTGGTATGGGCATCTTCGTCTTCAAGTCTTTGGAGGCATCCGTCTTCTTCCCGCGCGAGGAGGAGGCCTTAGCCCCCCCCTTCCCGTTTATCCTCCTTAGGGGAGGCAACAATCCCCCCGGTTCAGATGCGCAGTGCATGGAGTTCGGTTTCTTCGTTCTTCCCCTTGTTTTTCCCTGAGGGCATTCTGCTGAGTACCCGGTCAAGCATCTTGGCCATGGTGGGGCCAGGAGAGCCTTCGGGAAATGGCGCCGGACACCTGATTCTCTCCGCCTTGCTGAGCCATTCCTGGACGCGGATGATTTTCATAATAAGCAATCATGACAAATACAAAACAGGGTGTCCGGTATCAGGGCTACTTACTTGAGTATCTAGGCGATTGCAGCTTAGGCCCGCATCCTTGGTGGTATCCGGACACACTACTTTCCGTCCGAAGAATAATTTGCACATCTCTTCGAGCTTCAAGCCGAAGAAGTGCTTGACAGTCCGCGGACCCTCCGGATTGAACTCCCACATCCGGAGAGGCCGGCATTGGCACGACAACATCCGTCGGATTAACATCACTTGCATTATGCTGACAAGGTTAATGTCCCTATCAAGAAGCTCCCAGATGCGATTCTGCAGCACTGATATATCACCAGCGGGCCCCCAATTCCGTCCTACGTCGGTCCAAGACGCTAGTTGTGACGGGGGCCCCATGAACTCGAGCAGCTACCCACTTTGTGCCTAGGGGAGCAGTGACATAAAACCACCTCCGTTGCCATACATAGGATACTTCTGGGAAAGAACCCTTTGGCCATGGGGCATCAGCGCTCCTACTTATTACGGCGCCTCCGCACTCCGCGTGTCGCCCCTCGATCATCTTCGGCTTCACCCTGAAGGTCTTGAGCCATAAGCCGAAGTGTGGGGTGACGTGGAGGAAGGCCTCACACACTATAATGAATGACGAGATGTGGAGGATAGCGTCTGGAGCCAGATCGTGAAAATCGAACCCATAATAGAACATGAGCCCCCTCACAAAGGGATCGAGGGTGAAGCCCAAGCCATGGAGAAAGTGCGGGACAAAAACGACGCACTCATTAGGCTCCAGAGTGGGGATGACCTGCCCGGATGCAGGAAGCCTGTGTCGGATGTCGGCGGTCAGGTATCCGACCTCCCTAAGCTTTTCAATGTCGTCCTCTTGAATCGAGGAGGCCACCCATCGGCCTTGAGGGACGGATCCGGTCATATCGGCGGATCTGGGGTGTTGAAGCTTAGGTTTCGGGTGTTAGAACTCGAGGGACAAGAAGGTGCGAGGAAGGTGGAAAAGAGGTATAGGCCTCGACCCCTTCTTATAAAGGGGATGAATATCAAGAGTCCTTGGAGTGGCCGTTTGAGGCTTATCTAAAAGCACACGAAGTTATACCAACGGCCGTAGTGGGGTTGCATGCGCCCATATTGATGGAAAAATCCCGTAATAAGTGGAACACGATCTCTGCCCCGATGGGACGTGCCAATAAAACCGTCTCGTAACGCGAGTCGTTGTGGGATGAGAAACGCCGGTCCGCGTGGGACCAGGCCACGATGCAAGGGCACGACGCCCGAAGATTGCCGACATGATCGGGTTTATGCTACAAGAAGATTATCTTGCAGATCCGGACACGGTCTCCGTGTTTGATAACTACCTTCGAATATTCGGAGGAGGAACCCGCCCTGCAATGTCAAAGACAAGACTGCGCGCCACACTCATCGTCATTGAAGCCTGGTTCAGGGGCTACTGAGGGAGTCATGGATTAGGGGGTATCCGGACGGCCGGACTGTGTACAACATCCGGACTATTGAAGCGTGAAGATACAAGACTCAAGACTTCGGACCGTGTCCGGATGGGACATTCCTTGGCGTGGAAGGCAAGCTTGGCGATCCGGATATTATATTTCCTTCCTTGTAACCGACTCCATGTAAACCCTTGCCCTCTCCGGTGTCTATATAAACCGGAGAGGTTGGTCCTTAGAAGGCCGATCACAATTACAATCATACCATCATAGGCTAGCTCTTAGGGCTTAGCCTCTATGATCTCGTGGTAGATCTACTCTTGTACTACCCATATCATCAATATTAATCAAGCAGGAAGTAGGGTTTTACCTTCATCGAGAGGGCCCGAACCTGGGTAAACATCTGTGTCCCTTGCTTCGTGTTACCATCAGCCTTGACGCACAGATTGGGACCCCCTACCCGAGATCCGCCGGTTTTGACACCGACAACTATATTTATAAAACTTGTCATGATTATGATTCCCCTTTTTCTGAACATTACTCTTTTAATGTGGAAACAATTTATAGTATTCAAGTCTTTTATGATACTCCCACTATCCCAAATGAGAAGAATTTTGCTTATGTGGAGAGTAGTAAAAATTCTATACTTGTAGATCATGAAAAGAATGCTTTAGGTGCTGGTTATATTGTTGAATTTATTCATGATGCTACTGAAAATTATTATGAGGGAGGAACATATGCTTGTAGAAATTGCAATAATATCAAGTTTCCTCTCTATGTGCTTAAAGTTTTGAAGTTATGTTTGTTTTGCCTTCCTATGCTAGTTGATTATTGTTCCCATAATTTGTTTGCTCACAAAATCCCAATGCATAGGAAGAGGATTAGACTTAAGTGTGCAAGTCATATTCTTCATGATGCTCTCTTTATGTTTCAATTCTTATCTTTTATGTGAGCATCTTGAAATCATCATGCCTAGCTAGGGGCGTTAAACGATAGCGCTTGTTGGGAGGCAACCCAATTTTATTTTATTATCTTTCTTTTTGGTTCTGTTTAGTAATAAATAATCCATCTAGACTCTGGATAGATGTGGTTTTATGTTTTAATTAGTGTTTTTTCCAAGTAGAACCTTTGGGAAGACTTGGGTGAAGTCTTTATGATCATGCTGTTAAAAACAGAAACTTTAGCGCTCACGAGATTAGCTAAAACTTTTTACTGGAGAGTGATATTTAGTTGATTCTTTTTGACGATGATTACTAGGCAAATTCCTCAGGTCCACCAATTTATTTCAGAATTTTTGCAGTTCCATAAGTACACGTCTGATACAGATTACTACAGACTGTTCTGTTTTTGACAGATTCTTTTTTCTATGTGTTGTTTGCTTATTTTGATGAATTTATGAGTAGTATCGGAGGGTATGAACCATAGAGAAGTTGGAATACAGTAGATATTACACTAATATAAATAAAGAATGAGTTCATAACAGTACCTAAGAGGTGGTTTATTTTCTTATACTAACGGAGCTTACGAGTTTTCTGTTGAGTTTTGTGTTGTGAAGTTTTCAAGTTTTGGGTAAAGATTCGATGGACTATGGAATAAGGAGTGGCAAGAGCCTAAGATTGGGGATGCCCAAGGCAACCCAAGGTAATATTCAAGGATAACCAAGAGCCTAAGCTTGGGGATGCCCCGGAT
This sequence comes from Aegilops bicornis, assembly GCA_021605145.1. Lineage (NCBI taxonomy): Eukaryota > Viridiplantae > Streptophyta > Magnoliopsida > Poales > Poaceae > Aegilops > Aegilops bicornis. Next base: position 180,925,934 of record CM038669.1, read on the forward strand.
GGCATCCCCTCTTTCGTCTTCGTTCATCTGTAACTTTACGTTGAGCTATATTTTTATTCACCACATGATATGTGTTTTGCTTGGAGCGTCATTTTATTTTTATTTGTTGTGCTTGCTGTTTGAATAAAATTCCAAGATCTGAAACTCTTAAATATTAGAGAGTCTTCAGATAGTTAAATAATTATTCGGCTACTCATTGATCTTCACTTATATCTTTCAGAGTAGTTTGTTGTTTGCTCTAGTGCTTCACTTATATCTATTAGAGCATGGCGGTGTATTTATTTTGAAGAAATATATGAACTCTCATGCTTCACTTGTATTATTTTGAGAGTCTTAAACAGCATGGTAATTTGCTTTAATTGTGAAATTAATATTTCATATTGAGTTCATCGAATATCATGAGAAGTTAGATATTTGATAAGTGTTTTGAGATATAAAGGTGGTAATATTAGAGTGTGCTAGTTGAGTAATTGTGAAATTGATAAATACTTGTGTTAAAGTTGGCAAGTCCCGTAGCATGCACGCATGGTAAAAGTTGTGTGACAATTTTGACACATAGGTGTTCTTTTATTGCTTTCCTTGTGAGTGGCGGTCGGGGACGAGCGATGGTCTTTTCCTACCAATCTATCCCTCTAGGGGCATGCGTAGTAGTACTTTGCTTCGAGGGCTAATAAACTTTTGCAATAAGTATATGAGTTCTTTATGACTAATGTGAGTCCATGGATTATACGCACTCTCAACCTTCCACAATTTTCTAGCCTCTACGGTACCGCGCATTGCCCTTTCTCACCTTGAGAGTTGGTGCAAACTTCGCCGGTGCATGCAAACCCCGTGATATGATATGCTCTATCACACATAAGCCTCCTTATATATTCCTCAAAACAGCCACCATACCTACCTATCATGGCATTTCCATAGCCATTCCGAGATACATTGCCATGCAACTTTCCACCATTCCGTTTATTATGACACGCTCCATCGTTGCCATATTGCTTTGCATGATCATGTAATTGACATCGTATTTGTGAGCAAAGCCACCATTCATAATTTTTCATACATGTCACTCTTGATTCATCGCATATCCCGGTACACCGTCGGAGGCATTCACATAGAGTCATATTTTGTTCTAAGTATTGAGTTGTAAGTAATAAAAGTGTGATGATCATCATTGTTAGAGCATTGTCCCATGTGAGGAAAGGATGATGGAGACTATGATTCCCCCACAAGTCGGGATGAGACTCCGGACGAAAAAATAAGTAAAAGAGGCCAAAGAAGCCCAAATAAAATAAGAGAAAAAAGAGGCCATAAAAAGAGAGAAAGGCTCAAACAGAAAAAAATATAAAAAATGAGAGAAAAAGAGAGAAGGGACAATGTTACTATCCTTTTACCACACTTGTGCTTTAAAAGTAGCACCATGATCTTCATGATAGAGAGTCTCCTATGTTGTCATTTTCATATACTAGTGGGAATTTTACATTATAGAACTTGGCTTGTATATTCCAATGATGGGCTTCCTCAAAATGCCCTAGGTCTTCGTGAGCAAGCAAGTTGGATGCACACCCACTCAGTTTCCTTTGTTGAGCTTTCATACATTTATAGCTCTAGTGCATCCGTTGCATGGAAATCCCTACTCCTCTCATTGACATCAATTGATGGGCATCTCCATAGCCTATTGATTAGCCGCGTCGATGTGAGACTTTCTACCTTTTTGTCTTCTCTCATAACCCCCATCATTATACTTTACTCCACCCATAGTGTTATATCCATGGCTTGCGCTCATGTATTGCGTAAGAGTTGAAAAGGCTGAAGCGCGTTAAAAGTATGAACCAGTTGCTCGGCTTGTCATTGGGGTTATGCATGATGAGAACATTTGTGTGTCAATATTGAAACATGGCCTTACTATATGATTTTGTAGGGATAAGCTTTCTTTGGCTATGGTATTTTGATAAGACATAATTGCTTGGTTAGCATGTTTGAAGTATTATTGCTTTTATGTCAACATTAAACTTTTATCTTGAATCTTTCGGATCTAAATGTTCATGTCACAATAAAAAGATTTACATTGAAAATTATGCTAAGAAGCATTCCACATCAAAAATTCTGTTTTTATCATTTACCTACTCGAGGACGAGCAGGAATTAAGCTTGGGCATGCTTGATACGTCTCCAACGTATCTATAATTTTTTATTGTTCCATGCTATTATATTATTTTTGGGACTAACCTATTAACCCAGAGCCTAGTGCCAGTTTTTGTTTTTTCCCTTGTTTCAGTGTTTCACAGAAAAGGAATATCAAACGGAGTCCAAACGGAATGAAACCTTCGGGAGAGTTATTTTTGGAACGGAAGCAATCCAGGGGACTTGGAGTACACGCCGTGAATCAACTAGGAGAGCACGAGGCGGGGCGACCTACCCCCTGTGCGCGCCTCCACCCTCGTGGGCCCCTCGTGGCTCTCCTGACCGACTTCTTTTGCCTATATATCTCCATATACCCTAAAACCATCGAGGAGCAGAATAGATCGGGAGTTCCGCCGCCGCAAGCCTCTGTAGCCACCAAAAACCAATCGGGACCCTATTCCCAAGACCACGGAGGGGGGATCCCTCACCGGTGGCCGTCTTCATCATCCCGGCGCTCTCCATGACGAGGAGGGAGTAGTTCACCCTCGGGCTGAGGGTATGTACCAGAGCTATGTGTTAGATCTCTCTCTCTCTCTCTCTCTCTCTCTCTCTCTCTCTCGTGTTCTTCAGGTGATACGATCTTGATGTATCGCGAGCTTTGCTATTATAGTTGGATCTTATGATGTTTCTCCCCCTCTACTCTCTTGTAATGGATCAAGTTTTCCCTTTGAAGTTATCTTATCAGATTGAGTCTTTAAGGATTTGAGAACACTTGAAGTATGTCTTGCATGTGCTTAATTAGGGTTTTGGTTGATTTGTGTCTTAAGGTGTTATTCTAGTACGAAGTCTATGATAGATCAAACGGAAAGAATAGCTTCGTGTTATTTTACTACGGACCCTTGAATAGATCGATCATAAAGAATAACTTTGAGGTGGTTTCGTACCCTACAATAATCTCTTTGTTTGTTCTCCGCTATTAGTGACTTTGGAGTGACTCTTTGTTGCATGCTGAGGGATAGTTTTATGATCCAATTGTGTAATTATTGTTGAGAGAACTTGCACTAGTGAAAGTATGAACCCTAGGCCTTGTTTCCTAGCATTGCAATACCGTTTACGCTCACTTTTATCATTAGTTACCTTGTTGTTTTTATATTTTCAGATTACAAAAACCTATATCTACCATCCATATTGCACTTGTATCACCATCTCTTCATTAACTAGTGCACCTATACAATTTACCATTGTATTGTGTGTGTTGGGGACACAAGAGACTCTTTGTTATTTGGTTGCAGGGTTGTTTGAGAGAGACCATCTTCATCCTACGCCTCCCACAGATTGATAAACCTTAGGTCATCAACTTGAGGGAAATTTGCTACTGTCCTACAAACCTCTGAACTCGGAGGCCCAACAACGTCTACAAGAAGAAAGTTGCGTCGTAGACATCACTTGCTTAGGCCACTCAGTGTGATACATGCAGTATTGTCGAATACAGGTTTTAGTGTACGTAGTTGGCATTTTCATAACATTTTTGGCATGTTCCATTCACTTGTTTCACTTTTTATTAACTAACAAATTGTAATTGCTTCACCAGGTCTGCGTCTAAAAAGACAAATAGAGCTATAAACAAAGGAATATGTTTGTGCAAGTAGACGGCCGATCGGTGTCTTACCTGGAAGTTTCTCAGGATGGGTGTAGCATATGCCGTGCTCGCTGTCGATGGTTGGTATGAACAAATCAATGAGAGGGTGAGATCTCGCGCTGTCAGCACTCACTTTGGCCTCAAGGTGCTCGATCAGCTTCTGATCCGTGGGATCAAACTTGACGCCAGCCGGTAGCACCGGCCAATCCTTCTTCGACTTGCATGGGTTAATTCCAGTTATATGGTACTCAATGTATGATCAATTGACTGTTTTAAGTGAATGATGAAAGATTTCGACAGATAAGTGGTACTCCAAATCTGAAGTCCAGAATACCCGAACACGCCGCCGGGATTCTTGTGTCACCTCACGCGTAGCGTGTTGTCACGTCAATTCAATGTGTGGACATGATGAATAATTTGACCGACGTATACTACTTCTGCTACTGTACTACTTACTAGTCGTATTTAGTGTCACATTTTAACCATAGGTTTAACTAACAAGTACGCACTTGAAGCCTAAGGAACACATAGCAATGATGTGGTTATAGACATGCTATGCATTCTAAATTTGTAACAAATGAACAGGCAGTAGTATTCATAAGGTAAGGATGAGATGAGATAGAACAATTACACGACGATAGATTCCACCAGTATAGGCAGCCAATCTATGCGTCGACCGCATAAACGATGCCATCGTGCACTATAGCATCAGACAGAACTGTTGGGTGAAGAGGATCAACGATGATCCATGACCATGTATGGCGACCGGATTCCAGATAGACTAATCCCATGTTGAACACGGCAATGAGCTTGTAATCCATGTAGTCTTCTGATGGTGTGGGCACTTCGCAGATTACAACCTTCAAAGAAATGTAGGTTGAGCCAAAAGCTCGACATGTCTCATGCGTAGTAGTAGGCAGGAGTGTCCGGGCCGCGAGGCTCGCTCGATGGCGGCGGTATCCAAAGATGGAAGGGTGATCTCTCACGGGTGTAGATATCCACGAGACGCCACGGACTACCGGATTGGTGGATGAGGACGATCTGCTTGGCCTTCATGCCCACCCAGTAGTGGCCGCGCATGAAGGGCAGGTGGACGGGTAGTGGTAGCATGTCGAGGGGCACCACGGCAACCTCCGTAGGATCGTCAAGTCGGTGTCTGGGCCACCTGTGAGGATCGGGCATCAGCAAGCAGGGTGTCTTGAAAAGAGCCGGCCGGTTGCAGACGAGTAGACGGTACAAAGACACCGAGCATGCGGCCAGACGGATGGTGCTGAGTAGGTCCATACGATTACAGATCTGCTCCAAGAGAACATTGGGGGGAATTCCAATCACGGCTCTGCGTGTCAGTCGGTTCTGCCATTGGGGTTTTCGATGCCTGTGAGCCAGCGGGGAAGTGGATTCGGGCGGGCGAGCGAAGAAGCTTCTCCTCGTGTGGACGAAAGCAAAGTGAGCCGAGGATATGGTACGCGAGCTACCAAGGAAGATAAGCGCGGCGAGCGAAAGCAAAGGAGCGGGGAAATGGTGTGTGGCCGACAATGCGGAAGAGAGGAGGAAGAAGAGTGGAAGACGGGGAAGAAAGTGCATTAAATCTCAATTCTATTACTACTACCAGGATATACCGTCCTTCGAAGTGTAAATAGTTACACAGATGACATGTGGGTCTACCACAAGAGGGCCCATATGTCAGTTAATGGAGGACAGAAGTGTGCTCTACTGGCAAACATGATGGCAGTACTGGGTAAGGCTGATTTAGTAACACCAACACGCTGGTTTAGCTTATTAATTAAGTGTCCCATCTGCTGCTGCGTGTATTGTCACTTCACTGTGTAGACAAGTTGAATAGTTCTCTCTGACCGAGATGGGGAATAATGGATCGCGAAGACTTCCTTTCTACATTATCCCTATGCCTCTACGCTCACTTCACTCATTTTGCTCCGTACGTAGTCACTTGTTGAAATCTCTAGAAAGACAAATACTCCGTATTTGGTAACATAGGGAGGGTTTTACTCCGTATTTGGGAACAGAAGGAGGATTTTTCTTCGTATTTGGGAACAGAGGGAGTATCACCATATGGAGGGAACAGAGGAAGCTTGAAATATGAACATGTCAATGGGAGGGAGTAAGCCCCATGCATGCATGCAACATGCAACACTCACACGTACACATGGACGCACGAAACACTCACGCACCCATGCGGCACACAGCACAAGACGCAACACACACGCTCACGCTCAAGTGCTCAACCTACTCCCTACGTCCGTTAAAGACTGTACATTTGGAGATTTACACATTGACCAGGGCATAATTAACGCCCAAAAGTTATGTGTGCATGCGACCATTGACAGAAGAAGATTAAATGAAGGTCGTTGCATGCTGTAATTAAGGATAGACATGCAGCCTATACCTAGAGCACAAGTTGGTGCATTAGTTAATCAATATCGATTTAGATTAAAGGCTAAATGCATTGGAAGTGTAGATGTACTACACTCTTTGTTTTTTAGCTGATTTCTTTGCTCGCTAACCGATGTGTGGGACCCGAAACCAGGTGAGAATCTAACCCGGTCAACAAAGTGCCACGCCGACTATGTGCCCGGTCAAGAGGGTGCAATATGGTGTTTCTGATGAGCTAGTGATCGTATAATCACCGCAAAACTATATATAGTGACCGTAAAGAGTGTATTGTTACATACGTTGACCGCCAGTGTATTTTTCTCATTTCATATTAAGCCATATTAACCGGAAAGGACGCAGTATGGACTAGTACTCGTACTGCTTTGATGTGTCCCGTCAACTCGCCGAACAAGGAGAAGCTTGCTTACTACGCCTCTCCCTCACCCATGCGCGCGGTGGTTCGCAAGATGAGGAGAGGGTTTTGACTACAGCGCACCCTCTCCCTCTCCCTCTCCCTCGCCCTCGCCCTCGTGGTGGACGTGCAACATTTCAATCCGTGTCAGATTGCCAGAAGCATAATGTGTATTGTAGTATCATCATTGTTGGACCTTGCGAAGAGGCGAAGAGCCAAGTGCAAGGTTCACACGAGTACGAACTGTTGAACCTCCCGAAGAGGCAAAGAGCCAAGCGCAAGGTTTTATAGTAGTTGTCGTCCTAGTAGGAGCGTACTACAACTATAGCGAACGATGCTACTGTATGATGCCACCACATCACGTATATCCAAAGCTGTGCCACCTTTTTTTTTCTCAAAGAGCATGTTGGAGCCCGTGCAACAACCAGACAAGTTGCACGTACACATAACACATTTACTAGTAATAAATTCGGAAGGACAAATGCCAGTATGCCACACAAGTTCATCTCCAATTCATGTGACAAATTTCTGCACGACTAGTCTACATATATTCACAGCGCTACCGTTCACAATTTACCGTACTCCACTTACACGTTATAGATGAGCTACATGTCCTCCTCCGTGTTCCAGTCCTGTGTGTTCTTCATGGATGGCACGATCCATAGCGGTGGGCAACGGGAATCATTGTCGCAGCTTTCTAGTCCGGTTCCACACGATGGAGACTCATCCAAGCTGAAGCGGCATAAATCAGGGATAGCGTGTCCCAGCATGTCGTTCATCCGGCGGTGCGCACTGAAGACACAACCATGCTTCATGAACGGCAGGCCTTCCGTGTCGTGCACGGAAGGTGGCATCCGCTTCACAATGGGGTAGCTGTCCCCAATGAAAAGTGAGTACTCTCCAAGAGTGTTCCTCGGCACCCACGTAGCATCATGGGGGTCGAACTCGGCGTCGTTCATCTGGTACACGCGGCATCTCAGATCTGGACACATGGTGACATACATAGTCAAGGTCCATGCATAATAATATTGTGCTCAAATATGGCGGTCAGTAATACTGTGCAGCAAATAGTACTACTCCGGTATAGAGGAAGTAAAATAACCGGCTTATTATATATAGCCAATGTTGGCTACATGGATGAGATAGTAAGACATGGAAAAACAAAAATGGTGGCAGCTAGTGGGTTCATGTGTTCAAGGGCCTAGCTAGCTATCTGGCGTCCTCCAAGGTAAAAAGTACTCCTACTAGTACGTAAGTAGAGTACTAGTACAACAATGAAAGAGAAGGCGAGAGGGTTAAAAATGGAATACCTGGGTAGATGGTGACGGTCCGATCGTGGTAGATTGTGTGACCATGTTGCACATCAGTGGTACCATGGGTAACGACTGCTAAGATAGTTGATCCCAATATGCCAAAGTCAGCTACAAGGTTCCAGGTTAGACCGAATCACATATGCAAATGCACATCCAGGATCAGCGATCTTATTTTGATCGCGGGATGACTGGTCCCTGCAAAATAATGGAGTACCGTTAGGGATGCAAATGATGGTTTGTGCATTCCGTTTGTAATCTCCTGTACCGTAGGATGGAAACCATATGAAACAAGTCCCCTGGCTTGTCACCGCAAAGATGTGGCCTAGATGGCGCATCGGCGTCTTGAACGTAGGGGTACAAATCTGCCGCCGCCAACATGCGCCTCTGCCGTTCTTGCCTCTTGCATTGATGGCAATCCTTATGTCGAACACCGCAATGAGATAGTAATCGTCGTAGCCGCGTCACTTTGTCGGCGGGTCCGCAATTGCTATCTTCTTCAATCTCATGTAGGCATCATCATACATATTCAAGCCCAGCCAGTCCGGAAAGCTGATCCCAATGGTGGAGAAGGGGTCTACCGTAATGGCCGCACTGGTGTGGATGTTGTGCAAAATGATGGTGGTATCCGGCCGGAGGTATGCAAGCCAATCTTCGTTGGCACCGACCCAGACCAATATATAAGACGGTTGGCAGCGGAGAAATTACGGGATGGAAATGGAATAACTAAGTGTTGGAAATATGCCCTAGAGGCAATAATAAATTAGTTATTATTATATTTCCTTGTTCATGATAATCGTTTATTATCCATGCTATAATTGTATTGATAGGAAACTCAGATACATGTGTGGGTACATAGACAACACCATGTCCCTAGTAAGCCTCTAGTTGACTAGCTCGTGGATCAATAGATGGTTATATTTTCCTGACCATGGACATTACATGTCGTTGACAACGGGATCACATCATTAGCAGAATGATGTGATGGACAAGACCCAATTCTAAGCCTAGCACAAAGATCGTGTAGTTCGTATGCTAAAGCTTTCTAATGTCAAGTATCTTTTCCTTAGACCATGAGATTGTGCAACTCCCGGATACCGTAGGAATGCTTTGGGTGTACCAAACGTCACAACGTAACCGGGTGGCTATAAAGGTGCACTACAGGTATCTCCGAAAGTGTCTGCATTGGGTTGGCAACGAATCAAGATCGGATTTGTCACTCCGTGTAAACGGAGAGGTATCTCTGGGCCCACTCGGTAGGACATCATCATAATGTGCACAATGTGACCAAGGGGTTGATCACGGATGATGTGTTACGGAACGAGTAAAGAGACTTGCCGGTAACGAGATTGAACAAGGTATCGGTATACCGACGATCGAATCTCAGGCAAGTACAATACCGTTAGACAAAGGGAATTGTATACGGGATCGATTGAGTCCTTGACATCGTGGTTCATCCGATGAGATCATCGTGGAACATGTGGGAGCCAACATGGGTATCCAGATCCCGCTGTTGGTTATTGACCGGAGAACGTCTCGGTCAAGTCTGCATGGTTCCCGAACCCGTAGGGTCTACACACTTAAGGTTCGATGACGCTAGGGTTATAGGAAATAGATATACGTGGTTACCGAATGTTGTTCGGAGTCCCGGATGAGATCCCGGACGTCACGAGGAGTTCCGGAATGGTCCGGAGGTAAAGATTTATATATGGGAAGTCCTATTTTGGCCACCGGAAAATGTTCGGGATTTTTCGGTATTGTACCAGGAAGGTTCTAGAAGGTTCCGGAGTGGGGCCCACCTGCATGGGGGACCCACATGAACGTGGGTAGTGGGGGCAAGGCCCCACACCCCTGGTCAAGCCGCACAAAGATCCCCCTTAGAAGGAATAAGATCATATCCGAAGGGATAAGATCAAGATCCCTAAAAGGGGGATAACAATCGGTGGGGAAAGGAAAGGATGGGATTTCTTTCCTCCCACCTTTGCCAACGCCCCAATGGACTTGGAGGGCAAGAAATAATCCCCTCCACCCCTATATATAGTGGGGAGGCGCATGGGAGCTGCACCCTTGCCCCTGGCGCAGCCCTCCCCCTCTCCCAAGTCCTCCTCTCCGCGGTGCTTGGCGAAGCCCTGCAGGATTGCCAAACTCCTCCACCACCACCACGCCGTTGTGCTGCTGCTGGATGGAGTCTTCCCCAACCTCTCCCTCTCTCCTTGCTGGATCAAGGCATGGGAGATGTCACCGGGCTGTACATGTGTTGAACGCGGAGATGCCGTCCGTTCGGCACTAGGATCTCCGGTGATTTGTATCATGACGAGTACGACTCCTTCAACCCCGTTCTCTTGAACGCTTCCTCTTAGCGATCTACAAGGGTATGTAGATGCACTCTCCTTCCCCTCGTTGCTGGTTTCTCCATAGATAGATCTTGGTGACATGTAGGAAATTTTTGAATTTCTGCTACGTTACCCAACAGTGGCATCATGAGCTAGGTCTATTGCGTAGATTCTTTGCACGAGTAAAACACAAAGTAGATGTGGGCGTTGATTTTGTTCAATATGCTTACCGTTACTAGTCCAATCTTGTTTCAACGGTATTGTAGGATGAAGCGGCCCGGACTGACCTTACACGTACACTTACGTGAGACAAGTTCCACCGACTGACATGCACTTGGTGCATAAGGTGGCTAGCGGTGCCGATCTCCCACTTTAGTCGGAACGGATTCGATGAAATGGGTCCTTATGAAGGGTAAATAGCAATTGACATATCACGTTATGGTTTTGCGTAGGTAAGAAACGTTCTTGCTAGAAACCCATAGAAGCCACGTAAAACATGCAAACAACAATTAGAGGACGTCTAACTTGTTTTTGCAGGGTATGCTATGTGATGTGATATGGCCAAGAAGAATGTGATGAATGATATGTGATGTATGAGATTGATCATGTTCTTGTAATAGGAATCAAGACTTGCATGTCGATGAGTATGACAACCGGCAGGAGCCATAGGAGTTGTCTTAATTTATTGTATGACCTGCGTGTCATTGAACAACGCCATGTAATTACTTTACTGTATTGCTAACCGGTAGCCATAGTAGTAGAAGTAATAAGTTGGTGAGACAACTTCATGGCGACACGATGATGGAGATCATGATGATGGAGATCATGGTGTCATGCCGGTGTCGATGATGATCATGGAGCCCCGAAGATGGAGATCAAAAGGAGCAAAATAATATTGGCCATATCATGTCACTATTTGATTGCATGTGATGTTTATCATGTTTATGCATCTTATTTGCTTAGAACGACGGTAGTAAATAAGATGTTCCCTCATTAAAATTTCAAGAAAGTGTTCCCCCTAACTGTGCACCATTGCGAAAGTTCGTCGTTTCGAAGCACCACGTGATGATCGGGTGTGATAGATTCTTACGTTCACATACAACGGGTGTAAGCCAGATTTACACACGCAAAACACTTAGGTTGACTTGACGAGCCTAGCATGTACAGACATGGCCTCGGAACACAAGAACCCGAAAGGTCGAGCATGAGTCGTATGGTAGATACGATCAACATGAAGATGTTCACCGATGATGACTAGTCCGTCTCACGTGATGATCGGACACGGCCTAGTTGACTCGGATCATGTAATCACTTAGATGACTAGAGGATGTCTATCTGAGTGGGAGTTCATTAGATGAACTTAATTATCCTGAACATAGTCAAAAGCCCTTTGCAAATTATGTCGTAAGCTCGCGCTTTAGTTCCACTGTTTAGATATGTTCCTAGAGAAAATATAGTTGAAAGTTGACAGTAGCAATTATGCGGACAGTAGAAGGCTTATGTCCTTAATGCACCGCTCGGAACATAAGCCTTCTACTGTCCGCTCGGAACATAAGTCGTCTGTGGATGTTGCGAACATCTGACATACACGTCTTGATAACTACGTGATAGTTCAGTTAAACGGTTTAGAGTTGAGGCACCAAAGACGATTTCAAAACGTCGCGGAACATATGAGATGTTTCGAGGGCTGAAATTGGGATTTCAAGCTCGTGCCCACGTCAAGAGGTATAAGACCTCGGACGATTTTCTTAGCCTGCAAATTAAGGGAGAAAAGCTCAATCGTTGAGCTTGTGCTCAGATTGTCTGAGTGCAACAATCACTTGAATCGAGTGGGAGTTGATCTTCCTGATGAGATAGTGATGTTTCTCCAAAGTCATTGCCACCAAGCTGCTAGAAGCTTCATGATGAACTATAACATATCAGGGATAGATATGATGATCCTTGAGCTATTCGCAATGTTCGACACCGCGAATTTAGAAATCAAGAAGGAGCATCAATTGTTGATGGTTAGTGAAACCACTAGTTTCAAGAAGGGCAAGGGCAAGAAGGGGTACTTCATGAAACGGCAAATCAGTTGCTGTTCTAGTGAAGAAACCCAGGGTTGAACCCAAACCCAAGACTAAGTGCTTCTGTAATGAGAGGAACGGACACTGAAGCAGAATTACCCTAGATACTTGGTAGATGAGAAGGCTGGCAAGGTCGATAGAAGTATATTGGATATACATTAAGTTATTGTGTACTTTACTAGTACTCCTAGTAGCACCAGGGTATTAGATACCGGTTCGGTTGCTAAGTGTTAGTAACTCAAAATAAAAGGCTAAGGAATAAACAGAGACTAGCTAAAGGTGAGCTGACGATATGTGTTGGAAGTGTTTCCAAGTTTGATGTGATCAAACATCGCACGCTCCCTCTACCATCAAGATTAGTATTAAACCGGAATAATTGTCATCTGGTGTTTGCGTTGAGCATAGACATGATTGGATTATGTCTATCGCAATACGGTTATTCATTTAAGGAGAATAATAGTTACTCTATTTATTTGAATAATACCTTCAATGGTCTTGCACCTAAAGGAATGGTTTATTGAATCTCGATCGTAGTGATACACATTTTCATGCCAAAAGATATAAGATAGTAATGATAGTACCACTTACTTGTGGCAGCTTGCCATGTAAGTCATATTGGTGTAAAACGCATGAAGAAGCTCCATGTTGATGGATCTTTGGACTCACTCATTTTTGAAAAGTTTGAGACATGCGAACCATTTCTATTGGTGTATACGCATGAAGAAACTCCATGCAGATGGATCGTTTGGACTCACTTGATTTTGAATCACTTGAGATATGCAAATCATACCACATGGGCAAGATGACTGAAAAGCCTCGCTTTCAGTAAGATGGAACAAGATAGCAACTTGTTGGAAGTAATACATTTCGATGTGTGCAGTCCAATGAGTGCCGAGGCATGCAGTGAATATTGTTATGTTCTTACTTCATGGATGATTTAAGTAGATACTGAGTGTATTTACTTGATGAAACACAAGTCTGAATTATTGAATGGTTCAAGTAATTTCAGAGTGAAGTTAAAGATCATCGTGAGAAGAGGATAAAATGTCTATGATATGATCATAGAGATGAGTATCTGAGTTACGAGCTTTGGCACGCTATTAAGACATTGTGGAAATTGTTTCACAATAAATACTGCCTGGAACACCATAGTGTGATGGTGTGTCCGAACATCATAGTTGCACCCTATTGGATATGGTGCGTACCATGATGTATCTTATCGAATTACCACTATCGTTCATGGGTTAGGCATTAGAGACAACCGCACTGACTTTAATAGGGCACCACGTAATTCCGTTGAGACGACACCGTTTGAACTATGGTTTGGAGAAACCTAAATTGTCGTTTCTTAAAAGTTTGGGGCTGCGACGCTTATGTGAAAAGGTTTCAGGTTGATAAGCTCGAACCCAAAGCGGATAAAATGCATCTTCATAGGACACCCAAAACAGTTGGGTATACCTCCAATCTCAGTTCCAGAAGAAAAAAAGGATTGTTTCTAGAATTAGGTCCTTTCCCGAGGAAAAGTTTCTCTCGAAAGAATTGAGTGGGAGGATGGTGGAGAATTGATGAGGTTATTAAACCATCACTTCAACAAGTGTGTAGCAGGGCACAGGAAGTTGTTCCTGTGGCGCCTACACCAATTCAAGTAGAAGCTTATGATAGTGATCATCAAGTTTTGGATCAAGTCACTACCGTACCTCGTAGGGGGACAAGGATGCGTACTACTTCAGAGTGGTACAGTAATCCTGTCTTGAAGGTCATGTTGCTAGACAACAATGAACCTACGAGCTATGGGGAAGCGATGGTGGGCTCATATTCCGACAAATGGTTAGAAGCCATGAAATCCGAGATAGGATCCATGTATCAGAACAAAGCATGGACTTTGGTGGAATTTCCCGATGATCGGCAAGCCATTGAGATAAATGGATCTTTAAGAAGAAGACGGACGTGGATGGTGATGTCACCGTCTATGAAGCTCGACTTGTGGCGAAGAGTTTTTCACAAGTTCAAGGAGTTGACTACGATGAAATTTTCTCATCCGTAGCGATGCTTAAGTCCGTCGGAATCATGTTAGCATTAGCTGCATTTATGAAATCTGGCAGATGGATGGCAAAACGAGTTTCCTTACCAGTCTTCGTAAGGAAAGGTTGTATGTGATACAATCAGAAAGTTTTTGTCGATCCTAAGGATGCTAAAAGGTATGCTGGCTCCAGCGTTCCTTCTAAGGACTAGAGTAAGCATCTCGGAGTTGGAATGTGCGCTTTGATGAGATGATCAAAGATTTTGGATTTATACAAAGTTTATGAGAAACTTGTATTTCCAAATAAGTGAGTGGGAGCACTATAGAATTTCTGATGAGTATATGTTGTTGACATATTGTTGATCAGAAATGATGTAGAATTTCTGGAAAGCATATAGGGTTGTTTGAAAAGTATTTTTCAATGGAAAACCTGGATTAGGCTACTTGAACAATAAGCATCAAGATCTATAAGATAGATCAAAATGTTTAATAATACTTTCAAATGAGCACATACCTTGACATAATCTTGAAGGTGTTCAAGATAGATCAGTCAAAGAAGGAGTTTTTGCCTGAGTTGTAAGGTATGAAGTTAAGAGTTAAAGCTCGACCACGGCAGAAAAGAGAGAAAGGACGAAGGTTGTCCCCTATGCCTTAGACGTAGGCTCAACAGTATGTTATGCTGTGTACCGCACCTGATGTGTGCCTTGCTACATATCTGGCAAGAGGGTACAAAGGTGATCAAGGAGTGGATCACTAGATAGTGGTCAAAATTATCCTTAAAGGAATAAGGATATGTTTGTCGGTTATGGAGGTGATAAAGAGTTCGACGTAAAGAGTTGCGTCGATGCAAGCTTAACACCTATCCGGATAGCTCTCAGTAGAGGTACCGGATACGTATAATGGAGCAACAATTTGGAATAGCTCCAAGTGGAACGTGGTAGCAGCATCTACGACATGACATAAAGTTTTGCGAAATACACAGGGATCTGAATATTGCAGACCCGTTGACTACAACCTCTCTCACAAGCATAATCATGATCAAACCCAGAACTCATTGACTGTTAATCACATAGTGATGTGAACTAGATTATTGATTCTAGTAAACTCTTTGGATGTTGGTCACATGGCGATGTGACCTGTGAGTGTTAATCACATGGCGATGTGAACTAGATTATTGACTCTAGTGCAAGTGGGAGACTGTTGGAAATATGCCCTAAAGGCAATAATAAATTAGTTATTATTATATTTCCTTGTTCATGATAATCGTTTATTATCCATGCTATAATTGTATTGATAGGAAACTCAGATACATGTGTGTAAGGCATAGCCTAGTGGTGGGAAGGGGCTGATGCCTTCCCACCCACCCAGGTTCAAGGCATGGTACTTGCAATTTGGGTTTGTTGCACCAATTATACTGTAAGGGGTTCCCTTACAGTCTTTCTGTCAAAAAAAACTCAGATACATGTGTGGGTACATAGACAACACCATGTCCCTAGTAAGCCTCTAGTTGACTAGCTCATTGATCAATAGATGGTTACAGTTTCCTGACCATGGACATTGGATGTCGTTGATAACGGGATCACATCATTAGCAGAATGATGTGATGGACAAGACCCAATTCTAAGCCTAGCACAAAGATCGTGTAGTTCGTATGCTAAAGCTTTCTAATGTCAAGTATCTTTTCCTTAGACCATGAGATTGTGCAACTCCGGATACCGTAGGAATGCTTTGGGTGTACCAAAGCGTCCTGGCAACGTAACGGGTGGCTATAAAGGTGCACTACTGGTATCTCCGAAAGTGTCATTGGGTTGGCACGAATCAAGATCGATTTGTCACTCCGATAAACGGAATGGTATCTCTGGGCCCACTCGATAGGACATCATCATAATGTGCACAATGTGACCAAGGGGTTGATCACGGGATGATGTGTTACGGAACGAGTAAAGAGACTTGTCGGTAACGAGATTGAACAAGGTATCGGTATACCGACGATCGAATCTCGGGCAAGTACAATACCGTTAGACAAAGGGAATTGTATACGTGATCGATTGAGTCCTTGACATCGTGGTTCATCCGATGAGATCATCGTGGAACATGTGGGAGCCAACATGGGTATCCAGATCCTGCTGTTGGTTATTGAACGGAGAACCTCTCGGTCATGTCTGCATGGTTCCCGAACCCGTAGGGTCTACACACTTAAGGTTCAATGATGCTAGGGTTATAGGGAATAGATATACGTGGTTACCGAATGTTGTTCGGAGTCCCTGATGAGATCCCGGACGTCACGAGGAGTTCCAGAATGGTCTGGAGGTAAAGATTTATATATGGGAAGTCCTATTTTGGCCACCGGAAAATGTTCGGGATTTTTCGGTATTGTACCGGGAAGGTTCTAGAAGGTTCCGGAGTGGGGCCCACCTGCATGGGGGGACCCACATGAACTTGGTTAGTGGGGGCAAGGCCCCACACCCCTGGTCAAGGTGCACCAAGATCCCCCCTTAGAAGGAATAAGATCATATCCCGAAGGGATAAGATCAAGATCCCTAAAAAGGGGGGATAACAATCGGTGGGGAAAGGAAAGGATGGGATTTCTTTCCTCCCACCTTGCCAACGCCCCAATGGACTTGGAGGGCAAGAAATAATCCCCTCCACCCCTATATAGAGTGGGAGGCGCATGGGAGCTGCACCCTTGCCTCGGGCGCAGCCCTCCCCTCTCCCAAGTCCTCCTCCTCTCCCGCGGTGCTTGGCGAAGCCCTGCAGGATTGCCACGCTCCTCCACCACCACCACGCCGTTGTGCTGCTGCTGGATGGAGTCTTCCCCAACATCTCCCTCTCTCCTTGCTGGATCAAGGCATGGGAGACATCACCGGGTTGTACATGTGTTGAACGCGGAGGTGCCGTCCGTTCGGCACTAGGATCTCCGGTGATTTGGATCACGACGAGTACGACTCCTTCAACCCCGTTCTCTTGAACGCTTCCGCTTAGCGATCTACAAGGGTATGTAGATGCACTCTCCTTCCCCTCGTTGCTGGTTTCTCCATAGATAGATCTTGGTGACACGTAGGAAAATTTTGAATTTCTGCTACGTTACCCAACACTAAGTACTACATGATCAAACTCCATTACTGGCCTACGCATCGGACAAAATCCGACTACCTCTCAACGTCGGCAACTCTAGCGGAGTCAACGTGCAACCATGGCCAGGGAGCGGTGGACTGTTCGAAGGATTGTCCCATAGAAGAACCTTATCCTCGAGGACGCATGGAAGACCAACAAGCATGGCCTTTTCCCAAGCCATTTTAAGCACCGTCTTGAAATAGTTGGTGCAGGAAGCACCGAGTCTTGCGGCGGTGAGGACGTCAGAGCAGCATGTGATTTCTCCCAGAGGACCGTCGTCCAAGGTCTCCCGGCCCCGACGAGGAGGAGAACCGCCTAGCGAATCCATGGGAGCAGCGACGAACTGCCTTCTCTTCAGGGGGAGGGGAACTGGCGAGGAGGAGATAAGAGCGTAGTAGCCGCAGGGCCTCGTCCCTTCAAACTGTAGATCGTTCCTTCCAACTGTAGCGAAGGGGTGAGGCTATTATTTACTACTAGTACTAGCATTATGGGACGTTATGGGATTGCATTATACTGTAAATAATAGTACTAGTAAGAAATTTTTGGCACTAGCTAGTAGTTTTTGGCGTGGATTAAGAAATTTTGGGTATGTTTTTGCTATTTTTTGTACACGCCAACTAGTGTCAAAAAACGTCTTACATTGGCCCTGTTTGGATACTCTAACTCAGTTAGAGGTTAGAGTTAGATTCTAACCCTGAACTAACTCTGAACTAACTCTAACCAAAGAGCTGTTTGGATGGTAGGGTTAGATTGACAATAAATATTATTTCTCAATTATTTGACTACTTTGGACCCTGTTTGGATGGGAGGGGTAACTTGTTTTACTATTTTTTTTCTAGTGGGTCCAGGAGAACTAACCCAAATAAGCTCCTCTAGTGTGGGCTAGTTTTTTGGGTGGGTTAGATCCATCTAACCCAAACTAACCCATCATGTTTGGATACTTTTGGCTTATTTGAGCCCCAACTAACTAAAAATAACTCTAAATTAGGGATCCAAACAGGGCCATTATGTGATGGAGGAGTACGTACTCGTACTATTGCAGTACTAGTACTACTTTCTCAACTAGTAGTGCGAGGGTACTGTTGGTGTCAAAACAGGCGGATCTCGGGTAGGGGGTCCCGAACTGTGCGTCTAGGATCGATGGTAACAGGAGACGGGGGACACGATGTTTACCCAGGTTCGGGCCCTCTCTATGGAGGTAATACCCTACTTCCTTCTTGATTGATCTTGATGAATATGAGTATTACAAACCAGTTGATCTACCACGAGATCGTAATGGCTAAACCCTAGAAGTCTAGCCTATGGGTATATGGTAATGAATGTGTCCTATCCGGACTATGCTCTCCGGTTTAAATAGACACCGGAGAGATCTAGGGTTACATGGGGTTGGTTACATAAGAAGGAATCTTCATAGCTGATTGCCTAGCTTGCCTTCCACGCCAAGGAAAGTCCAATCCGGACACGGTTATAATCTTCGGTCTTCATATCTTTACGGCCCATCAGTCCAGCCCACGGACAACAAAGTGCCTTGACGCCCGAGACCCCTTTAGTCCAGACTCCTCAAGAGCCCCGAACCAGTCTTCAATAGCGAGGTGTGTGGCACACATATTGTCTTCGGCATTGCAAGGCAGGTTCCTCCTTCGATGATCTCCAAGTAATGCATTCGGCCATTGATCCAATGCCGCCTCCTTGGCTTCTGCACGTTAAATAATTTTCTTCCTCCACGTGTCGAGGGAATGCGGAAAGTCAGGGTATTTTTGCAAATGACACCTTATCTACGCGAGGAAGAGCGCCTATTTAAAGAGATTGGATCCCAGATCCATTCAACACTACGCAGAGGAAATCCCCAGAGACTGCCTAGGAGAAACCATTCCAGCATGGCTAGTGTTCCCAGCTCCTCCGCTCGTCCCGGCCTAGAGAAAGGCGAGTGGGAGAGGTGTTCCGTGTCTCATCGCCAACTGGCGAAGTTGCAAGCGCAGGGATTTCTTCCCCCTGCGGATCTAGTCCCTGATCGAGTGGGGCTAGCCTCCTTCAACGGCGGGACTCAGGCAGAGGACTTCCCCAATCCGTCCAGAGGAGATCGAGTGTGTTTTGTCCCCTACCTGCTAAGAGGCGTTGGATTTCCGATCCATCCGTTCCTCCGAGGGCTTCTGGAGTACTACGGCCTCCAGCTGAACAATTTCACTCCGGCCTCCATCCTGCACATTGCAGGTTACGTCGCTTTATGCGAACTGTTCCTGGGCGTCGAGGCTCATTTTGAGTTGTGGAGGAAGTTGTTCTGTCTCGTCCCGCGCAATCACGAAGGGTCGATATTTGAAGTGGGCGGAGCCGAAGTATGGCGCATCGCCGATACCGGATATCCATCCGGCACACCAAGGAAGGCACCTGATGGATGGCCCTCCGAATGGTTCTATATTGAGGACGTCACGCTTCCCGACCCGGTTCGAAAGGGTCTCCCTGACTCATGAAGGCGTCCCTCTGAAGAAACGCCACAGTTGGCGCCCCCAGAGCCTTGAAGAGGAAGATAGTGCAGAGGTTCGTCAGCTGATGAGCAAGATAAAGGAGCTCACTCAATCCAGACTCACAGTAATCGAGGTCATGGAGATCTCCATAGCGCGAGGGGTTCAGCCGCTCCAGTATAGAGGGCTTCCAATGTGGCACTACAATGGGGAGGATGACGCCTCATTGTGGGCTGGAAAGGTCCGGATACCCCTGCCGCTTTGGCTAAGATATTAGCCGAACTGTTCAAAGGGGAGGAAAAGGAATTTCTTCATATCAAACCCAGGGACGAGTACTCTATGTATAACCTTCCCAGTTGGGTAAGGCCCGACCCCTCTGTTTTTATTCCATCCATCTCCGAATTGCCTTTGTAGATTTCTAGTTTGTTTGTTTATGACAGCACTGGCGAAAGGTCACCGAGGGATTTTATAGTCCCGCCCCACAGCCGGAGGACCACAACCGGGAGCTTGATCCCAGGTTCGAAGAGGATCCGGATATATTTGTGGTGCTCGCGGAGGGGGTGTTTTACCAGATGAGCTATGACGGCACAGAAGTGGCCATCATCGCCGACTACCCTGGTCTTCTTCCTGCTTCACAGGTAAGTAATCAAGAAACACCTTCTCTGAAAGGGTGCTCTTACTCTGCCTCACCCACCGCATTATCGCACGTTCTACAGGGGAGGCGTTTGATGATACCGAGGAAATCGGTTCCCGCGCCGGGAAGGCCTTCGAAGAGGAGGGCTGGCGAAAGCACCGCCGGGCCCTCATCGAGGAGGTACAGATAAATATATTTTTCAGTGGCCATGTCCAACTGTGACCTATTCGCCTGTTTGATTACAGGAAAAAGGTTCGCCGAAATGCGTCCGGGGGTCCAGCCGGCCGCGCTCCCAACAACCAAGATGTGGACCCAGTAGGGGAGACGGGGCCCGATGTAGGAACAAAGCTGGACTGCCCTTCGGCCGAGGGTTCGAACAACATGTCTGTTACTAACTCGTAAGTGGAGAGCACAATGAATCATCGGTGTTGCAGGGCTGTTTTACGAGACCCGAAGTTCTCGGACGAGGCTTTTAATGCCTTTAGCTCGGGCGACGCATACATCCGAGCTGCTCGAGACGGGCTTAGAAAAGCCACGAGGCAATATCTGACAGATGTGTAGGTAAGTTTTCTTTCTCAAAAAGGATAGCCATATACCCGTAGCCCAAGACTGAAAGCAGTTGGCACGACTGATTTAAGGATTGTTGAACAACCAGGTCCTCGCGGAGAAGAATGGTCTACTAGCCCAAGAGCTGGAGAAGCGATTACGAGACCTTGGTGAGAGTTGTTACTTGAATTGGGAGACTTGAAGAAGTCCAAAAAGGCGTCGCCTGGTAATTTTCCCCTCCATCGAGAAAATATAATCATATGCCGTTAATGCTAACAGGCATGCCTATATCATGACATGATTGTCAGAGGAACTCAAAAAGGCGCTGGAAGTCGCGCAAGCAAATGAACAAGAAGCCAAGAAGCTACATGCTACGGGCGACCGTGTGCTGAAGGAGGCCATTGTTGAGAAAAACCAGCTCCAGGATTGCAAAACCCAGCTGGGTGAAGAGTTGAAGGATGTGCGGGCCCAGCTAGCCGATTCCGTGAAGGAGAACAAGAAGCTGTGGGGTGGCATATTTAGTATGTGTCCGAACTATTGTTAAAGTAGTTCGGAGATAGATAGAACTGATATAATTATGATTGCAGGTATATTGACAGGCCGTCCTGAAGAGGAGGTGTCTAGATCAGCTGATGATCTACTGCAAAGACTTTTGCAGGTGCACGAGCATGCTCGGCTGGCCATGTGGAGTGTTGCCAAGGCCTTATGGCCATCCGCCTCCCCTCCAGGAAGTATGGAGGAGCTTGTAGAGCTGTTCAAAGGAGCGCAACGGCGTATCCGATTATGGAAGATATCGGCCTGTAGAGAGGGTGCGCGAGAAGCTTGGGCCATGGTGAACACTCGGTATACCAAGCTTGATCCTAATCACATGGCACGGGTAGGACCGCTAGGGTCGAATGGGGAAGAAATTCCCGTTAGTTTGGTGTATGACCAAGTAGAGTTGGCCGCCAAATATTCCCAACAGGATTGTAAATTAGACAACCTGTTGGACGGTATAGAGAAGGAAGTGTTTGAGTCTCAATGACTATGTACTTCCCTTACCCTATGTAATTATAGCTGAATTGTATATCATTTGTCATGGCAGACCTTTTCGCTTCAACCTCCAGACTCGATGGTGCGTAGTGTTTCCGAATACCCTCGCGGCCGAATAGACCGGGTTGTGCTTGGAAAACTAGGCGTAGGGGTCATAGTTGCTTGAACAGACAAGTTGTATCCGGCTAGTTATGTTATATTACATTGATATTGTAAGAAACATCTTCCAGGGAGAATAGTTCCATTAAGGGTTCCTTTCCCTGGGTGTGCATGCATTAGAAGGCATGTCCGAATTGTGATGTAAAAATCACAGTGTGTGTAGCTTCTGGGGGTTCACAATAGAGTGAGTGCAAAGAGTATTTTTCATCCATCGACCGAATATTCCCTTAAGAACGCTAGCTTTCGACTTCACCCAGTCTGAGGTACAAATCCGGATAACCCGGCAAGAATAATCAGAGGTGCTCCCTTTACCACCTAGCCGAACAATCGGGAAAGTAGGGGTAAGCACAGGAGCTAGGCAACCCAGCTTGGCAAAAACTTAAGTCATATCGATGCATATAATGGTGAAGAAAAGACATACGGGAAGAACGCATATGTATGATTGTCAGCGTTCTGGGAACGGGGGTCCCCAGACTTGCCTGCCTGCGGCCTGCGGCGTGGCTCAAGGGGTGGCCCATCAAAGCCCATCTTCATCAGCACAAGCCCAAGACCATCGCGAGGGGCCAAGCCTCACGGGGAGGACGACAGGGAGCCTCCTCAGGCACGGCCTCACCAGGCTGGCTCGCGAGGAGGCGGAGAGATCAAGGCGGGGTACCTCACGAGGTGCCCATGACGCAAGCCATGACGACCAAGGGCGCCAGGCGGGCGCTAGCTCAAGACAGTGTCTGCTTTCCTCTTTGGTGCAAAGGGAGCAAGCGCAGGCAAGAGTATCAAGCAAAGGCATCCGTTTCGGTGCAACAAGACAAAGATCGTCGCAACGGCAGGAAGGAAGTCATCGTGGAGCCCAAGCCGGCGACACCACCAGAGCCTTTGACAGGCGAGGACCAACTTTAGTCAGGATAAGTGTACTAGATGTTCCCCTTCAAAATGGCCAATTGTTGGCGCCCTTCCCGCTCAATATTTGGGAAGAGGCCCAGGGCCTCTGCCTATAAATAGGACTAGCCACCCACAGGGTAGAGGCATCTAGAAATCTTGGAGATCGCATAGAGAGGGGGAGAGAGAGTGCGACTGAGCTCCCCCTAGCAGTTCATCGCACCAGCCAAGAACAGACCCTCGCGAGGCTGTTCTTCCTTGTATTGTTCATCGTCAGCCCAAGAGGCAATCCACCACACCACAAACTAGAGTAGGGTATTACACCACAATGGTGGCCCGAACTAGTATAAACCCTGTGCCTCTTGTGTTGTTCCTTTCATAGCTCTAGATCCAAGTGTGGCGGCGAGGTGCAGGTAGGTAGAGGGCGAGATCTCCGCGCGCACCCCAGTGTTCGAACCTAGAGGGTCTGCCGGAACCCGAAATCCGACATTTGGCGTGCCAGGTATGGGTGCGCCGGAATTCGTCTTCCGCCGCCCTGTTCTTCGCCGACCACCGCATCCATGTCAGACGCACGTCGAGCCCGCGCTGAGCGCCGAGCCGCTCTTGCTTCCCGCGTCGCCCAGACGGCCCCCGTCGCCGGCCGCCCCCGCCGTTCCCTGTCGCCTACCGTCAACGCCGCCACCGGCCCGGCGGGGAACGAGCAGCAAGCATCGTCCCAGCATCCGTCCGTGAGGCGAGACGGCCGTACTGCTACTCCCTCACTCGCCCCCGCTGGTTCTTCGTCCCGCACGCTCCGCGCGCCCATGGAGGCTCGAGCTGCACTTATCGCGGCAAACGAGCTCCTGCGCTACCGCCCTGTCGACGACGTCTATAAGAGTGGCTCGACCGCGTCGCCGAGCTCGTCCGCGCCGCAGGGGGCTCCCCCGCGCCATCCCTCTCGCTGCACCGCGCCCTGCCCTACGCGGGCGATGAAGATCCGGGGGCGCCTCAGCCGCCTCCCCCTCAAGAAGGCGCCCTGGCCCCAAGGCGCGTGGCCCCTGGGCAGAACCCACTCCGTCCAGCGCCGGCGCAGCAAGAGCAGAGTTGTCAAGAGGTCCCTCGCCCCCAAGAAGCTACCCGAGAGCTCCCTGCACCGGCTCGTCACGACCACGCTCCTGCTCCAGCACGCCAAGACCCCGCGCTGCTCCCAGCTGCAGCGCATGGGGACCCACAAGACCAGGCTCTTCGTCACCAAAGGCCTCCCGTGGCCACAGCAGGCTGCCGCGCCTTCACCGCCGAGCTGCGCAGCGTCGCGTGGCCCGGCAAGTTCAAGCCAGACCTGCCTCCTCGCTATGACGGCACGGCCGACCCTGCGGAGTTCCTCTAGCTCTACGAGCTGGGCATCGAAGCCGCCAACGGGGACGAGAAGGTCATGGCGAACTGGTTTCCCATGGCACTCAAGGACGGAGCCCACACCTGGCTCCTGAACGTGGCTCCTGGCACGATCACCTCGTGGGACGAGATGTGCACCCGCTTCATCGCCAACTTCCAAGGTACTCGCGACCGGCCTCCTGCTGTGAGCGACATGCGCCGCATCAAGCAGCAGCCTGGGGAGACCCTACAGAAGTACATCCAGCGCTTCAACAACGCACGCCTCAAGATTCACAAGGTGACTGAGGAGGCCATCATCTCTGCCTTCTCCGACGTTGTGCGTGACGTCAAGATGAAGGAGGAGCTGGCGATGCATGAAGATCTGTGCACTTCCTTGGAGCTGTTCAACTTGGCGACCAAGTGCGCCAGGGCTGAGGAAGGGCACCTTTCCCTCCTCGAGCTGCCAGCCGCAAACCCAGAAGAGAAGAAATCCAAGGCCAGGGACGTGAAGCGCAAGGGGGCTGCCATGCTCGTGGCAGAACCTGACACCAAGCGGGGCAGAGATCAGCCCGAGTCGTCCAAGGGCAGCCGGTACTGTGTGTACCACA
This sequence comes from Aegilops bicornis, assembly GCA_021605145.1. NCBI lineage: Eukaryota > Viridiplantae > Streptophyta > Magnoliopsida > Poales > Poaceae > Aegilops > Aegilops bicornis. The sequence continues at coordinate 180,950,997 of CM038669.1, forward strand.
ACCTCCACACCCACAACACCAACGAATGTCAAGAGCTCCGAGCCGTGCGAGAAGGGAGGATCGGCTGACGCCCCGACCGCAATGATCGAGGCTATGGCCGAGGAGGAGGAAGGAACGCAGGACGCTGGGAAGACCGTGGCCCTCGCCAAGGGTGGCGCGACCGACTTCACGAGGATCGCTGGCAGGATCATCCTAGCGAGGAAGACTGGAGGGATCAACCTCGCGAGGATCGTCCGCAAGGGAACGCAGGCCTCCCTCCTCTGCCGCCGCAGCCAAGGAGAAACGAGGACCATCATCAGGACGAGGGGGCTGGGGGCTTCCAGGAGCCGCGCGCGATCGCTTGCATCCTGGGTGGAGCTCAAGCCCCAGCCTCTCAATGCATCTTCAAGCAGTTCGCCTGCGAAGTGAATGCAGTTCTCCCTAAGCTCGAAGCCACGTGCCCTCTCAGGTGGTCAGCGTGCGCCATCACGTTCAGCTCAGCGGATCAGCTCAAGTGTGCGGCCACAACCGGAGTCCTCCCGATGCTTTGTTCCCCAATCATCAGCAACGTGCAAGTCACCAGGACCCTCATCGACGGTGGAGCAGGGCTCAACGTCCTGTCCATAGAGACATTCAACAATCTCCAAGTTCCTTACAATCAGCTTCAGTCAACCAAGCCTTTCTCCGGTGTCACCGATGGCTCCACGGTTCCGATTGGGCAGGTCCGCCTCCCTGTCACCTTCGGGGCGCGCGACAACTACTGCACCGAGCTCATCGACTTTGATGTCGCCCACATTCGCCTGCCATACAATGCCATCCTCGGGTACCCAGCTCTGGCCAAGTTCATGGTCGTGACCCATCACGGCTACAACGTCCTCAAGATGCCAGGAAGCGGCGGAGTCATCACGGTGCCTTGTGAAGAGAGAGACGCAGTGTGCTCCCTGGAGCGAGCCTTTCAAGCTGCGTCACTTGAAGACCCAGATCGCAGGAGCATGAGGCTCCCTGAGACCGCTCCCAAGAAGAAGAAGACATCCCCAGGCCCGACCCCTCAGGAGGCAGGCCCCTTAGGGTCCGCGCCTGCTCAGGGGGCACCGCCTTCTGTCGCATAGGAAGGCGCGCCCGGCGCCCTCCTCAAGCAAGGCTCGGGGGCTCTCTCCTGGAGGGCCACTGACCTTGCCAAGGCCACGAGGGAGGCGCTTGGGCACCACTTGGAGGCGTGCTTCAAAGCACGTTTCCCTCAGGAAGGAGCGAGGCAAGGAGGGCCAAACCCTCAGGAGTTCGTCAGTCAGATCACACAGGAGTTGCAGGAGTCAAGAGTCATGAGTGGCAGCCGCAGCTCCTCATCCAGGCGAGGATGGTGGGCTGCGCGTCTGCATCGACATCCCAGGGCTCAACCGAGCCACCTCTCAGGAGCGCTTCTGGCCCTCACGCACGGGGCGCTGCGAAGGTCCACCCCACAGCTACATTCGCATGCCCTACGGTGTGCCGGACGCGGCCGCCATGTACCAGCGCCTCATGAGGAGCATCCTGGAGGCTCAAGAGGCCAGGCGTTCCGCAGTCCTGGCGGAGATGGAGATGGTCCGCGAGGAGCCACCAGCACCTCCGGAGCCTCCCGAGGCTCCTGGCCTGGGGGCTCGTGAAGATCGGCTTCCGCAGCCCACGGCGTCCGCTACTTCAACATCCCTTCGTCCCCAACGTTATCAGGTGACATCCTTCAAGTTTCATTTCCAGCTGGGAGAGCCCCCCAGGGCTGCATCATTCCCAGGCCGCGTGGGTCCGTCCCTGCGGCGTGTATCCCTTTTACTTCATGTTCTTAGCTTACTTTGTTGGGGGCGCCCCTCGGGCTGCATCATCCCCAGGTCGCTCGGGCCAGACCCGGCGGCGTCTGCCTTCCCTGCATCTATCTAAATGAACTTGCTTCTTCGTGATTAACATGCTTGACCTAGTTGCCTGCTCAACTGACACCAACTAATGGATCTGCTCCCCAACGGCACGGCGCTTGCGCATGGGTCCGTCCCTGCAACGCCGACAAACCTGAATGGCTGAGCTCTGGCCGCGGCATCCCCGCACAGCGCCACCTCGTCAGGCCTTCAGTGCCTCGTCACCTCTCCAAAGCAACCAACGGCTGTCCATTGCTTGTCATAGCGGACTCTTGTTCTTTTTGTGGTGAGCCTGCACGATCCCTTCAAGGCGCAGCGCAAGGCGAGGCCCTTGCACGTTAAAGGGGGGGTACCTGAGCATCACGACTCATGGGCTCCTACTGGCTATCCAGCCCTCACCCTCTGGCCTTGTCCACGGCATCGCGACCTGGCATACCAGCGACGGCTGAGACCCGCTCGAGGGCCGGGACCCGAGGACGTAGAGCAGAAAGGGGAGCAAAGGCGAGAGGGAAGAGGAACGCAGGGACCTCGCCAGGCAACCACTCGCCAGCCGATGCGCGGACCTAGTGCCGCACCAGGAAGCGGTTCCTGACTCTCGAGATAAGTCACCCTCCGGAAACACTAGCTACTGCAGCACCGTCCCCGCACCCAATGCAATCCCGTGTTAGCAACGTCGCGCTCCTTTCTCACCGAACGATGGCTGCTTGAGCACTAAAGGGGACCTCCTGAGCATCGTGACTCAGGGGCTCTTATCGACCCGGGCCGCTCACCTCCTGGCCTTGACCACGGCATCGCGACCTGGCATACCAGCGACGGCTGAAGCCTGCCTTGGGACCGGGACCTGTCGGCGTAGAGCACCAAGCCCTCGTGAGGTTCGAAAGGAAGAACTAAGCTAAGACGGAATGAGCATCTCGCACTACTTCATGGCAAGGACTATATTAACAAGCAGAACCATAGGCACCTTACAAGCCCCCATGGGGCGCGCTTTTCGATTCCTCGAAGGGAACAGAGGGAACAGATCCTAGAGAGCGCTAACTACGCGTGCCTCCCCAAGAGATGCCATCATCAACAGTGGGCCGTCAAGCACCGGCGCCAACCTCATCTAGATCAGAGACGGCGGCGGCCTGACGAGCCCGTCCTGCTCCGAGAGCGGCGCAGGCTCGGGGGCTCGTAGCTGTCATCGCTCGTCTCTGGAGTCGTGAAGAGCTCGGCGGAGTCGGTGGATCCTCTGCCACCTCCGTCGCCTGAGAAGCTGCCGAGGGAGCGATCGGCGAGCCTGGTCCTCGCCGCGGCAGGGCCCCTACCACCTCTCTCAAGGCAGCACTCCAGCCGGCGTCCGTCCGCGTCGAAGACCTTGAAGACCATCATGGAAGCACCGTCGTACTCCAGGTGAATCGCGAGGGCCCCTCGTCCCGCAGACCCGGGCGATCTCGCCCCAGCCTCGAGTCATGAAGACCTTGCCCGGGGCGATGACCGCGACCTCCGCTTCGGTCGCGAGGGTGTTGCAGCCGGCGTGCTGCAACCAGAGCTCCAAGTATCCCCCCTGCGGCATCACAAAGGCGAAGGAGGGAGGAAGGCGGATCCAAGACGGAGGAGGCATGGCGGTGTGGAGAACAAACTCTCGGGAGGAGCCCTCGGCATGGACTCCAGGAGGGACAATACGCATCGACGTGACACGCCGACTCCGACGGCGGCGTCGACCATGGCGCTCGGCATCAACTCCTGCAGGACCCTCAAGGTGGGCGTACAAGGGCAGCGGGAACCCTGTCGGCGGTCGCTCGCACCAAGGCCTCGACACCTCCTACCGGGCGCCCTCATCACGACAGCATAGGGCTAGCCGTTTCTTCGGCGGAAGCGGGTCGGGACCCTCTCGGGGAGCCTTTCCCTTCTCTTCCGCGGAGAACCGGCGGATCGGAGCCATTGCGGCAAGGTGGAGCAAGGACGGAGAAGTAGGAGAAGCAAGAAGAGATGGACTGGAAGGACACGCGCTGCCCGCATTTATAGCCGGGAAGGCCAACCGCCGACTTCCAAGATCCACAGTAATCATGACCCGCTTTGCATGCGGGGACTTGTCAATACGTCGTGCGATTGCCGAGGCGTCGTGGCGGCAAAGGCCGCCCACATCCAATCAACCGCCACACGGGCGCCCGAGGCCTTGAGCTATTAGGGCCATGGCGCTCGCACTTGCCACTTTGCTTCTCTGCTAAGCCAAGTCCGGGCGCGCCTTGGGCCAGGGGGCTATTGTCAGCGTTCTGGGAACGGGGGTCCCTAGACTTGCCTGCCTGCGGCCTGCGGCGTGGCTCAAGGGGTGGCCCATCAAGGCCCATCTTCATCAGTACAAGCCCAAGACCCTCGCGAGGGGCCGGCCAAGCCTCGCAGGGCAGATGACACGGAGCCTCCTCAGGCACGGCCTCATCAGGCTGGCTCGCGAGGAGGCAGAGAGATCAAGGCGGGGTACCTCACGAGGTGCTCATGACGCAAGCCATGACGACCAAGGGCGCCCGGTGAGGCGCCCAGCCAGCGATGTCCTCCTTTCCTCTTTGGTGCAAAGGGAGCAAGCGCAGGCAAGAGTATCAAGCAAAGGCATCCGTTTCGGTGCAACAAGACCAAGACCGTCGCAACGGCAGGAAGGAAGTCATCGTGGATCCCAAGCCGGCGTCACCACCAGAGCCTTTGACAGGCGAGGACCAACTTTAGTCAGGATAAGTGTACTAGATGTTCCCCTTCAAAATGGCCAATTGTTGGCGCCCTTCCCGCTCAATATTTGGGAAAGGCCCAGGGCCTCCGCCTATAAATAGGACTAGCCACCCATAGGGTAGAGGCATCTAGAAATCTTGGAGATCGCATAGAGAGGGAGAGAGAGTGCGACTGAGCTCCCCCTAGCAGTTCATTGCACCAGCCAAGAACAGACCCTCGCGAGGCTGTTCTTCCTTGTATTGTTCATCATCAGCCCAAGAGGCAATCCACCACACCACAAACTAGAGTAGGGTATTACACCACAATGGTGGCCCGAACTAGTATAAACCATGTGCCTCTTGTGTTGTTCCTTTCATAGCTCTAGATCCAAGCGAGGCGGCGAGGTGCAGGTAGGTAGAGGGCGAGATCTCCGCGCGCACCCCAGTGTTCGAACCTAGAGGGTCTGCCGGAACCCGAAATCCGACAATGATGAGCTTGATGCTCGGAAAAATAGTATTAACAAGCTTCTGTTAAAGAAGCCCCCAGGTATGATGGGTGTAGATATGTAAAAATGTGTACGTCAGCAATGTTCGGTCGAGCCGAATGAGAGCTTTAAGGCGAAAAGAAGAATTGTGTAAAATGGAGAAAAAGTAATGGAAACTTTAGGGGAGAAGGAGACTAACAAAGGGTTCGGCGCTAGGCATAGAACCTTCGGAGTCTGGCCGCGTTCCAGGGGTTCGGCTCTAGGAGATTGTCTGATCAGTCATGAAGACGGTACGCTCCTCCAATAAGAACTTCGTCAATTATGAAGGGACCCTCCCATTTGGGCTTGAGTTTGTCCTTTTTCTTTTCCGGCAAGCGTAGAACGAGTTCACCAACATTGTAAGTCTTGGCCCGTACTTCTCTGCTTCGATATCTTCGAGCCTGCTGCTGATAAAATGCTGAACGGGCTTTGGCGACGTCACGCTCCTCCTCCAGGGCGTCTAGGCTGTCCTGCCGATCCAACTCAGCCTCTTTCTCTTCGTACATATGCACTCGAGGTGAGTCATGTATAATATCGCAGGGCAATACAACCTCTGCGCCGTACACCGTGAAGAAAGGTGTGTATCCGGTAGTACGATTGGGCGTGGTCCGCGGCCCCCAGAGTACGGAGTCAAGCTCCTCGACCCAGTGTTTGTCTGATTCTTTCAAAGACCGCACTAGCCTGGGTTTGATGCTGCTCATAATAAGACCGTTAGCTCGTTCGACTTGACCGTTTGTTTGCGGGTGGTAGGCAGAAGCGTAATCGAGCTTAATTCCTAGATTAGCACACCAGGTTTTCACCTCATCAGCTGTAAAATTGGAACCGCTATCAGTGATGATGCTGTGCCGTACACCATAACGGTGCACTACATCGGATATAAATGCGATCACTGGTCCAGACTCGACCGTTTTGACTGGTCTAGCCTCTATCCACTTGTGAATTTGTCATCCATGACCAGCAGATATTTTTTCTTATGGCTTCCCCCTTTGAGGGGTCCAACCATGTCCAAGCCCCAGACCGCAAAGGGCCATGTAATGGGGATTGTTTGTAGGGCGGTTGGGGGCATATGGCTTTGGTTGGCGAAGAGTTGGCATCCAACGCAGCGCTGGACGAGGTCATGTGCGTCTGCCCGGGCCGTAGGCCAATAAAATCATGTCCAGAAGGCCTTGCTGACAAGTGCCCGGGCTGCAGCGTGGTGCCCACCGAGACCGGCGTGAATTTCTGCCAAGAGTAGCCGCCCCTCCTCCTCAGAGATACACCTTTGAAGGACTCCGGTGGTGCTTTTCTTGTAGAGCTCTCCCTCGTGAACTTTATAGGCCTTTGAACGTCGGACGATGCGGCGAGCCTCGTTCTGATCTTCTGGGAGCTCCTTCCTATTAAGGTAGGCCAAGAATGGTTCGGTCCATGGGGCAATTATTGCCATGATGAGGTGGGCCGATGGTGTTATTTCGGTGGCTGAGCCTCCGATGATATCGGCGTGGTCGCTATCTGTGTTTGTGTTCGGAACGGGACTGTCTTTGATGTCCCCCCCTTGCCACACCACAGATGGCTTAAAGAGCCTTTCGAGAAAGATGTTAGGTGGGACGGGGTCGCGCTTAGCGCCGATGCAAGCAAGGACGTCTGCCGCCTGATTACTTCCGCGGGCGACGTGATGAAATTCGAGTCCCTCAAATCGAGTCAACATCTTCAAGACGACATTGCAATAAGCTGCCATCTTTGGATTTTTGGCATCAAAGTCTCCATTAATTTGGGATATTGCGAGGTTTGAGTCCCCGCGCACCTCCAGGCGTTGTATGCCCATTGATATGGCCATCCGAAGGCCTTGTAGCAAGGCCTCGTATTTGGCTGCGTTGTTGGAGTCTGTGTATAATATTTGGAGTACGTATTGGACGATATCTCCTGTGGGGGACGTTAATACGACGCCCGCCCCGAGCCCTGCCAACATTTTGCAGCCGTCAAAATGCATCACCCAGTTGGAATATGCGCCGTACTCTTTAGGGAGTTTGGCCTCTGTCCATTTGGCGACGAAGTCAGCCAGTACCTGGTATTTGATGGCTCGACGTGGTTTGTACGTGATGTCGAATGGCAGGAGCTCAATGGCCCATTTGGCAATCCGGCTCATTGCATCCCGGTTGTTGATTATATCATTGAGGGGCACTTCGGAAGCCACCGTGATCGAGCACTCCTGAAAGTAGTGTCGCAATTTTCGAGATGCCATGAAGACTGCATATGCTATCTTTTGATAGTGAGGGTACCGGGATTTGCATGGTGTGAGGACGATGGATATGTAGTATACCGGCTTTTGGAGCGGAAATTTGTGTCCGTCATGTTCACGTTCGACGACGAGCACAGCGCTCACCACTTGATGTGTTGCCGATATGTATAGCAACATGGGTTCCCCTGCGTTTGGTGCAACCAGGATTGGGTTGCTTGCTAGGAGGGTCTTTAATTCCTCAAGTCCGGCAGTCGCCGCTCTATACATTCGAAGTTATCCATGCACCGTAAGAGTCGATAGAGCGGGAGTGCCTTTTCTCCTAGTCTGGAAAGAAAGCGGCTTAGTGCTGCCACACATCCTGCCAATTTTTGGACCTGCTTGAGGTCTGTTGGTGTAGCTAACTATGACAGAGCTCAGATTTTAGCCAGGTTTGCTTCGATTCCTCTATTGGAAACTATGAAGCCCAGCAGTTTCCCAGCGGGGACTCCGAAGACACACTTCTCTGGGTTGAGCTTAATGTCATATGCCCGGAGGTTGTCAAACATGAGGCGTAAGTCGTCTATTAGTGTTTTGACGTGCCTAGTCTTAATGATGATGTCATCAACTTAAGCTTCTACCGTCTTGCCGATCTGTTTCTCAAGGCATGTTTGGATCATGTGCTGGTAGGCGGCGTCGGCATTCTTGAGCCCGAAAGGCATGGTGTCGAAGCAGAATGGCCCATATGAGGTAATAAATGTTGTTGCAGCTTGATCGGATTCCTTCATTTTGATTTGATGGTATCCGGAATATGCATCGAGGAAACACAGCGAGTCGTGTCCTGCGGTGGCGTCAATGATTTGATCAATGCGGGGAAGGGGAAAATGATCCTTAGGTCAAGCCTTGTTGAGATCCTTGAAATCGACACACAGGCGCCAGGATTTATCTTTCTTTGGTACCATCACCAGGTTTGCCAGCCAGTTTGGATGCTTGATTTCTCTAATGAATCCAGCCTCGATGAGCTTGGCCAGCTCCTCCCCCATGGCTTGTCGCTTGGGTTCGGAAAAGCGCCGCAGTGTTTGCTTGACTGGTTTAAATCCTTTTAATATGTTGAGGCTATTTTCGGCCAAATTGCGTGGGATTCCTGGCATATCTGAAGGGTGCCAGGCAAATATGTCCCGGTTTTCACGCAAGAACTCTCGTAGTGCGGCGTCAACTATTGGTGTCAGCTGAGCTCCGATAGATGTTGTCTTCTTGGGGTCCGTTGGGTGGACCTGGAATTTGACTATTTCTTCTGCTGGTTTGAATGAGGTGGATTTGGGGCGTTTGTCGAGGATCAGATCGTCCCTGTCCACTGTGGAGCGTAGTGCAGTTAATTCCTCGGCCGCGAGGGCTTCGGATAGCGCTTCTAGGGACAGGGATGCGGTTTTGTTTTCAGCGCGCAGTGCTATGTCCGGATCACTGGCAAGAGTGATTATACCGTTTGGCCCGGGCATTTTGAGCTTCATGTATCGGTAGTGAGGTATAGCTTGGAAGCATGTGAAAGCATCCCGCCCCAATAAGGCGTGATATCCGCTACTGAAAGGGGCCACTTGTAAGGTTATTTCTTCGGACCGATAATTCTCCGGCGTGCCGAATACCACGTCGAGTGTGATTCTGCCTGCGCACCGCGCCTCCCGACTAGGAATAATTCCCCGGAAGGTTGTGTTACTTTGTTTGATGCGGCTCTTGTCTATTTCCATTTTATGGAGTGTGTCCTCATAAATGAGGTTTAGTCCGATGCCACCGTCCATGAGGACCTTGGTGAGTCAAAACCCATCCACGATGGGGCTGAGGACTAATGCGGCTGGTGCTCGTATTGTTCTGTACTTTGGTTCGTCACCGGCGTTGAAAGTTATAGCCGTGTCGTTCCATGGGTTTATTACAGCAATTTGGCAAACTTCGTTGAGCTCGTGAAGTGCCCTTTTGCGCTTGTTATTTGAAGAGAATGTCTTAAAGACTGTCAGTACTCTTGGGTTTCATCTTCTGGGGGGTATTGTTCCGGGGCATCCTTTATAAGGATGTCCTCGCCACTCTTGGCTACCTGTCGTAGTATCCAACATGCTCTAAGGCTGTGGGTTGCCACGGTATCTGTTGTTGCATGTATTTTGCACGGGCCATCGAGCCACCCTTCCAGAAAGGTGTCGTGCCGTATGTCGGCTTTGTGTTTTTTGACTGTGGGACTGGGCGTGCCCCGAGGGTACGCCCTTTTCACCTGTAGGGGGAGTTGGGTAGGGGCTGGTGGTTCCCAGCGAGTTGCTCGAGTTTCCCAGGCGCTTTCCATCGCGCTGTATTTTTGTACGATGATTGCTAAGTCAACAAATTTCAGTATGTGGCGGAGATTGATGGCGTTGAGGATTCCTTCGTCCGCACAATTTTTGTAGAACGCCGATATTGCGTCCTCGTCATGGCAATCTTTTATCTTGTCCTTGACAAGGAGGAATCTGGCCCAGAAGTGGTGGACCTTTTCCTGAGACTGTTGTTTTATGCTCATGAGAGCCTCTGTGTCCGGGTGGGTGGGTGGAACGAAATCTGAACCCTGACCCAATTTTGGATCCGGAGATTGAAGATCTACCCGCCCTAGCAGTTTGGGTTCTAGGATATCGACTGATTTTTTAGGCTCATCGTCCAACTCCATGTTCGGGGGACGGGGCATGCCTTTCTGCCGGAGAATGTCCGGCCCTTCAAGATCGGAGATCCGGACATAGTTCGTCTTCAATATACTAGAAGAGTTGCTCCGCTCCTCGACTACCACTATCTGGTGGGTGATCGGCGGACTTTTAATTTCGCTCTGGTCGGGTTTAAGCCCAACCCGATCGTAGTCTGTAGCGACCCCCAAGGCGGCCATGTGATCCAGGAGTTCGTTCAACGAAGATAACTCCATTGGATCCATCCAGGCGGAGTATTCGAGATCAACACGGAGGCGACTTTCGATGACTTGAGAGGCCATCGTCAGCTTAAGGGCCGATCCAGCGGTGGTGACAAAGCCGCCCAGCCGGGGGGTTTGGCCTGGGGCCAGGGTTCCTTCGGAGATGATATTATCCTTGAGAACATGGCGAGCCATCAACCCTATTGGCGATGACATAGTGGAACTCTCAATGAAAGCACCAATGCCGGTGTCAAAACCGGAGGATCTCGGGTAGGGGGTCCCGAACTGTGCGTCTAGGATCGATGGTAACAGGAGACGGGGGAAACGATGTTTACCCAGGTTCAGGCCCTCCCTATGGAGGTAATACCCTACTTCCTGCTTGATTGATCTTGATGAATATGAGTATTACAAGAGTTGATCTACCACGAGATCGTAATGGCTAAACCCTAGCAGTCTAGCCTATGGGTATATGCTAATGAATGTGTCCTATCCGGACTATGCTCTCCGGTTTATATAGACACCGGAGAGATCTAGGGTTACATGGGGTTGGTTACATAAGAAGGAATCTTCATAGCTGATTGCCTAGCTTGCCTTCCACGCCAAGGAAAGTCCAATCCGGACACGGTTATAATCTTCGGTCTTCATATCTTTACGGCCCATCAGTCCGGCCCACGGATAACAGGCCGGACGCCCGAGGACCCCTTAGTCTAGGACGCCCGAGGGTACTACTAATGATATGTACTGTACTTCTAGTATAGTGCACAAGTTTTGAACTTTTGAATCTCAGGGCCAAAGAGCTACAGTTGGAAGTGGAGGGTACTACTGTTCTCTAGAACCATCGCTGTACTATCAATGCAGGGAAAGTACACCTGCGTAGTGACCTAGTGGGTACTCTCGGTGCTCTATTCAGCCGCTCCTCTCATGTAGCTGGCGTACTCAGCCGCTCCTCTCACGCACACAGTAGCAGCCGTTTATCGGCTGACGATTCTTTGAGGCGTAACATTTGAGTTATTTGATATAGTGAGACTAGGCTTTTCGCTTCCATTTGTGGAGGTGTAATGTATCTCGTCGAACTTTGTTAGTAGTTCCTTCTTTATGAATGAGATGAAGCAAAGCTTTTGCCTCTGTTTCAAAAAAAACACGTCAAGAGGAATTTCTATTATAGTAGAGCCGATACTGGAGTGAAGTCCATGCGTGCGACGCCACAAGCTACAGAGTAGTAGTAGAGCACTTTACGCACAGAGCCATATTGCACAGTTCCCAATGCCCCGCCAGGCTTTTCCAGCTCCTCGGGCTTAATTGGGAGGCGCTAGTTTAAATATGCTACTAGCTGATGAGGAAGCTGCAAGCGAGGTGCGGCTAGGGCGAGCATGCGAGCCACGAGATGCTGGGAAGGAAAACCCATTCACGTGGCTAGGCTATCCAGTGCACCTATATTCTGGTGCCGCACGTGACTTCAAAACTCAAACTACCCGCGTAAAATATTGGCTCGCAGTGAAGTTACTATTTAAAAAAAAGGTCGTCGTGCATTCGGCCGGGATCGAACCCACAAAACGAGGTATACACTCCTGCGACCACTAGTAGTACTCGTTGGAGTACAACGCAACCTAGAATCGCCTTTTGTCGCTAGTAGTACATTGTTCCTTACAGGAAACCCCTAATAATGCAAGAAACCACTAATAATGCCAAGAAACTACTACCACCGCATACGTGGCAGACTTAAGATAAGACTACCTTATCAACCATTGTACATGCTCTTACCAACCAGCCCTACCAAGAAAGCGACTACTCTACAAAGTGCCGTTATAGGCATCGCTTCAACCCATGGCCTTGTTTGGATACATTTGTTGTCAATCTAACCCTGCCATCCAAACACCACTTTGGTTAGAGTTAGTTCAGTGTTAGAATCTAACCTCTGACTTAGAGTATCCAAACAGGGCACGTGTAGCCCATTAAGTCAACGCCTTCTATTCTACTAGGCGTTATGACTTGTGGGACCTACATGTCAGTCTGCACAAAAATACCCCGAGTGACCTCCTACCTCCGGCCCGTCCACCTAGTCATCCTCGGCCATGGGACGCAGCTACCACCGCCGGCGGAAGGCGAGGTCAAAACCACCGGCGGTGCGGAGCCCATCTTGCGGCAGCCCGGATGCCAGCTCCGTCTGGCGCTCGCGGCCGCTAGCTAGCCAAGATAGCTCAGTCCAGTTGCTTGTCTACAAGGTTTGCTAGCTAGACTGGCACGGCGGCGCGGCGGCTTGCTCGCATGCGCCGCGCTAAGGCCAGCCATCTGGTGTTGGGTTCTACGGTAGGGTGCGTCGACTTCAAATTAAAATTTTCCTACGCGCAGAACATCCAGGAACATGCTACGGGAGATGGATCACAATTCGTTACCACTAGATGCGCAGTGCCGTGCAGCGGAAGAAGAGTTGGGGCAGTGCGTCCGCGTGGATCATCTCCTCCTCGTTCGATCTCCCTCGAACAGCCAGTCATCCGATCCCACGTACGAGTTCGCCGGAGCGGCACAAGTGCACCGCCTCTAACGGTATCCACGCGTGCAGGAGGAACACCGTGCGACGGACTGCTAGGTCTGATCACACAGTCGGCGGCGAGTGGAGGTGGCTATTCGCAAGACATGCAAACCCTAGTCGCAGCGCCGAAGCGATCAACCGCCTGAGTGTGCCGCACCTCCACTTTATATAGGCGTCCATCATGGGCTCAATACTTGGGCCTTGCACCCCTAAAGCCCAAAGTCTACTCGGTCACTTTCCTAGTCCAGTTCGGATCACATTCGACCAGTGTCCTACAAACCGACCTCGTAGGTTCCTTCCCTTAAGCGCGCGACCCCTTAGGTTCTGGTCAGCTTGGTCACAGTTCAGATCACCTCCGACATGCACGGTTGGTAGCGGCCTCTAGCAAGGCGTGCCGACCACCAAGCAGACTATGAAGCTGGTTAGGCGAACCTGTACAACGTGTCACACTTCTGTTCCCTTTGCCACACGATATATGTTGTCAGGCTCAAGGAGAGACTGTCATCCTTGTGCTAGCCCAACCTCTTTCTCGTTCCAGTGATACCAACCACAATCCGGATTATCTCATAATCCTTGTCGCATGGCCATGCTTATCCTGGTCGGATCACACGAGGGGCCCAGAGTATATCTCTCCTGATCGGAGGGGCAAATCCCATCTTGCTCGACCATGTCTCGCAGCATGGGATTGAACAAACCCGAAACCTACCTTTGTAACTACTCGGTCACGGAGTAGCGTTTGGTCGGCCCAAAGCAAGTCTATCACCATCCCGAGTACATGCGTCAGCTCAGGTCTTAGGACATAGAACGTATGTTGTACTAGAGACTCACAGATGACATATCGTTGCGTCTCATAGTTGGGTCTGTCCGACAGGGCCTTATCTCGACTCGGATCCGACTACGTCGAATCCGACCAGACCTTTCCAAGTCCATATTATCCGGTTAGCATCCAATGCTCCATGGCTAGTGAGACCAAGCCATCGACCGTGTCATATGCCGCCTAGTCGGCCTTGGCGTCCACACGGGCCTTTCGACTAAGGGACCTTTTAGGACAGTCATCATACAATGCATAGTCCCACAAACAAGTCACATACTTGTTGATACACATCATTGATAATGTCGAGCGACTATCTTTATTCATAAACACATAGGAAATATCATCATACATGATTGCCTCTAGGGCATATCTCCAACATCTCGCTCGGCGAAGGCCCGGTAGCGGTGGCTTGCTCGCTCGTGAAGTCACGCCGGGCCAGCCTGCCAACCCGTCAGGAGGAGGCCGGTAGCATCCGCCCGTCCGGCGTGAGTGGTGGCCAACTCGCTCATCACCGGGCGCCACCGACGAACACGCATCAAGACTGCTTGAAGTAATGTTCAGAAAAATAATGATTTGAGGGGAATATCAGATAGAAGGTCGATGTGGGTCCCTCATGTCAACAAACAAACAAAATGTGTTGGTTTAAGCTGCCTCATCAGCACGGACATGTGGGCCAACCCTGTCATAAATGGGTTTAAACTAACCTAATAGGTAGGTAGTAGTTTTTGGCGTGGATTAAGAAAGTTTGGGTATGTTTTTGCTATTTTTTGTACAATAGATTCTTCCTAGGGCTGGTTGAAAGTGGTAGTTTTTTGTTAAATACTCTACATATTGTAAGTAGGAGTGAAAGCTAAGCTTTGGAACCCAATAAGCAAGGCTAGTTACATAGTGCATATGTGTACATGATTGAAAGTAAATATCAACCATGAGTGACTAATATCTTGATGGAAAACTCGAAACTATGGAATACTAGGGGAAAAAATTTGCATGGTTGGAAATACTAGCAATGTTCATGTGCGTTGCAACGAATCATAATTAGAATAATACTTATTCACAAACTTGATACAAAATACTCTATTTTTTATATACATATATCACTAGAGATTATGTTTCAATTAGAATATATTCCTTGGGCTGTTTTGGTGAGGTCAGGGAGGGATGTGGTTGGTTTTAATATACTAATTATGGGTTTTTCTGCAAATTGGTAGACAAGTGGGATGTTTGTGAGAAAAGGCAACAACTTACCTCACAATCGTTAGATGTAGATCTAATGGTCACAAACGACGGATGACAGACACACCATCATCACCAACTTAGACTTCTGTAGGAGTACTATCAAGATCCGTGCATTGCACGCAACATCAAGATGCATTTTTTTATAAAAACACTCGTTGTGATTGACCCATGCGGGAGTAATCCCATGTTTAAAAACTAATGATATCTCAAGAAATAGGAGATAAGATGAAGAGGAGTGGGGCGTGGTGGTGATCGGTGGTCGGACTAAGCGGAGGCATGGGGATTGATGACGCTGGCAGTGGCCACCAGGCCAGTTTGTTCCAGAGGCTTCCTTTCTTAATTGCTCAAGAATGAGGTTGTTGGAGATAAGGATGAACGAGGGAAGGCCTTGTCTGCAAATGTGGAGAGGGGTTCGGGTATCTTTTAGTTTAATTTCCATCAGTCAGATATAGATCGGACGGTCTATATTGCAAGATGGCACGCGTACCATCATCACCAACTCGGTTTTTATAAGAGAAGAAATATAAGTATGGAGATACAAACTTATTATCGATACTTGTTTCCGTAAACTAGCATCTACATTCTATTCAACGCCTCAGCATGTGAGGCCTTAGCACAATGACTTCTCGACTGTGTAACAAAGGTTTTCCCGTCGCCGATAAGGAGGGGGTGACGGCGGCACGCTTTTTGGCTTGCTCTAGTCCTAGTAGTCATACTAGGTGGTCTAAGCACATGTAGATTTATTATTTTTGACGTCTCGTGTTCGCCGTACTGCCACGACTGTTGATGAATAGACGATAAGTTATTCACGGGGAAACCCTTGTTGAGCGTGTTTGCGAGAGAGAGAGACAGTGTGCGTGTGTGATATGTCTAGAGACTGAGGGAATGATAACATATTCTTTGTGTCTATGTGTGTGGAGGATAGAGAGAGACATGTACACGGGGCTTTGTGTTGTGTAACGTGGAGACACATATACATAATTAGAGAGTGAGTGTGCGAGATACACATGCGGACATGGGGAGAGATGAGGATCTAGGTTAATGGCTGTTTGTGCGTGTCTATGTGTGTTTGTGCGCGTGTTTGTGTGTGAGAGGGAGTGTGTGTATGTGGAGTAGAGAGACCACTAATGATGTAAACCTAGTATAAGGGAAGGGGGAATGTGTGACATGTGTAGTAGCGGGATAGCATGGGTGCGGGCGGGGGGAGCAGACTATTTGGAAGATACATCGATTGTGTGTGGGAGAGGGGTGTGTGTGTGAGAGAGAGAGAGAGAGGAACAGAGGGTGCGTTTTTGTCCATAAATGGCGTATAGATAGGGAGACAATGTTGATGTTGTTTGAAATTGGCCTATGTACGGAGACGCAAGGGAAGCGAGTCATCGTGTGTGTGATAGGGACTTCACGAGAGATCTAGAATAGGTGGTGTAGAGAACAATGTGAGAGATCGAGAACGATGATACATTAGGGAGCTATGGAAAGAGTCATGGCATATATGTATACATGGAGGAGCTGGGGCGGGTCCGCATGTGGGAGAGATATAAAGAGGAGAGTGGTGCACAAGGAGACAAAGTGTGCTTGTTTTGCAGTGGGGGTGGTGTGTGAGGTGAGTGTGCGAGAACCACATAACTAGGGAGATAGACGTTTGGGGGCGACGTTTTGCGTGTATGGGAAAGATACACTCTACATAGTGCGTGTGCTTGGGAAAGAGAGATGCCAGGAGACCTAGCTAGAGAGTGGGGGAAGAGATGTGTGCATGCCCAAGAGATAAAAGTGATAGAGACCTATATTGGGGTCCGGACTTTAGAAGATAGAGGGGTGTTAATGTGCTCGTGTGTTGGTGTTTGGGGGAGAGAACGACTTTTGTGTGTGTGTGTGGGGGGGCGATGAGGGGGGGGGGGGGGGTTTGCTTCAGATAAAGAGTGAGGTGTCTATATTTGAGGGACTTTAGCGTAATTGAGATATACATGGTCAATAGTGTGTGCACTCAAGGTTGATCAATTTGTTTCACAGTTTGGACTATGAGATAACGATACTTTTGAACATGCGTGATATACTTTGATGTACCGTAATTACAAACCTAAGATTGGAATTTTGGAATTCGACTCCATCATTAGCTTTTGTAATTCATTTAAACGGTGGTACATTTTAAGCCGGGATTTCGTGATTTCAAATTCATATATCAAACCTAGAGATACACATACGGGCATGTTCAAACTTTATAATCATCCACTTTATTCATACACATACACATTTTTGCTTTTGTCATCATATTTAGGATAAAGACATTTGGAATTTCATTTGAATTGGACCATATGATGGTATTTGCTTGTGGTAGCTCAATAATCCATATTTGAATTGAATGGACAATGTAAGTTTCGAGTTGGAGACATTGATTTTCAAAACTTGCACTTTTTTCAAGGCAAAACAAACAAATTCTCGGCCATGATATCATAGTCGGCCGTACAAGAGCAGAATATAATTTCAGGCGGCAAAAGCTTTCAAACTTCCCGCTCACATCGAAATATCTCACGCCCGAAAGTTTAGCCCTACGATATTCCCGTTTTACCCCTGCCACATGAACGGAAAAGCGCTGCTTTTGGTAACTCCATTGTTTTCCCCTCTTTGCCCCCAACATTCTTCCCCAGAGCCCCTCCCATTCCCCTCCCCGACCCCCCTCCCCAACCATGGCAAGCCGCCGAATCTAGTCCTCTGCCGCAGTGGTGGACCTCACACCCCGACGGATCTACCTTCCGCACCTTGGAACCCCCAACTGCCAACTCACCACTTCACCGGAGCCGCTTCAGTGACTGGCTTGTACACCGCTCCAGATCTCCTTGACCGCCATCACGGTTCACCACACCCGATCTGCTTAACCGGCCTCGTCCACCACAGTGTAGGCCCTTCACTGACTCCCTCGTCCGTCCCTTCGCTGGCCCTTCATACAAGCCCTCGTCACGCAATGATCCGCCTCACCGAAGCAATCAGATAACGCTACCGCCGCCTTCGTCCATCGCAGACCGGACCCGCTCCACGGACGCCATATTCAACTCCACCGGCCCTGCTTTACCGACGCCGCAGCCTCATCAGGTTATTTTGATCTGTACTCCTTCAGTTTTTCTCTTTATCGTGCAACTGTTCACTTACCACATATGAGCTTTCTTGTATGTCGACAGGCGCCGCAACCGTAGCACCGGAGCCGCTTCAGTGACGGCGACAGCCGGCCCAAACTCAACCGCAACACGAGCATCATCAACGATATTTAGCTATCAAGTATGCCAACGATACCCATACACTGCCGAGAATCAGGTACTATTATCCAACGGCCGGCGCCTACGTTCACTTTCTTAGCATAAGCACCGCACCTTTGAATTTCTTCAGGGCATCATTCATTTTTTCATGAGACGCGTTATTTTGCTTGCACCTGTAGGGCCATACTTCTGGCATTGAACATGTTACATGTGCTAAAGTACATACCAGTGCACATATAGTTAATATGCTTTAGTTTTGTCCTAAGTATTATTGTACTTCTTAGATATCACTGCCTACTATTTTACTTCTTGCATGCAATATTTATGATAACGATGTTGTTTTTATGCCATGATACGTCTCCAACGTATCTATAATTTTTGATTGCTCCATGCTATATTATCTACTATTTTGGACCATATTGGGCTTTATTTTCCACTTTTATATTACTTTTGGGACTAACCTATTAACCGGAGGCCCAGCCTGTAATTGCTGTTTTTTGCCTATTTCAAGTTTCAAGAAACGGAATATCAAACGGAGTCCAAACGGAATGAAACCTTCGGGAACGTGATTTTCTCACCGAACATGATCCAGGAGACTTGGACCCTACGTCAACAAAGCTCCGAGGTGGGCACGAGGTAGGGGGGCGCCCCGCCTAGGGCGCGCACCCCACCCTCGTGGGCCCCACGAAGCTCCACCGACGTACTTCTTCCTCCTATATATACCTACGTACCCCCAAACGATCAGATACGGAGCCAAAAACCTAATTCCACCGCCGCAACCTTCTGTACCCACGTGATCCCATCTTGGGGCCTGTTCCGGAGCTCCGCCGGAGAGGGCATCCACCACCGAGGGCTTCTACATCACCATAGCCCTTCTGATGAAGTGTGAGTAGTTTACCTCAGACCTTCGGGTCCATAGTTAGTAGCTAGATGGCTTCTTCTCTCTTTTTGGATCTCAATACAATGTTCTCCCCCTCTCTTGTGGAGATCTATTCGATGTAACTTCTTTTTGTGGTGTGTTTGTTGAGACTGATGAATTGTGGGTTTATGATCAAGATTATCTATGAACAATATTTGAATCTTCTCTGAATTCTTTTATGTATGATTGGTTATATTTGCAAGTCTCTTCAAATTATCAGTTTGGTTTGGCCTACTAGATTGGTTTTTCTTGCAATGGGAGAAGTGCTTAGCTTTGGGTTCAATCTTGTGGTGTCCTTTCCCAAAGGATTTTAGGGGCAGCAAGGCACATATTGTATTGTTGCCATCGAGGATAACAAGATGGGGTTTTTATAATATTGCATGAATTTATCCTCTACATCATGTCATCTTGCTTAAGGCGTTACTCTGTTTTCTTGAACTTAATACTCTAGATGCATGCCGGATAGCGGTCGATGAGTGGAGTAATAGTAGTAGATGCAGCAGTGAGTCGGTCTACTTGTCTCGGACGTGATGCCTATATACATGATCATACCTAGATATTCTCATAACTATGCTCAATTCTGTCAATTGCTCAACAGTAATTTGTTCACCCACCGTAGAATACCTATGCTCTTGAGAGAAGCCACTAGTGAAATCTATGTCCCCCGGGTCTATCTTCATCATATTAATCTTCCATCACTTTATTATTGCTTTGCTTTTTTACTTTGCCTTTTATTTTACTTTGCATCTTTATACCAAAAATACCAAAAATATTATCTATCATCTCTATCAGATCTCACTCTCGTAAGTGACCGTGAAGGGATTGACAACCCCTATTCGCGTTGGTTGCAAGGAGTTATTTGCTTTGTGTAGGTACGAGGGACTCGCGCATAGCCTCCTACTAGATTGATACATTGGTTCTAAAAAACTGAGGGAAATACTTATGCTACTTTGCTGCATCATCATTTCCTCTTCGGGGAAATCCAACGCAGTGCTCAAGAGGTAGCAAGAAGAATTTCTGGCGCCGTTGCTGGGGAGTCTATGCAAAAGTCAACATACCAAGTACCCATCACAATCCCTTATCTCTCGCATTACATTATTTGCCATTTTCCTCTCGTTTTCCTCTCCCCCACTTCACCCTTGCCGTTTTATTCGCCCTCTCTTTTCTGTTTGCCTTTTTCTCGCTTGCCTTTTTGTTTGCGTTTATGTTGGATTGCTTGTCTGTCATGATGGCTCAAGATAATACCAAATTGTGTGACTTTACCAATACCAACAATACTTATTTCCTTAGCACTCCGATTGCTCCTCTTACCAACACTGAATCTTGTGAAATCAATACCGCTTTGTTGAATCTTGTTATGAAAGATCAATTCGCCGTCCTTCCTAGTGAAGATGCCGCTACTCATCTAAATAGCTTCGTGGATTTGTGTGATATGCGAAATAAGAAAGATGTTGATAATGATATTGTTAAATTGAAGCTATTTCCTTTTTCGCTTAGAGATCGTGTTAAAGCTTGGTTTTCGTCTTTGCCTAAAAATAGTATTGATTCTTGGAACAAGTGCAAAGATGCTTTTATCTCTAAGTATTTTCCTCCCGCTAAGATCATCTCTCTTAGAAAGGATATTATGAACTTTAAGCAACTTGATCATGAACATGTTGCACAAGCTTGGGAGAGAATGAAATTAATGATACGTAATTGCCCTACTCATGGTTTGAACTTGTGGATGATTATACAAAACTTTCATGCCGGATTGAATTTTGCCTCTAGAAATCTTTTGGATTCAGCCGCGGGAGGCACTTTTATGGAAATAACTTTAGGAGATGCTACTAAACTCCTAGATAATATTATGGTTAATTATTCTCAATGGCACACTGAAAGATCTACTAATAAAAAAATGCATGCGATAGAAGAAATTAATGTTTTGAGTGGAAAGATGGATGAACTTATGAAATTATTTGCTACTAAGAGTGTTTCTTATGATCCTATTGATATGCCTTTGTCTACTTTGATTTACAATAATAATGAATCTATGGATGTGAATTTTGTTGGTAGGAATAATTTTGGTAACAACGTGTATAGAGGGAACTTTAATCCTAGGCATTATCCTAGTAATCCTTCTAATAATTATGGAAATTCCTACAACAACTCTTATGGAAATTTTAATAAGATTCCCTTTGAATTTGATACTAGTGTTAAAGAGTTTATGAATTCACAAAAGAATTTTAATGCTTTGCTTGAAGAGAAATTGCTAAAAGTTGATGAATTGGCTAGGAACGTTGATAGAATTTCTCTTGATGTTGATTCTTTAAAGCTTAGATCTATTCCTCCTAAGCATGATCTCAATGAGTCTCTCAAATCCATGAGAATTTCCATTGATGAGTGCAAGGAAAGAACCGCTAGGATGCGTGCTACAAAAGATGCCTTTATTAAAGCGTGCTCTTCCAATCCCTGTGAAAACAAAGATGAAGATCTAAAAGTTATTGATGTGTCCCTATTATATCTTTGTTTTGTAATATGAATCTTGATAATGATGAGACTGAATATGATCCACCTTTACCTAGAAGGCGTTCCAAGAATTCGGAGTTTTTAGATCTTGACGATGAAATTGATAAAAGTGGGATTGAAGGAAGTAAAACCCTAGATGTTTCTAAACCCAATATTTTGGATTTCAAGGAATTTAATTATGAAAGTGGCTCTTTAATTGATTGTATTTCCTTGTTGCAATCCGTGTTAAATTCTCCTCATGCTTATACTCAAAATAAAGCCTTTACCAAACATATCGTTGATGCCTTGATGCAATCTTATGAAGAAAAACTTGAGTTGGAAGTTTCTATCCCTAGAAAACTTTATGATGAGTGGGAACAAATATTAAAATTAAGATTAAGGATCATTAATTTTATGCTTTATGTTGTTGGATTTCGGGTTCCGGCAGACCCTTAAGGTTCGAACTCTGGGGTGCGCTCGGAGATCCAACCCTCCACCGTCTCGTACCTCACCGAATCGCAAGGACCTAAACTACTAAGAAGAACAGCACAAGATACACGAGATTTATAC
The DNA here is from genome assembly GCA_021605145.1 of Aegilops bicornis. Lineage (NCBI taxonomy): Eukaryota > Viridiplantae > Streptophyta > Magnoliopsida > Poales > Poaceae > Aegilops > Aegilops bicornis. The sequence goes on from CM038669.1 coordinate 180,972,955, forward strand.
TAGTTCGGGCCACCGTTGTGGTGTAATACCCTACTCTAGTTTGTGGTGTGGTGGATTGCCTCTAGGGCTGATGAAGAACAGTACAGAGAAGAACAACCTCGCGAGGGTCTATTCTTGGTGGGTGTGATGAACTGCTAAGTGGTGTCCCGTCGCTCTAGCTTGAGGATCGGGTCTCTATCTCTCTCTCTCTCTGGATTCCAATTGCTGGATCCTTCTCCCTTCTTATCCTCTCTTCTCCTCTCTTCTCCCCTCTACTATGGTGGCTAGCTCTACTTATATAGACGAAGGCCCTGGGCCTCCTCCCAAATATTGAGCAGGAAGGGCGCCAACAATTGGCCATTTTGAAGGGGAACAGCGGGTACACTTATCCTGACTAAAGTTGGTCCTCGCCTGCCAAAGGCTCTGGTGATGATGCCTGCTTGGGCTCCACGATGACTCCCTTCCGGCCGTTGGGGCTGGTCTTGGTCTTGTTGCACCAAACGGATGCCTTTGCTTGATGCTCTTGCTGCGCTTGCTCCCTTTGCACCAAAGAGGAAAGGAGGACGCTGCTATGGCCGGGCGCCTCGATCGGGCGCCCTTGGTCGTCATGGCTTGCGTCACGGGCACCTCGCGAGGTACCCTGCCTTGAACTCTCCGCCTCCTCATGAGCCACGGCTGACGAGGCCGTGCCCGAGGAAGCTCCTGGTCGTCCGCCCGTGAGGCTTGGCCTCGCGAGGGTCTTGAGCTTGCGTTGATGAAGATGGGTCGCCCCTGGGCCTCCTTGGAGCCACGTCGCAGCCGTAGGCGAGCAAGTCTTGGGACCCCTGCTCCTGCATCGCCGACAGTAGCCCCCGGGGCCACGGCGCGCCCGAACTTGGCCGTGCAGAGAGGCGAAAGGGCAAGTGCGAAGCGTCGTGGGCCCTAACAGCCTGCGGCCTTGGGCGCCGCGTGGCGGTTGATTGGACGTGGGAGCCTGCTCCCCCACGACGCCTTGGTAACCGCCCGGATTCGACAGGTCCCTGCATGCAGAGTTGGGCATGATGACTGGTGATCGTGGAGGCCGACGGTTGGCCTTCGCCGGCTATAAGTACGGAACGGCGCGCGTCCTTCCGGTCTATCCTCCTGCTTCTCCTCTTCCTCGTCTCGTCTGGTTGCCATGGCTCCGATCCGCCGGTTCTCCAGGGAAGAGAAGGGAAAGGCTCCTCAAGAGGATCCTGACCCGCTCCCCCCAAAGAAGCGGATTGCTCTCTGGTGTCAGGGCAGGAGCGCGCGCGAGGAGGCGCCCGTGCCCTGGTGCGTGTGGCCGCCACCAGGGTTTCCTCTTCCCTTGTACGCGCAAATTGGTGATCCTGAAGGGGGTGACGCCGGGCGCCACGGGCGGCGCCGCCGCCGACGCCGGCGGGTCACAAAGGTGTGCGTCTTCCCCCCTGGAGTTCACGCCGAGGGCTCCTGCCGGGAGTTCGTGCTTCGCGTCGCCGCGCCTCCTAAGTCTTGGATTCGTCTTCCTTCTTTCTTTGCCTCCGTCGTCCGCCAGGGGTAGCCCCTGGGACTCACTGCAAGACACACCGCTGCGGCACCCTCGCGACCGGGGCAGAGGTTGCGGTAGTTGCCCCGGGCGAGGTCTTCATGACTCGAGGCTGGGACGAGGTCGCCTAGGTCTGCAGGACGAGGGGCGCCCTCACGATCCACCTGGAGTACGACGGCGCTTCGGTGATGTCCTTCAAGCTCTTCGACGCGGAGGGTCGCCGGCTGGAGTGCTGCCCCGGGAGAAGTGGTCGAGGTCCTGCTGTGGTGAGACAGAGGCCAACCGCCCGCTCCCTTGACAGCTCCTCAGGCGACAAAGGCGCCGGAGGATCCAGCGACTCCGCCGAGCTCTTCGCGACGCCGGAGACGAGTGCAGTGGCGACAGCTCTGAGCCCCGAGCCTGCGCTGGCCTCCGGAGCAGGGCGGGCTCGTCAGGTCGTCGCCGCCCCTGATCTGGATGGGGTTGGCTCCTGACCGGGTGGCCCACTGTTGATGATGGCGTCTGCCGTGGTGGTCCTTGTAGATAGGACTCCTTAGGATTCGCGTCTTTTGTTCCTGCGAGGAGCCAAGAATGTACCCCGCGGGGGCTTGTAAGGTGTTTGTAGCTTCGTTTGACAATATAATCCTTATTGTGAGGTAGTGCGAGATGCCCATTCCGTTCTAGCTCAGTTTCTTCCTTTCAGACCTCATGAGGGCTTGGTGCTCTGTGCCGACAGGTCCCAGTCCCAAGGCGGCCTCAACCGTTGCTGGTATGCCAGGTCGCGATGCCGTGGTTAAGGCCAGGAGGTGAGCGGCCCGAGGTCCGGGCCTCTGAGTCGTGATGCTCAGGGGGTCCCCCTTGGCGCTCAAGCAGCCATCATTCGGTGAGAAAGGAGAGCGACATCGCTAACACGGAGTTGCATTGAGTGTGGGGATGGTGTTGCGATGACTAGTGTGTCCGGAGGGTGACTTATCTCGAGGGTCAGGACAATGCTTCCTGGTGTGGCGCCAGGTCCGTGCCTTTGCCGGCGAGAGATTGCGTGGCGAGGTCGTTTCGTGCTCCTTGGAGGGACCCTGCAGGTTCACCACAAAAGGAACAAGAGCTCGCCGTGGCGATCGTTAGTCCTGTCGTTAGTTGCTTTGGAGAGGCACGAGAGGCCTCGCGAGGTGTGTCGGGGCACCCGTGAGCCAGCGCGGGACTCACGAGGCCCTACCTCAAGGCGGGTTGCGCCTGGCTCTGGGCCTTATCTTCGAGTGTGTTCCTGCAAATTTGGCGGATGTCGTTGTTTCACGTCTTGGTCCCGGCTCTCGGGCTGGTCTCAGCCGTCACCGGCAAGCCGTGTCGCGATGCCATGGACAAGACCAGAGGGTGAGGGCCGGAGAGCCGGTAGGAGCCCCGAGTCGCGATGCTCGTGCACCCCTTTAACGCGCAAGCTAGGTTAGATGACGCAACTCTGCGTCCTCGGGTCCCGACTCTCGGGCTGGTCTCACCGTCAGCCGCAAGCCAGTCACGATGCCATGGACCGCACTGCAGGGTGAGGGCCGGAGAGCCGGTAGGAGCCCTGAGTCGCGATGCTCGTGCACCCCCTTTAACGCTAAGTCGGATTGGATGATGAAACTCTACGTCCTCGGGTCCCGGCTCTCGGCAGGTCTCACCGTCATTGGCAAGCCAGGTCGCGATGCCATGGGCAAGACTAGAGGGTGAGGGCGGAGAGCCGGTAGGAGCCTGAGTCGCGATGCTCGTGCACCCCCCTTTAACGTGCAAGATTTCGCCACCCGTGAAAAGGCACCAAATAACAAGCATGGTGGAACGAGAGCATAATCCTAAGGAAAACGCATGAAGGATACATGTCACTGGACTGGCCCGAGCGGCTTGGGGATGATGCAGCCCGAGGCGCCCCCAACAGATAAGCTAAAGACATGAAATAAAAGGGATACATGCCAAGGGACGGACCCACGCTGCCCGGGAATAATGCGGCCCCAAGGCGCCTCACCGGAAATAAAACTTAAAGATGCCACCTGGTGATGTTGGGGATGAAGGGTTGTTGATGTAGCAGACTCGGTGGGCTGCGGGAGCCGATCCTCACGATCCCCCAGGCCCAGGGGCCTCGGGAGGCTCCGGAGGTGCTGGCGGCTCCTCATGGGCCATCTCCATCTCCGCCAGGCTGCGGCGTGCCTGACCTCTTGAGCCTCCAGGATGGTTCTCATGAGACGCTGGTGCGCAGCAGCCCGCTTTGGCGAGCCATAAGGCATGCGTCACGTAGGCTGTGGGGCGGACCCTGCCAATGTCCCACTTGCGAGGGCCAGAGGCGCTCTTGAGATGCGGCTCGGTTGAGCCCTGGTATGTCGATGCAGACGCGCAGCCCACCATCCTCGCCTGGATGGGGGCCACAGCGGGTAGGCGGCGGCTGCCCCTCATGACCCTTGACTCCTGTAGCTCCTGAATGGCCTTGCTGATGAACTCTTGAGGGTTCTGTCCTCCTGGTCTTGCTCCTGCTTGTGGGAAACATGCTTCGAAACACGCCTCCACGTGGTGCCCAAGCGCCTCCCTCGAGACCTTGGCGAGGTCGGCGGCCCTCCAGGGGAGAGCCCTAGAGCCCTGCCTGAGGAGGATGCCGGGCGCGCCTTCCTATGCAATGGAAGGAGGCTCCCCTGGCCCGGTGCGGACCCTGAGGGGCTTGTCTCTTGAAGAGCCGGGCCGGTCGATGTCTTCTTCTTCTTGAGTGCTGCCTCGGGAGGCATCCTGCTGCTGTGGTCTGGGTCTTCCAAATGCAGCTGAAAAGCTCGCCCAGGAGCACACCGCATCTCTCTCTTCACAGGCACCGTGATGACTACGCCACTTCCACGGCATCTTGAGGATGTTGTAGCCATGGTGGGTTACGACCATGAACTTGGCCAACACTGGTTACCCAAGGATGGCGTTGTACGGCAGGCGAATGTGGGCGACGTCGAAGTCGATGAGCTCGGTGTGGTAGTTGTCGCGGGCCCCGAAGGTGACAGGAAGGCGGACCTGCCCGATCGGGACCGTGGAGCCGTCGGTGACTCCGGAGAAAGGCTTGGTTGGCTCGAGCCGATCAGAAGGCACTTGAAGATTGTTGAATGTCTCCACAGACAGGACATTGAGCCCTGCTCCACCGTCGATGAGGGTCTTGGTGACTAGCACATTGCTGATGATTGGGGAGCAAAGCATCGGAAGAACTCCGGCTGTGGCTGCGCACTTGAGCTGATCCGCTGGGTTGAACGTGATGGCGCACGCCGACCACCTGAGAGGGCGCGTGGACTCGAGCTTGGGGAGGAATGCATTCACTTCACGGGCGAACTGCTTGAAGATGCGGTGAGAGGCTGGGGCTTGAGCTCTGCCCAGGATGCAGGCGATCGCACGTGCTTCCTGGAAGCCCTCAGCCCCCTCGTCCTGATGACGGTCTTCAACTCTCCTTGGTGGCGGCGGCAGCGGAGGGAGGCCTGCGTTCCCTTGCGGACGATCCTCACGAGGCTGATCCTCCAGCCCCCTCGCGAGGTGGGTCTTGCCGGTCCTCCCGAGGTTGTTCGCGCCACCCTTTGGCGCGGGCCGCTGTCTTCCCAGCGTCTGCATTCCTTCCTCCTCCTCGGCCGTAGCCGATCGCTGCGCTCGGGGCGTCTGCCGACCCTTCCTTCAGCGCCTGGCCGGAGCTCTTGACATTCATTGGTGTTGTGGGTGTGGAGGTCGTGGTACACGCAGCATCACTGCCCTTAGAGGACTCGGGCTGATCTCTGCCTCGCTTGGTATCTGGTTCGGCCATGAGCACGACAGCGGCTCCCTTGCGCTTCACGTCGCTTCGCCTTGGACTTCTTCTCTTCGGGATCCGGCGAGCAGCTCGAGGAGGGAGAGGCGCCCTCCTCAGCTCCTGGCGCGCTTGGTCGCCAAGTTGAACAGCTCGAGGAGGTGCACAGATCTTCATGCATCGCCAACTCCTCCTTCATCTTGACGTCGCGCCGCCGTCGGAGAAGGCGAGATGATGGCCTCCTCCGTTACCACAGGGATCTTGAGGCGCTGCGTTTTTGAAGCCTGGATGTACTTTTGCTGGGTTTCCCACAGCTGCTTGATCCGGCGCGATGTCGCTCACGGCGGGTGGCGGTCGCGAATACCACTCGAAGTTGGCGATGAAGCGGGTGCACATCTCGGCCCAGAAGAGATCGTGCTGGGCGGATTCAGAGCCAGTGCGGGCTCCGTCCTTGAGCGCCATGGGAAACCAGTTCGCCATGACCTTTTCATCCCGTTGGCAGCCTCGATGCCCAGCTCGTGAGCGGAGGAACTCCGTGGGGTCGCCCGTGCCGTCGTAGCGTGGAGGCAGGTTTGGCTTGAACTTGGCGGGCCACGCGACGCTGCGCAGCTCGGTGGTGAAGGCGCGGTAGCCCGCCGTGGCCGCGTGGGGCCTCGGACGGCAGAGAGCTTGGTCTTGTGGGCCTCCCTGCGCCACGGCTGGGGGCAGCGCAGGGTCTTGACGTGCTGGAGCGAGGAGCGCTCGTGCAGCTTCTTGCGGGCGAGGAACTTCTTGGCAGCTCTGCTCTTGCCGCGCCGGCGCCTGGCGGAACGGGTTCCGTCCAGGGGCCGCGCGTCTTGGGGCCAGGGCGCTGTCTTGAGGAGGAGGCGGCTGAGGCGCCCCGGGAGCTTCATCGCCCACGCGGGGTGGGGTGCGGTGCAGCGAGACGGACGGCGCGGGGTCGCCTCCTGCAGCGCGGACGAGCTCGGAGACGCGGTCGAGCCATTCTTCGTAGACGTCGTCGACGGGGCGGTACCGCAGGAGCTCGTTGGCCGCGATGAGCGCAGCTCGGGCCTCCATGGCCGCGTGGGGCGCGCGTGACGAAGAACCAGCGGGGGTGAGCGAAGGCATGGCGGTGCGGCCGTCCCACCTCATGGACGGGTGCTGGGACGACGCTTGTTGCTCGTTCCCCGTCGGGCCGGTGGTGGCGTTGACGGCAGGCGATGGGGAACAATGAGGACGCCCGCCGACGGGAGCCGTCTGGGCGACATGGGAGGCGAGGGCGGCTCGGCGCTCGGCGCGGGCCCGACGAGCGTCAGACATGGTTGCGGTGGTCGAGGAAGACCGAGGCGACGAAAGGCAAATTCCGGCGCACCTACAGCGCGCCAAATGTCGGATTTCGGGTTCCGGCAGACCCTTAAGGTACGAACTCTGGGGTGCGCTCGGAGATCCAACCCTCCACCGTCTCGTACCTCGCCGAATCGCAAGGACCTAAACTACTAAGAAGAACAGCACAAGAGACACGAGATTTATACTAGTTCGGGCCACCGTTGTGGTGTAATACCCTACTCTAGTTTGTGGTGTGGTGGATTGCCTCTGGGGCTGATGAAGAACAGTACAGAGAAGAACAGCCTCGCGAGGGTCTGTTCTTGGTGGGTGTGATGAACTGCTAAGTGGTGTCCCATCGCTCTAGCTTGAGGATCGGGTCTCTATCTCTCTCTCTCTGGATTCCAATTGTCGGATCCTTCTACCTTCTTCTCCTCTCTTCTCCTCTCTTCTCCCCTCTACTATGGTGGCTAGCTCTACTTATATAGACGAAGGCCCTGGGCCTCCCAAATATTGAGCGGGAAGGGCGCCAACAATTGGCCATTTTGAAGGGGAACAGCGGGTACACTTATCTTGACTAAAGTTGGTCCTCGCCTGCCAAAGGCTCTGGTGATGACGCCTGCTTGGGCTCCACGATGACTCCCTTCCAGCCGTTGGGGCTGGTCTTGATCTTGTTGCACCGAAACGGATGCCTTTGCTTGATGCTCTCGCCTGCGCTTGCTCCCTTTGCACCAAAGAGGAAAGGAGGACGCCAGCTGGTGGCGCCTCGATGGCGCCCTTGGTCGTCATGGCTTGCGTCCACGGGCACCTCGCGAGGTACCCTGCCTTGAACTCTCCGCCTCCTCATGAGCCACTGGCGACGAGGCCATGCCCGAGGAAGCTCCTGGTCGTCCGCCCTGCGAGGCTTGGCCCCTCACGGGGGTCTTGAGCTTGCGTTGATGAAGATGGGCCATCCTGGGCCTCCTTTGAGCCATGTCGCAGGCCGCAGGCAGGCAAGTCTAGGGACCCCCGTTCCCAGAACGCCGACATATGTGATTTGGGTGCTAGTGTTTCCACTATTCCCAAAACTTTGTGTGATTTGCTAGATTTCCGTGATTTTGATGATTGCTCTCTAAACTTGCACCTTGCGGATTCCACTATTAAGAAACCTATGGGAAGAATTAATGATGTTCTTATTGTTGCAAATAGGAATTATGTGCCCGTAGATTTTATCGTTCTTGATATAGATTGCAATCCTTCCTGTCCTATTATTCTTGGTAGACCTTTCCGTAGAACGATTGGTGCAATTATTGATATGAAGGAAGGGAAAATTAGATTCCAATTTCCATTAAAGAAGGGCATGGAACACTTCCCTAGAAATAAAATAAGATTACCATATGAATCTATCATGAGAGCCACTTATGGTTTGCCTACCAAAGATGGCAATACCTATATCTATCCTTGCTTTTATGCCTAGCTAGGGGCGTTAAACGATAGCGCTTGTTGGGAGGAAACGCAATTTTATTTTTAGTTTTTTTTGCTTTTGCTTCTGTTTAGGAATAAATCTTTGATCTAGACTCTGGTTAGATGTGTTTTTATGTTTTAATTAGTGTTTGTGCCAAGTTAAACCTATAGGATCTTCTTGGATGATAGTTATTTGATCTTGCTGTAATTTCCAGAAACTTTATGTTCATGAAAACAATTGTTAAAAATCACCATAACGTGATAAAATAGTTATTCCAGTTGCTTCTGATAAATAAACAAATTGCCTAGGTCGTCCTATTTTTGCTGAATTTTTGGAGTTCCAGAAGTTTGCGTTAGTTACAGATTACTACAGAATGTTCTGTTTTTGACATATTCTGATTTTCGTGTGTTGTTTGCTTATTTTGATGAATCTATGGCTAGTAAAATAGTTTATAAACCATAGAGAAGTTGGAATACAGTAGGTTTAACAACAATATAAATAAATAATGAGTTCATCACAGTAACTTTAAGTGGTCTTTTGTTTTCTTTCGCTAACGGAGCTCACGAGATTTCTGTTGAGTTTTGTGTTGTGAAGTTTTCAAGTTTTGGGTGAAATCTTTTGATGGATTATGGAACAAGGAGTGGCAAGAGCCTAAGCTTGGGGATGCCCTGGAAGGCATCCCCTCTTTCGTCTATTTCCATCGGTAACTTTACTTGGAGCTATATTTTTATTCACCACATGATATGTGATTTGCTTGGAGCGTCTTGTATGATTTGAGTCTTTGCTTTTTAGTTTACCACAAACATCCTTGCTGTACACACCTTTTGAGAGAGCCATACATGAATTGAATTTGGAAAGAATACTCTATGTGCTTCACTTATATCTTTTGAGCTATATAGTTTTGCTCTAGTGCTTCACTTATATCTTTTAGAGCACGGTGGTGGATTTGTTTTATAGAAACTATTGATCTCTAATGCTTCACTTAGATTATTTTGGGAGTCTTAAATAGCATGGTAATTTACTTAATAATCTTAATATTCTTGGTATTAAAGATTTGTAAAACTTTCTTTTGAGTGCGTTGGATACTAAGAAAAGTTTGATGCTTGATAATTGTTTTGAGATATGGAGGTGATAATATCAAAGTCGTTCTAGTTGAGTAGTTGTGAATTTGAGAAATGCTTGTGTTGAAGTTTGCAAGTCCCGTAGCATGCACGTATGGTAAATGTTATGTAAAAAATTTGAAACATGAGGTGTTCTTTGATTGTCCTCCTTATGAGTGGCGGTCGGGGATGAGCGATGGTCTTTTCCTACCAATCTATCCCCCTAGGAGCATGCGCGTAGTGCTTTGGTTTTTTATGGCTTGTGGATTTTTGCAATAAGTATGTGAGTTCTTTTTGACTAATGTTGAGTCCATGGATTATACGCACTCTCACCCTTCCATCATTCCTAGCCTCTTCGGTACCGTGCATTGCCTTTTCTCACATTGAGAGTAGGTGCAAACTTCGCCGGTGCATCCAAACCCCGTGATATGATACGCTCTTTCACACATAAACCTCCTTATATATTCCTCAAAACAGCCACCATACCTACCTATTATGGCATTTCCATTGCCATTCCGAGATATATTGCCATGCAACTTTCCACCATTCCATTTATCATGACACATTCATCATTGTCATATTGCTTAGCATGATCATGTAGTTGACATAGTATTTGTGGCAAAGCCACCGTTCATAATTCTTTCATACATGTCACTCTTGATTCATTGCAGATCCCGGTACACCGCCGGAGGCATTCATATAGAGTCATACTTTGTTCTAGTATCGAGTTGTAATCATTGAGTTGTAAATAAATAGAAGTGTGATGATCATCATTTAATAGAGCATTGTCCCAAAAAAGAGAAAGGCCAAAGAAAAAAAAGACCCAAAAAAAAGGGGCAATGCTACTATCCTTTTTTTCCACACTTGTGCTTCAAAGTAGCACCATGATCTTCATAATAGAGAGTCTCTTGTTTTGTCACTTTCATATACTAGTGGGAATTTTTCATTATAGAACTTGGCTTGTATATTCTAACAGTGGGCCTCCTCAAGTGCCCTAGGTATTCCTGAGAAAGCAAGTTGGATGCACACCCACTTAGTTTCTTTTGTTGAGCTTTCATACATTTATAGCTCTAGTGCATCTGTTGCATGGCAATCCCTACTCCTTGCATTAACATCAATCGATGGGCATCTCCATAGCCCATTGGTTAGCCTCGTTGATGTGAGACCTTCTCCTTTTTTGTCTTCTCCACATAACCCCCATCATCATATTCTATTCCACCCATAGTGCTATATCCATGGCTCACGCTCATGTATTGCGTGAAACTTTATAAAGTTTGAGATTACTAAAGTACGAAACAATTGCTTGGCTTGTCATTGGGGTTGTGCATGATGAGAGCATTCTTGTGTGACGAAAATGGAGCATGACTAAACTATATGATTTTGTAGGGATGAACTTTCTTTGGCCATGTTATTTTGAGAATACATAATTGCTTAGTTAGTATGCTTTAAGTATTATTATTTTTATGTCAATATGAACTTTTGTCTTGAATCTTTCGGATCTGAATATTAATACCACAATTAAGAAGACTTACATTGAAATTATGCTAAGTAGCACTCCGCATCAAAAATTCTTTTTTATCATTTACCTACTCGAGGACGAGCAGGAATTAAGCTTGGGGATGCCCGTCGTCTCCAACGTATCTATAATTTTTGATTGCTCCATGATATATTATCTACTGTTTTGGACCATAATGGGCTTTATTTTCCACTTTTATATTACTTTTGGGACTAACCTATTAACCGGAGGCCCAGCCCAGAATTGTTGTTTTTTTGCCTATTTCAATGTTTCGAAGAAACGGAATATCAAATGGAGTCCAAACGGAATGAAACCTACGGGAACGTGATTTTCTTACCGAACATGATCAAGGAGACTTGGACCCTACATCAACAAAGCTCTGAGGTTGGCACGAGGTAGGGGGCGCGCCCCCACCCTCGTGGGCCCCATGAAGCTCCACCGACGTACTTCTTCCTCCTATATATACCTATGTACCCCCAAACGATCAGATACGGAGCCAAAAACCTAATTCCACCGCCACAACCTTCTGTACCCACGAGATCCCATCTTTGGGCCTGTTCTGGAGTTCCGCCGGAGAGGGCATCCACCATGGAGGGCTTCTATATCATCATAGCCCCTCCGATGAAGTGTGAGTAGTTTACCTCAGACCTTCGGGTCCATAGTTAGTAGCTAGATGGCTTCTTCTCTCTTTTTCGATCTCAATACAATGTTCTCCCCCTCTCTCGTGGAGATCTATTCGATGTAATCTTCTTTTTGCGGTGTGTTTGTTGAGACCGATGAATTGTGGGTTTATGATCAAGATTATCTATGAACAATATTTGAATCTTCTCTGAATTCTTTTATGTATGATTGGTTATCTTTGCAAGTCTCTTGAATTATCGGTTTGGTTTGGCATACTAGATTGGTTTTTCTTGCAATGGGATAAGTGCTTAGCTTTGGGTTCAATCTTGCGGTGTCCTTTCCTAGTGACTGTAGGGGCAGCAAGGCACCTATTGTATTGTTTCCATCGAGGATAACAAGATGGGGTTTTTATCATAATGCATGAATTTATCCCTCTACATCATGTCATCTTGCTTAAGGCGTTACTCTGTTTTCTTGAACTTAATACTCTAGATGCATGCTTTGGATAGCGGTTGATGAGTGGAGTAATAGTAGTTGATGCGAGGCAGGAGTCGGTCTACTTGTCTCGGACGTGATGCCTATATACATGATCATACCTAGATATTCTCATAACTATGCTCGATTCATCAATTGCTCAACAGTAATTTGTTCACCCACCGTAGAATACCTATGCTCTTGAGAGAAGCCACTAGTGAAATCTATGGCCCCCGGGTCTATCTTCATCATATTAATCTTCCATCACTTCATTATTGCTTTGCTTTTTTACTTTGCCTTTTATTTTACTTTGAATCTTTATACCAAAAATACCAAAAATATTATCTATCATCTCTATCAGATCTCACTCTCGTAAGTGACCGTGAAGGGATTGACAACCCCTATTAGTGTTGGTTGCGAGGAGTTATTTGCTTTGTGTAGGTACGAGGGACTCGCGCCTAGCCTCCTACTTGATTGATACCTTGGTTCTCAAAAACTGAGGGAAATACTTACGCTACTTTGCTGCATCATCCTTTCCTCTTCGGGGAAATCCAACGCAGTGCTCAAGAGGTAGCATGCCACCTGTTGGTTCCATCAGACTGGTTCATGTTCTCTATGCTTAATTACACATCAGCAAACTAGCATGTGGTTCCGCTGGTTTTTGTTCGTTTTACCCTACATTTTTTGATGCTAGCTATTACATCACTGCTCCGAGCCTCTGTTCATTACTTTTTTGTGTGTTCTTGATCTTCCCAAGTTGCATGACTAATTTGATGCTTCTATTAATTATGGAGCTTCCAACCCCATCAAGCAAAATATTTGTTCTTTTGGGGCTGGCACCTCGAACAAGCATAAAAATAGAGGGAAGCCGATACATTGTCGTGTATGCACACACCCTTCTTTCAATAGTTTAGATGAACCATTGATGATCAATTCGAACCAGTGCATGCGATTAAAATTAATTTTACCTAAATAGAGGGTGCAGAATAAACTACAACAAGTAGATTTGCAACCATGGGATGCTAACGATATCTTCAAAGAACATTTCAACAGCAGCGAGGCTTCACAGCAACATATGGTAAGCCAGTGTGTTTTAGTACATGTGAAATGTAATGTGTGTGGGCTGCTTTCTTGGCTTGTGCCCTCAACCTGTAATCCTACATAATAACAAATAGTTCAGTTATGCGCTTTCTTTGTATTGCTTGATTCAATGCTTGTTTGTTACTTGTTACGCTATACCGAAGTTGGCCAATATGTCGGCGATTACTCGTTGTACTATCGTAAAGAAATGCATGCCTAGTTCATTTGAGTCCTTAACTTTTCCTCTGAACTTCATGACAAGACTGTCTTCTTCGTAGTTTATATGTGGCCACACCGTTAAGTGCTTTCTCAGATTATTTCAACTGCTTAGATGCCTTGGCAACTTAAATATAGCGATGGTACACTCCCTTTCAACTAGGGATGTCAATCGGGTCCCGTTTAATCCCGATTAAAGTCTACTAGTGGTATGATAGTTCAAAAGAGTTTTTGTTTTTTGAGGAAAATGAACCAGGGAGCTAGCAAAAACTAACTAGATGGGACTGGCGGATGTCGTTTATTTGTCACTTACATCCCTAGTTTCATCTTACCATTTTAATTTCTTTTCGGATGCTGCTGCTTCAAACCATTTAAATATAGCTTGCCATGCTCGGCAATAATTCGTATGTCATTTACCATGTAAGCTTACTGCCTGGATCATGCGATAACTATCTCTTACTTATGTCCAGCGGAAACCTTTCAGGATGCCGTTCACACTAGGACACAATGTACAACCCTAGAATCTATTCGTGGAAGCAGTGCGCCATCCATGTTACCAGATGGTAGCAGTTCAGAGGCCACACCGCCGGAGAGCAGTTTGAGCACATATATTATAGTTCTTGAGGCTCTACTAGAGGCAGAAAGAGATGATGTGGCTGCCATGAATGAGGTAATCTCGATCTTGAAGCTGGAAATTATGCAATTAGCTGCATGCATTATGCAAGCTACCCACGAATTGGAGGAAGTAATAATGTTGCATTTCAAGACGGAGGAGGTCCTGCTGCTTCTGCTATCTGAAGCCTAGGGTAATCCCAGTTCTTCTTTAGATATTAGTTGAAATTGTCATTAGATTATTGTACTTGCATGTTGTGTCATGTCTCTGAATGGATTATGTTGTAAGACCCCCTATGTTGTCCATGTGTTGTAATGATCCGAATATTTTAGGCGAGGTAATCCTCAGTACTTGTATGATTGACTAAGGTGAACTGTTTTTCGTGTGAGCATATTGTATTGGATGAAATAACTGTTTGACTCAAAGTGTATCCAACCTACTGAATTCGAAGATCACGGCATTTCTAAATCATAATCATATATAAAGGTGGAATAAATCTTTGTTGTGGTTTTGAAGAAATAAATAACAAAACGTAGAATTATCTGTCGATATTCGTAATTGAATAAAAATTGGATTTGGATTTAGTTGCCAGGCCCCAGGGCAAATGTGAATGCTAATTCTCCCAAGTTTTGAACGAAGCGGCTAAACACCCACTATCATTTGTGGGCTGCCCGAAGCAAGTGTTTGCGAGATGGAAATTACTTTCTACTCCTGACACTTGACATCCTTATCGACCGGATTTACACTGTTGTCGATAGTGGTAGACTAGTAACTTCAATCAGACGTGACACGACGGCCTCTGAGCCCATTTAGACACGGTGGGCGCTAAACGTGGGTGGCAAAACACATTTGATTCAAGCTCGTCCGAAAGACATGTGTCTCTCCCTCCATTTCCCCATTCATCCACGATGGGCGGCAAAACAAACTCTCCTCGTCCGAAATTGATGTAGGCTAATATTTTAAATAGGGGCAGATGTGTAACTTCCTCGGGCGTGACACAACCTCCCTACTGTCGTACTGTTCATACTTGTGGGCGCCAACCGTGGTGACAAAACACCCTCTCCTTGCCCGAAATCGTTACCGGCAGATATTTGGGAGATGCGAGATTACTGTCCTATCCCCAACCAACGTGATGTCCGAAATTTTAAACGAGGGATGAGTTCGTAACTTTCCCACATTTCAGACAAGCGCGTCCCAAAGTTTGAGATACCCCCTCCCCCTCCATCTCCCCATTCATACACCGTCGGCGCCACGACAACCTCCCCACTGTGGCCAGCCTCCTCCGTCCGCCACCCCATACTCCACCTTGCCGGAGCTGCTGCCCCTACCCCGTCGTCCACTGCAAGAGATGGACGTCTCTCATCCACGGCGCCGGACCAGGATCCTTTCATCACGTCGTCTCGCTTCATCGGCGCCATCGTCCACTTTGCCGTTGCCGCTTCTACGAACGCCTCGTCCACGGCAACAGGATTTATCCCCCAACCCGGCCGTCTGCCATCTAAAGTCATCTTCCCCACCACCGACAGCCATCACACCCGCAGCACCCTCAACGTATCAGCAGGGGCCTACACGGCATCACAAGAGAGGTGGTACTCTTCCATATGTGCTTAAGTTATTGATCTCACCCGAAAAATAGATCTTAAATTGTTTACTGTAGTTTTCTTGTCCGTACCAAATCGTAGTGGCTAGTTGAATGCAAACATTGGTTGCGAAGTAGCTTTGTCTGTTTTGCACCTTCAGATCTGCCATGTCACGGTCACTATACTCGTAAAGCTTATGGTTTCCCCCCTTTATATTCACTACCATCATCGTAGGTGCTTCCACCTTAGGTCGTGCTAGCACTGCTCCTCAAGACCTCAACCCATCAAGCGAAACAACATGCCACTCATAATTCCAAAGCTTACGTGTTGAAATACAAATCTGATATGATGCTCATATTACTAAAATAGAGAGCGTTTAATTGGTCACCTATGTTCCTATATTCATTTCAAAAAGCATGTGCGCCACCCACTGGTCCCGCTAGTTCCACTTTCCTGATTTTACTCTTGATGCTTAGGGTTTTCCCCTTTTATCTACTCTACTATGATCTGCGTAGGTGCTTTCTGTCATACTAGCATTACTCCACCCTTCAAGCTTAGTTGTTCAAATATGATTGTGATATGATACTGATATTAGTTAACAGACACATTTAATTGGTTAGCTAAAGGTCCCACTTGAGTTTCCAAATGCATGTCGCGACATATAGAGAGACAGCAGAATTGCATTTCTTTGTCACTTGTTGACTGTACTTTCTTGTTCATACCAAATCTTAGTTGTTATTTCAAAGCAAATATCGGTTGCTAACTAACTTTGCACGGTTTGCAACTTCAGATCTGCCATCCCACTGCCACGGTCAACACTATACTCATCATGCTTACGGTTTCCCCATTTTATGATGACCACGATCAGCCTACGTGGTTCGTGTAATAAGTAATAACCGCTCCACCCATCGAGCTAAACAAGCTTAGTTGTACAAATTCAAATATGATATTATGTTGATATTAGTAAAACTGAGAGATGTTTAATTGGTCAGCCAAATGTTCCTACTTTAGTTTCGAAATTCATGTGAGCCACGTATGGAGAGACCGGAAGGAATAGTATTTCTCTGTGCGCTCTGGTTCATCATGGGTGGCCAACCGACATTGTATAGAAAGACTTCTAATATCTTCAATCTGCCTGCTCTTCTGCTCTTCTTTAAGATGATCCTCTTCTCTTGCGGTCGATTGGTTAGGTCGAGTTATTCTCCCTTAGTATATTTTGAATCTGTCAGGTCAGGTCGACTTGTTCTTCTTTACTATATGTTGAAGCTGTCATCTGCGAAGTATCATCACTTCTGGAGCTCTCATATTTTGAGTAGTAGGCCACATTATATTAATGCACACACAAAATTACAGCATTCATGGCACCTCTTAGAAGAATTGCAGAGATAGCACAAAGGGGTTTACAGGGAGGAAGTATTGGATTAGAATCATACGCATTACAAAGATAATCTCACTTGTTTTTATGTTTTCATGCATGTCGGTATTGAACATTATCAAAATGAATATGAGAATGGGCGCGAGAGGAATATTGCGGAACAATCCTTTGGCTAACAAACTTGGCATGGTGGAGGATGGCCTATCTTATTCACCCATCAAGGTGCATGCTCTAACTTGGCAAGGTTGTATTGGTCGCACATATTTTGCATCTGACCTCTTGCATTACTTCTACTTTGTTACACCATCTGCTTAGTTTAAGCATCATATATGAGTATTTGCCATACCTATCCATTTTCTGTACCTGTTCCATGTGTCGTCATACTATGTTTTTCCAGTTAAATGTTGTTCTTTCGTAACAGGTGTCCAAAAGGAAGAGGGTGATTGCAGATCCTCAAGGAGTACAAACTAGGTATTTGGAAAGGGTAGTGATACCTGTTAAATCAGATAGATCAGCAGCCATAGAAAACACAGGCCCAACTGTAACAGACTTTACCCCTACTCCAGTGGCCAAACCCCTATTAGAACTAGCCGACGGCCCAGCGTCAGTCTTGTCTATGATATCAATTCAAAATTTGAACTCCTAAATTTCTGCATGTGCCTTACCTTCTCTCTTGTATGAAAACTAATTTCAGATGAATCTCCTTGCTCAAAGGATCATAGGATCTCATGACAATACTGGGCTCTGCTTGCTCTTGTCAGTACCTCTTGCCCTTTGTCAGCATACTTACACTCATTGCTGTTTGATTATGTAGCATCACTGTAAATGTTTGCTTCGTTATCCTTCCTTTGCTTGAAATTATAAGATCTATATTTACTCTTAGATAAATGTAGAATTAACACAATGGTTATGAAGTTTTGGATTGCTCATGTAAGTACCTATTCTCATGTACTCCCTCTGTATCGAATTAATTGTTGATCAATTGGATGTATTTAGAACTTAATAGTGCTAGATACATCCATTTGAGTGACAACTAATAACGGACGGTGGTGGTATTACTGTACATGCATCGCGAGATAGTTGATCACCTAGCATTACTCTGAATCTTATCTGCCCTGCCCTCCACTTTCTCCAAATTATCATATCTACATTTACTCTTAACAAAATGTTGAATAAAGCCAATGCCACTTCACACGTTGATGTCTGCATTCCTCTTATCAGTACCTTTTGCCTTGTAGCGCTGTACTTAATTAATTGCTATTTGATTATGTATCATCAGTCTGCACCTGAGCTTCATTATCCTCTGTTTCTTCCAATATTATTTGATCTATATTTACTCTTTGCAAAATGTAGAATAATGGCAACGCTTATAAGAATTTTCTTTGGGGAATTTATTGAATTATCTTTCCATCAACATGGAGAAGGGCTTTGTCCAGCCCGTGTTAACATGTAATGTAAGTTCATCCTTCTCAAGCCTTCAAACTTTGTTCTAGTATAGATTTGGATAGGCATCATTTCCTCCACTGCTGTTTACATCTGATTGGATGTTTGCGACAACTACCAGTTTTAAATTGTAGTTGTAAAAACATGTTCCTTTTGCAGAACATATCCATTTATTTGCTTATATAATTGTGAAACCTGTTACGTGTCTCCTTATTTCTCTTTCAGAGTCGTATCTCTTATGCCAGGAAGAACTTTAGGAAAGATAGTGAGCCAAACCATCTTGAGGACAGCAAGATGACCCCAAGGTCCTATCTTGATGAAGACAGTGAGTTGAAGCTACTCACCAGCAGGTGTGAGACAACTTGTGTGCAGTCGTTACCTCAATCAGTTCGACTTCTTCAGTTTCAACTTAAAGCGGAAAGGCTTGCTTCAGCTCAGCTCCGACTTGAAGTCAAAGATGTAATGAAGATGTCAGGGGACTGCCTTGCGCACTATGGTGCCATACAGCTAGGGATGAAGCATTTATCATTGACTGGCGAGGTCTCATCGACTTGTTGGTACGCTGCTTGCAGGGGCCCGAGCTTGCCAGGTCTAGTGCCTTCTGAAGTGCTCTCAGTTTTGTATATTCTTTTCTCGGCACGTTTATGTGCGCTGGTGGCGCCCTTTGATGCCCAGTGTATGTAATCCGCGGTCATGTTGCGCTTTATTATCACCGGGTAGCGAACTTTGATTCCTAATATGTCGTAATTTCTTTGTTGTATAGTCTAGGTTTATTCTTTGGTCGGTATGTTGTAATTTAGGCCGGAAGGTTCAGTGGATCTTAGTGTTGTCAGTCTTCAGGCTGGCTCGTTACTCGTATGGGCCAAAACGTGGGCCTATAATCATCTTGGGCCATTAGCAGGTCAAAACCCATAGTAGTTTCCCGCCTTTAACAGGCCATGGGCTACATATTTATTGTAGTACCACTGGGCTTCCTACGGGTCGTAGAAACAATGGGCCTTCTACGGTCCGTAGAAACAATGGGCCTTCTACGGGCTGTAGAAACAATGGGCCTTCTATAGGCCGTATTATCAATGGGCCTTAGGCGGGCCGTATGATCGATTGGCCAAACATGGGCCAAAAATAGACCACATTATGGTCGTAAACGGGCTAGAGTTGGAGTCGTCTGTTCATGGGCCGACCATAACGGGTCGTCGTTAATATGCAGTATTTGATGACGCTATGAAAACGGCCCAATGTATTAACGGGCCACAAACGGGCTGAATGTAACCACGGGCTGAATTTGGCCCACAAGCAGAAAATGGCAGTAACGTCCCGTAAGTAACCGAATGATGGAAATGAGCCCAAGAGTAAATGGGCCCTGAGAAGGCTGAAAGATAACATGGGCTGCAAACGGCCCAATGGATTAATGGGCCGTTAACGGGTATAAAGTGATACACTGTTCATTATGGGCCAGTTTCACCACTGGCCGTTAATGGGCCAAGAGTTACAAAGGGCCTCATCTGGGCCGAAAGACGTCATGGGACATACATGGGTCAGAACTTAAAATGGGATGGAATCATATTGGACGCCCGGATAGCGCTACTGGGCCTAATTCAGATAGGTAAATAGCGGGCCTGGGTTAGCGGCTGTAAATGGGCTATATGCGAACAATTCGTTAACGAACTTACCGTGGGCGGACCGCCACCTTTGACCAAGTCAAAGCAGGTCGGCCTTTTCACGAGAATGGGCCTCTGTTGGGCCGTGCAGCGTGTCGACGTATCATAGGCGCCTATACATCCAATGAGTGGATGACATCTGTCCCAGCGGTGAGCCGACATGTGTTTCCTCCAGCCAATGATGATTTTACACATGGAAAATCCCCACTGGTCGGGGATGTTAGCGGGTTATCGGATCCAAAACCGGACCCGATAGCTTAATGGTGTTCCGTTACGGTGGATCCCATGTGTCGGTCACCCTTGACGAAAGCACTTCTGTGACGCGCGATTTATCGTCATGGAAGTGGACACTTCCGTGATGATAATTTGGTAATGTCATGGAACACTTCTACGACAGCATAGGTATGACTATCTTGATTCTTTTATAAAATTATCATGGATGTACATGCATGACAAAAAATGCGACCTACTGTGACAAACATGTATCATCATGGAAGTGTATTTTTTTTGTAGTGTAGGGGGTGGGCTATTTATAGCCAGGAGGCGACCTGACCTGATTTGTCCGAAATGACCGTGGGTCACTAAGGAACTGACACATGTCCAACGGTCAGATTTCAAACACACACAGCAGCTTGACTTGGGCTACAAGTAAAGCTGACTCATCCAGCTCTAGATAAGATTTGCTCTCATTGTCTTTGCTCGAAGACATAGGATTTGGTTGAGGATCACTTCAGTCACTCTGACTTTCTTCACTTGGATCCCACTTAACAGTGCGGTGGTTCCTATGACTCAACAAAGAAGAAAAGGAAACTACGAAACAACTATATCTTCGCACTCCATAGTCTTCACGTGAATGTCTTCTCGAGTCATAATCTTCGTTGTGAGTATCTTCACATACCACCATTGTCTTCAATGTCTTCACACATTTTTAGGGGTCATCTCTAGTAGGTAAACTGAATCAATGAGGGACTACAACCTATGTTATCCTGCAATTCTCACAAACACATTAGTCCCTCAACCATGTTTGTCGTCAATACTCCAAAACCAACTAGGGGTGGCACTAGATGCACTTACAATAAGTTTGTATCATACCAATTCATATTTTATTCTTGCATTATATCTACTGTATTCCAACTTTTCTATGGCAAACTCTCACAAAGAAAACCATAGAATCATCAAAACAAGCACACAACGCAAAGAAAATAGAATCTGTCAAAAACAGAACAGTTTGTAGCAATCTGGATATTTTGAATACTTATGTAACTCCAAAAATTCTGAAAAAAATAGGACGACCTGTGTAATTTGTATATTAATCTTCTGCAAAAAGAATTGGTATTTTAGCATGCTCAGGTTGAGTATTGTTTTCGTGAGCACAAAAGTTTCAGTTTTTCAGCAAGATCAAACAACTATCACCCTGTCAGCGTTCTGGGAACGGGGGTCCCCAAACTTGCCTGCCTCGGCCCATGGCGTGGCTGTGCTAGCAGGCATATACGGCCCATCTTCATCAACAAGGCACTCAAGACCCTCGCGAGGGGCCAAGCCTCGCGAGGCGGACGACCCAAGACCTCCTCAGGAGCGGCCTCACCAGGTTGCCTCGCGAGGAGCGGAGAGAACAAGGTAGGGCAAACCTCGCGAGGTTCTCGTGACGTGAGCCATGACGATCAAGATCAGGCGGGCGCCAGCGCGTGCAACGTCCTTGTTTCCTCATTGGTGCTAAGGGGGCAAGCGCATGCGCTTAGTACCGAGGCATCAAGCAAAGGTTTCCATATCGGTGCAACGAGACCAAGACCAGCAGAACGGCAAGAAGGAGGTCACCATGGAGCCCAAGACGGCTTCACCACCAGAGCCTTTTTGCAGGCCAAGACTACTTTTGTCAGGATAAGCTGTACTAGCTGTCCCCTTTCAAATTGGTCGTTGTTAGCTCCCTTCCCGCTCAATACTTGGGGAGAGGACCAGGGCCTCTATAAATAGGACTAGCCACCACAGTAGGAGGCATCGGATCTGGGCTAACCCTTAGCCACACACCGAGCACAAGAACACCTCGACCTCAGGAGGCTATTCTTCCCCTTGTACTGTTCATCATCAGCCCAAGAGGCAATCCACCACCACCACACTGGAGTAGGGTATTACACCACAACAGTGGCCCGAACCAGTATAAATCTTGTGTCCCTTGTGTTGTGAGTTCGTCGAGCTCGTTCTTGAGATCTTAGCCACTTGGGAAGCGGATCGGTAGGGAGGAAATCTTCACGCGCACCCTAGTGTTCGAACCTTGAGGGTTTTGCCCGAACTCGTGATCCGACATTTGGCGCGCCAGGTAGGGGTGCGGCGGAGCTTCCCTTCCGTCGCTCTGCGTCCAGTTGCTCCGTCTTCTCCATGGAGGATGCTCGCCGTGCTCGTGCTGAGCGCTGGGCTGCCCTCGCCACCCGCGTCGCTCAGACGGCTCCCGTCGGCGGGCCACCTCGTCGTTCACCGTCGCCTGCCGCCAACGCTGCCACCGGCCCGGCGGGGAACAAGCAGCAAGCATCCTCGCTGCACCCCTCGGTGCGGCGGGACGGCCGCACCGCCACTCCATTGCTGACCCCGGCCGGTTCCTCGTCCCATGCACGTCGTGCTCTCATGGACGCGCGGGTCGCGCTCCACGGTGCACGAGCTCCTGCGCTACCGCCCAGTCGACGACCTCTACGAGGACTGGCTCGACTGCATCGCCGAGCTTGTTCGCGCCGCAAGGGGCTCCCTTGCGCCGTCCCTCTCTCCGCCTCGCCCTCCGCCAGCTACGGGCGACGTAGCTCATGGAGCACCTCCACCACCTCTGCCCCAAGACGGCGCCCTGGCGCCAAGGCGTTCGGCTCCATGGCGTGACCCACCCCATCCGGCACATGTGCGTGAAGAAAGAAGTTGTCATGAAGTCCCTCGACCGCAAGAGAACGCTCCGCCGCTCCTCGGACCGCCGCGCCAGGATCATTTTTTGCAGCAAGGCCCTGCGCCGCTTGCCGTAGCGGCACGCGGGCGCCAAGACCAAGCTCCACCTCCAAGGCAGGCCCGGTAACCACAGCCGGCTGTCGCGCCTTCACCCCCGATCTGCGTGGCGTCGCCTGGCCGGGCAAGTTCAAGTCAGATCTGCCTCCTCGCTATGACGGCACCTCCTACCCCGTGGAGTTCTTGCAGCTCTACGAGCTGAGCATCGAGGCGGCTAACGGCGACAAGAAAGTCATGGCGAACTGGTTCCCCATGGCTCTCAAAGATGGTGCCCGCTCCTGGCTCCTAAATCTGCCCCCAGGCTCGATCTCCTCCTGGGACGAGATGCGCAACCGTTTCGTTGCCAACTTCCAGGGCACTCGCGACCGCCCCCCGGCCACGGGTGACCTGCGCCGCGTCAAGCAACAACCAGGAGAGACCCTCCAGAAGTACATCCAGCGCTTCAACAATGTCCACCTCAAGATCCCCAAGGTAACAGATGAGGCCATCATCTCCGTGTTCTCTGATGGCGTCCGTGACGTCAAGATGAAGGAGGAGCTCGCTATCCACGAGGAGTTGTGCATGTCTCTTGAGTTGTTCAACCTGGCGACCAAGTGCACAAGAGCTGAGGAGGGGCGCCTCTCCCTCCTCGAGCTCCCAGCTGCGGACCCGGAGGAGAAGAAAGCCAAGGCCAAGGACGTGAAGTGCAAGGGAGCAGCCGTGCTCGCGGGAGAACCGGACACCAAGCACGGTAGAGACCAGCCCGAGTCATCCAAGAGCAGACAACCATTCTGCACCTTCCATAACCTGCATACCCACAACACCAGCGACTGTCCCCGAGCAGAGAGCAGCCCACCAGCTTAGAGCCATTCGAGAAGGACGCTTCGGTCGACGCCCCGAACGTAGCGACCGGGGCTACGGCCGAGGAGGAGGACGCGGTGGCGGACGCTGGGACGACTGTGGCCCGCGCCAGGAGTGGCGCGACCGGCCTCGTGAGGACCGCTGGCAGGATCAGCCTCGGGAGGGTGCCTGGAGGGACCAGCCTCGTGAGGATCGTCCTCAGGGAAACGCCGGTCTTCCCCCACTACCGCCACCGCCAAGAAGGAACGATGACCACCACCAAGACGAGGGGGCTGGGGGCTTCCAAGAGCCACGTGCTATCGCCTGCATCTTGGGTGGAGCTCAGGCCCCAGCCTCGCAGCGTATCTTCAAACAGTTTGCTCTTGAAGTGAATGCAGTCCTCCCCAAGCTCGAGGCCACAGCTCTGGTGGTCCAAGTGCACCATCACCTTCAGTTCGGCAGATCAGCTCAAGTGCTCAGCTACCGCTGGCGCCCTCCCAATGCTTTGTTCACCAGTCATCAGCAACATGCAAGTTACCAAGACCCTCATCGACGGTGGCGCAGGGCTCAACGTCCTGTCCGTCCACACGTTTGACAACCTTCAAGTGCCATATGACCAGCTTCGGCCTACCAAACCTTTCTCAGGAGTGACCGACGGTTCCACCACACCGATAAGGCAGGTCTGCCTCCCAGTCACCTTCGGAGAACGCAACAACTACCACACCGAACTCATCGACTTCGACGTCACCTACATCCGCCTGCCATATAACGTGATCCTCAGGTACCCAGCCCTGGCCAAGTTCATGGCGGTGACCCATCACGGCTACAATTAATGTCCTCAAGGTGCCGGGAGGTGGCGGAATCATCATAGTCCCGTGTGAAGAAAGAGATGTGGTGTGCTCCCTCGAGCGTGCCTTCCAAGCTGTAGCAATCGACGACCCCGACAGCAAGGGCGAGTGCCCTCCTAAGGCCACCCCCAAGAAGAAGAAGCAGTTGTGTCGTGCAGGACCTCAGGAGGATGGCTCGCAAGTGGAACCTCGTCAGGATCAGCGCCCGCGCCAGGGGCGCCTCCCTCCATTGCATGGGAAAGCGCGCCCAGTGCCCTTCTCGGGCAGGGCTCGGGGGCTCTCTTCTGGAGGGCCTCGGACCTTGCCAACATCACGAGGGAGGCGCTTGGGCACCACTTGGAGGCGTGCTTCACGGCACGTTTCTCTCAGGAGGACACAGGGCGAGGAGCGCCCACCGCTCAGGAGTTCATCACCAAGACCACTCAGGAACTGCAAGACGCGAGGGCCATGCGCGGAAACCGCCGCTCTCCATGCGCAGCACCCCATCTAGGCGAGGATGCCGGGCTGCGCATCTGCATCGACGTCCCAGGGCTCAACAAGGCCGCCTCTCGGGAGCTTTTCTGGCCTTCGCATGTGGGCTTCTGCGAGGGTCCACCACACAGCTACGTTCGCATGCCTTTTGGCCTGCCGAGCGTGTCGTCCGCCTATCAGCACAACTTGCAACGCGTCCTGGCAACTCAGGAGGCCAGGCATCACGCCGTCCTGATGGGGATGGAGATGATCCTCAGGGAACCACCTGGGCCCCCAGAGCCTCCCGAGGCTCAGGACCCCGGTGGCTCATGAGAAGTGACCCCTTCGCCGCGTACCTTCAGCTGCCTCAACTCTCCTTCGTAAACAGAACCAGGTGACATTTTCCAAGTTCATTTAGCGCGCCCCTTGGTCTGCATCATTCCCAGGCCGCGTGGGTCCGTCCCTGTGGCATGTATCCCTTTTATGTCTTCAGCTTACCTTGTTGGGGGCGCCCCTCGGGCTGCATCATCCTCAAGCCGCTCGGGCCTGACCCAGTGGCATGTATCTCCCTTGCATTTACTTAAGCCAGTATGCTTTCCATCCTTAATCTACCTATGACTATTACCTGCTCGATCGCCACCCGCCATGGGAGCCGCGCGTCGGCCTTCTTTCTTCAGGACCCTTCGCGTGAGTAAGTTGAGCATGACGTCTGTGCTCGGGCCCATCCCTGCAGCGTCGATAAATCCAACGGCTGAGCTCTGTCTGGTGGGACGGCCCCGTTCACGTCACCTCCTGGGGCTGTTGTTGCTTGGCTTTCTCACGCAACCTTAGGAGATTCGTTCAGCGCAGGTTGTCTGACCACCTCGCAGGACAAACACAGCGAACAAGAACCAAGACCAGGCACCAACCGCCTTGAGGTAGGGCCTCGTGAGTCCCGCGCTGGCTCACGAGTGCGCAGATACACCTCGTCTAGCCTGTCGTGCAAGCCACGTGTTAAGGCGGGGCTGTACATGCCCCGGGGGCTCTCCGCAGTAGGGAGTCCCCCTCCCACGCCCAGTGGAAGCACCATGCTCCGCGCTGGCCGTCGACACTGTCGAGGAGCGGCTATGCACGTGCACAAGCGGAAGCACTATGCTCCGCGCTGGTGATAAACAACTGAGGGCGGCCTCATGGCTGTACCAACCTCAGGGAGCACAGAGCTCAGTGTCCGGCCTCACCGCAACGCCTCCCCTCGGGAGAGCCGCGCGAGGGGGCTGGGCCCGGGGGCTGCGCTTGGGTCACGCCCAAGCATACGCCACCCAACCAGGTCCCTCGGACCTGGTCGTCGCACACCCCTCCTGAGCCGAGCCTAGGCGAGGACAAAGGTATGGAGATTGTTTGCACGTCAAGGGGGACCCCTGAGCATCATGACTCAGGAGCCTAACTGGTCACGTAGCCCCTCACTCCTTGGTCCGTCCTAGTCTCCGGTCATTAGCAACGGTTGAGGTATCTGTGGGGCGGGCTCTGCTGACGTAGAACATTAACCTATCCTCGCGTATTCTTCCTATAAGCCATTTGCGCGTCAAGGGGGACTCCTGAGCATCGCGACTCAGGAGCCTAACTGGTCACGTAGCCCCTCACTCCTTGGTCCGTCCTGGTCTCCGATCGGCCCAACGGCGGTTGAGGTATGTGCGGGGCCGGGCTCTGCCGACGTAGAACACAAAGCAAATAGGAAGAAAATCGCAAAATCTCAAAGTAAATATTACAAGCCATAACGTTCTCCCAAATACCAAGCACGAGTTTAAACGCCTCCATGAGGCATGATACATGTTGCAGGGATAAAATAGGGAAGCAGCCGCAAGCAAGTCACCCCTGGACACCGCCGTCGCCCACAGAAGGTGCTCCTCCCTTGGTGGCGTCGCCTCCGCCTGCACTGTCAGTCGGGGTCGCAGGATCGGTGGCATCACCGGTCGAGGGCGCGGAGGATGTCAGCCTTGCTCAAGGGGGAGGTTTCTCCCATCTCCTCGGGGGTCTCCTCCGAGTCCTCCTCCCCTTCTTCCTCCCCATGGGACTCATCAGAAGACGGCTCCACCGGCCTCGGCGCTGCAGAGGCCCCGGTAGGCGCTCGCGGCACCAGCCCACGACCGTCGAAGGTCGGCCTGGAAGCCACGATCTGCTCCCAGTCCTTGCGGTGGAACAAAGGAACGAAGGCGCTCGGTGGGTACTCCTGGTTGTCCCCAACCAAGAGGCGCAGGACAGCAGTCAGCTCATTGTCAGGCAGGGCCTCCGGGCTCAGGCGAATCTTGTCCTCTTCATCTCCAAGCCTCCACAAAGGTCGCGCACGTGCCTGAAGTGGAGCAATGCACAGCGTCAAGAATTCCCTCAGGAGCATGGCCCCTGTCACTTTGGCCGCCTTTGCGTTGCCCGGCTTCAAGTCGGTCTTCATGTGCTCCAACACCGACGACGCCCGCTCATCAGTAAGCTCTGCATGAGACCACCCCTTGTCAGACTGGGGCATCTTCGTCGGCAGCGCCAAGCGCGGGTGGACGCGCTTGGCGCCCATCATGACCCATTTGGCCCTGAGGTTGTCGACCTTCTTCCCGGTGTTCGAGATCGAGTTGGCCTTGTCGGACACGATGAAATTGGCGCACCCGGAGATGTGGCCCTCGCGGATGAGGAGGAAGAAGTGGCGCAGCAGAGCCACGGACTACATCACGCCCAAATACGCCTCGCAATAGTAGGCGAAGATGGATAGGAGAAGGATGGAGTTGGGATGGAGATGCAGCGCCTGCAGCCCGTAGTGGCCGAGGACCTCATAGAAGAAATCGGAGAAGGGAGGAACCAACCTGGCGGTGATGCTGCTCGTGAAGAAGGGGAAGAACGTGCTCCCCTCGGGCTCCGGCTCGACGGAGGCAACCCGGAGCTCCGTCTTCCCCCATTCATTGCTCTCCCCCGCCGTCAGCAAGCACGTGGCGGCGAGGCTCTCCTATGAGATGTTGGGCGCGTCGAGAGCAGGCTCGTACCAAGCCGGCGATGCGGAGGGCTTGACCTTGCGCGGCGCCATTGGTCACTGGTGCGGGAGGAGATGGAAGCAGATCTGAGGATTTCAGAAGCAGGGCGCAAGAAAGGGGATCTGAGCAAGGCAAAGAGAAGCAATGAAGGCAAGCGTTGTCTGCGCCAGCCTTTTGTCAAGTCGGGCAGTTGCTGAGGCAGCGTGGGGAAGCAGAGACGCCCACGTCCAATCAACCGCCACGCGTCGACCAAGGCCGCAGGCTTTTGGGGCCCGCGGTGCTCCGTACTTGACCTTTCACTTTGCCTCGAAGCCAAGCCCAAGCATGCCTTGGGCCCGGGAATCTTGTCGGTGTTGCAGGAGCAGGGGTCCCAGACTTGCTCACTGCGGCCCAGGGTGTGGTTGTGCTAGCAGGCCTGTACGGCCCATCTACATCAACAAGGCACTCAAGACCCTCGCGAGGCGGACGACACAAGACCTCCTCAGGAGCGGCCTCACCAGGTTGCCTCGCGAGGAGCGGAGAGATCAAGGCAGGTCAAACCTCGCAAGGTTCTCGTGACGTGAGCCATGACGATCACGATCAGGCGGGCGCCAGTGCGTGCAACGTCCTTGTTTCCTCTTTGGTGCTAAGGGGGCAAGCGCAGGCGCAGAGTACCGAGGCGTCAAGCAAAGGTTTCCATATCGGTGCAACAAGACCAAGACCAGCGAGACGGCAAGACGGAGGTCACCATGGAGCCCAACGGCGTCACCACGAGAGCCTTTTTGCAGGCGAAGACTACTTTTGTCAGGATAAGTTGTACTAGCTGTCCTCTTTCAGATTGGCCGTTGTTAGCTCCCTTCCCACTCAATATTCGGGGAGAGGACCAGGGCCTCTAAATAGGACTAGCCACCACAGTAGGAGGCATCGGATCTGGAGCTAACCCTTAGCCACACACCGAGCACAAGAAAACCTCGACCTCAGGAGGTTGTTCTTCCCTTGTACTGTTCATCATCAGCCCAAGAGGCAATCCACCACCACCACACTAGAGTAGGGTATTACACCACAACGGTGGCCCGAACCAGTATAAATCTTGTGTCCCTTGTGTTGTGAGTTCGTCGAGCTCGTTCTTGAGATCTTAGCCAGTTAGGACGCGGATCGGTAGGGAGGAAATCTTCGCGCGCACCCCAGTGTTCGAACCTTGAGGGTTTTGCCGGAACCCGTGATCCGACACACCCAAGAAGACCCTAAAGGCTTTGCTTGGCACAAACACTAATTAAAACACAATCATAACAGTAGCATAGTTGCGCAAACACTCAAGAACAGAAAGCAAAAAGAAAAATAAAATTTATTCATTGGGTTGCCTCCCAACAAGCGCTATCATTTTACGCCCCTAGCTAGGCATAAAGCAAGGATTTAAGTTTTGCCATCTTTGTTCTTAATTTCCTCAAGGGTGTTCTTGTCATGAGGTTTTTTAAAGATAACATAAAACATATTATCCATAGAGACCTTAGCATTCTTAAGTTGTTTTCATCATATCCCCTTTGATTTCCAGCAACAATCCAAGAGTGATGTTGATTAACATTATTGAAAACTTGTTGGATTATATCTAAAATGGGGACTTCCTTTTTGAGATTCTCATCAAAAAAAATATTATCCCCAAGAAAATGCCTTAGTGCATAATCAATATTGTAAAGAATTTCATATATCATGGGTTCAATTCATACCATAAAAATCAAAGATTTCCCTAGCTTCCCATATTATGTAATCAAATTCAGTCATAAGGACAATGGTGGCTAAATTTTTAGCCCTAGGATTCTTTATAACTAGAAGCTCAAAAAACAATCTTTACAAAGTAGGATGAGTACGAATAATTTTACTTTCAAGTTTCAGAACTAATGCTGAAATAGTATCCGCATAAGATATAGTAGTTCTAAGTATAGCAGCATCATCAAGACTTAGATTCCCAACACAATTGAAAAATTCTTGGATACAACCTTTTCCCATAACATTCCCTTGCCCCAAGATAAAAGTTTTAGCATCCAGATTGCCCGTACGTCCAATCTTAGGAGTTAGGCCATCCTCCGTTGGTGCCATACCAAAATCACTCATGATTGCAAGCAAAGAGGGCGAATAAAACAACAAATTTCTGTGAAGTGGGGGAGAGGAAAACGAGAGGCAAATGGCAAATAATGTAAATTGCGAGGAGATGAGATTTGTGATTAGGAACCTGGTGTCGGTGTCAAAACTGGCAGATCTCGGGTAGGGGGTCCTGAACTGTGCATCTAAGGTCGATGGTAAGAGGAGACGTTGGACACGATGTTTACCCAGGTTCGGGCCCTCTCTGTGGAGGTAATACCCTACTTCCTGCTTGATTGATCTTGATGAATATTGATACGTCTCCAACGTATCTATAATTTTTAATTGTTCCATGCAATTATATTATCTGTTTTGGATGTTTATGGGCTTTATTAAACACTATTATACTATTTTTGGGCCTAACCTATTAACCCAGAGCCCAGTGCCTGTTCCTGTTTTTTTTTCCTTGTTTCAGTGTTTCGCATAAAAGGAATATCAAACGGAGTCCAAACGGAATGAAACCTTTGAGAGAAGTTATTTTTGGGAAGAAAGCAATCCGAGAGACTTGGAGTGCACGTCAGGCAATCAACGAGGAAGGCACGAGGCAGGGGGGCGCGCCCACCCCCTGGGCGCGCCCTCCACCCTCGTGGGACCCTTGTGGCTCCCCTGACCGACTTCTTTCGCCTATATATCTCCATATACCCTAAAACCATCGGAGAACAGAATAGATCGGGATTTCCGCTGCTGCAAGCCTCTGTAGCCACCAAAAACCAATCGGGACCGTGTTCCGGCACCCTGCCGGAGGGGGATCCCTCACCGGTGGCCATCTTCATCCTCCCGGCGCTCTCCATGACGAGGATGGAGTAGTTCACCCTCGGGGCTGAGGGTATGTACCAGTAGCTATGTGTTTGATCCCTCTCTCTCTCTCTCTCTCTCTCTCTCTCTCTCTCTCGTGTTCTTGAGATGTTATGATCTTGATGTATCATGAGCTTTGATATTATAGTTGGATCTTATGATGTTTCTCCCCCTCTACTCTCTTGTAATGGATTGAGTTTTCCCTTTGAAGTTATCTTGTCAGATTGAGTCTTTAAGGATTTGAGAACACTTGATGTATGTCTTGACGTGCGTATCTGTGGTGACAATGGGATATCACGTGATCCATTTGATGTATGTTATGGTGATCAACTTGCGGGTTCCACCCATGAACCTATGCATAGGGGTTGGCACACGTTTTCGTCTTGAATCTCCGGTAGAAACTTTGGGGCACTCTTTGAAGTACTTTGTGTTGGTTTGAATAGATGAATCTGAGATTGTGTGATACATATCGTATAATCATACCCATGGATACTTGACGTGACATTGCAGTATCTAGGTGACATTAGGATTTTGGTTGATTTGTGTCTTAAGGTGTTATTTGTCGACGTTCTGGGAACGGGGGTCCCCAGACTTGCCTGCCTGCGGCCTGCGGCGTGGCTCAAGGGAGGCCCAGGACGGCCCATCTTCATCAACGCAAGCTCAAGACCCTCGCGAGGGGCCAAGCCTCGCGGGGAGGACGACCAGGAGCTTCCTCAGGCACGGCCTCGTCAGGCTGGCTCATGAGGAGGCGGAGAGTTCAAGGCAGGGTACCTCGCGAGGTGCCCATGACGCAAGCCATGACGACCAATGGTGCCAGTCAGGCGCCAGCCCGCGCAGCGTTCTCCTTTCCCCTTTGGTGCAAAGGGAGCAAGCGCAGGTGAGAGAATCAAGCAAAGGCACCCATTTCGGTGCAACAAGACCAAGACCAGCCCCAACGGCTGGAAGGGAGTCATCGTGGAGCCCAAGCAGGCGTCATCATCGGAGCCTTTGGCAGGCGAGGACTAACTTTAGTCAGGATAAGTGTACCCGATGTTCCCCTTCAAAATGGCCAATTGTTGGCGCCCTTCCCGCTCAATATTTGGGAAGAGGCCCATGGCCTTCGTCTATATAAGTAGAGCTAGCCACCATAGTAGAGAGGCGGGCATTTGGAATCCAGAGAGAGAGATAGAGACCCGATCCTCAAGCTAGAGCGATGGAACACCGCCTAGCAGTTCATTACACCCACCAAGAACAGACCCTCGCGAGGCTGTTCTTCCCTGTACTGTTCTTCATCAGCCCAAGAGGCAATCCAACACACCACAAACTAGAGTAGGGTATTACACCACAACGGTGGCCCGAACTAGTATAAATCTTGTGTCTCTTGTGCTGTTCTGTTTAGTAGTTTAGGTCCCTGCGATTGGCCCGAGTGCGAGGCGGTGGAAGGTTGGATCTCCGCGCGCCCAAGTGTTCGAACCTCAAGGGTGCTGAACCCGAAATCG
Source organism: Aegilops bicornis (assembly GCA_021605145.1). Taxonomy (NCBI): domain Eukaryota; kingdom Viridiplantae; phylum Streptophyta; class Magnoliopsida; order Poales; family Poaceae; genus Aegilops; species Aegilops bicornis. Next base: position 181,005,094 of record CM038669.1, read on the forward strand.
ACATTTGGCGCGCCCGGTAGGGATGCTTGGAATCTGCCTTTAAATCGCCTCGTTGTTCCCCGACCACCGCAACCATGTCTGATGCCCGTCGGGCCCGCGCCGAGGGCCGAGCCGCCCTCGCCTCCCATGTCGCCCAGACGGCTCCCGTCGGCGGGCTCCCTCGTTGTTCCCCGTCACCTGCCGTCAACGCCGCCACCGGCCCGACGGGGAACGAGCAGCAAGCGTCGTCCCAGCACCCGTCCATGAGGCGGGACGGCCGCACCGCCACGCCTTCGCTCACCCCCGCTGGTTCTTCATCGCGCGCGCCCCGCGCGGCCATGGAGGCCCGAGCTGCACTCATCGCGGCCAACGAGCTCCTGCGCTACCGCCCCGTCGACGACGTCTACGAAGAATGGCTCGACCGAGTCGCCGAGCTCGTCCGCGCTGCAGCAGGCAACCCCGCCCCGCGCGGGCGATGAAGGTCCCGGGGCGCCTCAGCCGCCTCCTCCTCAAGACGGCGCCCTGGCCCCAAGGCGCGCGGCCCCTGGGCGGAACCCGTTCCGCCAGGCGCCGGCGCAGCAAGAGTAGAGCTGCCAAGAAGTTCCTCGCCCGCAAGAAGCTGCCCGAGCGCTCCCCGCTCCAGCACGTCAAGACCCTGCGCTGCCCCGGCCGGCGCGAGGAGGCCCACAAGACCAAGCTCTTTGCCGTTCGAGGCCCCCCGTGGCCACGGCGGGCTGCCGCGCCTTCACCTCCGAGCTGCGCAGCGTCGCGTGGCCCGCCAAGTTCAAGCCGGACCTGACTCCTTGCTACGACGGCACCGCCGACCCTATGGAGTTCCTCCAGCTCTACGAGCTGGGCATCGAGGCTGCCAATGGGGATGAAAAGGTCATGGCGAATTGGTTTCCCATGGCGCTCAAGGGCCGGGGCCACTTTTGGCTCCCGAATCTGGCCCTGTGCACGATCTCTTCTGGACCGAGATGCGTACCGCTTCGCCGCCAACTTCCAAGGTACTTCGACCGGCCACCACCGCCGTGGCGACATGCGCCAAATCAGGCAGCAGCCGAAACCTGCAAAAGTACATCCGGCCTTCAACAACGCTACGCCTCAAGATCCCTAGGGTAACGGAGGAGGCCATCATCTCTGCCTTCTCCGACGGGCGCGTCTTGTGACGTCAAGATGAAGGAGGAGCTGGCGATGCATGAAGATCTGTGCACCTCCCTGGAGCTGTTCAACTTGGCGACCAAGTGCGCCAGGGCTGAGGAGGGCCGCCTCTCCCTCCTCGAGCTGCCTGCCGCGGATCCTGAAGAGAAGAAGTCCAAGGCCAAGGACGTGAAATGCAAGGGGGCTGCCGTACTCGCGGCCGAACCAGACACCAAGCGCGGCAGAGATCAGCCCGAGTCCTCTAAGGGCAGCCGGTACTGCGTGTACCACGACCTCCACACCCACAACACCAATGAATGTCAAGAGCTCCGGGCCGTACGTGAAGGAAGGGTCGGCAGGCGCCCCGAGCGCAGCGACCGGGGCTACGGCCGAGGAGGAGGAAGGAATGCAGGACGCTGGGAAGACCGGCCCAGCGCCAAGGTGGCGCGACCAACCTCGCGAGGACCGGCGGCAAGACCCGCCTCGCGAGGGAGGCTGGAGGATCAGCCTCGCGAGGATCGCCCAGGGAACGCAGCCTCCTCCGCCGCTGCCGCCAAGGAGAATCGAAGACCGTCATCGACGAGGGGCTGGGGCTTCCGAAGCGCGTCGATCGCTTGCATCCTGGGCGGAGCACAAGCCCGACCTCTCGGCGCATCTTCAAGCGGTTCGCCCGAAGTGAATGCAGTCCTCCCAAGCTCGAGTCCACGCCCTCTCGGGTGGTCGGCGTGCGCCATCACGTTCATTTCGGCGGATCGGCTCAAGTCTTGCAGCCAGTAGGAGTTCTCCGATGCTTTGCTCCCCAATCATCAGCAATGTGCTAGTCACCAAGACCCTCATCGACGGCGGAGCAGGGCTCAACGTCCTGTCCGTGGAAACATTCAACAATCTTCAAGTGCCTTACAGTCAGCTTCAGCCAACCAAGCCTTTCTCCGGAGTCACCGACGGCTCCACGGTCCCGATCGGGCAGGTCCGCATCCTGTCACCTTCGGGGCTCGCGACAACTACCGCACCAAGCTCATCGACTTCGACGTCGCCCACATTCGCCTGCCGTACAACGCCATCCTCGGGTACCCAGCGTTGGCCAAATTCATGGCCGTAACCAACCATGGCTACAACGTCCTCAAGATGCCAGGAAGCGGTGGGGTCATCACGGTGCCCTGTGAAGAGAGAGACGCAGATGTGCTCCACAGGCGAGCCTTTCAGGCCGCATCGCTAGAAGACCCAGACCACAGCAGTAGGAGGCCTCCCGAGGCCGCACCCAAGAAGAAGAAGACACCGACCGGCCCAGCTCTTCAAGAGACAGGCCCATCAGGCCCACATCGGGCCAGGGGGAGCCTCCTTCCATCACATAGGAAAGCGCGCCCGACGCCCTCCGCAGGCAGGGCTCGGGGGCTCTCCCTTAGAGGTCCGCCGACCTCGCCCAGGTCTCGAGGGAGGCGCTTGGGCACCACGTTGGAGGCGTGTTTCGAAGCACGTTTCCCGCAAGCAGGAGCAAGACCAGGAGGGCAGAACCCTCAAGAGTTCGTCAGCAAGGCCATTCAGGAGCTACAGGAGTTAAGGGTCATGAGGGGCAGCCGCCGCCTACCCGCTGTGGCCCCCCATCCAGGCGAGGATGGTGGGCTGCGTGTCTGCATCGACATACCAGGGCTCAACCGAGCCGCATCTCAAGAGCGCCTCTGGCCCTCGCGAGTGGGACACTGCGAGGGTCCGCCCCACAGCTACGTACGCATGCCTTATGGCCTGCGAAACACGGCTGCCGCGCACCAGCGTATCATGAGGACCATCCTAGAGGCTTAAGAGGTCAGGCACGCCGCAGTCCTGGCGGAGATGGAGATGGCCCCTAAGGAGCCGCCAGCGCCTCCGGAGCCTCCCGAGGCCCCTGGGACTGGGGGCTCGTGAGGATCGGCTCCCGCAGCCCACCGAGTCTGCTACATCAACAACCCTTCATCCCCAACATCACTAGGTGACATCTTTAAGTTTTATTTCCGGCTGGGAGCGCCTTCAGGGCCGCATTATTCCCAGGCCGCGTGGGTCCGTCCCTGCGGCATGTATCCCTTTTATTTCATGTCTTTAGCTTATCCTGTTTGGGGCGCCCCTCGGGCTGCATCATCCCCAAGCCGCTCGGGCCAGTCCCAGCAGCATGTATCCTTCTTGCGCTTTCCTTAGGATTATGCTCTCGTTCCACCATGCTTGTTATTTGGAGCCTTTTTCACGGGTGGCGAAATCTTGCACGTTAAAGGGGGTGCACGAGCATCGCGACTCGGGGCTCCTACCGGCTCTCCGCCCTCACCCTCTGGTCTTGTCCATGGCATCGCGACACGGCTTGCCCGGACGGTGAGACCAGCCCGAGAGCCGGGACCCGAGGACGTGAAGTTTCGCCATCCAATCCAGCTTGCGCATTAAAGGGGGTGCACGAGCATCGCGACTCAGGCTCCTACCGGCTCTCCGCCCTCACCCTCTGGTCTTGTCCATGGCATCGCGACCGGCTTGCCAATGACGGATGAGACCAGCCCGAGAGCCGGGACCCCAGAACGTAGAGAAGCTGCGTCTGACCCAGCTTGCGCGTTAAAGGGGGTTGCCTGAGCATCGCGACTCAGGGCTCCTACCGGCTCTCCGGCCCTCACCCTCTGGTCTTGTCCATGGCATCGCGACCTGGCTTGCCAGCGACGGCTGAGACCAGCCCGAGAGCCGGGACCCGAGGACGTAGAGTTGCGTCATCTAATCCAGCTTGCGCGTTAAAGGGGGGGTGCCTGAGCATCGCGACTCAGGGCTCCTACCGGCTCTCCGGCCCTCACCCTCTGGTTTTGTCCATGGCATCGCGACCTGGCTTGCCAGCGACGGCTGAGACCAGCCCGAGAGCCGGGACCCGAAGATGTAGAGCACCGGCATCCGGCCAAATTTGCGAGAACACACTCGAAGATAAGGCCCAGAGCCAGCGCAACCCGCCTTTGAGGTAGGGCCTCGTGAGTCCCGCTGGCTCACGGGTGCCCAGATACACCTCGTCCAGCCCTACCGTGCCAGCCACGTGTCGTGGTGGGGGTCAGAGACGCCAGGGGCTCCTCCCGGAGGAGCCCCTCCCACGCTCCAGTGGAAGCACCATGCTCCTTGGCCGACGACATCGCCGAGGAGCGGCTATGCCCGTACGCATGCGGAAGCGCTATGCTCCGCGCTGGTGATAAACAACTGAGGGTGGCCTCCGGGTCGCATCAACCTCAGGGAGCCCAGAGCTCAGTGTCTGGCCTCGTCGCAACGCCTCCCCTCAGGGTGCCGCGCGAGGGGGCTGGGCACGGGGGCTGCGCCTGGGTCACGCCCAGACGCACGCCACCCAGCCAGGCCCCTCGGGCCTGGTTCGTCGCACGTCACTCCCCAAGCGGAGCCAAGGTACGCATGCCGTTTGAGCGTCAAGGGGGGCTCCTGAGCATCGCGACTCAGGAGCCTAACTGGTCACGTAGCCCCTCACCCCTTAGTTCCGAAAGGCTAACGGCGGTTGAGGTATGCGCGGGGCCGGGCTCTGCAGACGTAGAACGGTGGATCCGCTCGCGTCTCACCTCCCTACTTGCTGTTCTTGCGCCAAGGGGGACTCCTGAGCATCGCGACTCAGGAGCCTAACTTGTCACGTAGCCCTCGGTCCTTGGTCCCGTCCTGGTTTCCGGACGGGGCTAACAACGGCCCGAGGTATCTGTGAGCCGGGCTCTGCCGGCGTAGAACATAAGCAAGTAGGAAGCACAAATTTCAAGGAATTCAAAAGCAAATATTACAGTCCACCTTTGTTATCGCAATACCAAACGCAAGTTTAAACACCTCCCCGAGGCATGATACATGTGCAGGAATTAAAAGCAAGACAGGAGCCACAACGGAGTCTCTTGTCGGCGGTGGAGCAGCGCGGAGTGGGCTCGCCTCGTGAAGCAGCAGGGTCGGCACCGCCTCGCTTCGGCTTGGTGCTGAAGGCCCGGAACTTCCCCAACAGAGCCTCCGCGCGACCCTTCACAACCTCGGCAGTGGCGGTACATGCTCGCCGCTTGCTGGCTCCAGCAGGCTGTCCATGTCGACGCTGGGATCGCAAAGATAGATGTGGGTGAGGATCCGCGTCAGCGTCACGGAAGACAAGACACGCGCCTCGGCCTCAGCCGTGGGGCCAAGACCAAGGGAGACGTCTTCAAGAGCGCGAACCAGGAAGGGAAGCAGCTTGGCGGGGCCGTCCTCTGCGCCGCCGATGGGCTCTCAAGCCGCTATCGTAAAGCTCCCTCAAGAAGGCGCGAGCCTTCACCTCCATATCCATGAAGGCCACGCGATCTTCGGCAAGAACCCGCGCCTTGGCGTCCAACTCGACCTTCCTCGCCTCCAGTTCCTGCTCCAGCGCGCCTAGGCGGTCACGACGCTTCTTCAGCTTGGCCCCCTGGTCCCTGACGGCCTCCTCGCGAGCCTTCATGCTTTCATCCTGCTCCTCACGGAGGCGGGCCTCCTCGGCAAGCTGGTTCTGCAGGCTCTTCAGCTCGCCCTCCAGCGTCTCACAGCGACCTTGGATGCTGGCTGCCTCCCCCAGGGCAGCATCACGGGCTACCTTCGCTTCGCGAACAGCCTGCTTCTCCTCGTCGCAAGCCGTCGAGGCCTGGACCAGCGCCGCCCGAATCGAAGCGTCAGAGCGAATCCAGCCAGAGGCCAGCTCCAAGCGCCCGACCACCAAGCGAGGGTCGGCGCCCAGAAGATCCTGCCGCAGCCGGTCCAATTCAGCGGCAGCACGATCCAGGACCGTGGGAGGAGTCGGAGAGACAACAGTTGGTGGAGTAGGAGGAGATGGCGGCGGCGTAACCACTGCGCCCTGAGGCGGAACCAGCGGCGCCACGGCAACAGTGGAGGCAGCGCCAAGCAAGGGCACCTCGGGAGTCGCCTGGGCCAAGGGGGCTGAGCTCACCCCAGCGGGCTCAGCCAGGCCTCGTGAGGGCGCCCGGGCAGGAGAGGCCTGGGCGTCAGGATCATCTTCCTTTTTGGGCAGCGGCACCGTCACGGATGGAGCCTCAGGAGCCCCCTTCAGCTTCTTCGCCGCGGGCGCCAGCCTGGCCGAAGAACATGGACATCAGATCTCGTCGACAGAGCAATAATCAAGACGGGAAGCAGGCACTTACAGGTCGTCGCTGGTGGACTCGAGCAGCCTCCGGCCATACTTGAAGCCCGAGAACCGGCTGCAGGGATCAGCTTCAAGGGAACAAGGAGCAGGAGGTGCGTCAGCGGATCGCCCCGGGGCCGGGGCGGACCCGCGGGGGACCAGCCCAGTCCGGTCCTTCTTCGGGATCGGGGGCGGGCTTCTGCCTCCCCGCTCATCCTCATCCTCGTCGTCGTCACTCTCGGGGAGATGGAGAACGCGGGGCCTGCGCCGCAGGGGTGGAGCCCTTGACTCTGCCCCCGAATCAACCCCCTCTCCTGGCTCTTTTTCCTCCACCTCTTCACCGGAGTCGGAAGAGGACACGTCCACCAGGTCCTCCGGAGCCTCCACGGGCACGGGCCCGTCCCCATTGAAGACGGGCATGGGCCCCACTACCTGCTCCCAATCCTCGTGAAGGAACAAGGGCGCGGGGGCGCCCTCCAGTCTCGCCACATCGCCCCCAACCAAGGACTAGAGGACCGTCGCCAGGTCCTCGCCGGCCAGGGCCACGGGGCTCGGGTGAGGCCTCCACATCGAAAGCAATCTTGGCGGCCGGAGCAGGTTGGTGCTCAGAACTCCCTCGGCAGCGGCCTTGGCCAGCCAGCTGCCCGCCGCGTCGGCTTCAGATCTGCATCCATCTTCTCGGCCAAGACTTCCACATGGGATCCCGAAGCTTCGCTCGGGACCGGGTCGTCGGAGCTCTCGGCCCGAGCTCCGTGGGCAGGATCAGCCGTGGGTGGATACGCCCAGCGTCCACCAAGAACCACTTGCTCCTGAAGCCCTCAATCCGCTTCCCAGGGTTTGAAATGGCGATGGCTCCGCCGTATGCAACGAAGCTCGCGCAGGTGGAGACGGAACCACGGGAGGTTCGGAGGAAGAAGTAGTGGCGCAGCAAGGCCACCGAGGGTTCCACCCCAACATGGGCCTCACAATAGTAGGCAAAGATTGCCAGAAGAAGGACGGAGTTGGGATGGAGGTGCAGAGCTTGGATGTTGTAGTGAAGGTGGACGGAGAAGAAGAACTCAGAGAAGGGAGGCGCCAGACCAGCAATGATGGCGCTCACGAAGAACGGGTAGAAGGTACTCCCCCGACCCTCAGGGGCGGAGGAGCCGGCCTTGAACACCGCCGTTCCATTGACGCCCTGCGCCTCCGCCAACCGGCGCATCAGGGCAAGGCTCGCCACCGACACATTTGGCGGGTCCAAGGCAGGAGAGTACCGAGCTCTGGCAGGGTTTGGCGAGGAGCCATGATCGCTAGGGCATGCAAAGCGGGTGGATCTGAAGATCTTGGAAGCGAGAGGAGAGGCGCCGGAAAAGGGGATCTGGGCGGCAATCGACGAAAGTAAAGGAGGCAAGGAAGATGCCGCTCATTATCAACCCACGCGGTTGCAGAGGGCGCCGCGTCCAATCAACCGTCACGCGGCACCCAAGGCCGCAGTTGTTAGGGGCTCATGACGCCGCGACTTGCCCTTTCGCCTTCTGCACGGGCCAAGTCCGGGCGTGCCGTGGGCCCGAGGCTACTGCCGGCGTTCAAGGAACGGGGTCCCAGACTTGCTCGCCGCGGCTGCGGCGTGGCTCAAGGGAGGCCAGGGCGGCCCATCTTCATCAACGCAAGCTTAAGACCCTCGCGAGGGGCCAAGCCTCGCGGGGCGGACGACCAGGAGCTTCCTCAGGCACGACCTCGTCAGGCTGGCTGAGGAGGAGGCGGAGAGTTCAAGGCAGGGTACCTCGCGAGGTGCCCATGACGCAAGCCATGACGAGTAAGGGCGCCTGGTCAGGCCAGCCCGGCCAGCGTCCTCCTTTCCCCCTTTGGTGCAAAGGGAGCAAGCGCAGCGAGAGCATCAAGCAAAGGCACCCATTTGATTGCAACAAGACCAAGACCAGCCCCAACAATTTGGAAGGAGTCATCGTGGAGCCCAAGCAAAGGCGTCATCACCGGAGCCTTTGGCAGCGAGGACTAACTTTAGTCAGGATAAGTGTACCCGCTGTTCCCTTCAAAATGGCCAATTGTTGGCGCCCTTCCCGCTCAATATTTGGGAAGAGGCCCAGGGCCTTCGTCTATATAAGTAGAGCTAGCCACCATAGTAGAGAGGCGGGCATTTGGAATCCAGAGAGAGATAGAGACCCGATCCTCAAGCTAGAGCGACTGAACACCGCCTAGCAGTTCATCACACCCACCAAGAATGTGACCCTCGAGGTCTGTTCTTCCTATCTTATTCTTCATCAGCCCAAGAGGCAATCCACCACACCACAAACTAGAGTAGGGTATTACACCACAACGGTGGCCCGAACTAGTATAAATCTTGTGTCTCTTGTGCTGTTCTGTTTAGTACTTTAGGTCCCCGCGATTCGGCGAGGTACGAGATGGTGGAAGGCTGGATCTCCGCGCGCACCCCAGTGTTCGAACCTCAAGGGTCTGCCGGAACCCGAAATTCGACATTATTCTAGTACGAACTCTATGATAGATTGAACGGAAAGAATATCTTTATGTTATTTTACTACAGACTCTTGAATAGATAGATCAGAAAGGATAACTTTGAGGTGGTTTCGCACCCTACCATAATCTCTTCGTTTGTTCTCCGCTATTAGTAGCTTTGGAGTGACTCTTTGTTGCATGTTGAGGGATAGTTATATGATCCAACTATGTTATTATTGTTGAGAGAACTTGCACTAGTGAAAGTATGAACCCTAGGCCTTGTTTCCTAGGATTGCAATACTGTTTACGCTCACTTTTATCATTAGTTACCTTGCTGTTTTTATATCTTCAGATTACAAAAACCTATATCTACCATCCATATTGCACTTGTATCACCATCTCTTCGCCGAATTAGTGCACCTATACAATTTACCATTGTATTGGGTGTGTTGGGGACACAAGAGACTCTTTGTTATTTGGTTGCAGGGTTGTTTGAGAGAGACCATCTTCATCCTACGCCTCCCACGGATTGATAAACTTTAGGTCATCCACTTGAGGGAAATTTGCTACTGTCCTACAAACCTCTACACTTGGAGGCCCAACAACTTCTACAAGAAGAAGGTTGCATAGTAGACATCAAGCTCTTTTTTTTAAAGCGCTGTCGGGAGGTGAGTGCTTGAAGGTATATCTTTAGATCTTGCAATCGAATATTTTAGTTTCTTGTTTTATCACTAGTTTAGTTTATAAAAGAAAGCTACAAAAAATGGAATATAGGGTGGCGCATATGCTTCATCTTTTTAATATTTTTCATGAGAATAAGGATTCTGATAATTGTGCTCAATTTCTAGAAGAAGAATGCATTAGAATGTTTGGCACTAAATCTTTGTATGATGAGCATGATTGCAATGTTGTTAGTATGAATTCCTTGAATACCCATGATGCTAATAATATGCAAAGCCACAAGCTTGGGGATGCTATGTCTGATTAAGATGATATGTTTAGTCCTCCAAGTTTTGATGCGCAAATTTATTATGATGAAAGCATGCCTCCTATTTATGATGATTATTGTGATGACACGTATGCTATAAAGAATAAAGATAACCATGAAACTTGTCATCATGATTTTAATTTTCAATTGGATTATGCTTCACATGATAGTTATTTTGTTGAGTTTGCTCCCACTACTATTGATGAGAATAAATTTGCTTATGTGGAGGGTAGTAAAATTTCTATGCAAGTAGATCATGAAAATAATGCTTTATGTGCTGGTTATATTGTTGAATTCATTCATGATGCTACTGAAAATTATTATGAGGGAGGAATATATGCTTGTAGGAATTGCAATAATATCAAGTTTCCTCTCTATGTGCTTAAAGTTTTGAAGTTATGCTTGTTTTGCCTTCCTATGCTACTTGATTATTGTTCCCATAAGGTGTTTGCTCACAAAATCCCTATGCATAGGAAGTGGGTTAGACTTAAATGTGCTAGTCATATTCTTCATGATGCTCTCTTTATGTTTCTATTCTTATCTTTTATGTGAGCATCATTGAAGTCATCATGCCTAGCTATGGGCGTCAAACGTTAGCTCTTGTTGGGAGGTAACCCAATTTTATTTTAGTCCCTTGATTTTTGGTCCTGTTTAGTAATAAATAACCCATCTAGCTTCTGTTAAGATGTGGTTTTATGTTTTAATTAGTGTTTGTGCCAAGTAAGACCTATAGGATCTTCTTGGATGATAGTTATTTGATCTTGCTGAAAATTCCAGAAACTTTCTATTGACGAAAACAATTGTTAAAAATCACCAGAACGTGATAAAATACTGATTCCAATTGAAGCAGATCAATAAACAAATTATCTAGGTCTTCCTATTTTCGTAGAATTTTTGGAGTTCCATAAGTTTGCATTAGTTACATATTACTACAGACTGTTCTGTTTTTGACAGATTCTGTTTTTCGTGTGTTGTTTGCTTATTTTGATGAATCTATGGCCAGTAAAAGAGTTTATAAACCATAGATAAGTTGGAATACACTAGGTTTAACACCAATATAAATAAACAATGAGTTCTTTACAGTACCTTGAAGTGGTGTTTTGCTTTCTTTCGCTAACGGAGCTTACGAGTTTTCTGTTGAGTTTTGTGTTGTGAAGTTTTCAAGTTTTGGGTAAAGATTCTATGGACTATGGAATAAGGAGTGGCAAGAGCCTAAGCTTGGGGATGCCCAAGGTACCCCAAGGTAATATTCAAGGATAACCAAGAGCATAAGCTTGGGGATGCCCCGGAAGGCATCCCCTCTTTTGTCTTCATTCATCGGTAACTTTAATTGGAGCTATATTTTTATTCACCACATGATATGTGTTTTTCTTGGAGCGTCATTTTATTTTCTTTAGCTTTGCTTGCTATTTTAATAAAATACCAAGATCTGAAATTCTTAAATTTTAGAGAGTTTTCACATAGTTGCATAATTATTCGGCTACTCATTGATCTTCACTTATATCTTTCGGAGTAGTTTTTTGTTTGCTCTAGTGCTTCACTTACATCTTTTAAGGCACGGTGGTGGATTTATTTTGAAGAAATATATGCACTCTCATGCTTCACTTATATTATTTTGAGAGTCTTAAACAGTATGGTAATTTGCTTTAATTGTGAAATTAATCTTCCATATTGAGTTCATTGAATATCATGAGATGTTAGATACTTGAGAAGTGTTTTGAGATATAAAGGTGGTAATATTAGAGTGTGCTAGTTGAGTAATTGTGAAATTGAGAAATACTTGTGTTAAAGTTGGCAAGTCCCGTAGCATGCACGTATGGTAAAAGTTGTGTAACAATTTTGACACATAGGTATTCTTTTATTGCTTTCCTTATGAGTGGCGGTCGGGGATGAGCGATGGTCTTTTCCTACCAATCTATCCCTCTAGGGGCATGCGTAGTAGTACTTTGCTTCGAGGGCTAATAAAATTTTGCAATAAGTATATGAGTTCTTTATGACTAATGTGAGTCCATGGATTATACGCACACTTACCTTTCCGCAATTTTCTAGCCTCTTGATGCAGTGCATTGCCCTTTCTCACATGAGAGTTGGTACAAACTTCACGGTGCATCCAAACCCCGTGATACGATACGCTCTATCACACATAAACCTCCTTATATCTTCCTCAAAACAGCCACCATACCTACCTATTATGGCATTTCCATAGCCATTCCGAGATATATTGCCATGCAACTTTCCACCGTTCCGTTTATTATGACACGCTCCATCATTGTCATATTGCTTTGCATGATCATGTAGTTGACATTGTATTTGTGGCAAAGCCACCTTTCATAATTCTTTCATACATGTCACTCATGAGTCATTGCACATCCCGGTACACCGCCAGAGGCATTCATATAGAGTCATATTTTGTTCTAAGTATCGAGTTGTAATCCTTGAGTTGTAAGTAAATAAAAGTGTGATGGTCATCATTATTAGAGCATTGTCCCAAGTGAGGAAAGGATGATGGAGACTATGATTCCCCCATAAGTCGGGATGAGACTCCGGACTAAATAAAAAAAGGCCATAAAAAAAGAGAAACGACCCAAATAAAAAATAAAAAAATAAAAAATATATGAGAGAAAAAGAGAGAAGGGACAATGCTACTATCCTTTTACCAGACTTGTGCTTCAAAGTAGCACCATGATCTTCATGATAGAGAGTCTCTTATGTTGTCACTTTCATATACTAGTGGGAGTTTTTCATTATAGAACTTGGCTTGTATATTCCAATGATGGGCTTCCTCAAAATGCCCTAGGTCTTCGTGAGCAAGCAAGTTGGATGCACACCCACTTAGTTTCTTTTTTTGAGCTTTCACATATTTATAGCTCTAGTGCATCCGTTGCATGGCAATCCCTACTCCTCTCATTGACATCAATCGATGGGCATCTCCATAGCCTATTGATTAGCTGCGTCAATGTGAGACTTTCTACCTTTTTGTCTTCTCTCATAACCCCCCATCATTATATTCTACTCCATCCATAGTGCTATATCCATGGCTTGCGCTCATGTATTGCGTAAGAGTTGAAAAGGCTGAAGCGCGTTAAAAGTATGAACCAATTGCTCGGCTTGTCATCGGGGTTATGCATGATGAGAACGTTTGTGTGACAATATTGAAACATGGCCTAACTATATGATTTTGTAGGGATAAGCTTTCTTTGGCTAGGTTATTTTGTTAAGACATAATTGCTTGGTTAGCATGTTTGAAGTATTATTGTTTTTATGTCAACATTAAACTTTTATCTTGAATCTTTCGAATCTAAATATTCATGCCACAATAAAAAGATTTACATTGATAAATATGTTAGGTAGCATTCCACATCAAAAATTCTGTTTTTATCATTTACCTACTCGAGGACGAGCAGGAATTAAGCTTGGGGATGTTGATACGTCTCCAACGTATCTATAATTTTTGATTGTTCCATGCTGTTATATTATCTGTTTTGGATGTTTATGGGCTTTATTAGACACTTTTATACTATTTTTGGGACTAACCTATTAACCTACAGCCTAGTGCCAGTTCCTGTTTTTCCCCTTGTTTCACTGTTTCGCAGAAAAGGAATATCAAACAGAGTCCAAACGGAATGAAACATTCGGGAGAAGTTGTTTGGGAAGAAAGCAATCCGGGAGACTTGGAGTGCATGTCAGGGGATCAACGAAGAAGGCACGAGGCAGGGGGCGCGCCCACCCCCCTGGGCGCGCACTCCACCCTCGTGGGCCCCTCGTGGCTCCCCTGACCGACTTCTTTCGCCTATATATATCTCCATATACCGTAAAACCATCGGAGAACAGAATAGATCGGGAGCTCCGCCGCCGCAAGCCTCTTAGCCACCAAAAACCAATTGGGACCCTGTTCCGGCACCCTGCCGGAGGGGGGATCCCTCACCGGTGGCCATCTTCATCATCCCAGCGCTCTCCATGACGAGGAGGGAGTTGTTCACCCTCGGGGCTGAGGGTATGTACCAGTAACTATGTGTTTGATCTCTCTCTCTCTCGTGTTCTTGAGATGTTACGATATTGATGTATCGCGAGCTTTGCTATTATAGTTGGATCTTATGATGTTTCTCCCCCTCTACTCTCTTGTAATGGATTGAGTTTTCCCTTTGAAGTTATCTTGTCGGATTGAGTCTTTAAGGATTTGAGAACACTTGATGTATGTCTTGTCGTGCGTATCTATGGTGACAATGGGATATCACGTGATCCACTTGATGTTTGTTTTGGTGATCAACTTGCGGGTTCCGCCCATGAACCTATGCATAGGGGTTGGCACACGTTTTCTTCTTGACTCTCCGGTAGAAACTTTGGGGCACTCTTTGAAGTACTTTGTGTTGGTTTGAATAGATGAATCTGAGATTGTGTGATACATATCGTGTAATAATACCCCATGAATACTTGAGGTGACATTGGAGTATCTAGGTGACATTAGGGTTTTGATTGATTTGTGTCTTAAGGTGTTATTCTAGTACGAACTCTATGATAGATTGAACGGAAAGAACAGCTTTATGTTATTTTACTACGGACTCTTGAATAGATAGATCAGAAAGGATAACTTTGAGGTGGTTTCGTACCCTACCATAATCTCTTCGCTTGTTCTCCGCTATTAGTGGCTTTGGAGTGACTCTTTGTTGCATGTTGAGGGATAGTTATATGATCCAACTATGTTATTATTGTTGAGAGAACTTGCACTAGTGAAAGTTTGAACCCTAGGCCTTGTTTCCTAGCATTGCAATATCGTTTACGCTCACTTTTATCATTAGTTACCTTGCTGTTTTTATATCTTCAGATTACAAAAACCTATATCTACCATCCATATTGCACTTGTATCACCATCTCTTCGTTGAACTAGTGCACCTATACAATTTACCATTGTATTTGGTGTGTTGGGGACACAAGAGACTATTTGTTATTTGGTTGTAGGGTTGTTTGAGAGAGACCATCTTCATCCTACGCCTCCCATGGATTGATAAACCTTAGGTCATCCACTTGAGGGAAATTTGCTACTGTCCAACAAACCTCTGCACTTGGAGGCCCAACAACGTCTACAAGAAGAAGGTTGCGTAGTAGACATCAAATACGAGTATTACAAGAGTTGATCTACCACGAGATCGAGATGGCTAAACCCTAAAAGCCTAGCCTGTATGACTATGGTAATGAGTATATCCCCCTCCAGACTAAGTCCTCCGGTTTATATATACACCGGGAGGATCTAGGGTTACACAAGGTTGGTTACAAAGAAAGGAATCTACACACTCGGTCGCCAAGCTTGCTTTCCACACCAAGGAGAGTCCCATCCGGACACGGGTGCAGTCTTCGGTCTTCATATCTTCATAGCCCATCAGTCCGGCCCATGGCTAACAGGCCGGACGCCCGAGGTCCCCTTAATCCGGTACTCCCTCAGTAGCCCCTGAACATTGCTTCAATGACAAGGTATCCGGCGCGTAGGTCTATCTTCGGCATTGCAAGGCGGGTTCCTCCTTCCGAACTCCAAGATAGTATTTGGATGTATTGAACGTATCCGGACCTGCAATATACACACCACACACAACTGCAGAGAGAATATAATCTTACACGAGTCCACTCTGCTGACAACTTTTTGTAACATGACATCACATCTGTCCGGTCATAATTTTGAACCATTTTTCGTCTGCTGCTCCATGTTTTGAGACGCGGTTGCCATTGACACATCTTTTAAAAGCTAAGATCGTGTCCCCTTATTGCGGGATTCTCATCAATACGGGCATTGGTAACCCAACCGTACCATTTACACAGTCCTTGGGAATAGGCGAGTTTTGAGGCGAGTGGGGAGGCATTCAATATTCACGGCCTTTATAAGGGGATAAGGGTTCCCCCTTCTTCTCCCACGCCTTCTCTCTTCCCCCGCCCTTCCAATCTTGAGCTCTAGCGCCCAAGCTCTCATCTTCTTCCCACTCAAGCTAGCACTCAACCATGTCCGGATCCGGAGGTCAAGGCAAGTGGATGGTCTCCTCCGTCAAGGAGAAGGACATTACTGAGCTTCGGGCGGCCGAGTACTTGGTGAAGGAAATCGCCCATTGTTTGCCGGCCCAGGGACAAGTCGTCCCCATGACGAAGCCCAATGAGTGGGTGGTATTCATCCCTCATTTCTTCGCGGGCTAGGGTTTCCACTCCACCCTTTCGTCCGTGGGCTGATGTACTACTACAGGATAGACTTCCATGATCTTTCCCCGAACTCCTTCCTCAACATCTCGGCGTTCATCGTCGTGTGTGAGGCCTTCCTCCGCATCCAACCCCACTTCGGGCTGTGGCTCAAAATCTTCAACGTGAAGCCGAAGGTGGTGGATGGCCAGCACGCGGAGGGCAGAGGAGCCATGGTGAGTAAGCTGTCCAATGTCTCCTGGCCGAAAGGCACTTTCGTGGAGACTGTCAAGGAATGGCAGAAACAATGGTTCTACATTACAGAACCCCGCGGCGCCAACTGGGCCGCAGCTGCTGAATTCAACTCCGGCGCTCGAATGTGGCTCACCTCCTGGGTCGAGAAGAGCCCGAACTGGTGTTTGCCAGATGAGCTGATAGCGCTGCAGACGCGCGTTCAAAGCATGGTGGACAAGGATATCAAACTTGTCGATATAATCCAGGTGATGCTAGTTCGCCGGATTCTCCCGTGCCAAAGACGAAGCCTCCTGCTATGGAAGTTCAATCCAAAGAAGCACCATACCCTGAAGAGGCTCTTCGAGACAACTCGCAAAGATGCCTGGAAATTTCTCTTCAAGGGCAACGAGATTCCGCCAGCCACGGATTCGGACCGTGGGCACGACATTAACCACCCCGCCAGCGAGGTAAGTTTTCAACGCGTCCTTTACTTGTTTGCTTCAAGGAGGATATCTGAACTTTTATTGTCATTGCTTCATCAGGAATGGATGGAGAGAGCGAAGCGGATCCAGTGTCCGGCTTCGCTACCTGAAGAACCGGTCATTCCGCGTTTAGCGAAGATGCTGGTGTCGGCGCCCTATACCGCACCGGCGAAGAAGGCCAAGGGGGTCCGGAGTGGCCCCCGTCGCAAGGGCGCTTCGGACGCGACGTCCGAAGACAAGACCCGCTCCTCTGCTGCCGAAGATGACGATGACGAGGAAGAGGAGGAGGAGGAGGACAACCCTCCCCTGATGAGGGAAGGAAGAAGAGGGCAGCCTCCACTAACCTGGAGGCGGGGACATCCAAGAAAGGGAAGGGCTCCTTCGCGGATAACTCCACGTTAGACGTCGGCAGCAGTCCGGAGCGACACCCCCGCACTAAGCCTCCAGTTGCATCGTAAGTGATATGACTCCCGCATACCCATATTCTCAGCCTCTCCTCTTCAATGTTTTGACATGGTTAATTATGCTATTGCAGTCCGGCCCACGACAGCTCCCAGCGATCCTCATCAAGAGGTTCGTTGGACTCAAAGGAGATGGCCAGCGAGACACCGCCGGCCGCTTACTCTCGCAAGGCCAAAAGAGACGACGAGGCGCTCTCCCAACGGACGTTGCCAGGCTGGGAGGAGGCTCAAGAGGCGCCCGAAGGCGAAGCCCCCGTCGCCGAACACCAGGGGGACCAATCCTCCTGGAGACTGGGGAGGAGGGCCGTACTCAGTTCAGCCCTCAACCAGACTTGATTCCGGAGACCGATACAGCTCCGGAATCTGGCACGCAACCTCCTTCAAAAGAAGGGCGTATGCCTATTCCCCCGGTGACCCCTGTCCAATCAGGGGCACTAGATAATCTGATGGAAGCGCTACGAGGCACTTCCATTGTGGATGAGCATCGTGTTCTTATGGGCACGGTGATTGAAAGGGTTCAGTCCGCCAAGAGCGGACTAACCAAAGCCTGCAGCAGCCTGCTGACAGGTTTTGAGGTAATAGACGAAAAGAGAAAATCCCAATATAGACAGTAGCCCCTGAGACACTGTCCGGTGTTTCGGAAAGAAAAAAACCGGACAGAGGATCAATCCTTTATTGTAGGAAACTAACTAAATTTGTCGGGAATGAATATGCAGGCGTCACTGCTGGCCGCGGCCTCACATGCTGCCAAAGTCTCTGAACTAAAGCGGAGGCTGGAGCAGACCGGGGAGGAGCTTGGCCAGGTGAAGAGGCAGCTCTAGGAGAATCAAGGTATGTAATAACCCGGGAAATACTCGAAAAGAGTAAGATTATATATATATATTGATTGAAGTGTCATGATATGTATAGGAGCAACGACCGAGGTCGAGGCCCTGAAGAAGGCCCTGGCCGAAGCCGAGGGGAAGGCCGTCAAGGAGC
Source organism: Aegilops bicornis (assembly GCA_021605145.1). Classification (NCBI taxonomy): domain Eukaryota; kingdom Viridiplantae; phylum Streptophyta; class Magnoliopsida; order Poales; family Poaceae; genus Aegilops; species Aegilops bicornis. The sequence goes on from CM038669.1 coordinate 181,023,064, forward strand.
AGGCCGCCCGTAAGAAGCTCAAGGCCCGGGTCAACGAGGTTCAAGAAGAGCTCCAGGACGCGGTGAGGAAGTGCGAGACCTTGGAGCGCGACGCGTCGGTTCGAGATACCGAACTCGCCAATGCTCATCAGAGTATGGAGACAGCCCGGAATGAGGCCCAGGGCACCCTCCAAGAGATCCAGGAGGCCAGGAAGATTGCGGCGGGTAAGGCATTTAGTATGCAAAGCAAGTATATGAGGAATAAGTATTTCTTACTCACCCGGATTTGGAACTCTCCAGGAGCCTACGCAGATCTACCGTGCAGTGTGTTCGATGCCGCGGAGTTCTTTCGAACCGAGGAAGGGAGCTCCACGGAGAAATTGTTCTGGTCACAGTATCTTGCGCCAGAGTATCCCGTGCCCTTCATTGATCAGCTGAAACAGCTGGTGGAGCTGCATAGGGTGGCTGAACTAGCCATGAAGGATTTGATAATCCGGTTATGGCCAGCTGAAGCTATGCCCGACAGCTACTTCAGACTCGTGAAGCGGCTGGTGAACGCCTGTCCTCGGCTGGACGTCATCAAGCGATCAGCCTGTATTGAAGCTGCGCACATGGCCTTCGCCCATTGCAAGATGTGGTGGGCAAAGATGAACGCCGTCGAGCTGGCCAGGGGGCTGCCAGAGGGCAAGGAGCACCGTACACCCGAGCGCTATTTTGCGGATGTCCTAGAGGGGTCTCGCATTGTGGCAACACAGTGTGAGCAGGACATTATTTTCAAATGAATACATTCGTGTTGTCTTCCTTGTATGATGAAACAAAGTCGGTTTGGAATATAATGCTTGTTATGTTTTAATTTTTTTCCTCCTGTGCGGCCGTGTTGTATGGAATCTGAGGGTTGGCTGGTCGTTGGCTTCTGCCCCCACGTAGGTAGTACGGAGGTGTTCGGGATGGAATCTAAACAATCTTGATCCAATTATATGGTCCTTGAAGGAGTTGTTTAGCGCAACGAACCAGTCAATCGGACTATGCGGCTTAAACGCCCTCACTTAGCCATAGGAGTTTCACAATAAAACATAGGTGCAGCCCCTAGTATCCGAACCAGAGTGCTATGAGCGCCTGATCGGGAAGTACTGATCCTTCGCGTAATGCGGGAGAAATCTCCAGCGATTTGCAACCTCCGAATAGCTGACCGGCTCTCGCTGTATCATGACAGTCAGTTTTCGGCTTTCTCTACTGAGGTGCTCCTTTGGATAAACCAGGGCACAATTGCAGTAGTTCTCCCTTTACTACCTTAGCCGATATAGCAGAACGTAAGGTAGCAAGCACAGGAGCCGGGCAACCCAACTATTGACCAAAGACATGATTCGGAGCCAATGCATATAGTGCTAAATTCGGGGTGCCGAACTATACTGTAAAAGTGTTCGGACTTGGGTTGCCATGTTGTGGGGTGCTATGAAGCCCCTGGCAAGGTGGAACACACTGAGTATGCGGGTGTTATATGATAAAATTACCAGGAAGGGAAAAAAGAAAGAAAGAGGAAGAACCAGTGGTAAGCTAGAGCCGTGAAAATTTGAGCCGCAAACTGTTTCTATTATAAATTCATCAGTGCATTAAAGCGTGTTTATACAAGTAGTGCAATAAGTAGAAAGGCTATTTACTATGCCTTCACCAAGAGAGAGATGCGCATGGGTCCTGAAAAACAGATAGAGTGATCGTTCAACGAAACCACCTAGAGACGTCCCACATGTGTCTGCGGCTCTCCCGTGCCGAGTTTGTATAATACCATTCGGCATGGTCGACTGTCCCGACCGCTCTTATTATTGCCATCTTGGTATGTTTGTCCTTCGAGGGGACCTATGATTAGGCCATCGGATGGGGTCTGCGGGATTGAGACCTGAAAGGAAAAAGTAAAAGTAAAATTATGTGTGTATCTGGTGCCGGTTGAGCCACACTGTGGGTCACAAGCTAGCTGTGCCTCCGTCGATGCCCATGGAATTTCGAGTGCGTAGTTATGTACGCACGGCACGAATGCCACCTCCTGATCGAGACTGAGATGGAGGTCGGATTGCTAGTCGAGCTCCTGACGAGCCGAGCTGTCCTGCTGCAGGGTAGTTCGGACCCTCTTAACGGTGTCCGTGGGCTAGGTAGCCGAATTAGGGTTCTGCTTGAGAAGGCCGCTCAGACTTCGCCGCTAAGGCAGCTGTGTGCTCTTCAGACGGAGGAGCGTTCCGTATTTCCGTTGACCGTGATGACGCCGCGTGGACCGGGCATCTTGAGCTTAAGATAAGCATAGTGTGGCGCTGCATTGAATCGAGCGAACACGGTTCGTTCGAGCAGTACGTGATAGCCATTGCGAAAGGGGACGATGTCGAAGATTAATTCCTCGCTTCAGAAATTGTCCGGAGACCCGAAGACAACTTCTAGCGTGATTGTGCCCATACGGCGGGCCTCAACACCTGGTATGACTCCTTTGAATGTAGTCTTTGTGGGCTTGATCCGTGATGGATTTATGCCCCTTTTTTGCACTGTATCCTGATAAAGCAGGTTGAGGCTGCTTCCTCCGTCCATGAGGATGCGCGTCAGGTGAAATCCATCGATGATTGGGTCGAGGACTAGTGCGGCTGAACCGCCATGACGGATACTAGTCGGGTGGTCCCGATGATCAAAGGTGATCGGAAATGGCGGCCAAGGATTGAATTTGGGGCGACTGGCTCTATCGCATAGACGTCCCTTAGTGCGCGTTTGCGCTCCCTTTTGGGGATGTGTGTAACATATATCATGTTCACTGTTTTCACTTGAGGGGGAAACATCTTCTGTCCCCCTATGTTCGGTTGCCGGGGCTCCTCGTCGTCGTCCTCGCTTTGTGATCCCTTTACCCTGATCTCGGCGTTTAATTTGCCGGCCTGTTTAAAAACCCAACAATCCCTGTTGGTATGATTGGCTGGTTTGTCTGGGGTGCCATGTATCTGGCACGGGCGATTGAGTATGCGGTCCAGGCTGAATGGTCCCTGGTTGTTTCTCTTGTATGGTTTCTTCCGCTGGCTGGACTTGGAGCCGCTGAATCCGGCGTTGACTGTAGTGTCGTCGGTATTATCACCATTGCTTCGGCGTTTGTGTCTGTTACTCCAGAGCTTGCCGTTGTTGTTCTTAACCTCAGAGGGGCCTGCCTTGCTGGTTGTGTTTTTGCTGCGAGCCAACCAACTATCCACACCCGCGCAAAAGCTGGTCATGAGTGCCATGAGGGCTGCCATAGATTTTGGCTTTTCTTGGCTGAGGTGGCGGGCGAGCCATTCATCGCAGATGCTGTGTTTAAAGGCCGCTAGGGCTTCGACATCCGGACAGTCGACGATCTGGTTCTTTTTAGTTAGGAACCTAGTCCAGAACTTCCTGGCTGACTCCCCAGGCTATTGAACTATGTGGCTTAAGTCATCGGCGTCTGGTGCCTGACATATGTACCTTGGAAGTTATCGAGGAAGGCCTCTTCCAAGTCCTCCCAGCCGCCAATAGAATTTTCAGGTAGGCTGTTTAGCCAGTGTTGAGCTGGCCCTTTAAGCTTTAGTGGGAGGTATTTAATAGTGTGGAGGTCATCTCCGCGGGCCATGTGGATGTGGAGGATAAAGACCTTGATCCATACCGCGGGATCAGTTGTTCCGTCGTATGATTCAATATTCATGGGTTTGAACCCTTCGCGGAATTTGTGATCCATTACTTCATGAGTGAAGCAAAGAGGGTGTGCGGCGCCTCTATATCAGGCCGCGTCACGACGTAGCTCCGATGGAGTCCGTCTGCGGTTATTGGCTCGGGTGTGACTAGGTTTGTCACCTTCGAATAGGTAGCCATCATCCCGTGTCGAGGAACGTCCTCACGATCCGTAGATCGATCGGGTATATCCTGCTCTACTATCCAGGGTTTGCCGGAGGTCGAATGCATGACCCCGGACCGTTTTGTCTCTGTTTTTTCGTGGCGGCGGGGCGGGCTACTGTTCGGCTTGAGTTGCCGCTCTATCCCGACCGCGAGGTGGTCGGTCCGCCGCACTGTCCCGACTGCGTAGTGTTCGGTCAGCCACATTACGCGTGGGAAGTATGGGCTCCGGCGCCTCTTCAATGAACTGAGGTAGCAACCTTCGCTTCGGGTAACTCTTGGTTGGGCGTCTGAGGCTGTGTTCTTCGGCTGCCAGGACGTCAGTCCATCTATCGACGTGCAGATCTTGGTCAGCTTGAAGCTGCTGTTGCTTCTTTTTCAGGCTCCTTGCGGTGGCTATTAGTTGGCGCTTGAAGCGCTCCTGCTCTAGAGGTTCCTCAGGAACGATGAAATCTTCGTTGCCGAGGCTTTCCTCATCCTCGGAGAGCGGATGGTAACTGCCGTCCTCAGAGTCATTGGGCCTGGCCTGTTCGTCGGGGCTAGCGTGCCCGTTTTCTTGCTCCTCCTGTTCGGGTGTTACCTCAGCAAGGTCTTCATTGTTTTCGGTGTCATCCGGAGTATTATTTTCTCTGGTGCCGGCATTGTTGTCTCTTGAATGACGTGACTTAGAGCGGCACCGAGGACGCCGATGTTTTTGCTGTGTCTCAGGAGGCTTATTCTCAACTGGATTTTCTTTGGCATCGTTGTTGGTTGTTTTGGGCGTGTCCACCATGTACACATCATACGAAGAGGTGGCCGTCCAGCGTCCAGTAAATGGAGGATTTTGATCTTGCTCTTCATCAGCATCGTCGTCCATACCGTCGATGTCTTCGGAGCCGTAATCAAGCGTGTCGGTTAAATCCTCGACTGTGTCTATGAAGTGGGAGGCGGGTGGGAAGCAAGATTCTCCATCATCAGCCCCTAGTTCAAACCGAACATAGTTCGACTGTGAGTCCCCCGCCAAGGACAGGTTCTTTAATGAGCTTAGCACATCGCCCAAGGGCGAGCGTTGAAAGATGTCTATGGCGCTGTTCGAAGATCGATAAACAATCAAGTTCGGCATCCGCGGGCTCACATGGTTCGGAACTTACACCCAGAGACGAGTCCGGAGTTCCGGTGACACAAATATTGTGTGAGGTTAAGTCCATGTGCGGCTCAAACGCCAGGTAATCTGCGGCCTCTGCGATGAGGTTGAGCCTCCACTCCTTGGATGGCGTTGTATGCTCCGGATCTAACGCCAGAGCTGTTACAGGAGCTATCTCCTGGATGCGGTTTGACGACAGATTTAGGTCATGTTCATCAAGGTGACCATGAGCGGTTGCCGCGGTATCGAATCCGACGAAGATCAAATCTCCGCGGACGTCCGCGACGTAGTTCAAGCTCCCAAATATGACCTGATGGCCAAGGGCGTAGCTATCGATCTGCTCCAGATGGCCAAACGAGTTGGCCCGCAATACGAAGCCACCGAATACGAAGATCTGTCTGGGGAGAAAGGTTTCTCCTTGGACAACGTCATTGTTGACGATTGAAGGGGCCATCGAAACCTTTTGGGGACGGCACAGTGGAACTCTCAATGAAAGCACCAATGTCGGTGTCAAAACCGCGGATCTCGGTAGGGGGTCCCGAACCGCGTCTAAGGTCGATGGTAACAGGAGACGGGGGACACGATGTTTACCCAGGTTCGGGCCCTCTCTATGGAGGTAATACCCTATTCCTGCTTGATTGATCTTGACGAATACGAGTATTACAGGAGTTGATCTACCACGAGATCGAGATGGCTAAACCCTAAAAGCCTAGCCTGTATGACTATGGTAATGAGTATATCCCCCTCCGGACTAAGTCCTCCGGTTTATATATACACCGGGAGGATCTAGGGTTACACAAGATCGGTTACAAAGAAAGGAATCTACATATTCGGTCGCCAAGCTTGCCTTCCACGCCAAGGAGAGTCCCATCCGGACACGGGTGCAGTCTTCGGTCTTCGTATCTTCACAGCCCATCAGTCTGGCCCATGGCTAACAGGCCGGACACCCGAGGACCCCTTAGTCCGGGACTCCCTCACCTGGTATATGTTGAAGATCCTCCCCCGCAACGGCGCCAGAAATTCCTTTCTATGGCGCTTGAAGCTACGTCGGTATTTCCCAAAAGAGGAAGGGATGATGCAGCACAGCGACGGTAGGTATTTCCGTCAGTGATGAGACCAAGGTTATCGAACCAGTAGGATAACCAAGCAACACTATGTAAACAGCACATGCACATAAATAACAAATACTCGCAACTCGACGTGTTAAAGGGGTTGTCAATCCCTTTCGGGTAACGGCGCAAGAAATTGGCACGTGGACGGAAGAAAGTTTTAATAGATTTGACATATCGAACGCCAAATAAAATAAAGTGCAGCAAGGTATTTTTGTATTTTTGGTTTAATAGATCTGAAAATAAAAGCAAAGGGAAAATAGATCAAAAAGACAAATAATATGAGAAAGAGACCTGGGGGCCGTAGGTTTCACTAGTGGCTTCTCTCGAGAAAAATAGCAAACGGTGGGTGAACAAATTAATGTTGGGCAATTGATAGAAATTCAAATAATCATGACGATATCCAGGAAATGATCATTATATAGGCATCACGTCCAAGATTAGTAGACCGACTCCTGCGTGCATCTACTACTATTACTCCACACATCGACGGCTATCCAGCATGCATCTAGTGTATTAAGTTCATGGAGAAACAGAGTAATGCAATAAGAACGATGACATGATGTAGACAAGATCTATTTATGTAGAAATAGACCCCATCATTTTATCCTTAGTAGAAATGATACATACGTGTCCGTTCCCCTTCTGTCACTGGGATCAAGCACCGTAAGATCGAACCCACTACAAAGCACCTCTTCCAATTGCAAGATAAATAGATCAAGTTGGCCAAACAAAACCCAAATATCGGAGAACAAATACGAGGCTATAAGCAATCATGCATATAAGAGATCAAAGAAGACTCAAATAACTTTCATGGATAAAAAGATATAATTGATCATGAACTCAAAGTTCATCAGATCCCAACAAACACACCGCAAAAAGAGTTACATCATATGGATCTCCAAGAGACCATTGTATTGAGAATCAAACGAGAGAGATGAAGACATCTAGCTACTAACTACGGACCCGAAGGTCTACAAAGAACTACTCACACATCATCGGAGAGGCACAAATGGAAGTGGTGAACCCCTCTGTGATGGTGTCTAGATTGGATCTAGTGAGTTTTTTTTGACAGAAAGACTGTAAGGGAGGCCCCTACAGTATAATTGGTGCAACAAACCCAAATTGCAAGTACCATGCCTTGAACCTGGGTGGGTGGGAAGGCATCAACCCCTTCCCACCACTAGGCTATGCCTTAGTCTGCATTGGATCTAGTGGTTATGGACTCTACGGCGACTGGAATTGATTTTCTTCGACTCCCCTAGGGTTTCTGGAATATTGGGGTATTTATAGAGCAAAGAGTCGGTTTAGGGGGCACCCGAGGTGGGCACAACCCACCAGGGCGCGCCTGGGCCTCCAAGCACGCCCTGGTGGGTTGTGCTCCCCTTGAAGCACCCCCAGGCGCTTCTTTGGCCCACTGGATGTCTTATGGTCCCAAAAAATCTCCAAAAAGTTTCGCTTCGTTTCGACTCCATTTCGTATTGATTTCCTGCGATGTAAAAAACATGCAGAAAACAACAACTGGCACTTGGCACTATGTCAATAGGTTAGTACCCAAAAATGATATAAAATGACTATAAAATGATTGTAAAACATCCAAGAATGATAATATAACAGCATGGAACAATCAAAAATTATAGATACGTTGGAGACGTATCAATACACTAGTGCACCAACCTAATAGAGAAACGGGCCACCTTCTATCCCAATTATGCTTATGTATGAATGAACCAATATGATGAGCTATGATATAAGGCCCGATGCTATTTCTTACAAGCTCGTTGCTTCTCTTCCTTCTTTTTCTTTTGCTTAAAAGGTTTTTTTAATATGCAAAAAATGCTTGATATGCGAGCCACAATGCGAACCAACAAGTAGGATATGCACGGGAGAGATGGAACACTAAAGGTGCACTAAGGTGTGGCCCGACAATTCTCAACTCGCTAGTCTCGATGGGTAAGCTACGCAAAAGGGGCTCGAAGCTATCAAAGTAATGGCATGGCACTTATGGCATGGCTCTCCTCTCTCCCCTCCCGCTTCTCCTTCTCTTCTCCTCCCTCCCGGTGCCTCCCCGTACCCTGCTGCTCGTGCGCTGCCGCCCCCCTCTCTTCCTGTGCTGCCCCTCGTGCCCTGCCCCCTCCCTTCTCCTTCGTCATCGCCGCGGGCCATGTTGACCCCTTCCCCGCCGCTTGGCTCTCATTTCTGGGCTCCGAGCGTCGATGGTGACGACTCCTCGGACGGGGAGGATGCACCCTCGCTGGTGCCCCCCTGGCGGTGTCGGCGCCCAATGGTGTGCCTCATCCTTGCAAGTTTGCGCCTAGGGGCCGGGGTCGGGCGGTGGTGCCGCCGGAGGCAGGCACCGACTGGATTCGTGTGTCCCACCACCGTCGCAAGTCTGGTAAGACCCCTTTCCCTTCTCCAGCCTATGGGATTTTGGGTGTGGCGTCGGTCGTGGGGCGGTTGCAGGTCGGTGCGGCTTGTTTGTCTGCCTCGCGTGCCTTGTTCTCTCCCCTGCCTCTGGCTCTGGGTTGCCGTCGTCGGTGTGCTTGCGCCCGCCAGGGATCGCCGTGGCGGCGACCATGTATACCCTAGATCTGGCTCTCCCCATGGTGGCTAGTGGGCCACGTGGGGGCGTGGATCTTGGGCTTCCTGGGCCGCCAGTGCGGGCGGCCCACCCCCTCCGTCTTCGTGGGACGCGTTCCCCCCTCTCCCCCCCCGTGGGCCTTGGATTGTTGCCTGTGGCCAATGTTCCCCCTCCTCTCAGCTCAGATGGCCTACTCGGCCCAGGTGTGGCCCGGTCGGGCTATATATGGGTGCCCTGCGGCTCCATTCCCCCCTTCTAGGGTTTCCGGCCTCCGCCACGGATCTGCGTAGACACAGAGCCCCGATCCGCCGTTTCCTCAGATCCACCCCACCCCTCCTCTTCTCCTCTCGTTCGCGGCGGTCCTCTCCATGGATAAGTCCAGGGGCTCGTCTAGTGATGCCATGTCCGGTAGCAAGCGCCGGCACGAGGAGTCACCGGGCTCAGGATCGATCTGGAGCTCGAGGCCTCCTTGTGCTCCAAGATGGAGGCGGAGTAGGCGGTCCGCGAGCATGTGGCTCGTGACCGCGAAGCTTGGGCTGCTGGTCCGGAGTGGCTCCAGCGTGCGGAGCGTGAGCGCGCGCTGCCTAGATCTGGCCTTCTGGGCTCCGGATCTGGGTCGGCGGGGCCTCCGGCGCTGGATCCCTGGGAGGTGGCGGCGGCGGGAGGTGCTGGTGGTTCCTCCTCGCCGGGGCCGCATCCGGGTCCTGCCTTGGGTCGGGGTTCGGCGGCTCCAGTTCGGCAGCCCCCTCGTCCCGCTGCTGCTGGGGTTGGATCCCGCCCGCCCCCGCGAGTCTTCTCTGGTCCGACGCATCGTCCTCCTAGCCCTTTCCCTGGCTCCTCTTCGACGGGGCTGGGGGACGGCATCCTTCCTCCTCCCCCACCCCCACATCATTGTCATGCTAATGCTCAAAGCAATCCATCCACCCTTACCTACTTCGCTTGCCACCAACCTGGCCATTTCTAGTCAAGATGCTCCAACCCTCCTTTTTGCCTAATCTGCCGTTCTGAAGGCCACCTCACTGTTAGCTGTCAAAATTACCTGAAACCCCCGGCTTTGTCCACTTTGGGATGGGACTCCCTAGCTGTTCTTTCTTTGCGCTGGATAGCGACCTTCACTACAAAAAGATACACTTCTGTGATGATACGTGTTTGTCAAAGTAGGTCACGTTTTTTTTCATGCATGTACATCCATGACGATTTTATGACAGAATCAAGATAGTCATACCTGTGCTGTCGTAGAAGTGTTCCATGACATTACCAAAATTATCATCACGGAAGTGTCCACTTCCATGACGATAAATGGCGCGTCATGGAAGTGTTTTCGTCAAGGGTAACCGACACGTGGCGTCCACCGTAACGGGTCGCCGTTAAGCTATCGGGTCCGGTTTTGGATCCGATAACCCGTTAACAGCCTGGACCAATGAGGATTTTCAACGTGTAAAATTCTCATTGGTAGGAGGAAACACGTGTTGGCTCACCGTTGGGACAGATGTCATCCATTCATTGGACAAGAGGCGCCTATGATACGTCGACATGTGGCACGGCCCAACAGAGGCCCATTCCGGTGAAAAGGCCGACCCGTTTGACTTGGTCAAAAGGTAATGGGCCGGCCCACAGAAAGCATGTTAACGGCATGTTCGTATATAGCCCATCTACGGCCCGCTAAGTCACGGCTCGTTAAGGCCTATCGGAATTAAGCCCAGTAGCTTCATCTAGGACATCCAATATGATTCCATCCCGTTGTAACTTCCAGCCCATGTATGGCCCATGATGTCTTTCAGCCCATATGAGGCCCTTTGTAACTCTAGGCCCATTAACGGCCCATGGTGAATCTGGCCCGTAATGAACAGTTTACCGCTTTATACCCATTAACGACCCATTCTTCCATTGGGCCGTTTCCAACCCGTGTTATCTTTCGGCCTTCTCAAGGCCCATTTATTCTTGGGCTCATTTCCAACATTGAGTTACTTACGGCCCGTTACTGACCTTTTATGCTTGTGGGCCAAATTCAGCCCGTGGTTATAATCGGCCCGTTTGCAGCCCGTCAATCCGTTGGGCCGTTTTCGTAGCGTCATCAAATACGATTGATTAACGACGGCCCGTTATGGTCGGCCCATGAATGGACGATTCCAAATCTAGCCCGTTTATGTCCCATAATGCTGTCTATTCTTGGCCCATGTTTGGCCCATCGATCATACGGCCTGTAGAAGGCCCATTGATGCTACGGCCCGTAGAAGGCCAATTGATTCTACGGCCCATAGAAGTCCCATTGTTTCTACGTCCCTTAGAAGGCCCATTGTTTATACGGCCCGTAGGAGGCCCATGGTAACTATAGTAAATATGTAGCCCATGGTTATTGTGGCCTAGTTTTAAAAAATAGGTTATTGCGGCCACTAGCAAACCGCGGAAAATGAACTGCACTGACTACAAGCAAAAAATAAACAAGACAACAAGGAAATAAATAAGCAAGCAACTTACGCTAGGCTATCACGGCTATTACACATATTACATCCACTAGGCATCAAAGTTTGCCACCAGTGCAAATATAGGGAACAAAGCAGCATATCATATACACTGGTTGTCAAAGTTGGTGACCAGTGCAAATAAACGCCATAGCAAAACAAGTCCAGAACTATAACCACTTCAGAAGAGTTCAAGAAACAATATCCTGGGTATCCATAATGCTGGCAAGATGCTTAGCAAGCTTATTAACTTTCTCTTGTTTGGCGCTTAAATCCTCTAGCGCTTGCTGTTGCACCAGAAAGTATGCATCTGAATTCTGCAGGGACTTCCTCAGTCCTTCAGCTTCCTGTCGCAGCACATCTGATCGATGTCTTTCAACTAGAAGTTGAGACTCAAGAAGACGAACTAATTTAGGCAGCGAGTTCGAAGAGCTTGTGCCAGCAGTAGTGGCCAGTAACTCGAACATTACATCAACACAGGACTTTTGGGTTCTCTCACTGTCGTCAAGATAGTTTTTATCAGCTTTCTTGGAGACCAACAGGGATGTCTCACTATCTTGAACCTCATCTGCATTACTTCCTTTACCATTGCATAAGGGGGTACTGTTCTCCAATATTTTGTCTGCATTCTAAAAGAGAAACAAGCAGACACATCACAAGTTAACCATGTTGTATATGAAACTCATTTTGGTAAATCAGTTCATTAGTAAAGTAGATAGGATAACAGCATGACACAAACATATATCTATGTACCATGGTCATTTTATGGTCTATATTATTCTAGTTTTGTTGCCAAATCAAGATAGAGACACAGTTCAAATAATATTGTTCAAGACAAAGCAGAATAGACAGAATATAAGTGTGGGAAACTACAGAGCAATAACAACACTTGTAGCCTGCATGACATGAGAACCTAACTGTTTATTCAATTGAAAGTGAAATCAATACAGAGGAAGTTACAACAGCAAACCAGATAAAGGAACAGGTTTAAAACATACATGTTGCACCATTGGAGTTTCAATTCCACCCTTCAAATTTGAAAATAGTTGGTATGAGTAAATACAGTCATGCAAGAGCAAAAGAGTATGAACCATAGTTACAGAACCTGACCTAAGAACAATTCTTCTTATGCTTTAAGCATTGAGTTGGGATTTGGAGTGGTGGTCCTCGTGCTTTCGGCACTGCAGTTCCCTTACTAACTGCTCGTGTTTGGGTGCTCTGTGGTGGAGACAGTGTTGTTGATAACCCACAAGTATAGGAGATTGGAACAGTTTTCGAGGGTAGAGTATTCAACCCAAATTTATTGATTCGACACAAGGGGAGCCAAAGAATATTCTCAAGTATTAGAAGTTGAGTTGTCAATTCAACCACACCTGGATAACTTAATATCTGCAGCAAAGTATTTAGTAGCAAAGTAGTATGATAGTAGCAGTAAAGGTGATAAAAGTAACAGTAGCAGTTTTGTAGTAATTGTAACAGTGGCAACGGAAAACTAACTAAGCAAAGAGCAAAATGTGAAAAGCTCGTAGGCATTGGATCGGTGATGGAGAATTATGTCGGATGCGATTTCTCATGCAATAGTTATAACATAGGGTGACACAGAACTAGCTCCAATTCATCAATGTAATGTAGGCATGTATTTCGAATATAGTCATACGTGCTTATGGAAAAGAACTTGCATGACATCTTTTGTCCTACCCTCCCGTGGCAGCGGGGTCCTATTGAAAACTAAGGGACATTAATGCCTCCTTTTAATAGAGTACCGGACCAAAGCATTAATACTTAGTGAATACATGAACTCCTAAAACTACAGTCATCATCGGGAGTGGTCCCGATTATTGTCACTTTGGGGTTGCCGAATCATAACACATAGTAGGTGACTATAGACTTGCAAGATAGGATCAAGAACTCACATATATTCATGAAAACATAATAGGTTTAGTTCTGAAATCATGTCACTCAGGCCCTAGTGACAAGCATTAAGCATAACAAAGTCATAGCAACATCAATCTCAGAACATAGTGGATACTAGGGATCAAACTCTAACAAAACTAACTCGATTACATGGTAAATCTCATCCAAACCATCACCGTCCAGCAAGACTACGATGGAATTACTCACGCACAGCGGTGAGCATCATGAAATTGGTGATGGAGGAAGGTTGATGATGACGATGGCGACGAATTCCCCTCTCCCAGAGAGATTAGGGCTTGGCGGCGGCTCTGTATGGTAAAATGCGATGAATCCTTCTCTCTGATTTTTTTCTCCCTGGACGTGAATATATAGAGTTGGAGTTGAGGTCGGTGGAGCACCAGAGGGCCCACAAGGCAGGGGGCACGCCCAAGGGGGGTAGGCGCGCCCCAACCCTCGTGGACAGGGTGTGGGCCCCCTGGCCTTGATTCTTTCGCCAGTATTTTTTATTAATTCCAAAAATATTCTCCGTGAAGTTTCAGGTCATTCTGAGAACTTTTATTTCTGCACACAAATAACACCATGGCAATTCTGCTGAAAACAGCGTCAGTCCGGGTTAGTTCCATTCAAATCATGCAAGTTAGAGTCCAAAACAAGGGCAAAAGTGTTTGGAAAAGTAGATACGATGGAGACGTATCAACTCCCCCAAGCTTAAACCTTTGCTTGTCCTCAAGCAATTTAGTTGATAAACTGAAAGTGATAAAGAAAAACTTTTACAAACTCTCTTTGCTCTTGTTGTTGTAAATATGTAAAGCCAGCATTCAAGTTTTCAGCAAAGATTATGAACTAACCATATTTAAAATAACACTTAGATCTCATGTTTGCTCATATCAATGGCATAATCAACTAGCGAGTAATTTAAAACAAAAAATAGGCTAGCCAACTCACCTCCAGGAGGCTCCCCCGATTTCAGCCTTCGTTGGCTGTTGGATCGTGGTCAATCTAGTCTTTGACTTCGTTTGGGCCGTTAGATGCTCGTTGCTCTCGCTGGTGGTTTTGACCGCATGGTAAGTTCTCATGCCCAATGACTAGTGGGCCCGTGTTCTGTGCCTGTTGGCAGGGTGAGCCGTTTCGAGGTGCAGGTGCGCCCTCTCCCTGCACGCCGCGTGCGCGTCGCACCATTTGCGGGGGCGTGGGTGCCCTGCCCTCGAAACCCCCGTCGTCCCAATCCACTCGCCCGCACGCCGCAACAATTCCTCCCTCCTCGATATCTCTCCCTCATCCGCCATGAACCCTAGCCCCCTTTCCTACCATCCCGCGGTCGCTGTCCCTGCTCCATCCTCCCTCCATCCTCTCCCATGTCGCCACCCCTCTTCTCCCCGCTCACCTCGGCCACCTCCTCTCCTCCGCTGTGTCGTCGACCCCCTCCCTCCTCCTCTCGGGCCCTGCAGGCCACGCCGCCCAAACCCTAGGCCTCGTTCCCCTTGATCCCCACAGTTACTGCATCCACAGCCACCCGCTCAGCGAGGCCGAAGACCGGGCAGCGGAGGCCTCACGGCGGAGGAGAGGCCGGCGATAGGGAAAAGCAGCATCTTTATGGATGAGATCCTGACGGCTGAAGGTGGTGCGCACGGGAGGAGCTTGGAAGATGTCAAGGTGAGCTTGGCCGCCACCTCTCCTCTCATCTCCTCGTTTCCTCCCAATTCTTCAATCTGGAGTTGGCGGTCGCCGGCGCCGCGGGGTGATAGAGGTCGTCACCTTTCCTCACCTCCTCTCATGTTCCAGTGGTGGCGCCGCTGGGGATGAGGGGAGCAGCAGCCGCAGCAGGCGGTGATGCTAGCGAAGCGGTGGTCCATGGTGCCTTCGTCGTTGTCGTCCTCGGTAGAAGGTGAGGCCAAGATGGATCTCAACATTCTTTGTGATATTCGTCATCCATGGAAGATGCAGAAGAAAAACTCATGCATGTTCCCCTGTTGTTTCCCTTGGTTCTTTAATCTAATTTGGATATCTTGTTTTATGTTTTTCTAAACAAGATGTGTGCAGATCGAACGAACAAGAGAAGAGGAAGGATCTTGAGGAAGAGGAAAAACAAGGTGAGCTCTATCTCTAATCTGCGTAGATAGTTTTCATTTCCAAGTTATACTGTCTGATAGTGAATGTTCTTTCTGTTTTTTATTGGTTCATTTCTTGGTTATTTACTACTCTCACTTCAGGATGCTTGTTCATTCTTCTTACCTGCATTTCTCCCTCACTCCAATCAGGCAATGGGACTATTGACTGGGTACAAGAAATTCTTCAGAAAACCCACGCTGCTTTTCTAAATCGCAATTTTGTTCAAGGTAAAACCAGCCAAGCCGGAGACTACGACAACCCTTTTTGCAATATATAGTTGAGATAATTCGGCCTTGCTACTATAGCTAGAGACTGTTACTATTGTCAATTAAATTATATTCTTCTATGATTTAGTGAAGTCGGGAGGAAAGTGTTGTGCAAAGGCAGAAGCTTTTGTAGTTGTGGTGTTCTTAATAATGGCACTGAAGGCTGAAAAACATAGATTTGGACAGGTTTTATCTGTGTAAAAAACCCAAAAGAAGAGCTTTTGCATGATATTAAAAACAATATTGGTTTGGTTCTAGAAAAACAAAGCAGTTTTCTGAACTCTGCTACTGTCACTATGGTTGTTATTTTCATTTTTGTTGCAGAACAGCTCTCTCATGGTGTTTCTATTAGCTGTGAGGAACGCTGAGCTAGCTTTTGTCTTTAATCTCTTAGGTGTTATGTAGAGGTTGGACTTGCCAGTGAGCTAAATGGCCCGTTGGAACTGCTTGTTTGACATTTTAAAATGGTTTGGTGGTGCAGATAAGTTTGGCCACAACCCATTGGATTTAGATTTTAGGTGCCGTGTGAAACAATTTCTTAGGCAGGTTATTTTTTTCTTAATCAAGGCATATAGGTAGCATGGGGAACGATTTCTCGAGTAGGTTTATTTGTTTGTTATTATATTTGGGTACTTATTTCCTGATGTTTTTTTAGGCTCTCTGTATAACATGGTAAAGTTGCTGGTACGATTTTGGAGGTAATACCCATCTCATTTTGTTTCTTGGTATAATTGCCTACCTAGGCATAAAAATGGGATCTGCACACGTCTTATTTAGATCCCTGGGTTCTCAGCCATGTTGACTTCTGAATAATTATTCATTGATGTTTTCTTATGTTCTTAGGAAAAAGGGTTTCCCGCCGCTTTATATTATAAAGCAACGATTTTCTTATGTTCTTTTGTTAGCATAGGTGCATTAGTTAGGTATGCATGGATGTAAGGAAAATTTGTTAGCGATGATTTAGTTGTTTTGGTTCAGTTTGAAGGGCTCTCCAGGCTTAAGATCTTTAGTTTCATTAGAACTACCGAATTACTTTGCTTAGCTGCCTTGCCGCTGGTGGCAGGTTTTACTTTGTGAGGTGTAGGTTCTGCTGCCAGTGACACCCCATGAATTTCTTTTTAATTTGAATTAGTAATCACACAATTGAATTTATATTTCTATCAGCATAATTTCATGTCCCCTTTCCTATTTTCTGCAGGTACACATGAATCTACGATCCAGATTCTAGCTACACCCTTTACTACAACAATCTCAGGCTTTACTGAAAAGTGTACTGCTTATATAGTTGATATCTTTAATTCATATGGTCGTCTGCTGGATGATCACTGGTCTTCGGTTCATATGGTCACTGGCTGGAAGCTTGCTGTGATGTTTGGTTCATATGGTGGTCGACTGGAAGCTCGCGGTCTAAATGATCTCATTGTCTATGGCCGGCAATACACACTTTTCATTACTACCAGCCAGGTCTTCTCAGAGTGATTGAATAAATTCCATTCCTTTGTGCTGCATTTTACCTTCCATGGTTTTTGCTCAAAATGGCATAATATGCCACTTGCACCACCATTGGTCTTTGAAATTTAGTTACTCCAGTTTTTCATAGATAACAATTGTGTAGTCTTTGTCCTTTCCACTTACCATTACCATTTTTGTGATGATACTTCACTAGAAATTTGTTTGGTACTAATCTAAAAATAGATTCATAATGAGGTCATTTTTGCAATGCATGGGAGTTAAGTTTTTTTGCATCTGTGGTTATATATGTTTAGTCATTTGTATTGAAAAGTCAGTGCATCTTGGTTGTTTCTGTTGTTGATCCAGGAGGTTCTTGGTTGCTTCGTATTTTTGCTACATGTGCAGTACTATAATATGCTAACACATATAAACGATGAAGTATATTCTGTTTCGTAGATGAGCAAAGTTTGTTGCATTCATAGTATATATATATATATTCTTATAAATATATGTATGCCATTAACTGCTATCATTGTGTTTTACAGGGGTTCACGGGCCATCATGATGATATACTTGGTTCTTTAAAGAAGAATGGTAAGAACTAATGAGGGTTGTCTTGTCCAAGAGCTCTGCCGCGATGGCATCGCCACTCAGTGATGCCTCAGCAGGAAGGCTAATCGCGGGGAGGTGCGACATAGGTGGCCTAAAAAGCTAATTTGGTGCCCTCTCTCTTTGCCTCTTGTTTCCTCCAGCACCTTGATTTTGATGGCTAATATATTGACTTTCTAAACATCTTTAATTTATAAGGAATGTAGTAGTTATATGCTTTTCATTTATGATAGAGAGATTGAACCTAGGTGTCTTGCTTGCGGCTTTGTAATATAAGCATGATATTTTTCTGCCGACTTTGTGGACAGGCTAACAATGAAAATTTTATCTGTAAAACTAGGTATACCAATCTTGTTATCACTTGTTCAACGTGTTCTAATTTATGCCTTTTCACCTGCATGTAGTGAGGCATGTGTGGAATTTAGGTGATGGTTTGAACAAATTACAATGATGTAGTCCTGCAGATCAGTACAGGTCACCGGTTTATATTGTGGTCAGCGTGTTGTAAGTACTTTGGGAAACAAGTTCTGGGGTAAGTTTATCTGCTTGCTCATGCATTTTAATACTTGATTGATGTCCTGATAATTTGTGAAGTTCTGTGTACCATGTGATAAGCTGCACATCAGGTTGCATAGCAGCTTGTTTGTTGCTTTTAGGATGTGCATGTACCCAGGTGGATCAAATACAGATACCAATCATATATTATTATTTTTACTCGTGTGTTTTTCTTGTGCCTGCCAACATTTCAAAAATTGATTATATCATTCAGATGTATTCAGGATGGGTTTCTATGATCCAAAAAAATCATCTGGCATGGCTATCTTTTTACATACAAAACTAAGTGTGGAGCAGTGTATATGTTCATTGCTTTCTTATCACATTGCATTTGTCGGAAGTGCAGTACTGATTTGAAGGAAATGCTTTTATATTTCCAAGTTGATCAACTACACAACTTCTGATCCCAAAGCCTTTCTTTAAAAGGGGCTGGTCAATGCAGCTGTTACTTAAAATGGTCAGATATATCTGATGTTAAATTCGTGGTTGATTGCTTATATCCAAAATCTATGTTAGTACACTGAAGCCAATTTCGACATTGTTAGTGAAGTTGGCTAAATAGTTTCTGCGCCACTAAGATATATATGTGCACTGCATTCTAACCTTGTAAATTTGTTATGCTATTAGTTTATTCCGGAATATAATTATGTTAGTACACTCTGCAATATAATTATGTTATATTCTACTTTTGTCAGTTTGCTGGTCCATATTAATTTCCTCGAGCTTATTTTCACATCTCGTCATATTTACACCTCTCCGCCGACTGCCACCTATCATGGAGGGAGATGGCTTGGCCAGGCCGTCAACACCCATCGGCAACTTTCGCAGGCGCCGTCCCGTTCTTCCTCCCTTACTCGATGCATTCATGGCCAAAATCATTAGCAGGGCAAGAAGGTTAAGCACCAATTATGGTTAAAGCTTTGTCTCTTTTGTGTACTATGCGCTTGTCGGTCAGCCATTTAATTCAAATAATATGACTATTGCAATGCATCTTACTACGTGTGTATTTATGTGCATTGATATTTTCTCCTCCTTAGGCTCCAAATCGTTTGTGGGTCATAAATTATTGTGCATTATTGATGATTAATTTGCAATTTAAATGACAACAGGGTTGGGTTTTATAAGTGCAATGGCTTGAAATGTGACCTTCCAAATAAGAAATTTCCTCGATAAGCTTATGTGAAGAATGATGTAATTAAGTTAGCAATTCTACGCTTGTCTTTGATCATTGTAACTGAATTGTCAATTTGAAGTTCTCTCGAATAATGAGTTACTCCCTCAATTTTACAATAGAGATAATTTGTCAAAATTTTGTTTTTGTGATGTTTGTGGTCTTCTCTTTTGTTTTTCTTGATTTGTATTGGATATGCTACACGCATATTTGAACATGCATAGGGCCTCTCGCCTTTAACCCTAACTATAAAAATCCATTGATGGAAGCTCAGGGAGGGCCGAGATGAACATCCGCTCCCTCGGTCTAAGCCATCGAAATGGTAGGGATGACGCTTCCATGTCATCTACTCCAAAGAAATGACTCAAAGAGCCCCGACAAGGCATTTAAAAACCATGGATCCTTTGCTCCCAAGGCATAAAATGATCAAAGTGATGTCTACGACCTCCTCCTAGATGTATTAATCTCAATCTCATGTTTGGTTTTCTTCCCTTTTCTCTTCTAATGATGTAATTTCTTTTACTAAGATAACACCATGTTTGTTGTAATGCCTTATTTGATGTAAGATCCCTTTTCTATTTTGAATGAATTTACTGCATATATCTCTTATTTGGTTTAGTTCATCATTCAGAGAAGATGGAATATTTTTTCCTTCACAAAGTTAAATGAGCATCATGTAGTCCTTCACAGGTTAAATGAGCATTGCGTAAAAGTATGTATAATAATAATCATAATGAGAGAGGGGTATGCTTCTCTCTCTCTCTCTCTCTCTCTGGGCAAATGTTACTTTAGACAACATGTACTAAGAAATAAAAACTCTGGAAATGTGTTTGAATCGCACAAAAAGAGTTGGTAGTTCTTATTCATACTTGAAACACATTAGGCTCTTCAAATTAAACCATGTTTTTTTCAAGGCACATATGGATTTAGCAGATGACAACTAAATCGACTGTATATACATGGCCTGTCCTTGGTAAAAGAAACTATTTTCATCGTGAACATGGCTTTGGTTGAAGGTTCTTGCAGCATGAAACTATTTTCATCGACAACATGTCTTTAGCAGGTCTCTGCGCCATTTGGCGCAACGGGTCAACTAGTAATAATAAATCTCGGATGACAACACTTTCTCAAAACAATCATAATATGATATATCAAGATGGTATCTCGCTAGCCCTTTCTGAGACCGCAAAACATAAATGCAGAGCACCTCTGAAGATCAAGGACCCGACTAAACATTGTAATTCATGGTAAAAGAGATCCACCATAGTCATACCCAATATGAATTAATAGTAATGGATGCAAATGATAGCGGTGCTCTCTAACTGGTGCTTTTTAATAAGAGGGTGATGACTCAACATAAAAGTAAATAGATAGGCCCTTCGCAGAGGGAAGCAGGGATTTGTAGAGGTGCCAGAGCTCGGTTTTGAAATAGAGATAAATAATATTTGAGCGGCATACTTTCATTGTCAACATAAAAACTGAGAGATCTCGATATCTTCCATGCTACACACATTATAGGTGGTTCCCAACCAGAATGGTAAAGTTCATACTCCCCCACCACCAACAAGCATCAATCCATGGTTGGCTCGAAACAACGAGTGCCTCCAACTAGCAATAGCCCTGGGGGAGTTTTGTTTGCAATTATTTCGATTTGATTTGCTTAGAGCTTGGGACTGGGCATCCCGGTGACCAGCCATTTTCTCGTGAGTGAGGAGCGGAGTCCACTCCTCTTGAGAATAACCCGCCTAGCATGGGAGATACAGACAACCCTAGTTGATACATGAGCTATTCGAGCGTGCAAAACAAAATTTTATTTGAAGGTTTAGAGTTTGGCACATACAAATTTACTCGGAACGGCAGGTAGACACCGCATATAGGAAGGTATAGTGGGCTCATATGGGATAACTTTGGGGTTTATGGAAGTGGATGCACAAGCAGTATTCCCTCTTAGTACAAGTGAAGGCTAGAAAGAGACTGGGGAGTGACCAACTAGAGAGCGACAACAGTCATGAACATGCATTAAAATTAATAAACATTGAGTGCAAGCATGAGTAGCATATAATCCACCATGAACATAAATATCGTGGAGGCTATGTTGATTTTGTTTCAACTACATGTGTGAACATGTGCCAAGTCAAGTCACTCAAATCATTCAAAGGAGGATACCACCCTATCATACCACATCACAACTATTTTAATAGCATGTTGGCACGCAAGGTAAACCATTATAAAGTCCTAGCTAATTAAGCATGGCATGAGCAACTATAATCTCTAACTGTCATTGCAAACATGTTTCATTCATAATAGGCTGAATCAGGAACGATGAACTAATCATATTTACAAAAACAAGAGAGGTCGAGTTCATACCAGCTTTTCTTACCTCAATCAGTCCATCATATATCGTCATTATTGCCTTTCACTTGCACGACCGAACGGTGTGTATAATAATAATAGTGCACGTGAAATTGGACTAAGCTGGAATCTGCAGGCATTTTAATACACAGGAGAAGACAAGATAATATAGGCTCTTGGTTAAATCAACAATAATGCATATAAGAGCCATTTCAAGATTTTCATTATGGTTTTCTCCTCTCGACCCCCAAAGAAAAGAAAAGAAATAAAACTATTTACACGGGAAAGCTCCCAACAAGCAAAAGAAGAACGAGGAATCTTTTTGGGTTTTCTTTTAGTTACTACTACTGCAGGCATGGAAAGTAAACTAGCTAGAAGCTACAACTAATTTTTTTGGTTTTTCTTAAGGTTATTCAAACACACGAGAAGAAGCTTAGAAAAAGAAAAATAAACTAGCATTGATAGTACAAAGAAAAAGTATGAGCACCGACAACTGGAACGAGTGTGTGAACATGAATGTAATGTCCGTGAGAAATACGTACTCCCCCAAGCTTAGGCTTTTGGCCTAAGTTGGTCTAGGGCCACGGCTGGCCTGGAGGATATCCAAAGTTGTAGCTGGGGTCGTACTGAGAAGGATCCTCGTGGTGCCACTGGTTGGCGATCTCCTCCGGATCCCACTGGTAAACAGACTGATGATGAGGATCAAGTTGTGGCTCCGACTCTAGCTCTGGAGCTGGTGTGAGGTTCCGGTAGGCATGAATGGCCTCCGGCAGAACAAGATACTTGCCTGAAGATAAGTTGAACAAAGAAGGAGCAGGCAAAGCAATAGTCTCAAAGTAATTTTTATCAAATATCAATCTGTAGTTAAGCATATTTTTCTTATTCTTAACAATAAAATCATGTGCTACCATACTCTTATAGTCTAGAAAAATAGGAGGCAACAACTTTTCTCTTTCTCATAATGCCTAATAGGTATGTTAAAGTGTGCAGCGAGGCGCAAGGCGAAGATACCTCCCAAGATGGGACCCTTCGTATGGTTCGGATTTAACCGCTTGGCAACAATTGCGCCTAGATTAAAAGTGTTATCACGAAACAAGGCATGGCACAAAATAACAATATCAGGGGCACTAAGGTTTCCACAGTTCCTGTGACCAATTAAACATCTACTAGCAAATAATTCAAAGTAACATAGAATAGGAAAGTGTATGCTAGTAATTCTTGCATCGAAAACTTTCCTTGTTTACCCTACAACAATCATATCAATAAACCCTTCCACATCATCACGATGTGGCTCCTCTATGCTGCCCGCAAAGGGTAACTTGCAAACCTCACAAAAATCATATAGGGACATCTCCTTATACTCATCATATAAGTAAAAATCCACCGAAGGTGGCTCCTAGTCTGGAAATGAAAATTTTGCACGAAAATATTAGTGAGTAGGAGATACTGTTCGCGCTGGTCGCGGAGGAAGTCGGTGAGGCCCGCATTCTCAGCCAAATAATAAAAATCATCATGAATCCCGGCTGCCCTCAAGAAATCATCACAAGGCCATTCACACGGCCGAACCTCCGCGGTGCGAGGGAGATTATATTTGGGCCTTTTATCCTCTTCACTTTGCTTATCCTTCGAGCTTCGTCTCGAAGAGCCCCTCAAAAATCTCTTCATCAATTTCTAGAAATTTCTGAAATTTTTAGTAACTTAAAATAAAAGTGAACCAAACTTAACAAAATTGATAGCAACTACTCCCACAAGTGCCTAGAGACTATATCATGCATTAAAGCTACTTGTGACCATACAAATTTGACATGCAAGCTCAAGAACAGGGTCACCTAGGTAGCAAAAATTTGCAATGAATAAAGCACTAGAACAAAAAATAATTGGACCATTGGAGGAGTCACATACCAAAGAACAATCCCCCAAAGCAGTTTTGTGAGTGGAGCTTTGAGCAAGGAGATCGAAAATGGCAGCAAGATGAGCTAGAACTCGTGCTTGAACTCGTTGGTGGTTTTTTTGGGAGGAAGAAGGAGTGTGTGGGTGCAGGAATAAGTGGAGGGGGGCCACAAGTGGCCCACGAGGTAGGGGGCACGCCCAGGGGGTGGGCACGCCCTGGACCCTCGTGGCCAGGTGCTTTCTCCCCCTAATGTGTTCTCAGTGCCAAATATTCTCAAATATTCTAGAAAAAATCATATTTCATTTTCAGGGCATTTGGAGAACATTTATTTTCGGGGTATTTTTTATTGCAAGGATAATACAGAAAACAAACAAAAAAAATACTATTTTTTGCTTTATTTAATCTAAATAGCAGCAAGTAAAAGGAGGGTACAGAAGGTTGTGCTTTCTAACTTCATCCATCTCATGCTCATCAAAAGGAATCCACTAACAAGGTTGATCAAGTCTTGTTAACAAACTCATTCCGAATAATTTTTTAATAGCACTAGGTTACCTCAACGGGAATATGCACATCCCCAACAATAAGAATATCATATTTCTTCTTGACAGTAGGAAGAGGAAATTCAAAACCTCCAATAATAATCGATGGAATTTTTCCAATATAATTGATACCGTGGACTTGAGGTTGTTTCCTCGGAAAGTGTACCGTATGCTCATTACCATTAACATGAAAAGTGACATTGCCTTTGTTGCAATCAATAACAGCCCCTGCAGTATTCAAAAAGGGTCTACCAAGGATAATCGACATACTATCGTCCTCGGGAATATCAAGAATAACAAAGTCCGTTAAAATAGTAACATTTGCAACCACAACAGGCACATCCTCACAAATACCGACAGGTATAGCGGTTGATTTATCAGCCATTTGCAAAGATATTTCAGTAGGTGTCAACTTATTCAAATCAAGTCTACGATATAAAGAGAGAGGCATAACACTAAACCGCTCCAAGATCACATAAAGCAGTTCTAACATAGTTTCCACCCTTAAAGGTATAATTAGCAAGCATGGTGGAAATTTCAGCTTCCGGTATCTTTCTTTTATTTGTGACAATATCGTTCATGTACTTAGCATAAGGGTTCATTTTTAGCATATCAGTCAAACGCATACACAAAAACATAGGTCTAATCATTTCAGCAAAGCGCTGAAAATCCTCATCATCCTTTTTCTTGGATGGTTTAGGAGGGAAAGGCATGGGTTTCTCAACCCAAGGCTCCCTTTCTTTACCATGTTTCCTAGCAACAAAGTCTCTCTTATCATAACGTTGATTCTTTGATTGTGGGTTATCAAGATCAACAACAGGTTCAATCTCTACATCATTGTCATTGCTAGGTTAAGCATCAACATGAACATCATCATTAACATTATCACTAGGTTCATGTTCATCACCAGATTGTGTTTCAGCATCAGAAATAGAAATATCATTGGGATTCTCAGGTGTGTCTACAATAGGTTCACTAGAAGCATGCAAAGTCCTATCATTTTTCTTTTTCTTCTTTTTGGAAGGACTAGGTGCATCAACATTAGTTCTCTGAGAATCTTGCTCAATTCTATTAGGGCGGCCCTCAGGATACAAAGGTTCCTGAGTCATTTTACCCCTATAGTCATAACTCCAACAACATTATCATTCTTATTATTTAATTCATTGAGCAAATCATTTTGAGCTTTCAGCACTTGTTCTACTTGAGTGGTAACAATAGAAGCATGTTTACTAATGAGTTTAAGTTCACCTTTAACTCTAGACATATAATCACTCAAGTGTTCAATCATATAACCATTTCGTTTCAATTGTCTACCAACATAAGCATTGAAGTTTTCTTGTTTAACAATAAAATTATCAAACTCATCTAAGCATTGGCTAGCAGACTTATAGCGAGGAATATCACCTTCATCAAATCGATAGAGAGAATTTACCTTTACTACCTGTGTTGGGTTATCAAGACCATGTATTTCTGCAATAGGAGGTAAATTCTTAACATCTTCAGCTTTAATACCCTTTACTTTCATAGTTTTCTTTGCCTCTTGCATATCTTCAGGACAGAGAAATAGAATACCCCTTTTCTTCAGAGTTGGCTTAGGAGTTGGTTCAGGAAGTGTCCAATTATTTTCACTAGTCAACATATTATTCAATAGCAATTCAGCTTGAT
This sequence comes from Aegilops bicornis, assembly GCA_021605145.1. Taxonomy (NCBI): domain Eukaryota; kingdom Viridiplantae; phylum Streptophyta; class Magnoliopsida; order Poales; family Poaceae; genus Aegilops; species Aegilops bicornis. The sequence goes on from CM038669.1 coordinate 181,048,702, forward strand.
CAACAGTTTTTTCCCTGAAAACAGAACCAACACAACTATCCAGGTGGTCTCTCGAAGCATTGGTTAGTCCATTATAAAAGATATCAACTATTTCATTTTTCTTGAGAGGATGATCAGGCAAAGCATTAAGCAATTGGAGAAGCCTCCCCCAAGCTTGTGGGAGACTCTCTTCTTCAATTTGCAAAAATATATATATTTCCCTTAAAGCAACTTGTTTCTTATGAGCGGGGAAATATTTAGCAGAGAAGTAATAAATCATATCCTGGGGACTACGCACACAACCAGGATTAGGAGAATTAAACCATGTTTTAGCATCACTCTTTAATGAGAACGGAAATAACTTGAGGATATAGTAGTAGCGAGGTTTCTCATCATTAGTGAATAGGGTGGCTATATCATTTAATTTAGTAAGATGTGCCACAACAGTTTCAGATTCATAGCCATAAAAAGGATCAGATTCAACCAACGTAATTATCTCAAGATCAACAGATAAATCATAATCCTTATTAGTAACACAGATAGGTGAAGTAGCAAAAGCAGGGTCATATTTCATTCTAGCATTCAAAGATTTTTCTTTCAGCTTAGCTAATAATTTCTTAAGATCATATCTATCATTGCAAGCAAGAAAGTCTCTAGCAGTCTCTTCATCCATAACATAACCCTCGGACACAATAGGCAATTCATATCTAGGGGTACAATCTTCATCATCACTTTCATCAATATTATCAGTTTCAACAATTTCATTCTCTCTAGCCCTAGCAAGTTGTTCATCAAGAAATTCACCTAATGGCACAGTAGTATCAAGCATAGAAGTAGTTTCATCATAAGTATCATGCATAGAAGAAGTGGCATCATCAATAACATGCACCTATCGTAATTAATAGCGTAAGCGTGTTTAGGTGTCGCAAGTTTACTCAAAACGGAAGGTGAATCAAGTGCAGAGCTAGGTGGCAGTTCCTTACCTCCCCTCGTAGTTGAGGGAAAAATCTTAGTTCTTTCGTCTTTCAAGTTCCTCATAGTGACCAGCAGATATAAATCCCAAGTGACTCAAAGAATAGAGCTATGATCCCCGTCAACGGCGCCAGAAAATAGTCTTGATAACCCACAAGTATAGGAGATCGCAAATAGCTTTTCGAGGGTAGAGTATTCAACCCAAATTTATTGGTTCGACACAAGGGGAGCCAAAGAATATTCTCAAGTATTAGAAGTTGAGTTGTCAATTCAACCACACCTGGATAACTTAATATCTGCAGCAAAGTATTTAGTAGCAAAGTAGTATGATAGTAGCGGTAACGGTGATAAAAGTAATAGTTGAAGTTTTATATTAATTGTAACAGTGGAAACGGAAAAGTAACAAAGAAAATAGCAATATGTGAAAAGCTCATAGGCATTGGATCGGTGATGGAGAATTATGTCGGATGCGGTTCCTCATGCAATAGTTATAACATAGGGTGACACAGAACTAGCTCCAATTCATCAATATAGTGTAGGCATGTATTCTGAATATAGTCATACGTGCTTATTGAAAAGAACTTGCATGACATCTTTTGTCCTACCCTCCCGTGGCAGTGTGGTCCTATTGGAAACTAAGGGATATTAAGGCCTCCTTTTAATAGAGTATCGGACCAAAGCATTAACACTTAGTGAATACATGAACTCCTTAAACTACGGTCATCACCGGGAGTGGTCCCGATTATTGTCACTTCAGGGTTGCCGGATCATAACACATAATAGGTGACTATAGACTTGCAAGATAGGTTCAAGAACTCACATATATTCATGAAAACATAATAGGTTCAGATCTGAAATCATGGCACTAAGGCCCTAGTGACAAGCATTAAGCATAGCAAAGTCATAACAACATCAATCTCAGAACATAGTGGATACTAGGGATCAAACCCTAACAAAACTAACTCGATTACATGGTAAATCTCATCCAACCCATCACCATCCAGCAAGCCTATGATGGAATTACTCACGCACGGCGGTGATCATCATGAAATTGGTGATGGAGGAAGGTTGATGATGACGATGGCGACAGATTCCCCTCTCAGGGGCCCCGAACGGTCTCCAGATCAGCCCTCCCGAGAGAGATTAGGGCTTGGCGGCGGCTCCATATCGTAAAACGCGATGAATCCTTCTCTTTGATTTTTTCTTCCCGAACGTGAATATATAGAGTTGGAGTTGAGGTCAGTGGACCACCATGGGGCCCACGAGGCAAAGCGGCGCGCCTGTAGTAGGCACGCCCACCCTCGTGATGTGTGTGGGCCCTGCCTTGATTCTTTCGCCAGTATTTTTTATTTATTCCAAAATATTCTCCGTGAAGTTTCAGGTCATTCCGAGAACTTTTATTTCTGCACAAAAATAATACCATGGCAATTCTGCTGAAAACAGCGCCAGTCCGGGTTAGTTCCATTCAAATCATGCAAGTTAGAGTCCAAAACAAGGGCAAAAGTTTTTGGAAAAGTAGATATGATGGAGATGTATCAGTTGTGTCAACTGGAACTGGGTTACTATCTGCTGGGGTTGGGGTTAGAAGGGGTGTAGCTGGTTCTCTGTCCAACTGGGTAGGGTTACAATCTGCGAGAGTTTGGTTATGTGTGGTGGGGTTGGTTCTTGGGCAAGTACAACTGTGGTTCTATCTGCATCAACTGGTAGCACTATCTTTTCTGAAGACCGTGTTGTTACTCCCTTAGATACTGCCATCACCCTCTCCAATTCAAATGGCTGATAAATAAGAAAAGTAATTGAATGTACCGACATTGTATGATAGACAGGTGCAATGGATAGTGGGGAATAAAATAGGGCATGAAATAATTCACATTTATGTTGTCTAACCAAACATGATAGCATGACACAATTTCACATATATGATGGCTAACTAAACAGGATATCATGACACAATTTCACATATATAATGGCTAACTAAAAAATATGGAAAGACATAGTTCAAAATATGATGAATATGTAAACAGGATGACATGATATAACTATATAATGTGTTTCTTAAATAGGTTGGCATGCCATAATTCACATACATGCCGCCTATGGAAATGATAGCATGATATAATTAACAGATAGAATGACATAATTCAAAATATGATGACTGTAAACACTAAACAGGATGAGATGATATAACAATATGATGTCTTTATTAAATGGGTTGCCATGCCATAATTCAGATAGATGTTGTGTATGTAAACATGATGGCATGATTTAATTCAAATATATGATTTATATAGTAAGCAAGTAAGCAGATGGCAATCACATTTATGATGTAAAAACTAAGCATTGCAAGACAACATGCATGACATGAGTAATATAACCCTGCCAAGTTTGAGCATAGACCTCAGGGGGGAAATAGGACTGGTCATCTGTCTCTGAATCCCCCTCTAAGGAGCTCTCTGTAACCAGCGAGATGTCTGCTTTAGCAGGTAGCATTGTCTGCTCTGAATACCTTGTTTTCACTCCAGATACTTCCATCACCGCTTCAAATGGCTGATGCACAGGAAGAGTAGTTGAATATACAAACGTTGTCGATAAATGGAACATGTAATACAAAAAAGGATAGCATGATATAATTCACATACATGATGATTGGCTAAACAGCATGGCATTGCATAATTCACATATATAATGCCTTGCAACAAAATAGCTTTGCATAATTCACATATATAATGCCTTACAACAAGATAGCATTGCATAATTCACATATATAATGTCTTGCAACAAGATGGCATTGCATAATTCACATATATGGTAATTAGACACTAAACAGGTGGCATTCACACAAAGCATGTCTAAACTAATCAAATGACATAGCAATGCAAGGCACCATACGCACGATATGAGCAACATAACCCTGCCATGTTAGAGCATACACCTCGGTGGGGAAATAGGATTGGTCATGTCTCTGAATCCTCCTCCGAGGAGCTATCCGTAACCAGCGAGATCTGCGCTTCGTCAGATAGCATAGTCTGCTCTGAGACCTTGTTTTCACTCCAGAATTTTCCATCACCGTGTCAAATGGCTGATGCACACGAAGAGTAGTTGAATGTACTAACATTTTTGACAAATGTAATACGTAACGAAAAAAAGGATGGCCTGGTATAATTCACATATAAGATGACTGGCTAAGCAGGATGGCATTGCAAAATTCACATATATGATGCCTGGCTAAACAAGATGGCGCTGCATAATTCACATATATGATGAAGAAAGTAAACAGATGGCATTCACACAAAGCATGTCTAAACTAAGCAGATGGCATTTTTTATGTATAAAGTAAGCAATGCAAGGCACCATATGCATGATATAACCAACATCAGCATGCCAAGTTAGAGCGAAGACCTTAGGGGGTAAATAGGAGTGGTCTTCTCCTTCTGAATCCCCCTCAGAACAGTTATCTTCCTCTTGATTACAATCCGAAATGGGTGGGGGGCTGCCTTTGCGCCTACCATGGAGCGACGTCTGCATGAAATTTTATTGCCCCGCAAGGCTCGTCTTTTGCTCTACATGTTCGGGCCCATTGTGTACAATAACCCATATGCATAGGAATAAAACATAGTGAGATTATGTAACGAGTGCATGCAGAAATCCAGAGTGATGGTAGAAACCTGTGGATAGACCCAAAACCAATGATAGCAGGAAGATGATGGCTTCAGTTAAAAAATACAGATAATGGCTTCTTTACTGTTTGTTTCCCACCCAACATGAAACTCATAGTAGACACCAGAGATTAACCAGATAGTAGATAGATACTATTGATTGCGGCCCCAATATGTACCCCACAACCATTTAAAAACTCATGTTTGACCATTAGTTTGGAGGTGACTCAGAGTCTAATTGGTGAACAGGACGATAAAGTAGCCTGTAATATTAAGAGATGCATAATGTAAGCAGACACGAAAGAGTGCGACCTATCTTGCGGACCCGTGTAGTCCTCAAGGTCATCTGCTCGGTTGATGATGGTAATGCAGTTGTCGTGGCTGACGGCGGCAGGGAGAAGATTTGAGGCGGCGAAAGATAGTCTGGAGACCGGATCCTGGCCTTTGGACCCTCTTGTCGTTGGAGCAAATTTGGGGTGGACGACGGCGCAGTAGGAGCGGGACAATCCACACAAGGTTTTCTTTGACAACTATCTGCAAGAGAAGTAATTATGTAAGGGCTCGTTTGAATTGGAGGATTCTAACAACGCAGGGATAGGAAATACACAGTAATAGGATAGGAATGCACGTACAAAACAGAGAATTTAAAAACACAGGATTTTTGCCAATCTGGGTGTTTGGTTCACAAGAATTGGAAGATCACTGGATGCAAAGAAGCATGGTGAGATTAAGTCAAACCACAAAAAAAATGTACGGTTATAATGCTATTATGCTACTATTTCTTAGTCTTGTGCTTCATGAATAGGAATTTGAAAAGGAGGACAAGTGGATATTAAAATTCCTATGGTTTTTCTTTCAAGGAACACTAAAGGAACAAATCCTATAGTTTTCCTTTGCTCCATTCCTTTGAACCAAATGCATGGATAGTAGTAGCATAGGAAACTTTCCAATTCCTATGTTTTTCCTTCAGTTTTCCTTTCAAGCACCGGGCGATTCTAGTAGGCGTGCATGAGCAGGAAAAGCCTACACTAAAAAATGTTTCTGTGCTACTTCTACTACTTTGGACCCAGGCCACTGCCCTACTAGCTCAACTCCCAGGCTCATCTACAAATGCACAACTCAAACGCGCAGAGATAAATAGTGATGGCGTTCAAGAGAGTCCATCATGGATAGCTAAGTTGCCTGGTACCTCACTGCTTGTCATATAGTAGGAGAAACTAATCATATTTCACGTTTGTGCTCAATGGACTATATATATATATAACATGTAGAGTAAAAAGGCGATGCAACAACTGTACAACCTCTTTCGCGAAGCCATGTAGATCTTAGCGTGATTGGGTTGGTCGGTGAGGATGCTCCGGCTGATTTGGCTGTCGGAGGAGGGGAAGAAGATCTTAGGCACCTGGAGATGGAGCCCGGGGTACTGCTCCGCTGTGATGGAGGCTTTCGTCATTGGAGCAGCTCCGGTGAGTTGTACGACGGCGAGGCTGAAGCAGGACAAGAGAGACAACGCCAACCTGAGTGGAATTCTAATAGCATCTCAAATGGATGACGTAAAATACATAACCACAAAGTGCTAGATGTAAAATACATCAGCCGCTCATCTCTGAACTTAACTGTCGAAACTGAATTTAACTGTCAAAACTGAATTTAACTGTCCAAACTGAATTTTGCTATCGAAACTGAATTTTACTGTCGAAACTGAACGCACTAGTAGTAGAAAAGCAGTAGTAGCAGCAGCGGGTGCGAGAGCCGGGGCAGCTGGTGGTGTCGCAGCATCTCGGGTAGCAGTTGTAGGTGCTCGAGGGAGAGCAGGATCTGCTGCTCATGCAGCAGCAGCGCGCGCAAGAGTAGAGCAGCAGCAACACGCACAAGAGTAGAGCAGCAGTGCAAGCAAGAGCAAGAGCGAGAGCAGCAATGCAAGCAAGAGCAAGAGCAAGAGGAGACCATGCAAGTGACCGAGAGCAAGAGTAGAGCAGCAGCGCGAGCGAGAGCTAAAGCAGCAGTAGCTCCTACTGATCTGGACGTCGCCACCGAGGGAGCGACGCCAAGGAGGAAGTGGCCGGCGACGCCGCAGTGGATGGAGCCGTGCCATGTAGGCTCGGGACCGAGCGCCGGCAGCACCGTGAGATCGAATCAAGGAGAAAATGCGGTGATTAGTGTACAACTTGTTTGGTGGCGCCGATTAGGCCTCAACTTCATCCGAGGAAATGGTGATGATGCTGCTCTTCCGGTGATGCAGGTGAAGACGGCGGTGTGGGAATGGAGGTGGTGCAAAAGATGAGGGGAACGTCGGGGCAACTCCTTGGAGGTGGAGGACGGAGTGGCTGAACTGGCGGGATGACGAGATCGACGATGGATCCTCATCTGGTACGGTGGATGAGGGGCATCGAGGTGTTGCTGTGGACGACGTCGTATGGTAAGAGGCCCCGGCTGGGTGGCAGGCGGAGGAGGGTGTGGGGCTTCGCGGGTTTTCGCGGCCTCAGTGTACGAATGGGTGGGCAGATGGGATGGGAGGGGGGAACCATGGCTTGGGGACGCTCTTGTCCGAAATGTTGGGTAAGTTACGAAAGTATCCCCACCGATTTGAGCTAGGCAGTTCTTTCGGTTCAGGGGTATCACGGGCATTTTGCGTGTCGGGATTTGGCAGGAGGTGGGAGTTTTCGCGTGCGTTGTAATTTTGGGATAGCAAGGCGTGGGTTGATATGGAGGGAGTTTTCGGAGCACAACGAGACAAAGAGATATCTTAAATATTTCGGGGTAACAAGGCGCGGGTTGAAATTTCCGGACAAGCCTAACATGTACTGTACCAAATCAATTCGCACTTCCGTTGACGAAAAAACGAAAAGAAATCAATTGACACCACACAAGAGAGTCTAGCCCCGTGTACTATACCAAATCAATTCGCACTACAAATGCCATTCAAAACTTTGAATTCATGCTATGTTCAGTTAAAATATTTCGCTACATGTATAATGCAAGCAACCTGCTACCCAAATGAATGTTTTAGTGCATTCCAAACGTATATACTATTGCTTCAATATGAACTAAATTTGAATTCGTTTCTCTATTTGAATAAGATCTACAATCATGATTGTTATGATCTCAAACCATTTGAATTCGTTTCTCTATTTTAATAAGATCTACAATCATCATTATTGTCAAGTTAAACCATCGTTTGTGTATTATCTTCACAGCACGCCACATGATTACTATCGAGTTAGATATGAACTATGTCTACTATATGAACTCGAACTCAATTTTTTGAATCCACTTTATGTTGATTTCAAATCACAGTACATTTCAAGCTCTAGCTAGATCTTCATAATCTAGACCATGTCTCATATGTACAATGTGTTTATCACATAATGTATGGTGCCCCGCCCCTACACATACAAGTATTTAGATGTGAGTTGCAAATGCCACACATTACCACAAATTCAAATAAAATGTGAGATTGTTCGATATTTAGTTGTGAGCTGCAAACGCCACACATTATCACAAATTCAAATAAATTGTGAGATTGTTCGATGTATAGTATGGTTTAGATTGTTTGATATTTAGCTGTGAGTTGCAAACACCATGCATTATCACACTATATTATAACATGACCAAAACCACAGCACGAGTATCACCGCTATATTCATGCATGCATATGTTTGTAACACTATGATCTCCTATTCAAATATATGAATCCACTTTCATATCTAATTATGATCTTTGTTAGTCTCTTACACCCACACAATCCTCTAAACTTTGTAGCTAGCACTAACTTTCTCTCGTGCATGCACACACCCTCCTCTCCCCCTCCCCTCCCTCAGCATTCTATCCATCGCTTGATTCTTTAGGTTGTTCTCCCACAGTCTCCACAACACCTTTCCCACACACACCGATCGATAAACCTCTCCAGCAATGTCTCCCTACAACATACACACACACACACCTTCCATCTCCTCCTTTCGGTGTCCATGCCTCATGTCTCTCATACGATCCCACACACGTGTAAACTCCCGCCCCTCTTTTCATCGACCTCACAATCGCACACTCCTCCCGCTATCTAGCTAGTAGCTAGGCCTCTCGCACCACCTCCTAGCTCCATTCTCTCGGCCTATCCGTCTCGCTAGGCCTTATTTGCCTCTAAAAAATGGATGTACACCGACCTATCTCCCGCTATACATATAGCTAGCTAGGTCGTTATAACTCGTTTTTCCCCCACGCGTCGATCTATCTACCTCATTAGTTATGTCTCTCCCTTCCTCCGACAAACAACAATTGATCTACAGATCTAGTTAGGTTCACTTACCAAACACATTGTCCCCCTTCATCATCCATGCATGCGTCCTGACACATATATCACGCACATGCACACACAGAAACACATCCCCACTCTTATTGATAATATTGCAGTTCTACCCTCAGTTTGTCTAGTAGGCCTCTCCCACCATCTTCGAGAAGCAATTCCATCACCCATCCAACACTCTACCCCTCTCCCTCTCTCTCCTCTCTCTCTCCTCTCTCTCTCTCTCTCTCTGTCCCAACCTATTTCCCTTCCTTCACTTAAGTATGGATGTCGACCGATCTCCCTCAAGACATAGCTGGGTCTCTTCTTCTCAACACATCTACGAGTCATTCTACCTCTCTAGTTAGGTCTCTGCCTCCCCCCCCACACACACACACACACTGATACATCGAGCGCTCTAGTCATGTCTCCCTGCCACACACAAACTTGCCCTGTGCCCTTTGACGTTCCGGTAGGTCAGTCGTCCTATATCTTTGACTTGCACACACACAATTTCGATGGCTCTCTTCATCGATCTCGCACCCACCCACTTGATCCTCTCTTCGACTCTATCAATATCTATGACCCTCCCTCTCTTCTCGTGGATCGCCCCCTCTATATATGATATATATAGGCCTCTATTTCACACACATTCATGTGCCAAATTTTTGTTTGAGATATCATCGACACATATTCCCACAAATACATTCACGAAATCACCCCCAACAAAAAACACTCAAAAACGCACACGTCATCTGTCTAGTCTTGTATCTCTCTCACACGCACCCACATAGGTGGAGGACATGCACGGATAGAAGAGGTGCACGCACGGCGCACGTACTCCTGTATCTTTCCCAACCACACCCGCACGGGTACACGGTGGCGCTCATTTCTATATGAAAAGGCAACCCACATGGTAATTTGAAACGTGTACTGGTTTTCCACTTGATGGAGGATCGTGTACCACGGGTGAACAAACAAATCACGACTTGACACATTATGTTAAAAAAGAGGCAAACCACGTGGGGCCTACCTTAGAGGCAAGGCTCTATACACTAGAGATGCTCCGTATGTATTACTTTTGATGTGTCCCGTCAACTTGTAGAATGAGGAGAAGCTTGCTTAGTACACCGTCTCCCCCGCCCACAGGCATGGTGGCTCGCAGGACGAGGTGAAGCTTGCTTACTACGCCTTTCGCCCGCTCCCTCGCCCACACGCGCGGTGGCTCGTAGGAGGAGGGGAAAATTTTACTACTCCCTCCGTTTACTCCTCGTCCCTACCTTGGTTAGAGAGATTACCATATTGTTTGAAATATATGTCCTTTAGTAGATTTCAATATGAACTACTAGTACATACTCCAAACACTGATGTATATAGACGTAATTTAGAGTGTAGGTTCACTCATTTTGTTCTGTATGTAGTCCATATTGGAACAGACATAATAATACGCACTCTCCCTCGCCCCTCGCCCCTCGCTCGACCCTCGCCCACGTGGTGGACGTGCATCAATTCATTCGTCTCAGATAGCCAGAACGATATATACTGCAGTAACCATTATTGCTCGACTTCCCTAAGAGGCGAAGAGCCAAGCGCAAGGTTAATATTTTGGAGATGCCAAGCGCAAGGTTTATAGGAGAACGAGTAGTAGTAGTACTAGTAGTACGTACCAGTGGTACGTACTGTATGAGGAAGAAGGCAACAAGATGTATGTTTTGCGTGACAGTCTCTTCTTACAGGACGTGCTAGACCTAGTGGACCTCATTGTTGCAATGGGAGTACTCCCTATCATAGATGGCACGATTTAGAGTGGTGGGCAATGGGCATATTTCGGAGCTGCTTAGTCTTAAACCCCATGAAGAAGTCCCATCGAAAGGAATAGCCATCCTCTACACGTGCTCCTATGTAAAATGAGTAAATGAGACAAAAAGAGAAGGAGACAAAGTAAAAAAATCACCAGCCTTAGATCCAGCCCTATTGTATCAGTGAATGATATTTCTACGTCGTGATTGACATGGCTATATTATTAACCATGCTACGGAGGTAGAAGCGGATTTTTATTTATTTGCGGAGATAGCAGCGGATGGATATTCAACGAGGAGTGAAATGATGGCTGCTTCCTCGGTCAAACATAGAGAAAGGCGGGCCTCATGATTTGACGACTTATTAGTCATTATTACTGCCTATACTCTTTGCCCATATATAATAACCACGTGGTACGGTAGTGGGCTATACTTTTAATAACCATGCTTGAAGAGAAGAGGTGCACGCACCCACGCACGTAGTACTAGTAGCACTCTTTTCGTCTTTTGCGTCTTCACCAACCACACACATGACACGGTGGAGCTCATTTCAGTAAGATGATGCAGCCCACGTGATAATTTGACGCGTCTAGTAGTAGTTACTCACTTATAAATAATGGAGGGTCGGGAACCACACATGAACGGTGCCGCATCATTTATAAATAAAGTTTTTTTTCATCAATGGCACGTACGCAATATAAATAGGTTCATATGGAGAGAGAAACCTCTCCACTATATACATAGCCAGGATGAGCCTACACGGTTGCTTGCTGGGGTTGCTCTCTTCACACTCTCTCGCACAAAACGACTGTGGCCACATCTCTAACATCCGGGCGGATCACGTCTGCCGGGGGAAGGGGTGGATGCTTAGTGTAGATGCAGTCGCTGTTGCCGACGGTGAAAACCCACTGTCGGCACATCCCGATCAGGGGTCCCCTCCGTTCTCTCACAAAGCCGGTGAGGTTGCCTTCATCCCTTGCTCACTGCCGCGACATGGGCAGTTGCCGCCTCCCGCCGCTCTCCTCTAGGTTGAGCTACGTCCCGACATCCCTCAGGTACAACTTCCTTATAGCTGGCTTGCACCACTGCCCCAGCTGCCCACATCACTCCATGCGGATATTTCTCTACTTCTTTGCCTCGCACATACCTCTACTAGCCTCTAATGTATTTTTGATGAGTTTATATCTCATCAACTAGTCCCAGTAATGTTATTCTAATCACGCTTCTTCAATTACTTTGCCACAGGGATGCTCATCTCGATTTTGGTGAAACTGCACAAAATGATCCGATGGTCAAAGGTTTGCAAACTTCATTTCTTTGGAAGCTTCAACGTTGCCAGAAAATTAAAGCTTGGTTAGGGTTTACGGTTCAAGGGCTAGGGACCGCATGGATCGTTTTTTTCTTTAGGTGTCTTTGTTCCAAAATAAGTGTCAACTTTAGTAGTAGTACAACTTTGTACTAAAGTTTGCATAAAGTTGAGACACTTATTTTGGAACAGAGGGAGTACATATTGGCTATGATCTGTCAATCATTGAGATGCAATAGCATGCATGTTAGTCTCTTTGTATTTGACGAAATGTTGCAACGGGGCAACCTTGGACGCAAGATACATGAAACAGAAGCTGGAAGCTTCATAGCATTGTAAAAATTTATCTCGCTGAGAAATTACAATACATACTATACTACTATGTAAAGAGTTAGGTGTCGCACGGTGTCTAGAAAATATGGTGATAGTGTGAGGTGGGCCATGTAATCATTGAACCTGCGTGTTTTCACTGCTTTCACACTCCTCCACTGTAAGAATGGAGAAAATTGTAATCTAGTACCACCTTTCGCCGAAGCGTGGGACATACAGCAGTCGTATGATGTCTACTACACAACCTTCTTCTTGTAGACGTTTTTGGGCCTCCAAGTGCAGAGGTTTGTAGGACAGTAGAAAATTTCCCTCAAGTGGATGACCTAAGGTTTATCAATCCGTGGGAGGCGTAGGTTGAAGATGGTCTCTCTCAAACAACCCTGCAACCAAATAACAAAGAGTCTCTTGTGTCCCCAACACACCCAATACAATTGTAAATTGTATAGGTGTACTAGTTCGGCGAAGAGATGGTGATACAAGTGCAATATGGATGGTAGATATAGGTTTTTGTAATCTGAAATTTTTTAAAAACAGCAAGGTAAATAATGATAAAAGTGAGCGTAAACAGTATTGCAATGCTAGGAAACAAGGCCTAGGGTTCATACTTTCACTAGTGCAAGTTCTCTCAACAATAATAACATAATTCGATCATATAACTATCCCTCAACATGCAACAAAGAGTCACTCCAAAGACACTAATAGCGGAGAACAAACGAAGACTATGGTAGGGTACGAAACCACCTCAAAGTTATTCTTTCCGATCAATCCATTGGGGTATTCCTATAAGTGTCACAAACAGCCCTAGAGTTCGTAGTAAAATAACACCTTAAGACACACATCAACCAAAACCCTAATGTCACCAAGATACTCCAATGTCACCTCAAGTATCCGTGGGTATGATTATACGATATGCATCACACAATCTCAGATTCATCTATTCAACCAACACATAGAACCTCAAAGGGTGCCCCAAAGTCCCTACCAGAGAGTCAAGACGAAAACGTGCCAACCCCTATGCATAGGTTCATGGGCGGAACCCGCAAGTTGATCACCAAAACATACATCAAGTGGATCAATAGAATACCCCCATTGTCACCACGGGTATCCCACGCAAGACATACATCAAGTGTTCTCAAATCATTAAAGACTCAATCCGATAAGATTACTTCAAAGGGAAAACTCAATCCATTACAAGAGAGTAGAGGGGGAGAAACATCATAAGATCCAACTATAATAGCAAAGCTCACGATACATCTAGATCGTGCCAAATCAAGAACACGAGAGAGAGAGAGAGAGAGAGAGAGAGAGAGAGATCAAACACATAGCTGCTGGTACATACCCTCAGCCCCGAGGGTGAACTACTCCCTCCTCGTCATGGAGAGCGTCGGGATGTTGAAGATGGCCACCGGTGAGGGTTCCCCCCTCCGGCAGGGTGCCGGAACAGGGTCCCGATTAGTTTTTGGTGGCTACAGAGGCTTGCGGCGGCGGAACTCCCGATCTATTCTGTTCCCCGAAGGTTTTAGGGTATATTGGTATATATAGGAGGAAGAAATACGTCGGGGGAGCCACGAGGGGCCCACGAGGGTGGAGGGCGCGCCTTGGGGGTGGGCGCGCCCCCTGCCTCGTGCCTCCCTTGTTGCTTCCATGACGTGCACTCCAAGTCTTCTGGATTGCTTCCGTTCCAAAATTAACTTTTTTGAAGGTTTCATTCCGTTTGGGCTCCGTTTGATATTCCTTTTTTGCGAAACACTGAAACAAGGGAAAAAACAGAAACTGGCACTGGGCTCTGGGTTAATAGGTTAGTCCCAAAAATAATATAAAAGTGTATAATAAAGCCCAATAATGTCCAAAACAGAATATAATATAGCATGGAACAATAAAAAAATTATAGATACGTTGGAGACGTATCAAGCATCCCCAAGCTTAATTCCTGCTCGTCCTCGACTAGGTAAATGATAAAAACAGAATTTTTATGTGGAATGCTACTTGGCATAATTTCAATGTAATTCTTCTTAATTGTGGTATGAATATTCGGATCCAAAAGATTCAAGATAAAAGTTCAATATTGACATAAAAATAATAATACTTCAAGCATACTAACTAAGCAATTATGTCTTCTCAAAATAACATGGCCAAAGAAAGTTCATCCCTACAAAATCATACAGTTTAGTCATGCTCCATTTTCGTCACACAAGAATGCTCTCATCATGCACAACCCCGATGACAAGCCAAGTAATTGTTCCATACTTTAGTAATCTCAAACCTTTTCAACCTTCGCAATACATGAGCGTGAGCCATGGATATAGCACTATGGGTGGAATAGAATATAATGATGGGGGTTATGTGGAGAAGACAAAAGGGAGAAAGTCTCACATCAACGAGGCTAATCAATGAGCTATGGAGATGCCCATCGATTGATGTTAATGCAAGGAGTAGGTATTGCCATGCAACAGATGCACTAGAGCTATAAATATATGAAAGCTCAACAAAAGAAACTAAGTGGGTGTGCATCCAACTTGCTTGCTCACGAAGACCTAGGGCATTTGAGGAAGCCCATCGTTGGAATATACAAGCCAAGTTCTATAATGAAAAGTTCCCACTAGTATATGAAAGTGACAAAACAAGAGACTCTCTATCATGAAGATTACGGTGCTACTTTGAAGCACAAGTGTGGTAAAAAGGATAGTAACATTGTCCTTCTCTCTTTTTCTCCCATTTTTTGGGCCTTCTTTTTTTTGGCCTTTCTCTTTTCTATTTTTTTATTTTTTTTATTTTTCCTCACTTGGGACAATGCTCTAGAAAATGATGATCATCACACTTCTATTTATTTACAACTCAATGATTACAACTCGATACTAGAACAAGGTATGACTCTATATGAATGCCTCCGTGGTGTAATCGATATGCAATGAACCAAGAGTAACATGTATGAAAGAATGATGAATGGTGGCTTTGCCACAAATACTATGTCAACTACATGATCATGCAAAGCAATATGACAATGATGAATGTGTCATGATAAACGGAACGGTGGAAAGTTGCATGGCAATATATCTCGGAATGGCTATGGAAATGCCATAATAGGTAGGTATGGTGGCTGTTTTGTGGAAGATATAAGGAGGTTTATGTGTGATAGAGCGTATCGTATCACGGGGTTTGGATGCACCAGAAGTTTGCACCAACTCTCAAGGTGAGAAAGGGCAATGCACCTGCATTTAAGAGGCTAGCAATGATGGAAGGTTGAGAGTGCGTATAATCCATGGACTCAACGTTAGTCATAAAGAACTCACATACTTATTGCAAAAATCTAAAAGTCATCAAAAACCAAGCACTACGCCAAGATGCTCCTAGGGGATAGATTGGTAGGAAAAGACCATCGCCGTCCCCGACCGCTACTCATAAGGAGGACAATCAAAGAACACCTCATGTTTCAAATTTGTTACATAACATTTACCATACGTGCATGCTATGGGACTTGCAAACTTCAACACAAGTATTTCTCAAATTCACAACTACTCAACTAGCACAACTTTGATATCACTACCTCCATGTCTCAAAACAATCATCAAGCATCAAACTTCTCTTAGTATTCAACACACTCATGAGATTTTTTTTACTAGTTTAAGCAAATTACCATGCTGTTTAAGACTCTCAAAATAATATAAGTGAAGCATGAGAGTTCATCTATTTCTTCAAAATAAAACTACCGTCGTGCTCTAAAAGATATAAGTGAAGCACTAGAGCAAATGACAAACTACTCCAAAAGATAGAAGTGAAGATCAATGAGTAGTCGAATAATTATGTAACTATGTGAAGACTCTCTAACATTTAAGACTTTCAGACCTTGGTATTTTATTAAAACATCAAGCAAAACAAAACAAAATAAAATGACGCTCCAAGCAAAACACATATCATGTGGTGAATAAAAATATAGCTCCAAGTAAGGTTACCGATGAACGAAGATGAAAGAGGGGATGCCTTCCGGGGCATCCCCAAGCTTAGGCTTTTGGTTATACTTGAATATTACCTTGGGGTGCCTTGGTAATCCCGAAGCTTAGGCTCTTGCCAGTCCTTATTCCGTAGTCCATCGAATCTTTACCTAAAACTTGAAAACTTCACAACACAAAACTTAACAGAAAATCTCGTGAGCTCCGTTAGCGAAAGAAAACAAAACACCACTTCAAGGTACTGTAATGAACTCATTCTTCATTTATATTGGTGTTAAACCTACTTTATTCTAACTTCTCTATGGTTTATAAACTCTTTTACTAGCCATAGATTCATCAAAATAAGCAAACAACACACGAAAAACAGAATATGTCAAAAACAGAGCAGTCTGTAGTAATCTGTAACTAATGCAAACTTCTGGAACTCCAAACATTCTACCAAAATAGGAAGACCTAGATAATTTGTTTATTGATCTTCTGCAATTGGAATCAGTATTTTATCACGTTCTGGTGATTCTTAACAATTGTTTTCGTGAACAGAAAATTTCTGGAATTTTCAGCAAGATCAAATAACTATCATCCAAGAAGATCCTATAGGTCTTACTTGGCACAAACACTAATTAAAACATAAAACCACATCTTAACATAAGCTATATGTATTATTTATTACTAAGCAGAACCAAAAAGCAATAAACTAAAATAAAATTGGGTTGCCTCCCAACAAGCGCTATCGTTTAATGCCCCTAGCTAGGCATGATGATTTCAATGATGCTCACATAAAAGATAAGAATTGAAACATAAGAGAGCATCATGAAGAATATGACTAGCACATTTAAGTCTAACCCACTTCCTGTGCATAGGGATTTTGTGAGCAAACAACTTATGGGAACAATAATCAACTAGCATAGGAAGGCAAAACAAGCATAACCTTAAAATTTTAAGCACATAGAGAGGAAACTTGGTATTATTGCAATTCCTACAAGCATATATTCCTCCCTCATAATAATTTTCAGTATCATCATGAATTAACATATAACCATCACCTAAAGCATTCTTTTCATGATCTACAAGCATAGAAATTTTATTACTCTCCGCATAAGCAAATTTGTTCTCATGAATAGTAGTGGGAGCAAACTCAACAAAATAACTATCATGTGATTGAAAATTAAGATCAAGATGACAAGTTTCATGGTTATCATTATTCTTTATAGCACAGGTGTCATCACAATAATCATCATAGATAGGAGGCATGCTTTCATCATAGTAAATTTGCTCATCAAAGCTTGGGGACAAAAATATCATCTTCATCAAACATAGCTTCCCCAAGCTTGTGGCTTTGCATATCATTAGCATCATGGATATTCAAGGAATTCATACTACCAACATTGCAATCATACTCATCATTCACATATTTAGTGCCAAACATTTTAATGCATTCTTCTTCTAACATTTTGGCACAATTTTCCTTTCCATCATACTCACGAAAGGTATTAAAAAGATGAAGCGTATGAGGCAAACTCAATTCCATTTTTTTGTAGTTTTATTTTATAAACTAAACTAGTGCTAAAACAAGAAATTAAAAGATTCAATTGCAAGATCTAAAGATATACCTTCAAGCACTCACCTCCTCGGCAAC
This sequence comes from Aegilops bicornis, assembly GCA_021605145.1. Lineage (NCBI taxonomy): Eukaryota > Viridiplantae > Streptophyta > Magnoliopsida > Poales > Poaceae > Aegilops > Aegilops bicornis. Next base: position 181,066,606 of record CM038669.1, read on the forward strand.
GGCGCCAGAAACTGCTTGATGTCTACTACACAACCTTCTTCTTGTAGACGTTGTTGGGCCTCCAAGTGCAGAGGTTTGTTGGACAGTAGCAAATTTTCCTCAAGTGGATGACCTAAGGTTTATCAATCCGTGGGAGGCATAGGTTGAAGATGGTCTCTCTCAAACAACCCTGCAACCAAATAACAAAGAGTCTCTTGTGTCCCCAACACACCCAATACAATGGTAAATTGTATAGGTGCACTAGTTCGGCGAAGAGATGGTGATACAAGTGCAATATGGATGGTAGATATAGGTTTTTGTAATACGAAAATATAAAAACAGCAAGGTAACTAATGATAAAAGTGAGCGTAAACGGTATTGCAATGCTAGGAAACAAGGCCTAGGGTTCATACTTTCACTAGTGCAAGTTCCCTCAACAATAATAACATAATTCGATCATATAACTATCCCTCAACATGCAACAAAGAGTCACTCCAAAGACACTAATAGCGGAGAACAAACGAAGAGATTATGGTAGGGTACGAAACCACCTCAAAGTTATTCTTTCTGATCAATCCATTGGGCTATTCCTATAAGTGTCACAAACAGCCCTAGAGTTCGTAGTAAAATAACACCTTAAGACACACATCAACCAAAACCCTAATGTCACCTAGATACTCCAATGTCACCTCAAGTATCCGTGGGTATGATTATACGATATGCATCACACAATCTCAGATTCATCTATTCAACCAACACATAGAACCTCAAAGAGTGCCCCAAAGTTTCTACTGGAGAGTCAAGACGAAAACGTGTGCCAACCCCTATGCATAGGTTCATGGGCGGAACCCGCAAGTTGATCACCAAAACATACCTCAAGTGGATCAATAGAATACCCCATTGTCACCAAAGGTATCCCCCCAAGACATACATCAAGTGTTCTCAAATCATTAAAGACTCAATCCGATAAGATTACTTCAAAGGGAAAACTCAATCCATTACAAGAGAGCAGAGGGGGAGAAACATCATAAGATCCAACTATAATAGCAAAGCTCGTGATACATCAAGATCGTGCCGAATCAAGAACACGAGAGAGAGAGAGAGAGAGACAGAGAGAGAGAGAGATCAAACACATAGCTACTGGTACATACCCTTAGCCCCGAGGTGAACTACTCCCTCCTCGTCCATGAGAGCGCCGGGATGATGAAGATGGCCACCGGTGAGGGTTCCCTCCCAGGTGGTGCCGAACAGGTCCCGATTGGTTTTTGGTGGCTGCAGAGGCTTGCGGCGGCGGAACTCCCGATTTATTCTGTTCCCCGAAGGTTTTAGGGTATATTGGTATATATAGGAGGAAGAAATACGTCATGTGAGCCACGAGGGGCCCATGAGGGTTGAGGGAGCGCCTTGGGGGGTGGGCGCGCCCCCTGCCTCGTGCCTCCCTTGTTGCTTCGCTGACGTGCACTCCAAGTCTTCTGGATTGCTTCCGTTCCAAAAATAACTTTTCCGAAGGTTTCATTCCGTTTGGACTCCGTTTGATATTCCTTTTCTGCGAAACACTGAAACAAGGGAAAAAACAGAAACAGGCACTGGGCTCTGGGTTAATAGGTTAGTCCCAAAAATAATATAAAAGTGTATAATAAAGCCCAATAATTTCCAAAACAGAATATAATATAGCATGGAACAATAAAAAATTATAGATACGTTGGAGACGTATCATCGCATTCACCTCAAGAATAATGACCAATGAGCCACAAATCACATAGACCCAAAGTAGAAGTTGGACGGACGAAGCAACCATCACTCTTGAATCTGCTTCTCCCTTCAATGCAAAGCGCCAGCGAGAGGTCGCGTCCGCTTCCCGGGCATGAATGCGCACCGATTCTTTGAGCGGCACGACCGACGAAGGGAAGCGCGGGTGATGGAGGGGCTTTGGGTGGGCCAGGCTGGTCAGGAGCGGGCGTGGCAATGGTCCTGACCGGACTCCCGAAAACGAGAGGATGCATCGACTCTCGCGGCCAAATCATACACTACACACCATCTCTGTGTAGGAGTAGGTTGATGTGTCGCTCTCTCTAACACACACACGCTGTTAAACACACACACACACACACACACACACACACACACATGTTCATAGAATAGTAATATCGTGCGAGTGCGAAGCCACTGGAAGTGAGATACAAATGGAGTATGTACAAGAAGAGAAGAGGTGACGAATATTCCATCAAACCTGAACTGAGGAGTAGTACTCCCTCCTTCTAGGTGTTAAGTCATCTTACGAAAATTAGATATTCCCAAAATATTTAGGCGTCGTCCATGAACTTCGTGATCTCAATCCCTCCCGGCCTCTTTGCTAGCGAAGCGTTGTTACTTCCGCCTTGTTATCTCCCTCGGAAACCCAATGCATGGAGCGCAACTACGCTGCTGATCACCAAGAAATCAAAGTCGGCTTGCATGTGATTTAATACGTGGCCCTGCATGGTAGCTAAAACGACATCTCTTAGTTGTTGTTATTAATTGTTGAGTTTAGAGACAGAAATCAGGGCTTTGATTGGAGGAAGGATCGGTCAAGTTTCTCCTTCTCCTCCAATCTGCTTGCACCTTGGTCCCGCTGCACCTTCTAACATGACTTACACCTAGACGGAGGGAGTAGTACGAGATACAGTGGCACAGTGACTTAGGTCGAATACAAGTGCCCAAAATTATTGGAAGAGAGCAAAGTGTACAAACTAAATAACTAAAAGAGTAAAATGCACTATTGGTCATTGAACTTATCGTATAAGTTCACTTTGGTCACTATACTCAAGAATACGGTTGATATGGTCACTATATACGTGATGAGGTGATTATACGGTCACTACGAGATCATATAGCTCTGTATTCATCCATTTTGACCAGTCAAAGAATCCTCCTGGCGCCTTGTCAGATCACTTTTCTCTCTCTGTCATGCGGGTCCTACCTGTCATTGGGTGGAAGAAAGAAGTTGAACGAAAATAGAAATATGCACGAGGGCGTGGTTCAAACACTAGACATCACGCTTTATACCGGCAAACAGGCTAACCAGCTACAACAACCTCTAGTTGTGATTAACTAGTGGAAAATATAGTTTTCTACCTTTAGTAGCAGCACACGCATGCAGCACGCAGCTTGCAGTGCATGCACACACACTAGCACGGACTCAAGTCACACGCTGGCCTCTATTGCCGCAAGTTCGTGCAGTACCTCGCCTGTTGTCCGCTATTCCCATTGTTGACCCGGCCACCTGAGGTCGTCGACCCGTTGCTCTACCACTATGCCAAGTCCGAGTTCTCTCTACTTGTGGCACAACGCATACGAACTCCGTCTGCGTGAGATGACATGGCCATCAATGATGATTACGATGACACCCACACTAGGTCGCTCTACTCGCCTTGTGCGCACAATTGTCGTGCGGCTGCCGAAATACGACCCTGCGGCCTCAACTTCGTCGCCGGTGTGTGCGTGATGTGTGCTAACTAGTGTGTGTCTGCCCGCTGCGTGCTAGTGTGCGAGTGCATGCATGCGTATTGTGTGCATGTTATAATAAGGATTCACTTTAAATAGTATGTGAGTGAACAGAGGGATCAATTGGACAATGTTCATGAGCAGTAGCGAGATGTGTGAGGTAAGATACACCGCTGGCGCTTTTATTTTTTCTTATTAATTTGTTTGTTTCACCCTTTGACTGGTTGGACCCAACATACTACGTGGAGAGAGGTAAGGTGACTAAGGCTGCATTATTTCTGTACTACCAACACTACTTTAAATCCCAAAAGACCTTACCACCAAAGCCACATGGCACGATTATGATTTAAATCCCAATGACTCCCACGCAAAAAAAACATGACATGCTTTTCACACGAATGCAGGAATGTATAAAATGTTACTTTCCTCTCGTTAATCATAACGTGAGGGTGGTGTAGCTGGTTGGCCTGTTTGCTCATCAAACCTGAGGTTTCGGGTTCGATAACCACACTTGAGCATATTTTTGTTCGACTTCTTTCTTCCACTCAATGACAGGTAGGCCCTGCATGACAGATAGAGAAAGTGATTTGGGGCGGTGCCAGGAGGATTCTTTGCCTGGTCAAAATGGATGGATACGGAGTTATACGACCTCGCAGTGACCGTATAATCACCTCATCACGTATATAGTGACCGTATTGACTGTATTCATGAGTACAGTGACCAAAGTGAACTTAGCAATTACTCTCAATACGCCCTAGTTTCTTAGCACCCACTGTAACCCTTAGTACATATGGTAGCACACTGACTTAGGCCAAATACAAGTGCCCAAAATATTTAAAGTTGGAGGATGTTGCAGCCCACCTTTCCGATATTTTGACCGTGTGTGGTTCAGTTGTTGTTCACTTAGGAGGGTCGTCTACCACACGTGAATGTTAGTAAGCGCGACCGGGAGGCGTGCAACGTTAATTGCGAGTTGAATCCTTCGAGCGTTAAATTTTCTTCACGTATTAGCATTGCCCCTAGTATTTTTCTTCACTACCTTAAATAAAGAGTTCTATTTCATGCACAACTTAAAATAATTTTTATGGAGAGAAAAAGAAAACCACTCCATCTATATACGCTGCAGCCTCGACGCTTGTTTTCTAGGGTTTGCACTCTTCACACTCTCTCTCCACTATATATATACACGCTGGAGCCTCAGCGCTTGTAGTTGCTCTCTTCACACTCTCTCACCCTCTCCAGATCTAAACAAGACTTTGTTGGCCTCTCTCTCTCCCCCCCTCACTACTGGTCAAAGAGCCGGCAGGATCCGTCCGCCTGGAATGGAAGGAGGCTTAACGTTGTCGCTGTCGGTGAGGGACGGAATCCACTACCTGCGCAACTGTTCTCTTTCACCTAGCGGCGGCGCGGGAGGGCCTCTGACCCCTTCTTCCTTGTTGTCATACATAGTGTGGGCAGATTGGCCTCCGGCCGCCCACTGAGCCACTCCCGAGAACCTTAAGGTATAATTTACTTATTTCACATGCATTGCTCTAGCTGCATGTGGGCTTTTTCTGCTTCTGCACTCGAATCTAGGTGTTGGATCAAACAAGAAAGTAGTGGGGAAAGTTGTATAGCATGAATCTAGGAAGTGGTTCAAAGAGGAAAGGAAGGGGGAAAGTAGTACAGACTGGCTATCCAGCACCTACGTTGGTCGAAAAGGGAAAACAATGACAAATGCAGTACACACACCTGTAATGAACTGATCTTTTTGTTTTCGGGGACAAGGCTGTAGAGTTTGAGCAGGACTAGATGTGCTGCCCTCAGATAGGGAAAGTTGTCTGAAGATAACAAAACTGGGACTAACACAAATATGCTCCTTGCTTGTTTGTTCTTTGTTGCAACACACTGTGCATCACCCCTTTATACATCAGTAGATGCACATGGTGCTGGTGCGTCCACTGTCCCGTGCAACTCTTTAGCTGTTGTTAATCTAAGGCCCTGTTTGGTTAAAAAGTCTTAGGACTTTTTTTAGTCCCAACTAAAAAGTCCCTAGTCCCTACCTGCTTGGTTCCATGGACTAAACATGGACTAGAGGTTATTAAATGACATGCTAAAAGACAATGTTACCCCTAGTAATGAAATAATAGAGATAAGGTGCAATGCGGGGCAGGGGCAACTGTTGGAAAAAGTCCCAAAAAACTCTCCCTCGGGGTCTTCTTTCTTTAGTCCCAAGTGCCCACTTTTAGTACCTAAAAGTCCCTCATGTTTGGTTTAGATGGGACTTAAATGGTCTTTTTTTAGTCCCTACACCAAAAAGTCCATGTAAACAAATACCCTCTGATAATGCCGCTGGAAAATTGAAGCGCTACCAGAGTTAAAAGCAAATTACATGTTTAACAAATTTTATTGTTAATATAATCTCTCTGTTAATATGAATCAATGCCACCATTTGAGAAATGCTACTGTCTTGCTTAGTTTTCCATTTAGATAAGTTAGATGCTTATTTTTGTTGGCCTCTGTGTCATCCACCGTTATTGACCACTAGTTGTTTCCTTTGCACCTATGTGTAAACAGGGTTATCTACTTCACCTCGTTGCTATTGTGACCTTTTGTTGCACTGCACAAAACACTCTTGTTTTAAGAGTGTTTTGTGCATTTCAACCAAAACGTCACACCGACAATGTTGCTTGATTGCTTAATCTTAGTGGAACTGCACAACAGGAGATCTGACTTCCTATCCGTGTTGGCAAATTTGATTTAGCTCTTCTTCTTGTGAGTCGGTTGAATTCCGCGTCATGAGAGGTCAATACTAGCCTTCTTTCACATTATTGTGCAGTGTGCTTTCATGTGTTGTGCTACTTATATGGTAATGTTGCTTGATTTTAGTGAACTGCACAAATGGAGACAAGACTTCCAATCTGTATGTGCACCATAATATCCCATTGAGGTAAGATAAGGATATTTCACAACTGTTGGCTTGTATTTTGCCACTTTGATCAGTTAATGTCGTTGTTTAGTGCTATAGTTGTGCTCCCTAATTGACATGCCAAATCTTACATTGAAGGCGAAGCTTGTCTGTTATTGAACCAAGTGATGAAGGGGAAGAACAAGCGGAAGAAAAACAAAAATCAACTCCTGGTGCTGTAATGAAGCACTGGAACCGTGATGACACAAGTAATGATATAGTTTTGCATCTTAATTTATTGATATGGCTGGAATGAGCAATTGTTTTGCCACTGATTTGAGGCCACTCTTAATGTAATATGTAATTATCTCTACTTGTGCAAACATGGATCTTCTTTGAAGATAACATATATTTTAGTGGAACTGCACAAGAAGATGTTGGAAACATTAAACTAATCGAGGAGTATATAGTAAGCATGTAACCATGGTAGATAACAACAGATGGTTCCGGAGAAGTGCTTGATATGTATGCTCTACACAATAAGCCTCCTGACAATGGTTGGTACTCGCCCACGGATTTCATCCATATGATTGAGCTTTGTCATCTCTATTGGTGTTGTGCTACTGTTTAGATACTGTCATGAGAAAGTGGTATTGTCCTTGAGAAGTGCTTCAACTGTGTTGTTTTAAATATTTCCTTTCCTTTTTTGAGCAAACATCGATTCTAGCATTTAGTTGTCCTCTTGTCTTTGCACAACAGGATCATCCTCCTCTGAAGAAGAATATGGAGTACGTGAAGTGCCTAGTTCCGATTATGCCAGGATAAAGAAGCCAAGCCTCTCTTCTTAAGAAGGGAGCAGTTGAAGGATGGTTACATTATTGCCCACAAGAACAAACTAACTTCAGCTCAGAAGGACTCATGAATCTCCATCTTTGTTGCTGTGATGGCCAATACAATGTTGTGTTAGGATTCCTTCGTGTGAGTTCCATTTTTTAAATGTGTGCTCTGCATGGATCATGTAGGTTGCCTATTTAAACTGTCAATTCAGATTACAATTTGCTTTGTACTAATCACTTTTTTTGTATTTGTGCAAACAGTGGTGCTCATCTTGATTTCAATGGGAACTGCACAAAATGTTCATGAATACATCGAATCATTCATTTCCACCACAAGAAAGGAGGTGCCGATATGTTCAAGGCGTTGCAACATATAAAGGCGAAATCATACAAGCTACGTGCGAATTTGATTAATTTTGGTGGAACTACACAAAAAGAACAACTGGTTTATTTAGCACGAGGTGCCATATCAATGTCCGAACTGATGGCAAACCCTGCTGAGGGAGTTCTGGACTAGGGGGTGTCCGGATAGCCGAACTATCATCATTGGCCGGACTCCAAGACTATGAAGATACAAGATTGAAGACTTTGTCCCGTGTCCGGATGGGACTTTCCTTGGCGTGGAAGGCAAGCTTGGCGATACGGATATGTAGATCTCCTACCAGTGTAACCGACTCAGGTAACCCTAACCCTATCCGGTGTCTATATAAACCGGAGGGTTTTAGTCCAGAGGATCTAACAACAATCATACCATAGGCTAGCTTCTAGGGTTTAGCCTCTTTGATCTCGTGGTAGATCCACTCTTGTAACACACATCATCAATATTAATCTAGCAGGACGTAGGGTTTTACCTCCATCAAGAGGGCCCGAACACAGGTAAAACATCATGTCCCTTGTCTCCTGTTACCATCGGCCTAGACGCACGCTCGGGACCCCCTACCCAAGATCCGCCGGTTTTGACACCGACATTGGTGCTTTCATTGAGAGTTCCTCCGTGTCGCCGCCATCGTAGGATGCCTCATCTCGTCTTTTAAAGACGATACTATCGCCAAAGGAGCCTTGGCCGCTGGCGACTCTTCGCTAGGTGGTTTTCTTATGACCGCCACCGCCATCATACCGACGATGACCTCTCGAGTCATCGAAACCAATCTCGTGTTAGTTCGGAACTTGCCGAACAGTTAGATCCGATCGAGCTCTCCTCCATAAACGAGCTCTTGGATCGCATCGCCGCCCTGGGAGTCGCCACAGACTACGACCGGATCGGGCCTAAAACCGATTTGAGAGAGATCAACTCTCCCCAAGCTACCCATCATGTTGCTGTGATAGAGCAGCAATGCGGCGATTCTTCTTGTATCTTAAGGACTAGTTACATCCGGATTCCCGATCCCTCCATGCCGGATTCCCGCAGAGGGACGGATGTCGATCAAGCCTCGAACTTAAAATCGGTAGCGGGTTGGACTCATTGGATAACACTCAAAATCCAAACTTCCAAGTTCGGAAACTTCTCAGCCCTTGAGTCCTAAATTGGACGGGTTCCGGATCTAGTTCCACCCGCCCACCCAAACATTAGCGATCTCTCTCGAATTCGGCAAGAGCCCGCTGAAACAAAGACATCATTATTGGGCCAGATTCCTCCTGGTTATGAACAAGATAAAGGACTGCCGAGAGGAGGACGCAATCCCAAATTTCTGCAATAATTGCACGGACGAGGGAATCCTAAACGCCATAAGTCGTCATAAATTACACGCTTCTTGACTTGGTGACAATAGTACAAAAGTACTGTCATGGAGAGCGCTCGAAAACCGAAAGTAAATTTTGGGATAATCCGCCCCAATACATCCCTAGTCCGAAACAAAAGGGTGCATCATTATCAATCACCCGGTTGAATACCAAAAACCAAAACCCCTAAAGGGTAATGGAACCGTCTTTGGAGGGTTGGCTCAACGGACCTGCAAAATCCACGGTCGGAGGGTGCCACTCCAACACACAGCCTTCGGCGTGTTGGATACTACGGCGGTGGCCAAAAGTGGCGAGGCTTTTTAGCCCCGGCAACCAACCCAGAAGACCAAAGACGGTATTAACAGTCTTGAGACTTTTGCATCAAATAACATGCGGAAACGAACAATCCGCAGCCTCGCCGAAGTCTACCAAGTAGCAACAACAAATCCATGGAGCGACACGGCTATCACCTTCAACGCCAACGACGAACCTAAATTCCGAACAGCTAGAGCACTAGCCGCATTGGTCCTCAGTCCGATAGTGGACGGTTTTCGCCTTACTAAGGTACTCATGGATGGCGGCAGCGGATTAAACCTCATCTATGAGGAAACTCTTCAAAAAATGGAAATTGATGGGAGCCGCATTGAGCGAAGCAGCACAACCTTCAGAGGGATAATCCCTAGTCGAGAAGTACACTGCACAGGAAAAATCACACTAGATGTAGTGTTCGGCTCACCGGACAATTACCGGTCCGAGGAGGTCACGCTTCAAGTGGCCCCATTCGCAGCGGATATCACGCTTTGTTAGGGCGAGAGGCATTCACAATCTTCCAAGCTATACCCCATTACGGGTACATGAAGCTCAAATGCTCGGACCCAATGGGATAATCACTCTCGCCAAGGATTCAGAGCATAAAGACTCATGCTGAAAATAAGACAGCCGCACTGGCCCTAGAGGCATTGTCCGAAGCCCTAGCGGCAGAGGAACTAACTACGCTGCGCTCCACGATGGATAGGGACGATGTGATACTCGATAAGAGGTCCAAGTCCACCTCTTTTAAACCAGCAGACGAAATAGTCAAATTTCAGGTCCATCCAACGGACCCCACAAAGACGGCCTCCATTGGGGCACAATTAAGTCCTGATGTCGAAGCCACACTACGAGAATTCCTTCGAAAATTGGGACATTTTTGCTCGGCACCCTTCAGACATGCCAGAATCCCACGCAGTCGGCAGCATAGCCTAAATATCCTAAAGGGATTCAAGCCGGTCAAACAAGCTCTTCGCGATTTTCCGAACCCAAAAGACAGGCAATGGGAGAGGAGCTAGGCAAACTCTTAGAAGCCGGATTCATCAGAGATATAAAACATCCGGACTGGCTAGCCAACTTAGTAATGGTACCAAAAAAGGACAAATCATGGCGCCTCTGCGTCGATTTTAAAGACCTTAACAAGGCCTGTCCAAAGGACCCTTTCCCCCTCCCCCGCATCGACCAAATCATCGATGCTACCGCAGGGCACGATTCATTGTGCTTCCTCGATGCATACTCCGGATACCATCAAATCAAGATGGCGGAGAAAGATCAGGCCGCAACGGCATTCATTACTCCATATGGGCCATTCTGCCTCAACACAATGCCCTTCGGACTCAAAAACGCCGGCGCAACATATCAGCGCATGATTCAAACATGCCTGGCTACCCATATAGACAAAACAGTAGAGGCATACGTAGACGATGTGGTCGTCAAGACCAAACACGTCGGAACTCTATTAGAAGACTTGAGGGTGACATTCGGCAACCTCCGAGCATATGACATAAAGCTCAATCCGGAAAAATGCGTCTTCGGCGTACCGGCCGGAAAGCTCTTGGGCTTCATCGTATCTGATAGAGGAATTGAAGCAAACCCGGCCAAAATCCGAGCTCTATCACAACTGGATATTCCAAAAGACCTCAAGCAGATACAAAAACTAACCGGATGCGTAGCGGCCTTAAGTCGCTTCATCTCCCGCTTGGGAGAAAAGGCTACGCCCTCTACCGCCTCCTCCGGCGCACCGAACATTTCGAATGGACGGATGCTGCCATAGCCGGACTCGAAGAAATAAAAGCCATACTGGCAACAAATCCGGTTCGGGCCGCGCCCAACCTGGGCGAACCTATGATTTTATATATCGCAGCAACACATCAAGTTGTCAGCGCGGTACTCGTCGTTGAACAAGAAATGTATAGGGCACAGATTCCCTCTTCAAAAACCAGTGTACTACATATCCACTATTCTAACCCCATGCAAATCCCGGTACCCACATTATCAAAAGATAGCGTATGCGGTGTTCATGGCATCCCGGAAGCTGCAACACTACTTTCAAGAGTGTTCAATAACGGTGGCCTCCGAAGTACCTCTCAACGATGTTATAAACAATCGCGATGCAACGGGTAGAATTGCAAAATGGGCTATCGAGCTCTTACCATTTGACATAACCTACAAACCACGGCGAGCTATAAAGTCGCAGGTTCTAGCTGACTTCGTCGCCGAATGGACCGAAGCCGAACTCCCTAAAGAGTACGGCGCGTACTCCAACTGGATCATGCATTTCGACGGATCCAAAATGTTGGCTGGCTTGGGGCTGGCGTCGTCCTGACGTCCCCAACTGGAGACACAATCCAATACGTACTTCAAATAATGTACACGGACTCCAACAATGCAGCTGAATACGAGGCCCTTCTACATGGCCTCCGGATGGCAATCTCCATGGGCATTCAACGCCTAGAGGTGCGCGGGGATTCAAACCTCGCAATATCCCAAGTAAATGGAGACTTTGACGCCAAAGATCCAAAAATGGCAGCTTACCGCAACACCGTCCTAAAAATGTCACGGTTCAAGGACTAGAATTCCATCATGTAGCCCGGATAATAACCAGGCAGCGGGACGTGTTAGCACGCATCGGTGAAACGAGACGCCGTCCTCCTAACATCTTTCCCGAACGGCTCTTTAAGCCATCCGTATTATGGGAAGAGGAGTCCGGAAATAACAATCCGAGCCACCAGCATCACCTAACTCGCACCATTACGACACAATCGGGCGGCTCAGCCAATGAAATAACACCTTCACTCACGAAATAATGGCAGTAATTGCCCCTGTGGATGTAACCATTCCTAGCCTACTTAATGCGGCAGAACTTCCGAAGACCAAAATGAGGCCCGCTGCATAGTTCGGCGATCTAAAGCCTACAAGGTCCATGAGGGAGAACTTTATAAGAATAGCACAATCGAGTCCTACAAAGGTGTATCTCAAGAGGAAGGGCGAAATCTCCCGGCTGAAATTCACGCCGGACTCGGCGGGCACCACGCTGCAGCCCGGCCCTTGTAGGCAAGGCCCTCCGTACAAGATTTTATTGGCCGACAGCCGGCAGATGCTCGAGATTTAGTCCAACGATGCGTCGGTTGCCAGCTCTTTGCTAATCGAGCCACATGCCACCCACCGCCCTCAAAACTATACCCATTACCCGCCGTTCATGATCCGGGGCTTGACATGGTTGGACCCTTAAAGGGGGAACCCACAAGCACAAATACTTATTGGTCATGGTGGACAAATTCACCAAATGGATTGAGGCCAAGCCGGTTAAAACGGTAGAATCCGGACCGGTGATAGACTTCATATCCGGGGTAGTACACCGCTTTTGGCGCCCCCACAAAGATCATCACTGATAACGGCACGAACTTCATGGCCGACGAGGTTAAACTCTGGTGCAAAAACATGGGCATTAAGCTCGATTACGCTTCAGTCTATCACCCCCAAACTAACGGTCAAGTCGAGCGAGCAAATGGTCTAATCATGAGCGGCATCAAACCCAGACTAGTGTGGTCCCTCAAGGATCTAACACGCACTGGGTAGAGGAGCTCGACTACAGACTGGGGCTGCGGACCACGCCAAACCGAACTACCGGATTCACACCATTTTTCATGGTATACGGCGCAGAGGCAGTCCTGCCCTGCGATATAATTCATGACTCACCTCGTGTGCGCATGTACGAAGAAAGAGAAGCTGAGCTAGATCGGCAGGACAGTTTGGACGCTTTAGAGGAGGAGCAGGACGTAGCAAAGGCTCGTTCCGCATTTTATCAGCAGCAGGCTCGAAGATATCAAAGCAGAGAAGTACGGGCCAAAACTTACAATGTTGGCGAACTTGTTCTACGCTCACGGACAAGAAAAAGGACAAACTTAAGCCCAAGTGGAAGGTCCCTTCATCATCGACCAAGTCCTGACCGGCGGAGCATACCGCCTACATAACGCATCCGACAACCGACTCGAGCCGAACCCATGGAACGCAGCCCGTCTCCTCAAGATTCTCGCTTAACGCCGGACTCCGGGTTCGCCTCTACCCCCCGCCCACCCCTTTTTTTACTGCCTCTCGTCCTCCTCCTTCTTCCCACTTTTTTTCAATACCTTTTATGGGCTGATTTGCGCTTTGTTCACAACACTTGATGTGCTCCTGCACTCATTATACACAGGGCTTCTTTAATGTAAGCTTATTCATACGGGCTTCATGCCCAACACATGTGTCATACTTCCGCATGTACCTTTTATTCACTATTATATGCATCGATATGACTTAAGTTTTGGCCAAGCTGGGTTGCTGGCTCTGTGCTTACCCCTACGCTCCCGATTGTTCGGCTAGGAGGTAAAGGGAGCACCTCTGCGATTATTCTTGCCGGGTCACCGGATGTGTACCTCAGACTGGGTGAAGCCGAAAGCTAAGCGTTCTTAAGAGAATATTCGGTCGGTGACTTGAAAGATGATTTATTACTTACTTATTTATCTGCCCCAGATGCTTTTTTCGCTATTTTCGCAGTCCGGCATTGCACTTCAGACATGCCTCCTGTGGAAAGGAACCCTTAACGGAACTATTCTCCCTGGAAGATGTTTCTTACTAACCATGTAATATAACATAACTAGTTGGGCACTTGTCTGATAAAGAAATTATGACCCCGACGCCTTGTCTCCATGCATGCCCCGGTTCTTTTATAACCGTAAGGGTATCCGGACACACTCCGGACTGTTGGGTCCCGAGGTTGAAGCGAAACGGTCCGCAAAGACAAACGATCTACGATCCGGCTAGAAGGCATTTTACATGTCATTTCAAATTACATCACAAATCGACCGATTGTACTCCTCCTCAATCCCATCTAACAGTGCTGTCTAATTTATACCCTGTTGGGAATATTTCGCGCCGATTCTACTTGGCCGTACATCAAGCTCACAGGATCTCCTTCCCATCAGCCCCGCAGTCCGACCTCGGCCATGTGGTTTGGGTCGACTTCGTAACGATGTCTTCACCATGGCCCAGCCTCCTGGCGCTCGACGGCAGCCGATATCTTCCACAAATGGAGGCGTCGCCGTGCTCCCCTGGCTTCTCGGCAAGCTCACCAAGGCCCTCGGGTAGGGAGACGGATGGCCATAAAGCATGAACGACGCCACTCATCGCTGCCGAACACGTTCGAGCAATTGCACTAGCTCGGGAAGTTGGTCACCCGTTGACTCGAGGCATTTCCTCCATGAGGCGACTGTGAGCACACCTAAAGACATATTTACGTCAATCGACTTCCTTGCCGAATTCTTCTTTTCAAAGGAATTTGTTCAAGCACTTACTATAAATGCCGCTGACGGTTACCGATTCTCCTTCACGGAGCAAGACAATTTGGGCCCGAACACCTTTCAGCTCTTCTCCTTGCTGGGTGTGGGCATCTTGGAGCTTGTTTCTCTCCTGCTGCACCTTCATAAGCACCCTCTCGCCGGCCTTAAGCTGACGCAGTAGCTGTTGCTTGTCCGGATCTAGCCCGGCGCCCTCTGCAATATTATTGTCAGATTCACGCCACACTTTGCTAAATAATTATCTTTTCAAAGTACGTCTTACCAGCGAGGGTCTCTGTGGCTCCCCCTGTGGCGGCCAGTGCAGCCTCAAGTTGGGCCTTGCACTCTTGGAACTCCTGGGACAGATGGGTATTCTTCTCCGTAAGACCTCAAGATAATAATTGATCCTTAAATCAGTTATTTCAACTATTTTAAGTCTCGAGACTCTTGGCATATATAACTATTAAAATTACTTACCCGTATGTCTTTCACATACCGCTCCATGGCTCGTTAACCCATCTTGAGCGGCACGGAGGTGCGCTTCCGCTTTAAAGGCATTTAACGCCTCGGGAGAAACACGCGTCACGAAGAACTGTCCGGCGACGCCTTTGTGATTCATGGCGCTCTCCACCTCGCATCGGGTGGCGGACAGCTGTCGGCATCCTCCGTCAGAGGAGCGTCCGGCTCACGCCTTGTATTCGCCTCCCCTCCCGGACCATGCGTTGGAGCATGGCCGGCGGAGGCTTGATTGGCAACCTCTCCGGACACTGTCCGGCGAGCGCTCTTTCTGGAAAGGTTATGAGCATTAATATACCTCCTAGGGATCCTTCCCTTAAAAATAGCGGTGCTCCGCACTGCTGGCGGCGACGTTCGGTTCAAGGCGCTCCTCTTCCTCCTTTGGGCCGGACTGACCCTTGTTGGCCGGCCGCCGCGGGTTCGGCTTCCCACCTTAAAGGCGCCTCCTGCGATGCACCATCAGTATGGGAGGGTCAGAATTGAGCGCGGATCAAATGATGGTGTCAAGACCTTGGTCATAGTCACCTGGGAGGCCGGAAACAAACCGGGGTAGTCAGCCGTAATGGCGACTAGGGCATTGTCTATGCTACGTTGGTGGAACACCCCGTCAATCAGCTCCACCTTTATGTCCGGATCCTCTTCGGAGGTCGGATCAAGGGATCGTTCCGGATCCTCGGGCTGTGGAGTTAGGCTTCGTATGCCCTCCATGTCCCGGCGCAGTTCCTGCGTCGAAATCGCAGAGTAAGATACTTGACTTTAAAAAATTATGGATCAGGTAGATGAACATCCGCTTACCCAGCTCCGAGGGTTATTCGTAGAAAATCCATTCAACGGATTCTTGCGGAGGAAGTCCTCCTCCTCTCCCTTGTACAAGCCGGACAGGATCTTTGCGGATCGGTGCGAGCCAACCCTTTGCGGCCATGGCCAGGTGGCGTCGTCTTCCCCGTTGAAATCCCACATAGGGTGGCCCCTATATTGGAGTGGCTGCACCCCTCGCATAATGCACGTGGCCATGACTCCAATCATGGTCAATCCGGAGTGGGCCAGTAACCTAATCCGGCCCATCAGATAATGGACGCTCCTATCATCTTCCCGTTGAGGGCTCCGCGGGCGCCAACTCAGGCGTTTCTTCAAGGGAGCATTGTTGAACTCCGGAGGCCGATCCGGACCGGATCCCAGAGGGGCGTCCTCCATGTAGAACCATTTCGAAGGCCAGTCTTCGGACGCCTTCTTCGGGGTGCCGGATAGATATCCGGTCCCGGCGACGCGCCATATTTCGGCTCCGCCCACTTGATATATCAACCCCTCATGAGAACGGGGTATGAGACAAAACAATCTCTTCCACAGGGCAAAATGGGGCTCGATGCCCAAGAACAGCTAGCAAAAAGCTACGAAGCCCGCGATGTGCAAAATGGAGGCGGGCATGAGGTGGTGAAGTTGGAGTCCTTAGAACTCTAGGAGCCCCCGGAGAAACAGATGTATGGGAAATCCGAGTCCCCTTATTAGATAGGGGACAAAGCATACCCGCTCCCCTTTGGAAGGGTTGGGGACGCCCTCACTTTGCTTTCCACCCTTGTGGGTGGCTAGTCCGGCTTGAACCGGAACCATGAAAGCTGGGGAAGATATCCCTCGGTTTGGAGTACCACTAGCTCATTGTGTGGAATCGAGCATCTCCCCAATCTCCTGGCTTAGGGCTGGGAGTGCGAGAGGAGGAGCCGCGTCGGCTATCCATGATGGAATGGATTTTTGTCAGAGGCGCTTCGATGAGAACTTGCGGATGGAGGATGGTGTGAGCTGGATCTAGATCCTCGCCTCTCTTATAGGCGGCTCGTTCGCACGGCTAGGGGGTAAAATGTAAAAATATCCCAGCCTTTCGCATTCGCACAACACGTGGAAGAAGGCCATTATTGGGCGTAGAAGCCAAGGAGCGCAACATTTGTAAAGAAGCCGGACACTATTCGACGGGAACATGAAGATTGAAGGAGAACCCGCCTTGCAACGCCGAAGACAATATCTGGCGCCCGGACTGTCAGCTGAAGCCGGTTCGGGGCTCTTGAGGAGTTCCGGACTAGGGGTGTCCGGATAGCGAACTATCATCATCGGCCGACTCCAAGACTATGAAGATACAAGATTGAAGACTTTGTCCGTGTCCGGATGGGACTTTCCTTGGCGTGGAAGGCAAGCTTGGCGATACGGATATGTAGATCTCCTACCATTGTAACCGACTACTGTGTAACCCTAACCCTATCCGGTGTCTATATAAACCGGAGGGTTTTAGTCCAGAGGACGAACAACAATCATACCATAGGCTAGCTTCTAGGGTTTAGCCTCTTTGATCTCGTGGTAGATCCACTCTTGTAACACACATCATCAATATTAATCTAGCAGGACGTAGGGTTTTACCTCCATCAAGAGGGCCCGAACCTGGGTAAAACATCGTGTCCCTTGTCTCCTGTTACCATCTGCCTAGACGCACAGTTCGGGACCCCCTACCCGAGATCCGCCGGTTTTGACACCGACACCTGCCCATTCCACAATCATAGGCATTTGATATTTTGGAATGGGAAAACCTTATCAAAGTTTGCTCATTGATGTACGCAAAACAACACATTTGACATTTTGGAATGGGACAACCTTGTCAAATTTAGCTCATTGATGTTAGCAAGAAGACATGCGTTTGATATTTTCGAATGGACGCCCTTTGCTGTCAGCAGCATCGATCGATTTTTATTTATTCTTTAATTGTGAAGTAAATATTGGCTCTGACATGTGAATTGCTGAGATACATAATCATCGATTGTTTTGAATGTTCCTTATGAATTGCCAGGCCTGTGTGTTTGATTGCAATCTACAGGAACGCTAAAAAGCTGCTCAACCTCTTTGTACTCCCTCTATTCCTTTTTACTTCGCATATTAGATTTCTTTCAAGTCTGTTGATTTTACATTGTGAATGTTCATACTTTTTTCTATAAGATTGGTCAAAGTAGAGATACTTTCACTTCAGACAAAACTTATATGCAGACTAAAAAGGACTGGAGGGAGTACATGTGAAACTGCTGCAAACGAGGTGATCACCATGGGAATAATGCTAGTACGTATTGTTTTGCATGTTCATCCAATACCAGTGATACAAGAATTCAAACTAATGAACTAAATTCATTCATACACGGTCAGATTTCATATAAACATGCCGGATTTCATTACATTTCATACATTCTTCGACTAAAAAGGGGTGCACTGGAGGCGTAATTAATTAACCGAAGCTACCCACCCGTGTCCGGCTGAGCCGAACAAAACTTCATCTCTAGCGCAGCTCTCTGACTCCACGTCACCGCCAAGAAGCTAATCAGCCGTCAATGGTCAACTCGCCTAGTTTGGCTTCAACCGGAGGGTAGTAGCGGTGGCCTCATTGGCAGCGGGGCGGGACCTCGACGGAGCCGGCGACGTCCTCTGTCTCATTGTCGGCGGGGCGGCTCCTTGGCAGAGCGGGGGAAATCCTCCCCTTCGTTGCCGGCAGGGCGGGGCCTCGGCTGAGCCGGCGATGCCCTCTGCCTCATTGTTGGCAGGGCGGGGCCTCGGCGGAGTAGGGCCTCACCGAAACCAACGAGGTCCTCCACCTCGGTGCCGGCGGGGCGGGGCCTCGGCGGAGCCGGCGATGTCCTCTGCCTGGTTGTTGGCGCGGCGGGGCCTCGACGGAGCAGGGCCTCGCGGAAGCCCGCAAAATCCTTCGCCTCGGTGCCGGTGGGGCGGGGCATCGGTGGAGCCGGCAGTGTCCTCTGCCTCGTTGTTGTCACCGCAGGGCCTCGTAGACGCTAGCGGAGCGGGGACTCGTCGAAGCCGGCATTGTCCTATGCCTCGTCCTCGGTCTCGCCAAACAGCGCCTTGCCTGCTTGATCGCCCTCTTTGTAGGCGTTCGCAGCCTCCACCGCCCGCATGAGGTACCGCCAGCGCTTGAGGTGGCTCTCGCGGGCGGAGCGGTACGAGTCGAGTAGCACCTCCTGCTCCGCCTACTCCGTGGCGATCTTCTCCTCTGCCTGCAGGTGCTCCTAGAGGAGATGGTGGTTGTAGGCGGCGTCGGCATGTGCCTCCCAGAACTGCTCCTGATACTTCTGCCTCACTGTGTCCATGTATTGGGCACGGGCCTCGCCGATGGTCATGGTGCAATGCACCGGTGAGGATGGCGCGGAGGAGGGGGTTGGCGCAGGATCGTTGACTGCCATGTTCTCCTTTGGGACGTCGTCGTCCTCCGGCTGCCTGCCGGCCAGCCAGCCGGCAGCAATGGCTGCCATCTCCTTGTGGTCCGTCGTCCACCCGTCCCGAAGAGCGCTAGAGCGCGAGGAAGCCATGGTGGGCAGTAGTGGTGTGGACAGGAGAAACAGAACAGAGGCGGATGACTGCGGCTATGGCCGGTGCAGCAGTTTATATAGCAATGGTGGGCGGCGGAGGGACGGATGGGTGGCGCCTGAGTAGCCGCCTCGGTAACCGTGTTTTATTAATGTGGGCGGCAGACGGACGGACGACACTTGTGTCGTTTGAACACGGAGCAATCGCATGCACCGGGAAGCGGCACGGGCGACACTGACCGTTTCGGGCGGAAAGCGCGCGCGGGCGAGGGAGGCGCTCTGGGTGGGCCAGGGCGGTCAGACTCGTGCTTGGCAGCGGGTCGGTCCAGCAGTCGGACATGCTGACTCACCAGCAAGCTCGCCGAGCTGAGCGACGACAATCAGACGATGGACGTAGCTTCCGACCAGGAGCCGGCGCCACTGTCCAAGCCGGTTCATGCTGTGTTCACCATAGAGCAGGTGCAGCCGCACTTCGACGCCCTAATGGCGGAAGAGCTACCAGCACAGGAGGACATGTGCTGCAATCTCCGTCTCCTCAACGAGCATCGGCGAACAAGCGAATGACAATGCCGTCGCGGACATGTGGCCCTAAGATCCTGGCTTCCTAAATGAGCAGCGGGCGCTGTATCAGACCATCCATAGGGCCCACGAGGCCCTCTCCGTCGTCCTTCGAGTTGTTGCGCTCACCCTGGCACTGCCGTCTCGCGTTGTCAACATGGTCAACGGACATGAGGAATGAGGAGATGACTTTACTTGGAGAGGATGACAGTGGGGACCCACCAGGGCCATAGCCGCACGTACGCAAGTGCCTCCTTATTATATACAACTATAATTTTTCTGCTTCCTCCTGGTTTCCTAACATCACGGTCCCACAGAGGAGATTCAATTAAGCAAGATTTGGAAGCTACAATTTCGCCTATCGCACGGAACGAGCCTTGTCTTCCCTCCAACAACTAGCTCCCTTTTCTTGTTTCGGTCACCCTTCCCTTACCGACCAATCGATCTCCGCGTCCTGCCAGTTCGCTAAGTAGACTCAATCTACCGAGGGGCAAAAAAATATCAAGCCGATAAGGGGAAGCGCTGAGAAAAATCTATCTCTTATCTAAATATAAGAGCACGCTTTATCTCTATGCACACAGAAAAAGTGGATCTTGTGATGATGGTAATGGTACGTATGTGGACCACTTTGGCTTCGCCCAAAAGCCCCTGAGCCGACTATCTCCTGGCACAGCAAAAGCATTTCCTCGCCATTGTCAACTTATGTAGTCAATAAACGAGAGAATTGCATAAGGAGCGCCCGACAGCTGGGACCAAGCAGCTCGAGAAGTATTTGTGTTTTTGAGGTGTGAGCACTGCAGAGTTTTTCTTGAGCGATGTTTTTGTTGTTGTTGTTCAGAGGAGAGCAGGGTATTAACTAGGCGGGTTGTGGCCCGTCTAGCCCAGGATAGATATCCAGCCCAGATATTAATTTTTTTCAAGCTGAAAATGGCTAGCCCAGCTATACTTTTTTTTGAGGAATACCCACGCAAGGTCAACTTGTTATTCTCCACTCTGCTGGGCTACAAATCTTTCCTAGAGGGATGCATTAGGCTTAACAAGAAAATGGGCTTTAAGAAATAATAAATGGGATGTAATTATAAAAACTGGGTAGTAACTATAAGAAATGCACCAAACACATAATTAGTTTAAAAAAATATTAGTTTTGGATTTTGAAGTTTTTAATTTCATTAATTGCTGCGCGCGCAATATTTCGTTGGATTTTTACGTAATACAAATTTATTTTGAAATTATATTTAATCTGACTAGAATTTTTGGGATAAAATTATTTTGGATCCCATCAAAATGTGGGAAATTTTATTTAATTCCATTTTGAGCGGTTGGTTAAAATTATTAATCATTTTCCTAGCTAGAAAATGGGTTGTACTCTTAACAAACTGTAAATGGGTTGTAGTAAATTCCATTAGAATTCAAAAATGGGTTGTACATTCTTACAAATCGCAAATGGGCTATATGTTCTCTGCCACACACTTGTGGTCCTACAAAATTGACACGTCCCCTACAAAAAAACTAAGTTGACGCATATGCAAGGCTTTGTCAACTTATAGTCAACACACGGTTCTAGTAGCAGTGGCCATTGGATGTCCATCCAACGGATGTCGTGCTTCTTCTTCAATCTCGGATATTCTTGCTTCAGCCGCCCAAAAAATGATTCCTCCCCCTGGCATCTAGGGCGCACCAATTCGGAGGCTGGCCTGTGGGCCTACTAAGTTGACACGTACCATGGGCTTTGTCAACTTAGTCAATATAAACGATTTTAGCTACATTGACTGTACGATGTCCATCCAACAGTCGTCGTGATTCTTCAACCTATGGTCTTCTTGCTCCGGTCGCCCAAACCAGCGCCGGCCGTGCTGCCTGCTCCTGCCTCCCGTGTCCGGCTGTGCTGCCACCGCTAGCCATGCCATCCCTCTATACGCACCCACACCTCTTGTTATTCTCCGGCGACGGCAGCCTCACACCGCAGCTGAAGCAGTCAACCCACATACCCCCCTCCGCGTGGGCATCCACTGCCGCGTCTTCCCTGCCTCTGCATCATTCCCTTCCTAGGCCTCGCCCTCGTCCACCGCCTTGGTGCTCTCGACGCGGCGTGGTCAACATGGTCAACGAAGGACAACCATCGGAAGAGGACTTTAGGCGGTAAGGTGGCAAATTGGACCCACCAACTACATCTTCAATGTAGGAAGTGCCTCCTTATTACTCGCAAAATAAAAATGGTTCCTCCCCCTGACAGCTGGGACCGAGCAGCTATATCTTCGCACGCAAGGAAGTGCGTCCTTATCCTCCCTGGCCGCTGGTACCCACCCAGTCAAAGCGTACGTAGCGTTGTTTGTCTGGTCGCGAACGTGTACGTACATACTGGTCAATTGATCTCTCTGCAAGTATGAACTGTGGCCGAGTAAGTAGCGGCACATGTCGTTGTAGAGCACCTGACATAGCAGTTCACGCAGTCCTGTCTAAGTCTTGTACACGTACGTACATCCACAGGGCAAAACATACGGCCACGTACGTACTTATGGGCGGGTCCTCGAGCGCGTGCTCGCGCATATATACGGACGGCGGGGGCTTGTGTACATGGAGGGGAAAAGGACGGCATCAACGGCGTCCTGTTCATCGGGCAGCGAATCGGCTGGGTCGGAATGGAGAAACAGTGTCATGTTCATCGGGAGACAACCGACTGGGTCGGACTGCGTCATGTTCAATAGGAGCCAACAGGCTTGGACGGAATAGCCGATCAAAACGAGGCCTGGCGTACCGTAGAACGGAGAAACGACCTTGTGTTCGATCGGCCACGATCGAAACGGGGTCATGTTCATCGGGAGGGGTCTGGCGTACCGCAAAACAGAGGAAACAGACTTGTGTTCGAGTGCCTACGGTCGAAATGGGGTTCTGTTGATCGGGAGGGGTGTGGCGTACCGCAAAACGGAGGAAACGAACTTGTGTTGGAGCGCTACGGTCGAAAAACAGGGGTCCTGTTCATCAGGAGGGGTGTGGCATACGGTAAAACGGGACTCCATGGGCTACTGTTCATCTCCACCATTGACTGCCTCCACAGGCTACTATTCATCCACCGTCGACCTCCTCCAGCCTCCACCTGCGACTGTTCATCCAGCCTCCACCCTCCTCCACCGGCTACTGTTCAACCAGCCCTCTCCATGGGGTCCTGTTCAACCACCCCTCCACAGGCTACTGTTCATCCAGCCCTCCACCGGCTACTGTTCAACCAGCCCTCCACGGGGTCGTCCTGTTCATCTAGCCCTCCACGGGGTCCTGTTCATCCACCCCCAACCGGCTCAATCAATCGGGGTCCTGTTCATCCAGCGGCAATGGACTCTACTACCACGGGGTCCTGTTCATCCAACCCCCCCCCCCAACAACGCTCACTGTTCATCAATGGAAGGAGGCAGCAGGGTTCGATCGGCTTCAGTTAGCAGCAGTAGCGAAGGAATCACTCGAGTTCAGTTAACATCAAGGGATCGATCGGGGTTCAGTAACATAGCTAGTGCAATCGCTCGGGTTCAGTTAGAGCCTAACGCCTCGCTCCGGGTTCAGTTAGAGCGCAACACCTCACACACACGCGCGTACGTGTACGAGAGAAACGTGCAAACCATCGTGCATCGCTCGGCCCCGACCACCCACTGTAACCGGGAACTCCCCGATATTTTCCTCGCCCTCGCTTCTACCACGGTTTTTCCGTCATGGATGGCCCAAAGAATGTCATGCAGCTATGTCTCTGGCCCGCCCAGGACGAAAAGCCCATTTTTTGTCATGATTTTTTGTCATAGAAGTAGGAGCCCCCCACATCTATGATGATACCGGGTTTTGTCACAATTATCGTCATAGAAGTGTCATAAGCATGACAGAAAAAATTTCGTTCGGCCCAAAATGTCACGGATGTGTCTTTTTTGTAGTGTTCCTCTGGTGGCTGCGGCCCCGTCTCTCTCAATGCTGCTATTGTGATGGTCCAAGGCCAGAAGATCTCTCCCCAAACTCCGCTGGAAGGGCTGCGGATCTGGGATTAGGATGGGTGGGACTGGCAAGTGAACCAGATCTCAGATTTTGAGTTTGCGGTCGTCTTCCCCTCTAAAGAATGTTTGCGCATGATCGCTTCCTGCATGAGCTTCACTCTCCCTCTTAACCAGCTGGTGGTGTCAATTAAAGCTGCAACATGCGGTGTCAAAGCGGTGGGACCGCTCTCTCAGGTGTGGGTGCTAGTTGATGATGTTCCGGCTAGTCTCCGCTCGTCCTCTTTTCCGATGGCTTTCAGTGTCTTAATCAGGAAACCTATGGAGGTGGATGCTGCATCCTTGGAGAAGATTGGCCCGGTTCGGTGGTGCATGGATCCTATTTGTGTTCGTGGTGCTATTGATGTGTTCCCTTCCCCTGACGGTGTGCGGCTGCGGGTTTGGGTGGAGGGAGCCGAGGCATTCCAACCCCCTCCCCCTCCTCCTCCTTCCATCCCTGAGGATTGAGACAAGCATGACAAGAATGGGGTGGCTCTGTTGGTGAGCAGAATCCCAGTGCGGTCTCGGAGCCGCGCTTCACCCAATCTGGATGGGATGGGCTGGAAGAATCTGAACGTGAGTTGTTTAAATCATATGCCCCCATCGACAAGGCTCGTAGAGATGCGGTGGATGCGCCTGATCATGTTGCCCGGGCCTCGAATGTGGATGTGCTTAAGGACAAGGGTGCCGCGGCCATGGGCACTCCCATCTCGGGGGTTTGCTCCAATCTCTCTGCCCGCCCGCTCTCCCCCACTCATTTTGGCATTGAGGATCTGGCTTCATCTCCCATGCAGTCGGTTGATCTACTCCAGTCGAAACAAAAGAATAAGTCTTTGGTGAGGAAATTCTCAGTGAAATGCAGGGCTTCCTCGGGATTCAAGCAGTCGATGACGGGCATTTGCCGTCGCCTGGACGAAGACCTGGGGTCGGCTTCATGTTCTGGCCCTGCCTCAGCTTCTCCTGCGGCGCGATCTCCTCTGATCCAGTCTCCTACCTCAACGGCTCGTAACGGCCGGTGGGTTCGGGATTCGGGTGAATCGGTGGCGTTACAGGCGGAGTGGCGTGCGGCGGCTAAGGATCTTCCCCCATGTATGGTATACAACCCTCACCCTCCTCCTTCCCTGATTCGGCTTGTTTTGCCTTCTTTATCAGATGCTCATCTTTTAAATATTATGTCCGATATGGGGATGTCTCTCGACCCCGAGCATGGGTCACCTTCCCTCCTCCTCTCTACTATTAGGGCCAATGAGCACTACAAAAAATACACTTCCATGATGATACGTGTTTGTCACACTAGGTCACGTTTTCTGTCATGCATGTACATCCATGACGATTTTATGACAAAATCAAGATAGTCATACATGTCCTGTCGTAGAAGTGTTCCATGACATTACCAAAATTATCATCACGGAGGTGTCCACTTCCATGACGATAAATCGCGCGTCATAGAAGTGGTTTCGTCAAGGGTGACCGACACGTGGCATCCACCGTAACAGGTCACCGTTAAGCTATCGGGTCCAGTTTTGGATCCGATAACCCGTTAACAGTCTAGATCAATGGGGATTTTCCACATGTAAAATTCTCATTGGCCAGAGGAAACACGTGTTGGCTCACCGTTGGGGCAAATGTCATCCACTAATTGGCCAGGAGGCGCCTATGATACGTCGACACATGGCACAGCCCAACAGAGGCCCATTCTGGTGAAAAGGCCGGCCCATTTGACTTGGTCAAAAGGTAACGGGCCAGCCCACGGAAAGCCTGTTAACGGCATGTTCGTATATAGCCCATTTACGACCCGCTAACACCCAGCCCATTACGGCCTATCGGAATTAAGCCTAGTAGCTTCATCTGGGACATCCAATATGATTCCAGCCCGTTGTAACTTCCGGCCCATGTATGGCTCATGATGTCTATCGGCCCATATGAGGCCCTTTGTAACTCTCGGCCCATTAATGGCCAGAGATGAAACTAGCCCAAAATGAACAGTGTATCGCTTTATACCCATTAACGGCCCATTATTCCGTCGGCCGTTTCCAGCCCGTGTTAACTTTCGGCCTTCTAAGGGCCCATTTATTCTTAGGATCATTTCTAGAATTCGGTTAGTTACGGTCCATTACTGGCCTGTTTCGTTTGTGGGCCAAATTCAGCATGTTTGTGGCTTGATAACCCGTTGGGATTTTTTCATAGAGTTATCAAATATGGCCTATTAACGGCCCGTTATAGTCCACGAATAGTACAACCCATGTTTGGCGAAATGATTATACGCCCGTAGAAGGCCCATGGATCCTACGGCCCGTAGAAAACCAATGGATCCGACGGCCCGTAGAAGGCCCATGGATTATACGGCCCGTAGAGAGTCCATGGATCCTACGGCCCGTAGAAGGCTCATTGATCATACGGCCCGCAGGAGGCCCATGGTTACAACAGTCTGTGTGTTGCCATGATTATTGTGGCCTAGTTACCAAAAATAGGTTATTGTGGCCACTAGAAAAACGCGGAAAAAGAACTGCAGTGACTACAAGCAAACAACTAAACATGACAATAAGGAAATAAATAAGCAAGCAACTAACACTAGCCTATTACAACTATTACACATATTACATCCACTGGGCATCAAAGTTCGCCACTAGTGCAAATATAGGGAACAAAGCAGCATATTACATACACTGGCCGTCAAAATTGGCCACCAACGCAAATAAACGCGGCAGCAAAACAAGTCCATAACTGAAACAATTTCAGAAGAGGTCAAGAAATGTTATCCTGGGTATCCACCATGCTGGCAATAAGCTTAGCAAGCTTATTAGCTTTGTCCTATTTGGCGCTAAAATCCTCCAACGCTTGTCGTTGCACGGAAAGTATGCATCTGAATGCTCTAGGGACTTCCGCAGTCCTTCCGCTTCTTGTTGCAGCACAGCTGATCGATGTCTTTCAGCTTGTAGTTGAGACTCAAGAAACCGAACTAATGCAGATAATGAGTTTGAATAGCTTGTGCAAGCGGTAGTGGCTAGTAACTCGAACAGTAAACCAAGACAGGACTTTGCGGTTGCCTCAATGTCTTCAAGATAGTTTTCCTTTGCTGTTTTATCAGGTTTGTTGGAGACCAACAAGGATGTCTCACGATCCTGAACCTTATCTACATTACTTCCTTTATCATTGCTTAATAAGGCACTCTTCCCCAATATTTTGTCAGCATTCTAAAAGAAGAAACAAGCAGACACATAACAGGTTGAGCATGTACTAGTATATGAAACTCGTTTCGGTGAACCAGTTCATTAGTAAGGTGGACAAGATTAAACTACCAAGTCTTCTATTGCCAAGTAGTACATTATAAAGGCATCAAACAAACATATATCTATGTCCTATGGTCACTTCATTATCTAGCCAAATCAAAATAGAGACACGGCTCAAATCATATCAGTTCAACACAAAGCAGCACTGAAAGAATACAAAGCGTGGGAAACTACACGGCACAACAAGATTTCAGATGGGTACCAAGGGTCTACATGTACAACAACACTATTGGCCCTATTATGATGCTAGTAATGTGCATGATATGAGAAGTCAATCAGATACACAATTGAAATTGAAATCAATAGAGCTATTTATAAGAGCAAACTGTTAAAGAAACATGCGTAAACATACTGTTGTGCCATTGGAGTTTCCATTGGATCGTTCAATTCAAAAATAAGTTTGTATGAGTAAATACTGATACAAGAGCAAAGCAAGATGCACGATAGCAATGGAATCTTAAATGAGAACAGTTGTTCTTCAGGTTTAAGCACTTGTTCTACATGAACAGAGTACAATAAGACGCAAGCATATAGTACTTGAAATAAAATGAGCTCATAGACCTTACCACATTCTTGGTTCGGGACCAGTAAAGAACAAGGCGTTCCCAGTCATCGTCCAGTAAATGTGTCTCAGGAGAACATAATGGAAATTGATGAGTTTCTTTGCCAGTGAAGTACGTTTTCTTGAGTAATTCGACATCGCCACCAAGCATTCTTGAAGATAGCAGAGGTATTAGCGCAGGTTACCTCATGCCGAGTTTCCAAATCGGTCCTTCTCTATAGAGAAAAATGGTAAAATTTGTTGTATTATAACCATCATGGAGGTAGAATGTATGGGACAAAGCAAAGTAATTGCCATGAATAACATTACTTACACATAACTCCTGGACAAACATCTCAGAATCGCATTTTCCTTCATCTTCGAGATAATATTTCCATGATGGGAAGATACGCACATAGGATTTAACAACATCAAATGCGATAGATGCTAAACTATGAATGGCTGGTTGTGCTTCCTCCACAGGAATAGGTGTACTAACTGGTGGAGTTGGGGTTTGGGCACCAGAGCTGCCTTACTAACTGCTCTTGTTTGGGAGCTCTAATGTGGAGATGGTGCTGTGTCAAAAGGAACTGGGTTACTATCTGCTGGGGTTAGGGTTAGATTGGGTGAAGCTGGTTCTCTGTCCATCGCAGTAGGGGTAAAATCTGCGAGAGTCTGGCTTATGTGTGGTAGGGCTGGTTCTCGTGCATGTACAACCGGGGTGCTATCTCCACCAAGAGGTAGCACTGTTTTATTTGAAGACCGTGTTTTTACTCTGCTAGATACTACCATCACCCGTTCCAATTCAAATGGATGATAAATAGGAAACATAGTTGAATGTACAAACATTGTATGAGAGACGGATGCAATAGATAGCGTGGCAAAAAGAGGGCATTAAATAGTTGACATGTATATTGTTTAACTAAAATGGATAGCATGACATAATTTCACATATATGATGTCTATCTAAACTGGATAACATAGCATAACATAATTCAAAGATATGATGACTAACTAAACAAGATCGCATGACATAATTCACATACATGTTATCTAAGTAATCAGGATCGCATGATTTAATTCATATATGTGATTTGTATGCTAAGCAAAGGGCATTCGCATATATGATGTTTGAACTAAGAACATGGTGTTGAATATTGTGTATATGATGTCTAAACTATGCAATGCATGCATGATATGAGCAGTAGAACCGTGCCAAGTTAGAGCATACACCTCCGTGGGGGAATATGATTGGTCATCTGTCTCTGAATCCATCTCTGAGGAGATACCGGGACCCAGCAAGAGATCTGCTTCGATAGGTAGCACTGTCTGCTCTGAAAGCCTTGTTTTCGCTCCAGATTTTTCCATCACCCACTCAAATGGTTGATTCACAGGAAGAGTAGTTTAATGTACAAACATTGTCGACAAATGGAAATGTAATGAAGAAAAGGATGGGCAAGATATCATTCAAATATATGATGCCTGGTTAAACAGGATGGCATTGCACATTTCACATATATCATGGCTGGCTAAAAGACATGAGATTGCATAATTCCCATATATGATATTGAAACTAAATAGGTGGCATTACAGAACATGTCTAAACTAAGCGGATGACATATATGATGTCGAAGTAGGCAGCAAGGCAACATATGCATGATATGACTAACATCATCATGCCAAGTTAGAGCAAACACCTTGGGGGTAAATAGGAGTGGTCAATGCGAATCCGCCTTGAGCGGATATCTTCCTCTGGATTACAATCTAGAGAGGGGAGGGTTTGCCATTGAACCCACCATGGAGCGATGTTCGCATGACATTGTATTGCCGCCATAAAACTCTTCTCTTTTTCTCTACATGTTCAGCATGACTGTGTACAATATCTGACATGCATACAAAAAAAATAGTGAGATTATGTAAGGAGAGCATGCTGAAATCTAGAGTAATGGTAACAACCAGTGGATGGATCCAAAAATAATGATAGTAGGCTGATGATTGCTTTAATTAAATAAAAAACAGATGATGATTGCTTTACTATTTGCTTCCCACCCAAGATGAACAACATAGGCATACCCTAGGTGAACCAGATATTAGACAGAGATACTATTCATTGCTGCCTCGATATGTGCCCCACAACTAATTTCCAACTCAAGTTTGAACATCAATTTGGACCTGACTTGGAGTCTAAGAGGTGAAAAGGACAATAAAGTAGTAGGTAATATTAAGCAATGCATAACATAAGCAGAAACAAAAGAGTGCGACCTCTCTTGTGGACCCGTGTACTCCTCAGGTTCATCTGCTGAGTCAATGATGGTGATGTCGTTGCGGTGGGGCTGGCGGCAGGGAAGGAGATCTGAGGCGGTGAAAGACGGTCAGGAGTCGTGATGTCTTGTTTGGTGGATGCTTTTGTCGATGGAGAAGCTCAGGTGAGGTGGACGATGCCGCGGCAGGAGTAGGACAAACCACACAAAGTTTTCTTCGACACCTACTAAAAACGCAGGGATAGGAGGAAAAACAGCGGAATAGGATAGGAATGCACATGGGAAACAAAGCATTTGTGAACGCAGGATTTCTGTCAACTTGGGTGTTTGGTTCACAGGAATTGGAGGAGCAGAGGAATGCAAAGAAACATGGCCAAAATAAAGTGAAACCATATGAAAGCGTGTACAGTTAGAATGTTATTCTGCCACTGATGCACTTGGTCTTGTTTTCATGCATAGGATTTTGAGAAGTAGGTCCAGGTGGATGTTTTGCTCCATTCCTTTCAACAAAATGCATGAATAATTGAATAGTAGAGTGCCATAGGAAAATTTCCTATTGCTATGTTTTTCCGTTGAACCAAAATAGCCCTAATGGGTCGACATGAATGTAGAGTAATAAGTGATGCGCAAGTGTACAACCTCTTTGTCGTAGCCGTGTTGACCTCAGCATAATTGGGTTGGTCACTGAAGAAGTTGAGGCAGAGGTGGTTGTCAGAGGTGTGGAGGAAGATCTGAGGAATCTGGGCGTCCAGGGCACTGCTCTGTTGTGATGGATCGTTCCTTCGTTGGAGCAGCTCCGGTGAGCCATAAGACGTCAAGGCTGAAGCAGCACAAGACAGACATTGTTAATCTCAAGTGGGATTCTAATAGCATCTCCAATAGATGATGTAAAATGATTACCAAAAAGTGATAGATGTAAAATTTACATCACCAAAAACCACGTGACAACAACAGATGAGGTAAAAACTGTTGACTCAGAACTTAACCGTCGAAACTGAAATTTACTGTGGAATCTGCATGTTACTGTCGAAACTGAGCGCAATGGTAGCAGAGTGTCACTTCACATGTGGTTTAGGGAGAGCCTGCAGTTCATCTTCAACCTGCACCCCTTGAGCCGCCAGCCACCACCGGCCGAACCCCGCGCCTCCTCGCCGCCCTGAAACAACTCCCCACTGCCGGTCCGCCGCCGCCTCGCCACCCCAAAACAACTCCCCACCTCCCGTCCCTCGCCACCCCAAAACAACTCCCCACCGCCGGTCCGCCACCACGCCGGCCAACCCTCTAGCCCCCCCCCCCCCCCGCGCGCGCCAAGCTTTTTCTCCGGCAATCCCCACGCCACCGCCTCACCAACGCGTCCCCCACCGCCGGCGAGCACCGCCCCCACCCAGAACCCTAAGACAGATAGTGGGGTAGCTCATCGGCAAGCCCCCCTCCCCGCTGCAGGTGGTTATTCCTTAACTCCGGTGAGCCCCCCACCCCCTGAAAATCGACTGGCCCAAAAGTCGATTCAGTCGACTGAAGTGTAGCTAAATCGGAGCAGAGCAGCAGCACGAGCGAGGGGGAGACCAGCAGCAGCAGCGCGAGTGAGCGAGAGCCGGAGCAGCAGCAGCTGCGCGAGCGAGGAGCGAGAGCCGGAGCAGCTGCTGCTGCGCGAGCGAGCGAGCGAGAGCCGGAGCAGCAGCAGCAGATCCGGCTGGTATGGACGCCGCCGCCGAAGGGGCCTCACACTGGGGGAGAGCCGCTATGGAGATGTCGCCCGCGGCGCCGGCTTCGAGGTAGCCGCTCCATGGGATGCGGGATGGAGCACCGTCGGCACCGGGAGGTCGAGTTAAGGAGAAGGTGCGATGCGATGAGTGTACAACCTCTTTGGTGGCGCCGAGTAGGCCTCGGCTTCGTCCGAGGAGTCGGTGAGGATGTTGCGGTTCCGGTGGAGCAGGTTAAGGCGGCGCTGTGGGGATGGAGCAGCCGCGATAAACGAGGCGATCATCGGAGCAGCTCCTTGGAGGTGGAGGACGGGGCGGCTGAACCGGCGGGACGATGAGATGGACGACGGATCCTCATCCGGGAGGTGGATGAGGGACGTTGAGCTGTTGCGGTGGACGATGTCGTCGGGGAAGAGGATCCGGCTAGGCAGCTGTGAGGTGGCGGACGGAGGAGGGTGGGGTTTCGCGGCTGGAGCGGCGAGGTTATGGCGGCCTGGGATTTCGAATGGCGAAAAGGAGGCGATGGGAGGGGGGAACCATGACTTAGGGACGCGCTTGTCCAAAATGTAGGGTGTGTTACAAAAGTACCCCCACCGATTTGAACTAGCAGCCCTTTCGGCTCAGGGTTAGAAGGGGGATTTCGCGTGTCGGGATTTGGCAGTTGGAGGGAGTTTTCGCGTGCGTTGTAATTTCGTGATAGCAAGGCGTGGGTTGTGAAGGCGCCAGTTTTGGGAGCACGATATATGAATTTTCGGGATATAACAAGGCGCAGGTTGAATTTTAGGGACAAGCCTAACGTGTAATATTGTACGGGTACGTACCAAATCAATTTGCACTTCCCTCAACGAAAAAAAACAAAAAAAATAAAACTATTCACACCACACAAAGAGAGAGTCTTGTCCCGTTTTACTATACAAATGCTATTCAAAGCTACTCCCTCCTTCCTTCTATATAGGGCCTAATGCGTTTTTTGAGGCTAACTTTGACCAAATATTAAAGCAATAATATATGACATGCAACTTACACAAAGCACACCGTTAAATTCGTGTGTGAAAGGAGCTTTCAATGATATAATTTTCACATTGTGCATGCCATGTACTATTAATCTTGTCAATAGTCAAAGGCGGTCTTAAAAACGCATTAGGCCCTATATAGATGGAAGGAGGGAGTATGAATCCATGTTATGTCCAATTAAAAAATTTCGCTGGCTGTATAATGCATGTAACTTACTCATACCAACATTTTAGTGCATTCCAAATGTCTATACTACCGCTGCAATTCGAACTGAATTTGAATTCGTTTCTCTATTTCAATAAGAATCTACAATCATGATTGTTGCCAACTTCAACCGTCATTCGTGTATTACCTTAGCAACACACCACATGATTACTATAGAGATAGATATGAACTATGTGTACTATATGAACTCGAATTCAATTTTTTGAATACACTTGATGTTGATTCCAAATAATAGTACATTTGATGTACTAACTAGATATTCATAATCTAAACCATGTTCCATACGCATTACACCGTGTTTATCACACAAAGTATAGTGCCCCGCCCCCTACATTATGACAAGTATTTAGCCTTGAGCTGCAAAAGCCACACATTAGCCCAAATTATAATCAGTGTTCTATATATTATATGTAGTACTAGCAAGATGTCGATATGCTCCACGGAACATCAAGATGATCGAGGGGAGGCCTTATTTGCAAATATGGAGAGAGGTGTGGGTATGTTTTTTCAAAATTGCCATAGTTTCCTTCCTATCCGTCAGATATAAATCGGGCGGCCTATATTGCAGGATGGCAGGCACACCATCATCAACAACTCTGTTTTTCATGAGAGTAGAGATAAAATATATTTTATGTAGTATAACATGTTCATAACCACACCATGTGTATCACCGTTATATATATTCACTCATGCGTCGGTTTAAAACACTATGATAAATTCTTCAAATATCTGAATTCACTTTTTATAATGAATTATGCTCTCTATTCGTCTTTTACACCCACACAATCCTCTTATCTTTGTAGCTAGCGCTAACTTTCTCTCGTGCATGCACACACCTGCATCCCTCTCACCCTCCCTCAGCATTCTCTAGCTCCATCGCGCAAATTGGTCTTTTCACTTTAGGTCGTTCACCCATGGTGTGTGTAGGACCCCCAGCTCCTTCTTTACGGCACACATCGATCAATATGCCTCTCTAGCCAGGTGTGCCTACCACAAACACAAGCTTCCCCTCTTCTCTTCTCACCATCCATGCCTCACTCCCACCAGTCTTTTCATCGATCTCGTACTCACACACTCCTTCCCCCTCGATATAGTATGCCTCTCGCACCACCTCCTAGATGCATCCCTCTCTCTCTCTCTATCCTTCTCCCCGGGCCTTATTTTCTTCTAACACATACATGCGTGTATACCAATCGATCTCCCTACATATACGTAGGTCGACTTTAACTATTTCCCCCCACCCATCAGTCGACGTACACAAGTTATGTCTCTCCTTTCTCTGACAAAGGACGATTGATCTTCCTATGTAGTTATGTCTGCTTACCACAGCCATATCATCCCCCCTCATCATTCGTGCATGCCTCCTGACCCGTCTCTCACATGCACGTGCACAGGCAGCCAGCCATCCCCTCTCTTATTGATTTTTCAGGCATGCCCTCCGCTTGTCTAGCAAGCCTCTCCCACCATTTGTTAGAAGCAACTCCACCACCACCCCCTCCAACACTCTAGCTCTGTCTCTCTCCTAACCTTATTCCTCTCCTACACATATGCATGGATGACGATCGATCTCCCTTAATACATAAGGTAGGCCTCTCTCCTCCTCCACACATATACCGGCCATTGTACCCTCTATAGTTAATTAGGTCTCACCCGCACCCACCACACACCGATAGTCGAGTGCTGTAGGTAGGTATCCATGCCACAGAGACAAACTGCACCTGTCCCCTCTCACGTTCCAGTAGGCCAGCCACTCTATATCTTTGACGTGGGCGCACACAAATTCGATGGAACTCTTTATCGATCGCGCGCGCGCGCGCACACACACACACACACACACACACATCATCCCTCTCTTCGATTCTATGGATACCTCAAGCTGATGATACCTCCACTCTCTTCTCGTGGATCGCCCCATCTATATATATGATATATCCAGGACTCTATTTCACACACATTGCATATGTTACATTTTTTGATTGACACCCCCCCCCCCAAAACACTCACAAACCCACACACTATATCTGTCTATGTTTGTATCTCTCTCACACAACCCCACATAGGTGGTGTACGTACACGAAGAGAATAGGTGCACATAGTCACGCTTCATGCCCAGCCACACCCGCGCGGGTACACGGTGGAGCTCATTTCTGTACAAAATGGCAGCCCACGTGTAGCGCTTGTTTACCTACAGAGGTCGTACCACGCGTGCACGAATGAAAGTTCGACTTGATGCATTGGCGCGTTATTTTTAAATAAAGTTATATCGCTCAATGGCACGTACACAGAATATAAAACAATTTTTATGGAGAAAAAGGTAGTCCGCTCCACTATATACAATGGAGCCTGCCTGCCTGGGTTTGTCTCTCTTCAGAGTATCTCACACAAGGCGGCGGTGGCCTCTCTCTCTCTCTCACCGTTGGTCACTGATCCGGCCGCATCCCGTCCGCCGGCGGAAAGGGAGGATGTGCATCGTTTCTTCGTTCGACGGCGCCGAGGCAGCACGTCCCGATCTGCGGTACCCGCCATTCTCTCTGACCAAGCTCTGGCGCGGTAGGGCCTACGCCACTTGCTCGCTGCCGCAGTATGGGCAGATCTCGCCTGCCGCCGCTCACCTAGTTACATCCCGACGACCCCCAGGTATCCCCTCCGGCCTTGCTCCTCTTCCCACGTCGCTGCATGTGTAAAATCTTGCATGTGGATCTTCCATAGTTCCTTGCCCAAAATGTAGCTCGTCCGGCGTACTTTCCATATTGCAATCTCGTCACACCGTTTTAGACAAACACAACCATGTTTTTATCTTTCCTTAGGACAAGGAATATGCTTCTTTTTTGTCATCGTATGTGTCATCAACTGTTATTGGACAGTAATTGTTTCCTTTCTACCTCTTTTTTGCAAACAAGGCTATCCATGTCACCTTGTTGCTATTGCTACCTTTTGGTGAACTGCACAAATCAATTTTTTCTTAAGAGTGTTTTGCGCAGTTGTACTAAAATGTCACACAGGCAACGTGTCTACATTTCAATGCGACTGCACAAAGGGAGATTGGTTTTGCTCTATCCTCCTCATCCAACTACGAGCCTAATCTTCTCCAACTATTTGCTTAATCTTCTCCAACTAGTTAGTCTTAAGAGAGACTACAAAGGTGACCGGCTTCTATTTGAGTGTTTATTGTTTCATTAGCAGTCCTTTATTATTGTAATCACACTTAATATCTTTGGAACAGGGGCGTTTAGCTCTATTTTAGTGGAACTGCACAAAATGATCGGAATGTTGCATGCTCCAGACTGCTACTTTTTCCCCAACATGCCTTGTTGATTTAGACAGAGCTGGGGGGACGTTGCTGCCAATGAAAGCATGGATCAATTTTAATTTAACACCTTCTCACAACTTTGTCTTGTTGTGATGTAAATATTAGCTCTGATCTGCTAATCATTGAGATGCATTAGCAAGGAAGTTAGTTTTTAATTGTTTCCGAAAGAGCATTGATGGCAATACACACAAAACAAATGCTGAAAGCTCAGAGCATTGTACAATTTCATATCACTGGAAAATTATTTGTATAGTACGTCAATTATGTAAACAAATGCTGGAAGCTTGATAGCATTGCCAGAAGCCTCTTCAGCATCCGGGTCCATGTGCCATGCACAAAATTATACTCATTCGTTCCTAAATATTGGTATTTTTACAAATTTCAAATGGGCATATTTTAGAGTGTATATTCACTCATTTTGCTTCATGTGCAGTCACTCGTTGAAATCTCTAGAAAGACAAATACTCCGGAGTATATTTAAGAATCGAGGGACTAGTGCACAACCGCATGGGAGACTCAGCCCGGTCGTTGCGCCGCATTAAAAGTGAGTAATGAGCAGTCAAATCATAAGCCCCACCTTTCCCACTGTAAGTTGCTCGGAAGAAGCAACCATCAATACGCTCTTCTTTGAATCCGCTCATACTACTCCATCCATCACTGTTTATAGAGCACGCTTCAAAAAAAATCTCTGCGACCAAGGCGACTAGCGATCGGCCTAGAAAATAGCATTGGTAGTTATAGCACAGCGTCTATTACTAGAGGAAATAATGCGTACACACATGCATGCAGTGCTTCCACCCCGGGTACACACATGCATGCACTTACTCCACTCCATAGTACATCGAGAGAAAATTGTGGACTTGATTGCGGTTACCACGCCCTAATTAATTGAGCATTAAACCAAATGCGTCTAAAGTCTCTCTGGTGGTGGAAATGCATAGAGAGAAATGCATCAGAATGAAGTGCGCCCTATAAACTGTGACGGAGGGAGGAGTAGTATGAAGGTGCAAAACCAAGTACGCGTATGGCCAGTTGGTCAACGCACTTCCTCTTGGCATATCACTGACATGTGGACCGGAGTGTGAGCAAACCGATCTCAATTGACGGCAAAATGGCCAACCCACCGTTCCTTGAGAGAGACGAGGAGCGAGAACACACAGACGGGCTCGCACGGAGTCCAGGATATCTTCGGGCATGGTTGATCGATATCATCATTACATGTTCGATGTTTTTTAATACTACTATTGGGCTGCCGTTTTCCGCCCTTCACCCGAATAAATGTGTACTTTATCAGAGATTAAAATAAAATAAGAGTACAGACGCTCCACCATGCGGTTCTAGTAGTAGTACTAATCGTACTACTAAACCTTGCGCTTGGCTCTTCGCCTCTTCGTGAAGTCGATGGTACTCCGCATGTTGGGTAATATAGTGTATGTCTCTGGCAATCTGACACCAAATGAACTGATGCATGTCCACCGCCTGGGCGAGGATAGGTTGCATTAGTCAAAAGGTGTAAGCGATCTTCACCTTGTCCTGCAAGCTTCTCCTCGTTCTGTGAGTTGACGGGACACACCAAAAAGTAGTGCTAGTCCATACTCCCTCCTTTCGGTTAATATGGCTTAATCTTTTTTGTGGGTAAATGAGAGAGCTTTATTCATATATAAGCATTCTTAGGACGATCAGCCAAGAGACTGATCACTAGGAAGCGAGGTACCCCGCAAAAAAAGAAGAAGGAAGCGAGGTGTTTCATCAAGCCAGCTCTCGGCCACATTCAAAGTGCAGCAAGCACGGTTCGCACAAAGATGCGCCGCAAGGTTTGCTGGCCTGTTTACATGCTGAATAACAAAAAAAAGAGGAAATATTACCGAGCGCTCCTATTTGTAACATGATATGAGCCAGAATTAAGCGAGAATTGTGGCGAGTGTTCCATGCAATCAACTTCCATTATCATATGCGAGAACCCTCGAAGAGAACCAAATGTGTTGAAGATTGCTTTATCACATTTTAAAATATAGTAAGAGTGCAGACGCTCCTCCATCCGGTTCCTAGTAGTAGTACATACCTCTATAGTAGTAGTACTAGTACTAGTAAACTTTGCGCTTGGTTGTTCGCCTCTTCGGGAAGTCGAACAATAATAGTACTAGTATAGTGTATGCTTCTGGCAATCTGACACCGAATTAACTATTGCACGTCCACTGCCTAAGCGAGGGAGAGCTTGCATTAGTCAAAAGTTTCTCCTAGTCCTGCGAGCCACCGCGCGCAAGCTTCTCCCGTCCTGCAAGCGGACTATGCTTCAGTGCCTTAAGGCACCTGCCTTTGTGTCCATGACATGTGGGCCCAACAGGTGTCTGCCCACATGTCAGTGACACAAAGGCAGGTGCCCTTAAGGCACCGAAGCTGCGTCCCCTGCAAGCTTCTCCTCGTTTGGCAAGTTGATGGGACACAACAAAGTAATGCTAGTCCATACCGCCCCCTTTTTGGTTAATATGGCTTAATTTCAAATGAGATAAATAAACTGTCTGTCACTGTATATTTGTAAAAATAGGGTCAGTGGACTTCATAATACGCTCATTGTGCTCAATATATACATTTTCCGGTGTTTATACGATCACTAGCTCACCCTGGCTGAGTATGTGTGTGCATGCACGTGTAGGCTGAGCACTTGAGCGTGACCGTGTGTGTTCCGTCGTGTGCTCGGACATGCATGCTTTTGTCAAAATGTTGCATCCAAGGTTTAATCATTCATTGTTCATGCATGCATTCCCGATATTAATAGGTTGGTAAAGACAATTTCTTGAGGAAAACGAGCCCATGAATTGAGTACAAAGGGGACCAATAAGCGAGGACGGAGGTAGTATCAGTAGTGAACCAGAAGGAGGGAGTAGGTACTAGTAGTACTACGTAACAACGTGCAGTAACAAAATTCCTCTATGCGCATCATGTCTACGTGTCATGCAACAAAATAGAGATAAGTACAAGTGAGACTCAGGAACGGTCATACACGTAGGGGGAGTACGTGTAGGGGCCACTAAGGAAGCGATCAAATCACACGATAAGTTAGTCGGAAGAAGCAAACACCATTTCACTCTTCAATGACACGTACGCAATATAAAATGGTTGATATGGAGAGAAAAAGAAAACCACTATATATATACTAGCAGGAGCCTAAGCTACAAGCCTGCTTGCTTGGGTTGCTCTCTTCACAAGCATAGAACGACGGTGGCCACACCACTGGTCACATATCCGGCCTGATCCCGCTGCTGGGGGAAGGGAACAATGTTCTGCGTAGACACGGTCGACATCGGCGAGGGAGAAAACCCACAGTCGGTGCATCCTAATCGGGGGTCCCCGCGGTATGGGCTTATGTCGCGTCCCAATCGCCCTTCTAGCTACGTCCCGACGTCCCAGGTAGTACATCTTCCTCTTGGAGCCGGCTTGCTCCACTGCCGCAACTCCCCACGTAGCTCCATCTCCATGTCGATCTTTCTCTACTTCTACTGGCTTCTATTTGTGATGAGTTCATATCTCATGAACTAGTGCCAGTACTATTATTTCTAATCACACTTCTTCAATATCTTTGCCATCAGGGATGCTCGGCTCGATTTTAGTGGAACTGTACAAAAGCATTGTATGATCCGAGGGTGCCAGCCGTCTTTCCTTCAACAGGTTCTACCTAGCCAGGAAATTAAATCTTGTTTAGCATTTTGGGTTTAAGTCGTAGTGACCCCATCAATAGTTTTTCTTTTGTACACGCTCTCACAACTTTTGTCTTTAGCTGTGAAGTAAATATTGGCTATGATCTGTGAATCATTGAGATGCATCAGCATGCGTGTTAGTTTTCCTTTGTATTTGATGGAATGTTGTAACGTGGCAACCTTGGAGTAGGAATGAAAATTGAGTGGAAAGTTTCTGTTTTTCCGGAGAAAAATGGAAACGGAGAGAAACCAACGTTTCGTTTTGTTGGATCGCGCCATCGAGAAAAACCAACGTTTAAATCACGTCTGTCGCGTTCGTGTCTCACTCTCCTCCACGGCTCCACCCCACACGGTCGCTCGGCATGCCACTAACCGCAAACCGAGTATACGAGAACTTTCCCGCCTACTTGTCGATGGATCGCGCCATGGAGTACTAGCACTACTAGAAGAGATTGACGAGTTGGGGGAGGATAGCTAGCTGTAGCACAGAATCCCAAGAACTTTTTACATGCATGTTGTGGCCGGCTATTGCAACCTTTGAACGCGGAGCAGTCGCGTGCACTGGGAAGCGGCGTGGGCGATGCTTTCTCGGCCGGCGCGCCGCTTCAATGCCGGTGCCAGTGAGAGGTCGCATCCGCTCTGGCAGGGCATGAATGCGACACTGACCGTTTCAGGCGGGAAGCACGCGCGGGTGTTGAAGAGGGTTCGAGGTAGTCAGGAGCGGGCGTGGCAGCGGTCTGGACGCCCGCAAACAAGAGATGATGTACGTTAATATTGTTGCATATATAATTAACAACGTAAATAATGTGTCAGTTGGACAAATATGATTGGAGACGGAGATTGAGATGGAATTTTACGTAAACACGGATATGCATGTCTATGTCTATGTGTGTGTGCGCGACGACTCTCGCGACCTAGAAGCGGGGGCGTGTTTTTGATCGAGTTCTCTTTCTTGGTACGTTAAAAAAAATTGTCCGCCAGTTTTTGTTTCTTTTTTTCGGGAACGCACGTATTCTATTTAAAACCACTGCTACAGAGAGATTTTTTTTACTCCATTGTATATATAGCCTCTTGTTTGATAGGGTTTCTCGCCTCTCGTTCTCTCACCCTCTCCTTATCAAAACAAGATGACAGTGTCCACTCTATCTCTCTCCTCACCGATGGTCACAGATCCGGCCGAATCATGTCCGCTGCGGAGCGTTGACGTTGTCCCCGTCGGCGATGGAGGAAGCTGATGTGCACCGTCCTCTCGAAGCCGATGCTGGAGCGGACGAAGGTCCTCCACGCCCTTGTTCGCTGCCATCATTTGGGAAGATCCCGCCAGCCCTCCTAAGCGGCATCTCGCCCACCTAAGGTATAACTTCTTGTACTGGTCCAGCTCCCCAGGTCGCTGCATGCGGGTTTTCTTCTATGCGACTACTCCCCAGCTCCCCATGTACAGTAGCTAGGGTTCGTCGGCTGGTCCAACATCACCTACTATTATAGAGGAAATGCCACTCGAAAAGTTGTCCTGGTTTATGCCTCGGTGGAGGTATACATGTTGTTTCGACAAAAAGTACATGGTGGTTGTGCGGTCATTGTCCATATGCTCCTATTGCTACTGCTAATCTATTACTATCAGTAGTTAAATGAAGAAATGCTTTTTTTCTCAGGTATCCTGGTTTAGTTCCCATCAAGATAATCATGATGCTTCTGTTTGTTGGTGTACTTTTCATTAATTCTTATTGACAATTGAGATGTCGTTGTTAATCTTGTACCCTTTGCCAAAACAAAGTAACAACACTATATCCCTTTTTATATTTTTTGCAAACAGCGATGAGTATCTCCATACCGGGCATGTCTTCCTCAATTTTAGTGGAACTACACAAAATTGGATGGCCATTCTTGTTCCGCCTCACCGTCCTCGCCACGTGGTTCTTCCTTCCTCGAGCTTGATTACTGAGAAGAAACAGACCACGGTGAGGATTTGTCGAACTTCATAGGTGCCTCACCCAAACTTGATGCCAAATGGATGATGCATCACCACGATAACCTATCGATGCTCATGATTGCGCCTCATGGTTGCATCGGCTGGTGAAGCTGATCGATTTTCCATGAAAAACAAGCTGTCTTCCATCAGTGCTCATTGCTTGTTACCTACAAAGATGATATCCTTCATCAGTTCACCTGGGTTGCATTGGAGACGCAATTGTCTTTCACGTTGGTGCAATTTTATCACACAATTGGCTATGAACCAAATGTTTCCTCGAAGAAGGATCGACGTTGGTACTAAGAGCATAAGTTTTGTATTGATTTCTAAGCCTTCTCACAACTTTGTCTTCAGCTCTCCTGTAATTTTATTTGTCCAGCTATTAACTTTGATTAAAAAATGGCGTGGACTAAAAACCCGGATGAACGTAGTAGCCCTCCATTTTTATTTACTCTTCATATTAGATTTGACTGAAGTCAAACTTTGTAAAGTTTGACCAAGTTTAGGCCGAACACAACAAACCATAATTATTGAGAGAGGGCAAATTGTACATACTCTCAAACATTTCCGATAATTGAAATTAAAATTCTTTATTTGTACACACTCTCACACATTTCCGATAATTTGGCGCATGTGTGGTTGTTCACTTAAGGGAGGGTAGTGTACTGCACGTGAA
Organism: Aegilops bicornis; assembly: GCA_021605145.1. NCBI lineage: Eukaryota > Viridiplantae > Streptophyta > Magnoliopsida > Poales > Poaceae > Aegilops > Aegilops bicornis. The sequence goes on from CM038669.1 coordinate 181,109,239, forward strand.
GGACAGGAAGTGCGACCAGGACGCGTGGATCGTTAGTTCATCGGAAGTAGTAGTTTCTTCACTGGTACGTCAAATAAAGAGTTTCGTTTCGTACTTACACAATTTAAAACGATTGTTATGGAGAGAATAAGAAAACCACTCCACTATATATTAGTAGTATACACAAGTACTATATGGACACAACTTCATTGACTTAGTGCATCTGCCTTTGGGTGTATGATAGGTGGGCCCAAAATGTGGCTGACCCACCTGTCATACAACCAAAGGCAGGTGCGGTTAAGGCACCGGAGCTCAGTTCGTAATACAGTATATATGTAGTACACTATATAAGCTAGAGCCTCAGCGCTTGTTCGCTAGGATTTCACACTCTTGTCGGCCCTATATATAGGGTAGCACTATTCTGATCCTCACAGATCCTCCCGAACTCCCGAATACACGGAGAGAGAAAATAAGGAAAAGCCCTCCCCGACCTTATCCCACGCCCGCTCTGCGCCATCCCTCCTCGGCACCTTCCCAGGCAGCAGGCGCCGCCGTTGGCACCTCCCTCCCCGGTAGTAGGCCGCCGCCGCCACCACTTCCCTCCCCGGCAGCAAGTACCGTCGCCCCCACCTCCCTCCGGCGGCAGAAGCGCGGCCGCCCCCATCTTCCTCCCCAGTAGACGCACCGCCAACCTCACCTCCCTCCCCGGACCCGCGCCGTCGTGACTCCACCTCCTGGCTGGGCCGCCGTGCGCCTCCAACTCCCAGCTTCCCGGCGCCGCCCCGTCGGCCACCTCCTGCGGCCCAGCTCAATCCAGCCACGCCGGCTTCCGCCGTGCGAGCCAACCAGGACACCTCCACCGGCTTGCCCTCGCTGCCTGCACCGTGCCCCAACCGGAGCACCCCATCGCCGTCCACCGTGGCACCTCGCCACCACTTGTAGATGGAGGAGGGCTCGGCCTGCAGCTACAGGAGTTCTTGACCTGCATCTGCAGATGAGTGGCACATCCGGGAGAGAGGAGATAGGGAAGGCAGCACGCCCCTGATCCTGTGATCTCACATCGCCCCGAGCCTGGACAGCAGGCTGTCCCTCATCGGCGCACCTCCCACTCACCATGGACGGTTTCCCCTCCTCTGCTCGAACTTCTTCTCCAACCTCAGCCTCGCAAGCCTGATATTCCTCGGTGAAGCCCGGCAGGCGGCGTGCTCTTTCTGTTACTGTTCTAGCAGGTGGGAGATGGTGCTGCTCCGGTAAGCTACTCTGTCCCCGAGCACAGCACGTCGCGGGAGGCCTCCTCCCTCTTGTTCTGTCCTGAGACGATCCATCAGGGGATGTGTCGTCAGCAAAAAACTGCAGCGTTTCTTCAGTGTATTTCCAAAAGGATTTGCGACAGTTCTTCTATATCAGTTCAACAAAACAACTGACAGCAGTTCCACGACTCATCGCCTCGAAGGAATACTTCGTATGAGCGCCTGTCGCCGATCATTGACCATGTTCGCAGGTCGTCCTCCCGCCAGTGCCTCATCGTCCCTGAGGCCGCCCCTTCTCTAGTACGCAGCCGCCTGCCTGAAGGTGTGCGTGTGTGATGTTGCATGCTTTGAGCGTGGCCGTGTGCTTGCGTACAGTGTGCATGTGTGCTGGCGCGTGTGCGATCCCTGTGTGTTGTGTATGCGTATGGTGTGCGTGCATATAACGGCTTGGTGTGCATCCATAGGTAGCCAGTGTGTTTGCTAGTGTTGCTACTGTTGATGCTTTTCTCTTAACGTACTCGTGTATTTCTTTCTTTGATTTTGCCTATTTGATCATTTGAATGATGGTGTCGATAAATTGTACTTTGTGGATGTCCAGCATTAAAACACTTACCCTAATTTTGAAGTAAAAACATTTGAGAAGTTTTTCGTCATGAAAGTTCAAATGTCATCGTATGCTGAAGTTCAGATGTTTGCTAAAATAGTCGGTTGATATATAATAAAACTAGATGATAACCCCGCGCGTTGCTGCGGGATATCAGTATGCAATACTCAAGATTCATGAGGAGCATTCTTAGAGGACACATAGGAGATGTGGAAATTCTGGTTAACTTTAAATATACATATTAAAATAATCAATGTAAGTAAACTTGGTATATAGTAGAAAGAATATATATAGTTGCAATCCAAAAAGAATATAATTTACTTCTCTTAGAATTACCCGGAGTTGATTGTACTACAAACGTATGTACAACGAAACATGATAGCGGAATTTAAATAAACTAAATGGGTAACCAAATTCCGTATATGCATATCAATTTACAACAGACGACCAAAACAATAAATATACTTTTACTGCTTGAAAGACGACCTACAGATACACATAAATACACCATGTGTTGGCAAGTCTGTAGCACGGTCTTTGTTTGCAGCAGTGTTAGCATCACATGTATATGTTACATGCTACTCTGAAGGAGATACATGGTAGCTGATACAAAAGAGAGATGAACTTATTACAGAAATGTACGAATGACATAACCATAAATTGGAAGAACACAAATGTGGGCATAATACAATTGGTAGTGGAGTATTAGCATTGGGAAAAAGCTTTTGCAATTTGCAAGCTTCTTGAATATACATATATCGGACTAAAACAATGCTAGATTAAAATAGTGAATGGTTAGTAAGATGTCTGCTTCTATTTTGATCACAACTCTTTGATGGACATTAGAAAAGAATCTGCACAGATGACAGGAAAAGCAATAATAAAAGTATAGATCAAAGCTTCTCTCAACAAAATTAGTAATTGGGTGGTCACGAACCATGGCAGTATTGATCACTCAATCCAAATACCCAATTGGTAATGGTTAAATATCAAGCAGAAATTACAAAAATAATCGAAATGAACTTGAGACTCAATAAAGCAACAGTGAACAGGGATTAGAGAACTGGGAAAAATCATGAATTTGGTATCACGTTTACCTCCTCATGGGAGCATCAATGTAAAGGATAGAGGACTGCAGTTCAATGCTATTGTATGTTAGATCTTAACCATTTATAATGCTAAGATGAACGCATATATCATACCTATGAAGATGAGACAAAAGAAATTACTCCCAAGGTGCATAGATAGCTGAGAATCCATAAGATAAATAGGATTGTAAATTTACTGAACTCCTTTTATTCCAAAATCCAATAATATGAACTGCTACATGAACTAACTAATGAAAACATGTTTAGCTTGAAAAGAATGGCCAAATTAATTATAGAAAATTCACACATATCATACCATAGGATCAAGATTTCGGGCCTTCATGAACCTGATTAACCTCTGTTAAGTGGTGTATGCATGTGGCGGTTCTCAATATCAGCCACCGAGGTGGTCGGGACTCGGGAGATTATAATAGGTGGTGATGATCGGTGTGGTGGTCTGCATGGAAATCCATGACCTCGTTGAACAGCGGAACCATGTGAAAAGCAAAATCTGGGACATCTATATATTTCCCCACTCTTATAAACAGCAGTGTTCTATAAAAATATTTATCAGAAATGTGATCAACTAATTTAGTTATGGTCGCCAATCTAACCTTGGCACCGTTGTAACACGCTGGCTTATATACAATCAATGTAACCAATATCCTGGCGATGAATTAAGTTTGGGGAAAAATGATAACACACATGTGTGACTCATAATTCTAACTTCGACTCGTCTCTAAAAAACTCAAGGGAGGCACAACATAACTAATGCAACAGGAAAGTGTAGGATACCGTAAAGAAGCAACAGCAGTAGAGGAAGTCCGGGAGGAGGGATCATTAATAACTTTGGTAGGAAAAGGGGATTGAAACAGGTCGCAGATGTGGCCACCACGCCGCAACACCAATAGAAGTTGCATTTCAACAACATTGATTCAGGTTCGTCCCATCAATCTCGTTGACTTTCCCGCAGGTACATGCTCAATTGGTGCCTCACCATTGACCATCTGTGGATTGTTGTCCTGGTCTCCCTTATGTTGCTAACAAAAGATCTGCATTCGAGATGCGCCTAACCAAAACCCACCTGTTAATCTCCCCGACACGATTTGAGCAAAGGTGCGTACACCAACCTTATATTGGAGACGGACGATGGGAGCGATGCCACTCCCTGTTTTAAGGGAAATTTTGGAGCGGCAAGAAAAGTCACCGAGAGGCGGCGGTGGCGTTGCTTCCGGGTTGTAGGACTCTAGGGGTTGCCCGTGAGGAGGCGGAGTCATCGAGGTGGCGGGGTTGTCTTGGCGTCGAGGATGCAGTAGTGGGGCGGTGGTGGAGGTCGTCCTCTCGGTGGAAAAACTGGCGGTGCGCTGGATCCGTGGAGCTCAATCTTTGTTGGCCGGAGGCGGTGGCGGCCCTGCACCGAATCTGCTGTGGGATGAGGGGCACCGCCCGGTGGTGGGTTGAAGGCGCCGTGCCGCTCGGTCTGCTGCCAATCATACAGAGAAGAGTAGAGATGCGAAGAGATGAAGCGATGGGCTTGTTGGGCTTCTTTCTATCGGTTGTAGACTGACTCATCGGTTACTGAAGGTCGAAGAGGCCTCTTCGGTTACCAGATAGTCGAAGTACATTTTCTTTTTTGCTAAGAATTGCTGACGTGGTAGTTGCATTATAAGATAAATATGACTAACTGTTGATGTGGCAAGGATGCTGATGTGGATAGGCTACATGTCAAGAGAAATAAGATAGTGGGGATGAACTATTTAGGTATTATAGATGTGAGGGGAACTACATGGAGATGCACGGTACTTTAAGAAGAGATACACGCTATATATGTTTAAAAAAGAGCTAACAAGAATCATGGGGAAAAATTGAAATTAAAATAACAGTGCAATACATTCTTTATTAACAAAAATGGATTTTTCTTGTGTCTAAAATATATAACAAAGAAGTTCAAATTAAAATAATTGACCAATTATTCTTTTGTCAGAAATGTTTTTCTTTCATTTTTGAAAAAATAAAGCGCAGAAGTTTAAATTAAAATAACATACCATTTCGATGCAAATTGTTACGAAAAAGCGAGCATTCCTTAAAGAGAAAAAGAATGTGAATGCGAAGTTCATATTTTCCACCGCAGATAGTTCAAACTGTTCACTTACAGAAAAACACACAACTTGAGTTTCCAAATAGAGAGGCACAACGCACCATTTTGATGTATATAAAAAAATGAAATGGTTTCCGTTTTTGGGAAAAATAAAGTATGAAGTACAAATTTTAAAAGCATGGAGAAGATAACACATCAGCACTTTGTGGATAACGTGAGACAAGATGGATGGATGCAAGTCCGTCACTAGTTAGTGCATTTTTTATGTAAAAGGATTGGGTGCATGTAGTTACTGTGTGGCCAAGCCATTTGAGAATATTGTTTGTAATCGTGCACTGTCTTTTTACTGCTGATTCTTATGCTCAAATTATACCCAAATGCTACAGTTTTTGCACACTCATTTTACATCTTCCCTTCTTCTATTTTTGTGCATGTTTGCAACTTCGAAATTGTCGTGTCGGGAAGTTCAAGTATTACTACCAAAGAATTCATGAAACAAAAATTTAGAAGTTCAATTTTTTATTTCAAACCAGTTAACTTCTCCACTTTTGCTCGACGCAGAGGAAAGCTGTTAAAAGTTAGATTTTCCTCGTTTCCAAAAAAATAAGAGAGAAGGCCAACTCAAAATAACAGAGCAGTTCAAAAAAAGTTTAAAAAATGGATTTTGAAAACCCTAGAAGTTCAATTTGAAATACCCGAGAAGGTCAAAAAATGTAGAAGTTCAAATTTGAAAACCCTAGAAGTTCAATTTGAAATAACCGAGAAAGTTAAAAAACCTAGAAGTTCAAATTTTAAAACCTAGAAAATTGTTTGCTTATGTAAAACCATATTTTTCTATGAAGTCCAAAGTAAAAAAAGAGAGAAGTTCGAATGTTAAAAAACTTAGATGTTTTCTCATTAATAAATAATAAAATGCAGAAATTAAATTTTCTTAAAAAAGAAAAACTAAATAAGTTTTAAACTAATTTTCTTGTTTTTTTAGAAAACCAAAAGTGCAAAATAAAATAATGAAGTGGTTCGATGTTTATTAAAAAAACTAAGATTTTACATTCATTAAAAAACTTAGATATATGTTATTATTAAATTATCAATCATGAAGATAAAAAATAAAAAAGTAGTCTAACTTATTTTTATTTTAAAAAATAAATTTACTCAAAACAAATAAGAAGTGTGAAGTTCAAATTAAAATAACACAGAAGTTCAAAGTATTTTCACGTAAGAAATTCAGATTAATATTCATAAAAAACTCAGATATTTTCACGTAACTGAGAGAAGTTCAGATTGATAACTCCCAGAAGTTCGCGTACTACACGATGTGCATTTTGTATTAAAAAAAGAATGAAAATGCAAAGCATAAAGTTTTGTTGCTAGAAGTTCAAGTGCTCGACTCGAGAAAGTTTAAAAATTCTTGTGTGGGAGAGGTTGAACAAAAATACGTGACATAAGTTCAAGGTGAAAACAATGAGAAGTTCAACTACTGCAAGGAATGCATTTCAAATGAGAATAAAAGTATAGAAAACTAAAAGCTTAAAAGGTTTGTTGAAAGAAGTTCAAGTGCTCTGTCTGGGGAAGTTTAAAAATTCTTACAAGAGAGGCTCATCTTGTATGTCCATGTTTGATTTTTCCCATATAAAAATCGAATACAATTCTTTACCCAAAATATAAAAAGGTGAAGTTCAAATTGAAATAACACCGAAGTTCGGAGTTTATTAAAACCTAGTATTTACCTTTTCAAAAAATAAAAAGCACAACGCCATTTTTTGCACTTTTGAAAACAATCTCATAAACGTAAAAATGGTTGCTAGAAGTTCAAGTGCTCGGCGAGGGAAAGTTCAAAAATTCTTGTGAGAGAGGTTCACCGTGTATTTAGATGTCCAAAATACATAAAAAATATGTTGTTTTTTGTGTTTTAAAACAATTCTCTCAAACCAGAGAGAAGTTCAAAGTGATAACAACGGGAAGTTCACGTACTACATGGTGTGTATTTCATATAAAAATACAATAAAGTGAAACAAAGTGAAGTTCAAACAGACATGCCCAAGAAGTTCAACTACTTCACGCAGTTCAAAAAATAGCACGTCAAAAAACAGCACATCAAAAATTAGAGTGAAGTTCGAACAGACATGCCCGAGAAGTTCAACTACTTCACGCAATGCATTTCCATTCACGATGAAGGCAGAAATCATGATCTCATCGTTTTCTAATTTACTTCAAAATGGCAAGAATATCATTTGTGTAAGTTCAAAAAGAATATCATTTGTGAGAGAGGTTTGTACAAAAAGAATATCATTTGTGTAACACTGACGAAAATGGACGTGAAAAATACAAACAAAAATATGTCACAGAAGTCCAACGTGAAAACAGCAGGAAGTTCAACTACCACACTGAATGAATTTCACAAGAAAACTTATAAAACCGTCGCGAGTATGAAAAAATGATCATCACGGAAAAGTTACGTGTTTATAGCAGCTTTCCATCGGTATATCACTTGCTTAACTCCGGTGAGTGAATGAAGAGCTACGAGCAAAAAAAAGCACGTGAAAAACAGAGTGAAGTTCAGGTAGAAATGCCACAGAAGTTCAAGTACTTCACGCAATGCATTTTCGACGAATCTGTTTCGCGATAAAGGCAGAACGAGTGATCTCGCCGTTTCTGAAATTACTTGAAAATGGCTGGGATTCAGAGAAAACCATCAACATGAAAAAGTTTTGCATTTTTCGTAGCTTTTCAACAGTATATTATTTGCCCCGTTCCGATGAAGTTTCTAGAAATTAAGGCGAAAATACATTTTTAGCCATTTTCAAAATCAACGTAAAACCATAATGAACTTGAAGAAACAATATATACCAAAAAGTTTCGCATTTTTTCGGGCTTTCCAACGCCATATCATTTTCTACATTCGGACGTATGATTAAAAAAATAGATCAAAAATAAAAACTTGGTAGAACTTGTACTGTTTTCTAAATTACTCTTAAACCATTCAAAATTAGAGAAAACTTTCAACATGAGAAAAAAGCGCATTTTCATAAGCTTTCCAAGGCCATATCATTTGTCTCAATTGGATTAGGCATTTAGAAATGGCAATGAAAATACGAACTCGGTTGTTCGGTTTGCAAAATTTTACGATTTTCCACATTACTCTTTAACCATAGGGAATTAGAAAAAACTTTCAGCATGTGGAAGGAGCGGTTTTACAGCAGCTTTCCAACGCCATACTATTTGCCTCATTTGGATAAACGGTTTAGAAATGCGATCAAAAATACGATTCACGTTTTTTGTATGAAGAAAAAACGGTTTTCAAAACTGCTCTTAAACCACTTACATTTTGCCAAAATTTTAAGTTTGGTCATGATACTGGTGTCCATACCTTTCCAAGGGTATATCGCAAGCCCAATTTCGGTAATATTGACAGAAGTTCAACCTAGCACTAGGGGAAGTTCAGGTCGAACAACTCAGGCAGTAAAATTGAAAAAAACGCAATTTCATCACGACCCGAGAGCAAAATCCGCCAGCGAGCGAGATTTCTATTTAAATCCAGTATTTAGTTGCTAAAAAATGTTTCTAGATTACACTAACATCATATAGAACATTACTAACTGCAATAATTCAAGGGAAGCCACGGTTGCAAAGATAGCCCGAAGGTCGGGTTCGTACAGAGGGAAGTTCAGGAAGTTCAGGCGCGCGTACAAAAAAAATACGGCACAGAAGTTCAACGTGAAAACAGCATGAAGTTCAACTACTATGTTGAATGAATTTCAGATGAAAAACTTTTAAAATCGTTGCGAGTATGAAAAAATGATCAACACGGGAAAGTTGCGTGTGTACAACAGCTTTCCATCAGTATATCACTTGCTCAATTCCGGTGAGTGGATGGAGAGCTAGAAGCAGTGGATAGAGATATACGAGAAAAAAAAGCACGTGAAAAACAGAGTGAAGTTCAAGTACACGTGCCGAGAAGTTCAGGTTCTTCACGCGGTGCATTTTCGAAGAATCAGTTTCGCGATAAAGGCAGGACGAATAATCTCGCCATTTTCTCAATTACTTGAAAACGGCTAGGAATCAGAGAAAACCATCAACATGAAAAAGTTTGTAGCTTTTCAGCGGTATATTATTTGCCCCATTCCGATAAAGTATGTAGAAATTATGCCAAAAATACGTTTTTATTCATTTTCCAATTTGACTTAAAACTGTAAGGAATTAGAAGAAACAATATATACAAAAAAGTATCGCATTTGCTCAAGCTTTCAAACACCATATCATTTGTTGCATTCGGACGTACGGTTAAAAAATTATCTCGAAAATACGAACTCGGTGGAACTTCTACCGTTTTCTGAATTACTTTTAAAACGTTCCAAATTAGGGAACACTTTTAACATGAAAAATTAGCCCATTTTCACAGGCTTTCGAATGCCATATCATTTGCCTCAAATGGATTAGCCGTTTAGAAATTACATTGAAAATACAAACTCAGCTGTTCGGTTTGCGAAATTTTACGATATTCAAAATCACTCTTTATCCATAGGGAATTAGAGAAAACTTTCAACATGTTGAAGGAGCGGTTTTGCAGCAGATTTCCAATGCTATATTATTTACCTCATTCTGATAAATGGTTTAGAAATGCGATCGAATATACGATTCACGTTTTTTGTATGAAGAAAAAACGGTTTTCAAAACTGCTCTTAAACCGCTTACATTTTGCCAAAAATTTAACTTGGATCATGATATTGGTGTCCATAGCTTTCCAACGGTATATCGCAAGCCCCATTTGGACACTTTTTAGCTAAAGTTCAACCTAGTACTCGGGGAAGGTCAGGCGCGTTACTCGGGAATTTCATGTTGTGATCAGAATATTATTCTGATCCCGTGATCAGAATAGTGTTAATGTATATATACACGCTGGAGGATCAGCGTTCCTTTGCTAGGGTTTGCTATATTCATAGTATCTCACCCTCTTCACGAGATCTAAACAAGACTGCGTTGGCCTCTGTCTCTCCCCCCCCCTCACAGCTGGTGAAGGAGGCGTCCGGATCCCGTCGCACCGGGAAGGGGAGGAGGTGCAGCGTTCACTCTATCGCCTTCGGCGAGGGAGGCAATCCACTGCCATCTGCGCTGTTCTCTTTCACCCATCGCCTGTGCGGGAGGGCCACCAACCCCTTCTTCCTCGCTACCGTACGTAGTGTGGGCAGATCCTGCCTCTCGCCGCACGCCTTGCCACATCCCGATGACCCTAAGGTATAAGTTTCTTTGAAACTGTCATTGCTCTAGCTGCATGTGGATCTTTTTTTATTCTGTAGTCGAATCTAGGTCTTGGTTCAAAGAGGAAAGAAGGGTGCGGTGGGGTGGAGCATGAATCTAGGACGTGGTTCAATGAGGAAGGGATGGAGGGAACGTAGTATAGACTAGCTATCCAGCCGCTTTGTTGGTCGAAAAGAGAAAAAGGGGGTAACCCAGTACACACATCTGTAAGGAACCTACCTCTTTGTTGAAAAAGGAAAGAAACTAGGGGGTCGCGTAGTTTGTGCAGGACTAGATTTGCTGCCCTCACATAGGAAAAAGGTTCAAAGAGAACAAATATGGGACCAACGCAGATATGTTTCTTGGCAACATACTCTGCATCACCCATTTATATGTGTGGACGCACATGGTGCTGGCATGTCCCATAAAACTATTTAGCTGTTGTTAAGCTAAGAAAGCCGCTGGTAAATTGAAGCAAGGCCATTGTTAAAAGTAAATTACATTTTTAATGAATGTTATACTAAGAGAATTTCTCTGTTAATATGAATCAATGCAACCGTTTTAGAAATGCTATTGTCCTATACTTTGTTTTCCATCAAGATAAGGAAGATGCTTCTTTTTGTGGCCGCATGTTTCACCCTCCTTTATTGGCCAGTAATTGATTCCTTTTTTGCCTGTATTAAAACAGGGATATCTATTCAACTTGTTGTTATTGCATCATTTTGCTTGGCTACGTGAAGCAATTATGTTTTAAGAGTGTTTTGTGCAGTTCAACATGAATGTCACACCGGTGACTTTGCTTAGTTTTGGTTGAACTACACAAAAGGAGATCGGATTCCCATATATGTGTTGAGAGATTTCTTTCAAATCCTCCTTGCGAGTTGTTTCAAATCTTGGTCGACTTTCATCCACATGATGGTGCAGTGTGCTTTGAGATGTTGTGCTACTTTTATAGGTACTGTTTAGGATAAATGTTTAATTAAAGCTATTGCTGTTCTCTTTTACCATTAAGTGAGCAAAAATTGTTCCAACCTAGACATGATGCTTGTTGCTTTGCTACAACAAACACTGCATCACCCCCTTTATAAGTATATGGAAGCACATGTTGTTGTTGCGCCCACTCTCCACTGGAACTATTTATGCTTTTTGTTAATCTAATGCCGTTGGTAAAATTAAGCGATGCCACTCTCACAATTAACTACTGAATCTTAGTTCAAAACTGCAACACTAGTTAGGGATTGGCGGGATTACCATTTTTGTGGCTGCATGTTTCATCCTCCTTTATTGGCGATGGCGATTCCTTTTTTGCCTCTGTTTAAACAGGGATATCTATTCAACTTGTTGCTATTGCGACATTTTGCTTTGCTACGCGAAACACTTATGTTTTAAGAGTGTTTTGTGCAGTTCAACTTGAATGTCACACCGGCGACTTTGCTTAATTTTGGTGGAACTGCACAAAAGGAGATCGGATTTTCATATATGTGTTGGGATATTTTTCGAGTCCTCCTTGCAAGTTGTTTCAAATCTTGGTCAAGAAAGGTCAGTACCGACTTTCATCCACATGTTTCTAATGTGTGCTTTCAGATGTCGTGCTACTTGCATTGGTACTGTTTTGGATAAATGTTGAATTGAAGCTATTGAACTTTTGTCTTTTACCATTAAGTGAGCAAAATTTGTTCCAACCCATACATGATGCTTGTTTCTTTGTTACAACAAAACTCTGCATCACCCCCTTTATAAGTAGATGGAAGCACATGCCGTTGTTGCGCCCACTCTCCCCTGGAACTGTTTATGCTTTTTGTCAATCTAATGCCATTGGTAAAATTAAGCAATGCCACTCTCAGAATTAACTACTGAATCTTAATTCAAAATTGCAACACTTGTTAGGGATTGGCGCCATTTTTGTGGCCGCATGTTTCATCCTCCTTTATTGGCCAGTAATTGATTCCTTTTTTGCCTCTATTAAAACAGGTGAAAGGATCGATATAGTTGACTAGAGGGGGCGTGAATAGGCAACGAACAATTTTTAACTTTTCTTTAACAATTTAAACTTTGCATCAAAGTAGGTTGTCTAGATGTGCAACTAAGTGAGCAACCTATATGATGCAACAATGATAAGCACACAAGCAAGCAAGAGATATAGCACAAATAAGCTTGCACAAGTAAAGGCACGAGATAACCAAGAGTGGAGCCGATGGAGACGAGGATGTGTTACCGAAGTTCCTTCCCTTTGAGAGGAAGTACGTCTCCGTTGGAGCGGTGTGGAGGCACAATGTTCCCCAAGAAGCCACTAGGGCCACCGTATTCTCCTCACGCCCTCACACAATGCGAGATGCCGTGATTCCACTATTGGTGCCCTTGGAGGCGGCGACCGAACCTTTACAAACAAGGTTGGGGCAATCTCCACCACTTAATTGGAGGCTCCCAACGACACCACGAAGCTTCACCACAATGGACTATGGCTCCGCGGTGACCTCAACCGTCTAGGGTGCTCAAACACCCAAGAGTAACAAGATCCGCAAGGGATTAGTGGGGGGGATCAAATTTCTCTTGCTGGAAGTGTAGATCGGGGCCTTCTCAATCACTCCCGAGCAAATCAACAAGTTTGATTGGCTAGGGAATGAGATCGGGCGAAAATGGAGGTTGGAGAAACAATGGAGCTTAGGGTTGGAAGAGGTGGTCAACTAGAGGTAGGAGACACCCCTTTTATAGCTGTGGACAAAATCCAACCGTTATCCACTTAACCAGCCCGCGACACGCGGTACTACCGCTCCAGAAACGCGGTACTACCGCAAGGCTACGCGGTACTACCGCGGCAGCTGCAGGGACTAGAACAAGCCTAACTAAGAGCAGTACTACCGCGAGCGCGGTACTACAGCAAGGCAGAAAGGTCCTAGCCTGGAAAGGGCGCGGATGAATAAAAATACATCCGTGCCTACTTCCGCTGGAAATAAATCGATGCAAAAATCCGACACGGTACTACCGCTGGGAAGCGGTACTACCGCATGGCAGCTGGACCAGGCCGCGCGCGGTACTACCGCGCACGAGGTGCGGTACTACCGCGGAGGCGCGGATGTAAAAAATTACATCCGCCCCTACTACCGCGATGCAGCGGCACTTGGCCTGGGGGCCACGGTACTACAGCTCCAGAGGAACGGTACTACCGCAGGTGCCTGCGGTACTACCGCTCCAGGGAGCAGTACTATCGCAAGCTTAGCAACAATAGCCAGGACAATCGCATAGAGGATAAACGGGGAATGCTTCAAAGTGCGAGGGAAAGGTGGAGACAAGGAAGGAAACGTGTATGTGATGATTCCACCAAAACCTTTCCGACGCGGACCCCCTCTTAATAGTACGGCTTTCCTACGACTCAAGTCCACCAAAAAGAAACATAGAAAAACGTCGTCTTCAATAGTCTTCGAGGGGCACCTGTCACGACCGGTTTTTCAATAAAAATATTTATTGAACGACCGACCTATGAAGACCAATATGAGGAAAATCCTTCATACCGGTAGACAAAACTTTGATACAATAAGCCAGTAGCATTACAATATTACAGGGGTCGGACTGAAGATGCCCAACCAATTATTACAAACACGCCGATAATTATACATAGTGGCGGATATAACTCAAAGGTATGGGGGGAAAATACTACTGACTCGAGATATGAGTGGTTGGTGGAATAACACAGCGGGGTGGTTAATAAGTCTATTGCACTGGCGGCTCATCGAGCGTCGAGGTGAGGCTCGATGAATTTATTTGGGTAGCGGAAGCGGATATATCACAATGACTAATCCAGGTCGACGAGACCGACTGGGATTCCTCTAGGCGTCGGACTCGCTATCAAATTCTTCATCCATGAGATCGCTTTCACAAGATTCCGCCAAATCAACAAGCCAGTGAGTACTTTGAAAGTACTTGCAAGACAGTTCGGACAAAAGATATAACAAATGAATGCATGAATGAGTCATGATTAATTTTAACAATGCTCAAATAAATCAAGATAGCAAAATAAAATAAGAAGGGAATCGGCGGTAGTCCGCTCGAAAACCCAAAGAAGGATAAACTCAAAACCGCTCGAAAGTCTCAAGTGACGCCTCGAAGAGTAAAAATAAGTAAAACATGCCACAGTCGGGCGTCTGGGCGACACCTCATAAAGGGCTTATATTGAAATAAGAACACATGCGTGCCACAGTCGGACGTCGGAGCGACATCACAGAAAGGGCTTATAATAAAAATAAATAACAACAATGCCGCAGTCGGACGTCTGAGCGACATCGCAGAAAGGGCTTATAATGAAAATAAATAACAACAATGCCGCAGTCGGACGTCTGAGCGACATCGCAGAAAGGGCTTATAATGAAAATAAATAACAACATTGCCGCGGTCGGACGTCTGAGCCACATCGCAGAAAGGGCTTATAATGAAAATAAGTAACAACATTGCCGCAGTCGGACGCTTGAGCGACATCGCAGAAAGGGCTTATAATTCATTATTCATAACTGACAAGATATAGTGCTCACGGAAAATATTCATCACAAGACAATAAGCGGGTTAGTCCGTTCACAGGAAAGTAAACATTTAATACTCAAATGGTTCTCGTGGAGTTTCACACCGAGAATGACACTTGACAAGATGAGATGATCACGGTACTTGGACATGAATAAGATGAATTTTCAAGAATTTTGACTCTGCAGAGTTTGTACCAAAATTGTCCACAGCCAACAGATTTCCATAGTCACGAAGGACTAGTTCCGTTTACGGTATTTCAGAGGAAACACAACTAGCTAGTACACACCCATCATACCTCACGTTGCCAGGAATCACCCTAGACAGCGTTTAAGAAAAACTTTGAGACGGGAGATCACAATCTCGAATAGCATGGGATCAAATTTATATATCGCCTGCTCTAAGGGTGCCCCTCTCGGTCCCAACCGAAACACCCATGCCCCCCGACCGGATGAAAGGCTTTAATCCAGGGCCATGGAACCTTCATCCCGACCTCTCAATTTGGTGTGTACCAGGAAGTGGTTTGCAACCTACTAGGTCGTATCCCTTGCGGGAAACAGGTGGTAGTACAGAAAGGAAGACGGACGGGAGACTGACCGATTTATGTTGACACTGGTTCAACGATATGGCGTAAGCCTGGCATGCTACAACACTGCCATCTTACCCACCCATACTCATGCCAACTCATGGCCATGCGACAAGTTTCCAGCAACTCACGGATTTACCGAGCTCATTGCCCCAATGCTCACGAGATAAACTATCATAAAAAATGCTCATGAACGGGCCATGATACAAAAATAATGCAAACATGCCCAGACACTCATCATATCAAAAGTTCAAACTTTGCTTGCCTGGTTCAGAGTAGTCGGGGTCTAGCTCGGCGAAGTTTATGTTCCGTCACCTCCTTCGGTATCTACGGTACACAAAAATACACGCGCTAACGTAAATACCGTGAGGTGCACAAAAATTACTCCAAATATTTTTCAAATAAAGCTGATAAAAAACTAGACAAAATTTTAAAGAGGACAGAAAAAGAATCAATCAAAAATACTTTTCTGATTAAAAGTTATAAGAGTTTTGGTCCAGGACCCATCAGTAATGAAACAGAAAGTTTCTGTGGGGCTCTGCGGAAAAGTCCGTAAAACGGTTCGTTTAAAAGAAACCATCGAGAGGCTGACAGCGGCTCCACCTGTCAGGTTTGAAAATTTGAAAGAGGGAAACAGGGCGCGACGCGCTCGGGAGAGGTGCGCGGTGGTCGCCGCGGCGATCCACGGCGAGGCAGTGAGGATCTGACCATCTTCGTGATCAGCACGCCCTTCCGCTGTCTGCGGAAGGTGGAAGTGGTCGCCGGCAAGTACCACGCCGACGGCGATGCTTGTTCGGCGGACGGCGGTTCGGACGGTCGTGGATCTCGCCGGAGAGAGCTGCGGGGCCAAAATTGAGGTGGGGGTTATCCAACTAGAGGTGGTACGAGGCTACGGGCGAAAGTAGGGCGGCGGAGGAGCCCTCACCGGAGAGAACGATGCCGGAGCCTGAGGAAGACGGAGGTGGCCGGAGTCGAGGAAGAAAGGCCCCTCGAGGCCCCTCCAGTGGCTAGGCGAGGTCTGGTGAGGTGGTGGAGTCGTGCGGGGGCGAGAGCAGGCTCGGGGGTGCTATATATAGCCGGCCCGAGTCGGTTGCCGTGAACGGATAAGTCCGGCGAGTTGATTACGGCGGTGCTGTGGCTAGACGGTCGGCTTAGGGGCTTGAGCATCGCCTAGGAGGAGTATTGGAGCCGTTCCCGCGTCCAACTCAGCACGGGAGAGCTGGTTACGGCTCGGCCGACGGAACGGGCCGCCTGCCCGTCGGCGGCAGAGAGCGTGCTCCACGCGTGCCAAGCCACGGCGACGGTGCCGCATGCGTGTGCTGGCAAGGAGGTGGCCACGCGGAGCCACCAGGACGCTTGGGCGGCGCCGAACGGTGTTGCGCCGCAGTTTTGCCTCCTGTCGCCGTTACGGTGGTGCAGCCGCCGCAAAGCACGCCGACGCAGGCGGGCCAGGGCGCCACCGACGCCAGGAACGCGCCAAGCGCGCGTGTGGAGCTTCGGACAGGCAGGCCAGGCTGCGAGCAACGTGCCAAGGGCACTGTGGACTCGTGACTGAAGTTACTGACGAAGATCGACACTGAACTTCTGAACTTTCTGAAAGTGAACAGAACAGTGCATGCCAGGTGTTCGACAAAATGATTCTGGTATCCAGGGATTTTTCCTTGAGCTGATTTTTTGTGGAGTGGTCTCTCATTGCAGCTAGAGGTTGCCTGAATTTTGGTGGAATTTTTGGAGAAGTGTAGATATGAATTTCACCAAATTTGGCAAATCTGGTCCAAACTTGCAGTGAGTGAAATTTGAAATATTTGAAAAGAAGAAGAGTGGATCAAGATGGTTCTGGGTTGTGGATACCAAGGACTATCCAGGGGTGTGGAGTTGAGGTCAAAAATCAAAAGCATTAGGGTACTTGCTTTGCAAATCACCTTGGCTCAAAAGAAAAGACAGAATTGTCTTGGGAGGAGAAATAATTGGAATAAAATCAAAAAATGGATTTTATTAGTTTGGACAGAATGTTTGAGTTGTACCAAAGTGGATGGAGAGATTTTTGGGAAGGTTTTATCATGTGGTGCATGGAAGAATCATGAATGGTTTCAAATATGGGAGAGGATGAAAAACTCCTAGAGTTTCCTTTTGAAAGAAAATGAACTCCAGAGATTTTTCTTGAAATTTTGAGAAGAGGGCAATCGAAGAAAATTTAAAACCAAACGCTAGAGTTGAAGGAGATGCAAAAATAAAATATTTGCTAAAGGGAAAAAGCTTTGAGAGAGATTTTTGGAAGGGTTTTGGAGACCTCCTTCAAATCCAACAAAATTTGAAGAAAACCAAAGGAAAAATTTTGGAGTGTCACAGCACCAAACCGTCTTGTGCCCAGCGATGAAACATCTGAGAAACTCAAGGCACACGATTAGTCCGCAAAAGCATTGTCATCAATCACCAAAATACCTGAGGGATAAATATGCCCTTACAATCTCCTCCTTTTTGGTGGATTGATGACAATACGGGATTTGCACAAAGGGAAATAATATTGAGCCGAGGAAAACCCCTCCTCTCTAAAATATAGTCGGGCTCACCCTAGATGTGTGCAAACTAGATGGATGCTTTGGACTGCACAGCACACAAACTAGGATCAACACTCCCCCTATATTTTAGAGACAAGGCATATCTTGCAATAGTAAGACTAACATCTAGACAAGATCATAAGACATAGGAAGCACAAAGTATCATAAGCTCACTAAGATAGGATAGAGTGCATATGTCTTACACCATATGAAGGATAAGTCTAAAACCAAACCAAAACAACCGAAACGAGGTTCAAACGAGAAAGCAAACACACCGAACACGAGAACACGACACACGACTCGCAAATCCCTACACTCTCTCCCCTTTTGGCATCGAGACACCAAAAAGGCAGAGAGGACACCTACACACAGGGGTGGCTCAAGCAGAGAAATCATCCCAACGCTCCTCGTCAGACTCGGCGGCAGGGACGTCCTCCTCATTGTTCTCCTCAGAATCAGACCACTTGAAGCCTTGCTTCGCCATCCATTCGGCCTCCGGGGTGATGACCTCCTCAGAACCGCCAGAGATGTCCTCTCCAAAGACCTTCATAATCTTCTTGTCGCGACGGCGACTCTCCTTGGATGCCACGTGAGTCCTGTACTGTCCCTTTGATTGTATGCAGAAGAGAGTCTTCATCTTGTCCTTCAGCTTCTTGGCCCACGAGGGCTCAGAGGAACTATGGGAAGACCTAGCAGCACGGTCCTCAGCAACATCCTCTGCTCCAGCCTCCTCCTCACCAACAGCCCTCCTAGCAGCAGACGCCTCAGCACGAGTAGTAGTGTTGGCCCAGTTGGACTTGACACAGAGATTGATGGGATCATGCCGAATCCAATCTGGAGCAAGGAACTCAGTACCAGGGTACAGCTTCTCCCAAGTCTTGGAGATCAGCAGAAACAAGTATGGCCCATAGATAGGCACCTTGCGGTTGAACACCGCAAACCGAAGCTCACACCACATGATGTGTGAGACATCAAGAGGCTGAGTCTGAGACACACGTGCCTCCTCGCACAGGAGCATCATATCCACCATATAGGCATGAACCTTTTGCTTGTCGCCAATGCGAGGGAACAGAGAGTTGCGGAAGATGCGATACATGATATCCAGAAAGGAGTTCAGCACCCACGTTGACTTGCCATTGGGAAGCACCTTCTCAACATAGAAAGGTTGTATCTTGTTCTTATTAGCAGACTCAGGACTCGCATGGGGGCGAACACCCACGGGTGTGTTGAACCCGTCATTAGGAACCTGGATAGGATCCATGAACTCCTTCCAGGTAGCAGTCAACTGGCGGCCATTGGTCATCTAGGTCATCCTCCGCTCCTCCCCAATGTGAAAGAAAACTGAGGCAACGAACTGACAGATAAGCTCAGGATCATAGTCAAGGTGGAAAGAGATCACATGTTCAATACCAAACTGCTCCACCAAATCCAGAGCTTCTCCAAAGTACTCACGAAACTTGTCCTTCCTCATGTGATGCATGTCTATCCACTTGACATCCATGTAGGTATTTTGCTTGTTCTCGATGACATCCAGATAAGTGAGAGTCTGCTGCTTGGTCCAAAACAACTCACAGCCTCTGATGGTAGCCCGATGATTCACATAAGTGTTGATCTGCCTAAGACGGATGAACTCAGAAAGGGGAATCTCATCCATGCCCTTAGCGGGTTCCTTGTACTTGCTAGCGGTGGTCTTGACATGGCGCTTGGGGGCATTGGAGCCCTCTGGTGCTTCACCTTGATTGCGCAGACGCTTGGAGCCAGTGTCACGACTGGGATTGGAACGGCGAGAACTACCACCTGAGACACAAAGCGCAAAACACACACGACAAGCAAAAAGGATCAATGCAAAGACCTCAGCAAAGCAAAAGAAACACGTAGGAAGCATACATGGTAATTGCCATGAGAAAGATTTGACCCCAACGGTAGTACTGCCAAGTGCTGCGGCACTAATATTTTAGTACCGCTCCTAGTCGCGGTAGTACCGTGAGATGTCACGGTAGTACCGGGGCTGGGAGCGGTAGTAGGATCTTACTTCCACCGCTAGCGCGGTAGTACCGCACCTGACGGGCGGTAGTACCGGACGAGCGGTAGTACCGCACAAGTGGCGCGGTAGTACCGTACCGCGTTAGATCCGAACCAGTTTGAATCTGAGAAAAACCGCGAAACCACGGCGGTACTACGGTTGATCAAATCTATCACAAGACAACATATCAAGTATAATTCCTACGCAACACGACTCTCCTACATCCTACTCTTGCAAAGATTTGGCCTAAAATCTCAAGAACAACATGCATCTCCCCAAAAACCTAGAAGCAAAAGAACAACCAAGAAAGAGAGGGATTTGGGGAAAAACCTTGTTCCATGGCAAGATGAAGTGATGGGGAACGATCCCACCGATCAGAATCCGAGGAGAGTGGCCGGAAATGGAGATCCGGCGAGGACCTCCGGCGCCGTTCTTGAGCGAGAGAGAGAGAGAGAGAGAGAGAGAGAGAGAGAGAGAGAGAGAGAGAGAGACGTGGGAGAGAAACAAGTGAATGGGTATGGGGAGTTGGAACTCCCCTGCCCGAGTCATAACCCCACCGCCCACTCGTCAGCGCGGTAGTACCATGCATCATCGCGGTAGTACCGCTCGGCGGAAGTACCGCACTTGAGCGGTAGTACCGCTCTCCTGGGCGGCAGTAAAAAATTACTGCCGCGCAGGTGTGGTAGTACCGTGCACTCCATACATGGTAGTACCGTGGCTGTCCACGGTAGTACCGTGGGCTCAAGAAGTTGCACGTTTCAAGCACAAGAAAAAGAGGTCATTACACGGAAACTTCGAGGCAACACGACACCACAAGAACACGCGACACATGAAGGCAGAAAGGCAAACGACAACAAGAAACAACCACGAGACACCATCTCTCCACAGAAAGGACGGTGGCCGGAGCCACCTATGTTTGAGTCAATTGGTATGGTACCGCGAAGAATTATCCTTGGGCCCATGACCAAAACTCGTCTTTGAAGCACAAGTACCATAAAATATGGCTAATGTGAAAGAGTTGATCGATTTATGCATAATGGGGGGAGGGAGAGTTCATTGAGAGAACAACACTCCCCCTATGTCCATGCCTACACCTAAACAAGACAACAAGTTGAGTATGGTGGGTGTGCAAGGGTTCAAGCAACATTGCTCGAATCAATGATATTTAGCTCATGCCTTAACTCATGAAATCTTGCTTCATCCAAAGGCTTCATGAAGATATATGCAAGGTTATCATGAGTGTTGACGTAGTTGAGCTCGATCTCCCCTCGCCTAATGTGATCCCGGATGAAGTGATACCGAATCTCAATATGCTTCGTCTTGAAGTGTTGCACCGGGTTGAGGGAAATCTTGATGGCATTTTCATTGTCACACCAAAGAGGCACTTTGTCACAAATGACACCGTAATCCTTCAAAGTTTGCCTCATCCATAAGAGTTGTGCACAACAACTACCGGCCGCCACATACTCCGCTTTGGTGGACGAGAGAGACACACAACTTTGCTTTTTAGAAGACCAACTTACCAAAGAGCAACCAAGGAATTGGCACCCTCCGAAAGTGGACTTCCTATCCACTTTGTCTCCCGCCCAATCGGAATCCGAATATCCTACAAGCTTGAAGTTTGCTCCTCTTGGGTACCACAAGCCAAAGTTTGGGGTATGAGCCAAATATCGAAAGATTCGCTTGACCGCCACAAAGTGGCTTTCCTTAGGTGCGGCTTGAAACCATGCACAAATTCCCACACTCAACATGATATCCGGTCTAGATGCACAAAGGTAAAGCAAGGATCCAATCATGGAACGATATACCTTTTGATCCGCCGCTTTACCATTGGGATCAATGTCAAGTTGGCATTTGGTGGGCATTGGAGTGGAAGCCGGCTTGACATCACTTAGCTTGAATCTCTTGAGCATGTCTTGAGTGTATTTAGCTTGGTTGATGAAGGTACCTTCTCTTCTTTGCTTTACTTCGAAACCGAGAAAGAACTTCAACTCTCCCATGGAAGACATCGTGAACTTTGAGGTCATTAATGCGGCAAATTCCTCATTGAAAGCTTTGTTAGGGGAACCAAAGATAATGTCATCAACATATAGTTGGCACACAAACAACTCCCCTTTGACCTTCTTAGTAAAAAGAGTGGGATCGATTAGCCCAAATTCAAACCCACGATCTTGTAGCAACTCGGTAAGGTGGTCATACCACGCACGTGGGGCTTGTTTAAGGCCATAGAGTGCCTTATCGAGTTGATACACATGATCGGGAAAGTAGGGATCCTCGAACCCGGGGGGTTGTTTGACGTAAACCAACTCATTAATAGGACCATTAAGAAAAGCACTCTTCACATCCATTTGTTGCAACTTAAAGTTGTGATGAGAAGCATAAGCATTCAACAAACGAATGGATTCAAGATGAACAATGGGAGCAAAGGTTTCACCGTAGTCGATACCCTCGACTTGGGAGTAGCCTTGTGCCACCAATGCCTTGGGAGGAGTCTTCTTGGTGAAGTTGCTCTTGTTGGGGAACGACTTGGCCTTGTCCTTACGGATGAGCTTGCCATCGTTGTCTTCCCTCTTCTCATAAGGGCACTCCACAACAAAATGGCTCACATTGCCACAATTCAAGCAAGTCCTCACTCGTTGCTTGCCCTTTGAGCCACTTGAATTGTTCTTGTTGAAGTTGGGCCTTGAGTTCTTCTTGCTCCAAAATTGCCTTGAAGCAAGTGCCATGTGTTCATGATAGGCATACTTCGTATCTTTGAGGTTGCTCTCCTCTTCTTCCTCCTCTTCCTCTTCTTCGACATAGACCTTGGCCTTCAATGCAAGGTTGGGCCTTTTTGCTCTTTGAGACCGAAGCACCGCATTGTCGGCGGTCTTGTCCAATATGCTCATAGCCACAAACTCATCTAACACCTCACTTGAGGACAAGGTGTGGAAGTCCGGCCTTTGACGAATGACGGAGGACATGGCTTTGTGGTAGGGCATCATTGCCTTGAGGAATTTGCGCTTGATTCAATTGTCATCCGTGTCCTTACTTCCATGATCCCAGAGAGAGACAGCGAGCTTGGTAACTCTCCGATAGAGCTCACGAGGTTCTTCATCTTCTTTCATTGCAAACTCATCGGCTTCATCTTGTACCACTTCATAGATGGAACGTTGAATGCTTGCGCTTCCTCGATAGAGAGAAACCACTTGGCGCCAAGCATCTTTGGCCAATGAGTAGGGCCGGATAT
This sequence comes from Aegilops bicornis, assembly GCA_021605145.1. Classification (NCBI taxonomy): domain Eukaryota; kingdom Viridiplantae; phylum Streptophyta; class Magnoliopsida; order Poales; family Poaceae; genus Aegilops; species Aegilops bicornis. The sequence continues at coordinate 181,132,398 of CM038669.1, forward strand.
GAGGAAGGTCTTCGGGAGGGATTTCTTCTTGGATGATGAAGAGAGCATTCTCATTGAATTGATCATCCACGGCTTCTCTAGGAGTGAAGTTGCTCCGGTCATGCGGATAAAAACCTTCTTCAATGATTCTCCAAAGGTTGGTGTTCACATGATTTAAATGACGCTTAAAACGATAGACCCAAGAATCAAAATCCTCCTTTTTATCAATCTTGGGGGGAGGACCGGCATGATTCAAGTGAGTAGAAGGAATCGGTCCACCATAGACAAGTGGAGGTTCCACATGGGAAAGATGCCGGTGCCACTTTTACCACTAGAAGGATGGGCTTTCTCGCTAGTAGCTTCCCCCTTGTCGGAGGTAGCATCCGTCACCTTGTTGGCGGGATCACCCACTTTCAACGGTGCTATGGAAAGTTTAAGCCCTTCTAAGAATTCATGAAACATGCCTTTGACTACGGTCGTCATGGAGGTTTTCAATGTTTCCAATGCCACATTGAACTCCTCACGTGAGACCGTGGTTCCCCCATCTCCCGTAGAAGAGACCGGATTTGCACCGGAGTGCTCCTCCGGACCTTCTACGACGTCAACCATACTCTTCGGATGGTAAAGTCCTTAATCAAGAGACGAGTCTCTGATACCAATTGAAAGGATTGATATAGTTGACTAGAGGGGGGGTGAATAGGCAACTAATAATTTTTAACTTTTCTTTAACAATTTAAACTTTGCATCAAAGTAGGTTGTCTAGATGTGCAACTAAGTGAGCAACCTATATGATGCAACAATGATAAGCACACAAGCAAGCAAGAGATATAGCACAAATAAGCTTGCACAAGTAAAGGCACGAGATAACCAAGAGTGGAGC